>JARHVA010001305.1:1192500-1927500 GCA_037957365.1 Torreya grandis | reverse complement strand
AAATAAAAAAATAATATAATATGCCAAAACATTAAAACATTCAAATATTTACTTAGAAAATATAGATTATACGCATTTCCATGTTTACACTTCTTATACTTGTCAGGTACTACATATGTTAGCTATCTTAGTATAGTTAGTTTTTATGATACATACATGTTTCACTTTTTCTTATCGAGTGTTCATAGATACTTACAGGACCCAAGTCCACTACATAGATCTAGATTTGCTACTATCTACCAACTAGGGGGATATACATAAATACATGGGTTCTTCATTTGATACATCCACCCATTTGGGGGCATATTATGCATAGTTTCGATTGCCAGGTTACATCTTTCTAAACTTTACATTATAAATTTGAAATTGTTATATCTTGATATTAATCATCCTACACCTACTCAGATTCATTTCTAACTACTACTACTCTAGACTCAACCTATGTACATATTTTCTCTTATATAGATTTGTACGACATGTCATACATACTTTCATTGCTAGCTTTCTCAGTTTAGACTTGATTGTGTCTCTATGCTTCTTATATTCAAGGGAATTTGAATATATCATTGCTTTATGGCTCTATGCCAGTTCTTTTTCATTATATATATGCTTTGGACGTGTGTCCTTGTGTGTGCCTTCTTGATTATGAATGTAGACATTTGAACATGTCCTTCCATGTGGCTCTAAGCTAACTTATTTTTTGTTGGTGTATGTGGACATTTGAACATGTATTTGTATTTCTTGCTTTATTAGATTTGGTGACATATGTCCATTTCCATTGTAGTATGTCCCCTTGGCCGACTTTGTGTGTCTCATGTGTGTTGTATGTATGTTTTCTTGTATGTGTCATGGCCATGACACTTGTTTCCTACTTGTTACACACTCCAGTTTTAGATGCCATGAGGGACCTCATGTATCTCCACTTCTTACTTGGGTGTCATGATGGACATCATGCCACTTCCCCATAGGTAACTACTTAATTTATTACTTAGATTTGTTATTCATATAAATTTTTATATCTCTCTTGACAGCCTTGTGAATGCTAGATCTAACATACATCATAGACTATATACTTATGCTCGTGTTAGCTTACATTATGATGTTATACATGCACATTATATTGGTTTATTACGCATATATCATATATGCTCCAGCTAACACACATTTTGTAGATCATTTTCTTTTGAGGACAGTTCTTGAATAAGTTCAACAACTCCCCTCAAAAGAGGGGGCATTCACAAGGGTTTGTCACAAAGATCAGGCTATCTAAATGCACTCAAAGTACAATTTTTAGAACATAGACACAAAATACAAAAATTAGTTTCAAGAAAACATAGTGAAAAAAATGGCATAAAGACTAGTTTCATTTGTACATAAATCAAAATAGTTAGACATTAATGCCCAAATTAGGACACTAGCACCACCAATGCTACTATCCAAGATATGGCACTACTGTCCAGTAGCCTTAATTTCAAAAAATTCCAAATTGGATAGAAAATTACAGTAGGTTCATTTACATATTACCAATTTTGGCTCAATTTAGCTCATATTCATACCAGTTTACTCAGATTAGGGGCATCATACACAACATGATCATTCCCATTTCAATTTTAGATACTTAGATACAAATTATTACAACTCAATCCATAATTCATATACTCATATATCATATTTGGGGGCATGTGCATGGCACATTGTTTCCATATGCTCACTTATACATAGGTTGATTAGATGGAATGAAAAACTCCATGTCTTTCTCTATGTTATACACATCAGATACCATGTTCCAAGTTACACACCAGATTGATGCCTTACTCCATCTGTAGTGGTTGGCATTCTTGAGTGGCCCATAGCCATTTTACATTCCAGAGTTCTTGAGTGGTTGTAGAGCCAACATATATAATTATAATTACAGTTACACTTCTTTAATTACATTGCACAATTTCAGTTTTAGATGCATCTACTACACATGGGTAGGAAATGATGGAGTCATAGCCTACTTGATATCTTAAGCCACCTACATGAGAGGGTTGGACACACTGTCAGTCCAATCAAAGCTATTCATAGGTCATGATTAACCAAGTAAGGGTGGGAAATGATGGACTTAAAATCAGATTGAGTTCTTGAGCCACCCACACATGGGGATTGAGCAAGCCATGTCCAAGTTATGCACTAATTGATCACTATCTACATATATGCACATAGGTTGTCACCAGGTTTATGCATTAGTTCACATACCCAATGAGTTGCATTCATTCCTTTCCTCTCTCTTATCACTTTACTCAATTTTTTCTTTGTTTTTGATATTTCTCAAGTAAGGACTAATCTATGCACATTTCATTTGCAAGACACGCAATGGAGTATGATTCACATACTCAGATCCAGATTCATGGGCTTCACCTCTTAGGTAAGTCTAGGTAAGATTCTTTTTCCTTTATCTTAGTCATTTTACTTTGTTGCATTTAAAGAATAAAGGTGGGGGCAAATTTAATCATCTAAAAATGACACTTAAGTGCTTAGAGTGTTACTTGAGACCACCCATCCCTAGCTTAGCCCTACACTTATCTTAGGGTCTATTTAGACACTTATCCAGTCTTTGTGAAAGCCACATGTGTCCCTAAACATCCCTAAAGCAATCTTAGACCCTCATTTTAACATCCTAGCCCCTAGTGCCTCAGGGTATACCACTTGGACACTAGCACCATAATTTAGATAGTAGCGCCCCATGGCACTAGTGTCCTAGTTTGGGCGTTATTATCCTTTTACCTCATTTTGTCTCCAAAGGATATATTTTCAAATGAACAACCATCTAAGGTTGGCCTAGACCTATTTTAAGACCTGCACAAGCACTAGAATAATATATATATATGTGATTTTTAGCCCTTTATCAACTAGATGAAAATTAGATGTAAATTACACAAATTTAGAACAAGTTGTGCACAATTAAGGTTATCAATCCCTATTCTACCCTACTTATGCATACAGCCATCTGCAACATTCCTAAGCTCATATTACTCAGATTTCTAGTCTCAAGAATATTCAAATCACTCAACCGATATTCATACTAGTTTCACTTGCACTTGCACTAGCACTTAGGTGGTGATAAGTACATCGGGCTTGATCCCACTTCAAAGTATTGGTATGTAGGCAACTCTCATCATAGTGGGGTGTTGAGGATGTCCAGCGTACCCCACTAACAACACACTTTGCTACTTGTGCCAACCAGATGCCCTAACAACATGAAGGTTTAGGGTTTGCATATAAAATTAGTTAAAACATATCACCTATAGGGAACCAAAACTCGTGCACATAAGAATAGGCTTGGCAGACCCAAACACAAGTGCACCTAGAAGCTCAAAATAGTTCTAAACATAGGACATTAGCACCAAAAAATAGACACTAATGCCATATGGGTACTATGGTCCAATTAGGTCACTACTATCTAGGAAGGGTTTTAACACCCGAATCCTATCTATGACACTCAACCTATCCCGATTTGCATCATCCAGATCTCTTGTCTCAGTTAATTTCCAGCTAAGTACTTGTTTACATTATATATTATTATTTTTAGAAAGGTCAAACTAAGTTAATTCTGTTACAAATCAGTGATTATATTTATTGCATATGTCTACCTTGATTTACTATGCTCAGGCCTTTAATAACATAAGGCTTAAACTCCATAACCCTAAAAAGTTAAATCAAGTTGTTATTTTTCATATGGAGATCATTGTGTTGTTGATTATTGTTAGGATACATGGATGTGGATATGATTGTGGACATAAGAACGTGAACACTAAGTGGATTGTTATATCCTTAGTTTCACCTTGGATCTATAATTGGGAAGTGATTTATGAATTTGGATGAAACGAGATGGATTCATTAACTCCTATGTCTTATGTCCATAAGCACATGTATTAGTATGTATAATGAATGTTATATTTCCTATTATGGTTCACTATTGAAACTTGATTTATATGGGGTTAGCTTTGGTTCAATTTTTATACACAGTATTCTCTTTCTTGTTGACAATTTTTCAACTACCTTTCTCATGAAGAGTAGGGCCACTCTAAAAATGAGAGGTGTGTGGGCAATCCAAAAGGCTTTGTGGTTCGAGGTAAAGCTTCCAATTATCTCTCCAAAGCATTTTTGGTTTTCTATTTTCACATGGATTACTCTGTGAATTCTTAATCTTGTATAACTATCATAAACAACATAATGTAATTTATTGTATTGTTATTTTAAAAAGAGAAATCATGTATTACTAAAACGTACTAGAAAGGAAATAAATAATTGATGGTTGTAAACACCGTAAGTTGTTGTTTTGATATGACTATGTGATTAGTTTTGCTTTGGATATCACCTTTAAAATGTACTTTTATGTATGAAAGAATTAATGGTTTTAGTCTGCTTAGCACATATTTGGATTGTTGTGTAGCTATACATTTCAATGAAAGAGTAGTAATGAGATGTTTCTACTTCCTCACTTATTGTGAATGAATGCTTTGACTTATAAAAATAATATATGCTCTAATTTTGTACATGAAAGCATATATTGGAATAATATTGTAAAATGGAAAATGGAATGACTTGTTCACTTTAAATTTGATTACATTTATGATTTGAAATGACAAACTTGTTTGTGATTATGTACCTTGGGATGAGTTATAATAGTGAAATAGGTATTGGAATTAGTTTAAAATCTTTTCAAAAGGATAACTTGGAACTGCATAAGAAAAAAATTGATATCCAACAAGAGGGGTTCTTACACACCATATCTTGGTGTGCAGTCTTGATTGAGTTTCATGCGAACACACTCGATCATGTACCTTTGATTGTGCACATCATGGAAATTAGTGGTATAGGAAAAATGCTTCACTACTACTTGTTTCTCTAGATTTGCACTCTTATGAACAAGGTACTACAATCTAGAATTCCTAACTATGCCATGCTCCTAAAGCTCCCCAGATGTATACAAACGATGATGAATCAAGTATTCTTCAAGACGAGTGTTGTTGAGGATGGAACACATGCAATGTGCTTCTATATTTGCAGTGTGCTATTGTGGTTGGATCAAAATGTCTATAAGAATGGTCATGGGTGGCATAGGGCATTTCTATTAATTACATTCCCATCTCAATTACTCAGCAAATATAGAGCCCTCTTTACGAGGACATGAAAATTAAAATAAACATGTTTTGTTTGTTTTGAAGAAGGTGAACTCTAGTGAATTAACTTGTACATTTTAAAATTGGAAGGATCAATTTCATTGGATAGGTTTAAAAAATAAATATTATAAGGAGATATATTTAATATAAGAAGTGTATTTCTACAATTGTTACGTTTGCATATGATGTGTTATTAACAAACTACATGATCAATGTATGCATTATTTATTATAACTCTCCAATATGCCAATGTGCCTCTATGTTGAGTGTGCACTTAAAAAATATACTTCACATATCTTAATTGCATCTACATCACTTGCAGGGGCACTTGGATCCATGTACAAGATGATTGCAAGATAGGATACGCAAATTGCATGATGAATTTTCATGTGCACTCGAGTTGATTAGGACTAATAGATCTTTCCCGTCACAATTCATGTACCACATACATCCTAAATGTAGTCACATTTATATTTTTCACTTATGGTAAGATAAGTTTGACATGATTCAGTTGAGTGTGCTTAATCCCTCTGATGATTGCAATTATCTCAATTATAATTGAAAAATAAAATACACGAAATACATGATAACTTTCCAAATACATTAAAAATTATTAAATTGCATCCATCGCAAATCGTATACTTTGACCTACGCAAATGCACTACAAAATCATGTACTAAATGGAGTCACATGAAACTTCTTATAATCATCACACACTAGGACAAATTAATTGGGATTGCAAGGTGACTCAAAAAAATCTCAATTATTTTTGTTATACAAAAATTTAGAGTATTTTTTTTAAAAAAAGACTAAACCAAAAATATCTCCAATGACTCATTTCCTTGGTATAAGTAGAGACAGGTACATTGACCCAAGCCTTAAAAAGGAAGCTGTGAACATTCCAAATTGTGGCAAAGAAGACTGACCCCATGTGTCGTACCAAATATGAACATGCACCACATCAACCCAGCCATCCTTTGAACAGTCCCACGAACCAGACAAGGAAAATGCAACTACTCCCAAATATGACTTTATGGACTGTGGACGTCTTTCACTCTCTTACAGACACGTACGAAAGTACGTATCAATATCTAGTGAAATTGGGCGGTCAAATTTTACGTCGGAGCAGTAAAAAAAACTTTAATGATTTGGGTTGGACACATATTCCTACAATGGCCAAACACAGACACTGACATACGCGTAAAGACAATCACGTGGCTGCCCATCTCTTGTCTGTGCTGTGTGCCGCTGTACAGCGTAATAAACGTAGACTTTATTACTGTGTCAGAACCTTACGTCACTTTTGCCAATTGGAATTCGAGCGCACAGAGCTCCAAATACATTTCCGTTGACTCCTCTCTCGAACCTTCTATCTCTATCTGCTCTCACAGATCAATTCTGTAGCTTTAATTTATTTACTTACACTCTCGCATACAGGCTTTACGTTATATATATATATATTTTTACAGAAGCAGAAATGGTTCTGGGGTTTGAGTTTTTTTTTTATCGTTTCAGTAAAATAGTGGCGACTGGCTAGAGTAAGACAAAGCTTTGATCTTTTTTCAATATCTTCACGCCAGAACTTTGATTATGGGAAAGGAAATTTCGAGAAGATTCCCACGTATGATTGTTTCCCTATATTAGAATTCTCTTGCCTTTTTATTTACTTTTTGGACTGAAAACCCAGTCAAACTGTATTAAAAATTAATAAGGTACGGAAATTAATCATATTGAAAACAGAGAAGAAGAATTCACACTAGAAGAGTTACATCAGACTCTTAATTCGTTAACCTATTTTCTAGTCATGATTATGACTCCTACCTACTAAGAGTTATAAAGATTATTTATAAAATATTAATTTAATAAAATATAAAGTAATGATATTAATGAAAGTTTATAAGTTTACGTCTAGAGTGTTCTACAAGGTAATGTACCTTGTGTCAAGAAAATTTTAATAATAATTTAATATATATCCTTGAGTTTGATAAATTATGTTAATGGCTTCAATCTCATATTTTTATTAGTTTTTTTGTGAGGTGTATATCTTTTATGTTGAAAAGTTGGGTCTAGATGTAACGGCATCCTTATGTTCTATCAAGTTCATAAGGGTTCAAAATTTGACTAAGAGTTTCTTAATTCATTAACCTATTTTCTAGATGACTATGACTCCTACTTACTCAGAGTTATAAAGACTATTTATAAAATATTAATTTAATAAAATATAAAGTAATGATATTAATGAAAGTTTATAAGTTTACGTTTAGAGTGTTCTACAAGGTAATGTACCTTGTGTCAAGAAAATTTTAATAATAATTTAATATATATCCTTGAGTTTGATAAATTATGTTAATGGCTTCAATTTCATACTTTTATTAGTTATTTTGTGAGGTCTATATCTTTTATGTTGAAAAGTTGGGTCTAGACATAACGGCATCCTTATGTTCTATCAAGTTCATAAGGGTTCAAAATTTGACTAAGAGTTTCTTAATTCATTAACCTATTTTCTAGATGACTATGACTCCTACTTACTCAGAGTTATAAAGACTATTTATAAAATATTAATTTAATAAAATATAAAGTAATGATATTAATGAAAGTTTATAAGTTTACGTTTAGAGTGTTCTACAAGGTAATGTACCTTGTGTCAAGAAAATTTTAATAATAATTTAATATATATCCTTGAGTTTGATAAATTATGTTAATGGCTTCAATTTCATACTTTTATTAGTTATTTTGTGAGGTCTATATCTTTTATGTTGAAAAGTTGGGTCTAGACATAACGGCATCCTTATGTTCTATCAAGTTCATAAGGGTTCAAAATTTGACTAAGAGTTTCTTAATTCATTAACCTATTTTCTAGATGACTATGACTCCTACTTACTCAGAGTTATAAAGACTATTTATAAAATATTAATTTAATAAAATATAAAGTAATGATATTAATGAAAGTTTATAAGTTTACGTCTAGAGTGTTCTACAAGGTAATGTACCTTGTGTCAAGAAAATTTTAATAATAATTTAATATATATTCTTGAGTTTGATAAATTATGTTAATGGCTTCAATCTCATACTTTTATTAGTTATTTTGTGAGGTGTATATCTTTTATGTTGAAAAGTTGGGTCTAGACGTAACGGCATCCTTATGTTCTATCAAGTTCATAAGGGTTCAAAATTTGACTAAGAGTTTCTTTTTTTTTCAAGGTTGAAAACCATAAACATTGCCCTGTCATTTATAAGTATGACCCTTGTTATGTTAAGAGCTTGATGCTTGTTTTCTCCTCCTAGACCAAAGACTTTGTTGTTTCTGAGAAAGTTAAACTTAAAGTCTCGGTATGGGTAGAGTTTCTTGGTCTGTGTATGCCTTTGTGGCCATTTCAGGAACAACTAGTTAAACTCTTAAGTCATTCCAGTTGCTCCGAAACTAACAAGTTCTACGTTGCCAAACCACAACGACACATTTGTATAGAGGTTGACCTCACAAAAGACCTCCAAGAAACTATTGACATTCAAATTGGGGGGCAATGCTTCACCCAACGAGTGATGTACATTAACCTTCCTAATACTAGTTTCTATTATCAATCATCAAACCACAAGATTAGGTATTGCCTTCCAATGCTTGCCACTAATCCATCAGCTAAGGCCACGGTCAAGCAAAACAAACCACAAATAGGGGCTAATGTTGGTCATCAAGTCCTGGGTTGATGGAACAATTAGAGTAATCGTAATAATATGGCCCCTACTACTAAATCTAGCCCAACCATGGCTACCATTGTGGAAATCTGCCATTGATTGTTCAAACACAAGCTACACAAGGCCATCTAGCTCTCAAATAGGCCCTAAACCACTCATGGCAAGTACTTTGAAAGTATCCAAAATGATTTACAAAACTTAGAACTTTTTTACTCCCAGTTTCTTTTTTTTTCAATCACAAGAATCTTTGACTTTAACAGTCCATGTCTATGCTCTAAAACTTATGGAAACTTCTCTTTATGTTAGCCAACAGCTAGCATGACGTTCATGGATCCCTTAGTAGAAACAAGAAGGATTTCTTACAAAGTGAGTGGTGGTTTGTGTTACTTGTGAACTCTCTCGCTAAAGGTCATTAGCAAAATTTTCTAAACAACTATTTCGTGACGCTTAAAGGCCAATATGGTGAAACTGTGCACCTCAATAGTTTCAAATGAATGTTTATTCATGGAATGTATGTAGTTTAATTAACTCGACTGACAAGAACATGGTTAGGCTAAGTTGTTAAAACATTCCAAATATACTTATTATTAGTTTTCAAGAAGTGAAAATTACATGTTTTTTCATCCACATGATAACCAAAACATTTTATCTTAACGCTTCTTGACACATGTCTAGCCACAACATTGGATGTGGTGGAGTGATCACTTTGATAGTGCCACTTTTGCCTTGTTTGTAATGTGCATGGGAGTGGACTCATCTAACCATGCACTTTAGACTTTTTTTTATGTTGACAAGCGATCCCTTGTGTTAATTAATATTTACGCTTCCAACAATGTTATGGAAAGAGTGGTGCTTTGGCATTTTTTAGTGGAATAACTAATAGAAGCAAACCAATTACTTTGTGGGAAATTTAACATGGTGGAGTTAGCAGAGGACAAATAAGGGGATTTGCCCAAGATATGGTGTGCCATAGAGAGAGAGGCATGGTTATATATGCAAAACAAGTTAAGGATTTTTTACCCTTTATCATTGTAAATCCTCTTCTGCTACCCCTTAGTTCACTTTGTATAACTTTCGCCAAGGAAATGATAGAGTGCTTAAGATACTAGATAGATTTCTCCTTTTAGAGCAAAACATCTTTTCCTTTGCCCAATGTTTCAACTAGCTGGTTAGTTTGCTTTCAAATGTTCTTTTGTAGGACCACCAACCCATCAAATTTTGAATTAAATTGATGGCCTCCCCAATCAGGGCCTTCAACAACTAATTTTATCTCAACACCTCGCATCTATAGCATGAAAGAACTCTCATGCATATTAGAAGGGTTTGGAATGTAGTTCATCACCCTAAAGATGTTTCTCACTGGATTGATTGATGGTAAGTAGCCATTGTTCACACTGCCACTTTCCTATGAGTTTTTATAAAATAGTTAGCCATGTTCAAGAAACGAGCTAAATTTGCTCACATAAGGGAATTCAATAGAGTTTCTCAGGAATTGAAGCTTTCCCCTCTAAACAAGACTCTAAAAAACAAAATTTCTAAATTGAGATGAAAAATCAAGTTAGTTGAGATTCATCAAGCTCATGGTGCTTGTTGAATATTGGAGATAGGGTATCCAAAGAATTGTTCCATGAGTTAAGGGTCGGATAGTTTGTTGTGCAAATTGAGGCCATCGAGGAAGCTTGAGACCATCTTATTGGTTTTTCAAACATCTTGCAAGCCTTTGTTTAGCACCATAAGCAAGTCTTTCAAGCTCAAGCTCCCATAGAAGAAATGGACTTTGATTTGATAAATTGCATTGGCTTGGTTCCATTTAAGCTCACCCCAAACCAACAAATGCCTTGTAGTATGCCTCTTTTAGTTGAAGAGCTTCATAATGCAATGATTGACACGGCTCATGACAAAGCACTAGGAATTCATGGCTTTCTTTGTGAGTTCTACCAAACATTGTGGGATTATGTTACAATTGATTGCACAAATTCTACCTCGAAGCTATGGACAATGGATCCCTTGGCAAGCTCATCAACAAAGGCAATATCAAGTTCATCTCCAAGTCTAGAGACCCTGAGCTCATCACCAATTGGAGGCTTATAACCATTTTAAGTGTGTCATATACTATTATTGCCAAGGCTCTATCTATAAGTATTAGGTACATCCTTGACTTGGTGGTCAGGCCTTAGCAAATAGAATTGATTCAAGGTAGGTGTATCATTGACAACATCATTATTGTCTAGGAGGGGATGGAGTGGGTGCACACATCCCAACATAAAGCTCTATTTGTTAAGATTTATTTTGAAAAGGCCTATGACAAGATTGAATGGCTATTCACTCTTGCTATGCTTAAATCCCTCGGTTTTGGATCCAAATTTGTGCATACTCTCTAGGCCCTATTTTGAAATGTTTTATGTCTTGATAATAACGGTCATCATTCTAAGAATTTTGGTATTTTCATATATCTATCCAAGAAATGTTATCCTTTGGCCCTTTCTCTTTATGTCTTAGACGCATAAGGGTTTGGTTATTTGTTGGGGGATTATGCTTCCAAAGGGCTAGTAAATCAAATCTCCCTCTCCCAATTGCCTCAAGAACAATTCCTTAATGGCCACTTTTCTTATGATTCTTTCCAAACCGTTCTATGAGATGAGATTATGGTGAAAAACACCATGGAATGCCTCCATATTTTAAGTCTTACATCTAGCTCTAGAATCTAATGGGCTAAGACTCAGTGCTACAGGAAATATTATGGCCCTGCACCCAAATTGCTTGATGATTATCAATGGAAGTAGATCTCCCATAGAGAAATGTTAAAAATTTTGGGCATCCCTTTTGATTTACCAAGCTTCCCAAGTTGAATTATGGAACTATGTTGTCCAAAGAGTGGATAAAAACTCTCATACTAGATAACCAAGCCTCTTTCCCTTGTAGACAAGTTTCAAAATTGTTCCAAGGTTCTTGCATCATTAGATGCAGATTGCTTTGAAGAAGAAAGAATTGGTGCCAAAGAAATCTTCTAAATTTGTGCCCAAAGTGTTCCACGAGGTAATGTATCCCCTTATCAGGAAAATCCTCTAATGTTTTGTTATATGTTCTTAAATTTGAAAAAGTATGCCAATGGCTTGAATCTCATACCCTTATTGGTTTTTTTTTGGGGTGTACACACTTTAAATATATGTTAAAAATTTGGCTTTAAACACAATGGCATCCTCATGGCATCAATCTCATAAGGGTGCAAAATCTAACTAATTTGTTTCTCCTTCTTAGGTTTGAAAACCTTGAACACTATGCTACTATTCACAAGCATGGCCCTTGTTATGTTAGGATCTCAATGTTTTTTTCTCCCCCTTGACCAAAGACTTTATTATATATGAGAAAACCAAGCTCAAAGTCTCAGTATAGGTAGAGTTTCCTAATCTACCTGTACCTTTCTACGCATTTTTGGAACAACTAATTAAAACCTTCTCATTTTGTTTGATTTAAAACTGACAAGTTCTATGCTACTAGAGCATAGCCACGTGTTTGTGTGGAGGTTGACCTCGCAGATGACCTTCGTGAAACTATTTGTTGTCCCCAAAAAATTCCACTCATTTTTGGGACAACCTACGGACTATTTTGGCCCTGCAAAGACCAAAATCCTCTCTCCCCTTTTCAAAAATTGTTTTGAGCATTCAGTTTCTTCATTTTTCAAAGCTTTTTCATAAATCTACGAACTCTGCAACCTTGAATCTACGGACTCTTCAGGCTATAATCTATGGACTCTGCAGGCTTGGAACTACGAACTTCACAGATGGTTTCTACGGACTCCACAAATAGATGTCTATGGACTCTTTCAAAGTTAGAGAAAACTACGAACTTGGCTTCTACAAACTCTGCAGGCAGGCTCAAATCTACAGACTCTCAAGGTTGGTTTCTATAGAATCTGCAGGAAAGAAACAAGCTCTCAACACTTAAGCACATTTGTCAAGGTTCAAATTTCAACCACTTCAAGGTTCAACGGCTTCAAAACACTTATCAAAGAGAAGAAGGCTTGAACCATTGAACCACTTTGGTTCAAAGGTTCAACGGGTTCAATGGTTCAACAAGTTCAACGACCAAATGGTTCAATGCGTTTGGTTCAAAAAGATCAAAAAGACTTAGCCAAATAAAAAGAATGAACCAATTGAACCATTGAACCTTGAACCAAAAAGTTCAACAAGTTCACAGGTTCAAAGGTTTAACCAGTGCGATGAAGATCAAAGAGCCTAGAAAGAACAATGAAGTGATGGACAAAGGATGAACCAATGAACCGATTGAACCTTGAACTGAAAGAGTTCTAAGTTCAATGGTTCATGGGTTCAAAGGTTCAAAGGCAGCCTCAGTCAAGGAAAAAGAAGCAAACAAGTGGTTCAACGAATGGTTCAACCAAGGAGTGAAGAAGCGATTGAACCAAGAAGCGATAGAACAAAAGAGACAGAATGAACCAATAAACCAATGAACTTTCAATGGTTCAATGGGTTCAAGGTTCAACATGGTTCAAGCAGCTGTTGACCATTGACGGTCCCATGGACGTCAAATTTAAAGGGATACTCAAAGAAATTCGAAGGCTTAAGGCCAGAAGGAAGACAAAGCCAGGAAGGGGCAAAAGAGCCAAGTGCAGAAATGGAAAAAATAGTCTAAGTGGCGAAGGAAGGTGTCGACTCAAGGAGTTACTCCAGTGGTTGACCAGTGTCTACAAATTGGTCATCAAGAGGCACGAACAGTGAACGGCGTGACCCATTTTTATTCACTTTGCATTGATGAGCAGACAAGTCGCATGAATACCTTGAAGGAGCGGTCTTGTTTGTAGACAAACAACGCGGCCTATGTTTTAAACCCCTGAAGTCAAAATAGGGGCTGATACAGCATTATCTATCAAGCAACTTCCTCTTCTCAATGCTCAAAATGCACATGGGTTGTCTCATAGAAAAAAGTGCCAATCCTTGCATAGTTGTTATAAGATTGTAATATCTCTCATTTGAAAAGGAGACTTTTCATTTTTACAGGAGCGAAACTCTGCCCATTTGAAAGAAGAAGACTGAGACTTTGAGCTCAGATTGTAATTTCATTTCATTTTATCTGAATGAGAAAGCAATTTGTTTTCAGACTTTGTGCTGTTTTGGCTTGTGCTACTTTAGGAAATTGTTCTTATGTCTGTTTCCTCGAAGTATTCTTATTTATTTAATTTGACAAGTAGAATTAGTGAAGGTAAAAAGGGAGGTGTCCTAAAGCCAACTGTGAGAAGACTTTGTGCTTTCACAATTGTTTTCAGTGTGTGTTTTTCCTTTTCTTTTTGTGTTGAGGATTTTGGGATGACTTTGTGCCCCCATTATCCTTTATGTTATACTCTTTGGGCAGTTGAGCTGGAAACTTTATGTTCTGTTTCATCCTGTTGGTTACTGCGCCCTTTTGTCATCAGTTACTTTTACTACTTGAAAGAAACTCCTGTTGTTTCTTGTAAGAACACTTCTAAAAGAAGAGAAGTGCCTTCAGTGTTTCCACCAGGATTTTCTCCTTTGTCTATGAGCATCATCTCTGAAAGAAGAGAGATGGATGGTTTATTATGCCCCCATGTGTTATTTTCTACTTATATGTATAGTCTATAGTGCTGCATATTTAATAGGGAACATCCCCTTAATGAGAGGAGAGATTTGTCCCCTTTGGATGTGGTAAACCTGCAACATTGGATGACCAATCTCCCTAAGTTGTAGTGATAGGAACTATTTTGCTCACCAGTTAGCTGGTCGACAAAATATTCACCCAACAGTTTTTGGTGACTCTGTTGGGGATGAACGTGCAGTCTGAAGCCTCAAGTTTCAGATTGAAGTAGTTCCTTCCCTTATCCATTATATTACAGACTCTGGCGAATCCGTTCCATGTCTTACCCATTATCATTATAGCATTACCACCTTCCTCCATCTCTGTTATATTATCTAGTCTGCAAAACTAGAGTCGCTGGGGAAGAGCATGCAGTTTGAAGACTCAAACTTCAAGCTGAAGCAGATCCTGCTCTTTTCCATTTTTGTTCTGAAATCTGGAAACTCCACATTACACAAGAAGCAAGAAATCTCAAGGTGTTGTTGACCCTGCTTTTGAGTTGGTGCAAAAGAGTAATTTTGAGTTGTGTCCTCCACAACCTCACCTTCAACAAACTAGGAGTCTTCCTCCTAGCCCTACCAGGTTACCAGCACAAGGCAAAGCTTCTTTTTATACTACTAGCAGAGCTTTGCCTACCCATTCTCCACCCAGATTTGTGATCCCAATTCTACATAATCAAATCATGGCTCAAGGCCTTTGGGGTAACTCTCTTGGTCCACTGAATTTAACAACACCTCTGCATGAGCTTCCACGCAGTTCAAGGAAGAATTTCCCCAAATTCTTTGGTGATGGGAAACTTCATCTTGACGAACACATTGCCACTTTTAGCATATCCTATGGCGTAATAGGGGTGGAATTTGAAAACATAGCAGTTAGGCTATTTGTGGAGACACTACAAGGTGCTGCTGCAAACTGGTTCTACCACCTGCAGGCTGGATCAGTGACCGACTGGGATACACTTAAAGACATTTTTGAAGCCAGGTTCAAGCCTGTAGAAGATGCGCATGCCTTACTGGCCCAGCTCACACAGATGAAGAAGGAGCCCCATGAACCTATGAGGGACTTCATTGCCAGGTTCGACAAGCTAAGGCACAGGATTCCCATGGTTGCCCAGCCGACACCTCAGAATCTCAAGTGTTTCTTCATCAACTCACAGCTGCCTGAAGTGAGTTTCTTGCTGAGATGGGATAGACACATAGACCTTGCCACTGCTCAAGACTTGGCTACTAAGGTAGAAGATGACCTTATCTTGGCTGGAAAGATAAGAAGAGATCCAAACAGAGGTAAATCTTCTCCTTCTTCTGAATACTCCCATTTAGCCACCACTGATCCAATGGTGCAGAAGCTAGCAAATAAATTGCTGGTCCTCAGAAGACAAATGGCCCAAGTTATGTCTACTTCTCCTAATCAGGATATGCCAAGGAGGACATTTCAGAATCAGGCGTACCAAGGCAATGCTGCTAGGAATCAAGGGTAGCCAAATTGTCTTCCTCCCCCACAGAGGAACTTCGCCCTTGAACCACCTCCAACCAACTCAGCAGTTGGATATCTAGAAACTGAACATGATTTATCTTTCCAACCTGAGTTTGATCAAGACAATGACGCTGGTTTCTTCATGGAGGATCAAGAAGAACCAGCTAGCGACTCCCACATTGGTTTTCTGAATTACCAAGATGAACCCAGAAGTAAAGGTGAAGCAGTCAAGGGATCATACGCAGTATTCACTCGGTCCAAGAATCAGTCAGCCCAACAAGCTGATAAAGAAAGAATAGAGGAGCGAGCTCAGCCTGCAATTATAATTGCTAAGCATGGAACCACTCTGCCCTTCTAGCCAAAGGATCCAGTGATTACAAGAAAGGTGAGTACCTCAAATGCCCCTACGCCTTCTACTTCAAATTCACAGTCCAGTCCTCCCCTTTTAAAAAATTCAAAGGATGAACTCCCATCCTCTGCTCCTGGCTCATTCCAGGCATTTGACATAATTGACCATATAAAGAAAACCAAAATTCAAATGTCTGAATTTGAGTTCCTGCAGTCCAATCTTGAGCAATTGGACAAGTTGGTTCAATGTGTCAAGAACCAAACTGTACCTGCAAGACAAGAGGTTAAGAAAGTAACTCATGATCCCCCAAGGAACATGTCCATCCCAAACAATCTTGTCATTTCTCCCCTGCTGCCCTTGATAAAATAGAGCCTTTCTATGTTTCCCTATTAATAAATGGTTAGTAGCTCAACAATTGCATCATTAATTTTGGGGCTTCAAAATGTCATGCCTGCTAAAGTGGCAAAATCTCTGGGTCTCACACTGACCAAGACATTTGGGAGATGTTTTTTCATGGAGAACAAACAAGTGCCACTGCTGGGGCAAATTAAAGACACCTAATTTGCATTTGTTGCCTTTTTAGACAAGCGAATCAAAATGACTGTCCTAGTGGCTGACGTCCCAGAATCATATGGCATCCTTCTTGGGCAGAACTTCTGTAAGGATGTTGGAGGGGAATTAAGCATGGACTTGTCTTAGGCAAGAATCCCTGTGAAAGGTGTAATGCAGAGGTTGCTTCTTGAGAAGGAGGCAAAATATGTCATTACTCAGACATCAAGGCCTGAAGCTCAAATTATGTTTGAGTCTTCAGGCAGGGGTAATTATATTCTGTCTACTAAAGACATTCATGTTTCAGCAGACAAAAATCTTGAAGGTGATGATACAAAAATTGGTTTAGATGGAACAACACCAAGTATGCTTGATAGTGCCAATCATTGGTAGGTGTTGAATGAGAACAATCAAATCATGTGCTAGACTGAACCAGAAGAGCAACCAATTATGGTAATGGACCATGTTGTTGTGCATCAAAATTAGGAAAAGGAACTCTTTGCCAAGAGAGCAAAGATTCATGGTTTTCAGATTAAAAGTCAAGTCTTGCTATGGGGCAAGAGGAGAAAACCAAAGGGAGGACACAAAAAATTGGTTTCTTGGTAGAGAGTTCCATTCACCCATCACCGATTCTGGGGAGAAAATGGCTTCTTGTTGGTTTATCAGGATAGAGTGCCATTTTCACTACCTCTTAGGGGGTAGCATATGAAGTACTTCAATTCTTGAAGTACCAGATAAGTTCACCTGTACATTTGTATATTTGTATAGTTTTTGTTTCTGCTTTGTGTTATTCGTTTTCATTTTTGGAGCCTTTCTTTTTGGGTAGCATGACTCCATATCCCAATGGCATACTTTAAGGCACTGGAGATTCTAGTTCCTACTCCCCTCAGCTGTTCTGAGTTTTCATCTGAAGGTAGTTCCCCAGCTGGAGCCAGCTGTTGTCCCCGAAAAATGCCACTCATTTTTGGGACAACCTACAGACTATTTTGCCCCTGCAAAGACCAAAATCCTCTCTCCCCTTTTCAAAAATTGTTTTGAGCATTCAGTTTCTTCATTTTTCAAAGCTTTTTTAGAAATCTACAGACTTTGCAGGCTTGAATCTACAGACTCTGCAGGCTTGAATCTACAAACTCTGTAGGCTTGGAACTACGAACTTCACAGATGGTTTCTACAGACTCTGCAAACAGATGTCTATAGACTCTTTCAAATTTAGAGAAAATTATGAAATTGGCTTCTACAGACTCTGCAGACAGGCTCAAATCTACGGACTCTCAAGGTTGGTTTCTACGGAATCTGCAGGAAAGAAACAACCTCTCAACACTTAAGCGCATTTTTCAAGGTTCAAAGTTTAACCACTTCAAGGTTCAACGGCTTCAAACCACTTATCAATGAGAAGAAGGCTTGAACCATTGAACCGTTGAACCATTGAACCACTTTGGTTCAAAGGTTCAACGGGTTCAATGGTTCAACAGGTTCAATGACCAAATGGTTCAACGCGTTTGGTTCAAAAAGATCAAAAGGACTTAGCCAAATAAAAAGAATGAACCAATTGAACCATTGAACCTTGAACCAAAAGGTTCAATGAGTTCACAGGTTCAAAGGTTCAACCAGTGCCTCAGTCAAGGAAAAAGTAGCAAATAAGTGGTTCGACGGATGGTTCAACCAAGGAGTGAAGAAGTGATTAAACCAAGAAGTGATAGAACAAAAGAGATAGAATGAACCAATGAACTGATGAACTTTCAATGGTTCAATAGGTTCAAGGTTCAACATGGTTCAAGTAGCTGGTGACCATTGACAGTCTCATGGATGTCAAATTTAAAGGGATACCCAAAGAAATTCAAAGGCTTAAGGCCAGAAGGAAGACAAAGCCAGGAAGGGGCAAAAGAGCCAAGTGCAAAAATGGACAAAATAGTCCAAGTGGCGAAGGAAGGTGTCGACTCAAGGAGTTACTCTAGCGGTTGACACAGTGTCTAGAAATTGGTCATTAAGAGGCATGAATAGTGAATGGTGTGACTCATTTTTCTTCACTTTGCATTGATGAGTAGATAAGCCACGTGAATGCCTTGAAGGAGTGGTCTTGTTTGTAGAAAAATGGCGCGGCCTATGTTCTAAACCCCTAAAATAAAAATAGGAGTCAACACAACATTATCTATCAAGCAGCTTCCTCTTCCCAATGCTCGAAATGCACATGGGCCGTCCCATTGAAAAAATTGCCAATCCTTGTGTAGTTGCTATAAGATTGTAATATCTCTCACTTGTAAAAGGACTTTTTCATTTTTTATGGGAGTGAAACTCTACCCATTTGAAAGAAGAAGACTGAGACTTTGAGCTCAGATTGTAATTTCATTTCATTTTATTTGAATGAGAAAGCAAGTTGTTTGCAGACTTTGTGCTGTTTTGGCTTGTGCTACTTTAGGAAATTATTCTTGTCTATTTCCTAGAAGCATTCTTATTTATTTAATTTGACAAGCATAATTAGTGAAGGTAAAAAAGAAGGTGTTTTGAAGCCAACTATGAGAAGACTTTGTGCTTTCACAATTGTTTTTAGCATGTGTTTTTCCTTTTCTTTCTGTGTTGAGGATTCCGGGATGACTTTGTGCCCCCATTATCCTTTGTGTTATACTCTTTGGGCAGTTGAGGTGGAAACTTTGTGTTCTGTTTCATCCTGCTGGTTACTGCACCCTTTTGTCATCAGTTACTTTTACTACCTGAAAGAAACTCCTGTTGTTTCTTGCAAGAACACTTCTGAAAGAAGAGAAGTGCCTTCAGTGTTTCCACCAAGATTTTTTCCTTTGTCTGTGAGCATCATCTTTGAAAGAAGAGAGATGGATGGTTTATTCTGCCCCCATGAGTTATTTTCTGCTTATATATATAGTCTATAGCGTTGCATATTTAATAGGGAACCTCCCCTTGATGAGAGGAGAGATTTGTCCCCTTTGGATGTGGTAAACTTGCAACATTGGACAACTAATCTCCCTATGCTGTGGTGATAGGAGCTATTTTGCTCACCAGTTAGCTGGTCAACAAAATATTCACCCAACACTATTAACATTCAAATTGGAGGAAATGCTTCACCCAATGGTTGATGTACATTAACCTTCACAATACTTTTAATGTTGTCAATCATCAGACTATAAGATTACAGACTACCTTTTAATTATCGTTGCCAATCCACTAGCTAAGGCCATGATCGATAAAAAAAACCCAAACTGAGGGCTAATGATGGTCAACAAGTTGTGGGTCAATGAAACAATCAAAATAATCGTAATAGGGCCCATGTCACTAACCCTAAGTTAACCATGGCCATCGTTTTGGAAAATTTCCATTGATTGTTCAAACCCAAGCTACACATGCCCCTCTAACTCTCACACAAACCCTAAACTGGTCATGGCAAGTACTCCCTAAGTAGTCAATAACATTTCAAAAAATATGAACATGTAAAACAATGTTCACAAATCCCTTTCCCTAGCAAAAATAAGGAGTAGTTCTCTTAAAGTGAGTAGGGGCTTGTGTTACTTATGAACTTTCTCACCAAAGGTCAACAACAAAATTTTATGAATAACCATTTTGCAGCACTTGAATGCCAAGATGGTGAAACTATGTAACTTGATAGTTTTAAATGAATGTTCATTCATGGAATGTCTAGTCATAACATAATAGTGTGTCCCACTTTTTGGCATAAAGGCGATGCATACACTTCCAATCTCCCTCCCAAAAAAAAATTGAGTTTGTTATTTGAAATTAATATAATATAGGTGCTTTAGCTTACATATACAAAGCTACAGTGCATCCACATTTTCTCTAAAATTTTAAATTTTGTTAACTATTTTTTGGGGCATAGTGGGACACAATATCATGTTTTTACCTGCAATTTAATTGACCCGACCCACAAGTACATGGTTAGGGTCAATTGTAAAAAAAATAGATTTACATATTCTCTATTTATATGAAGTGAAAACTATCAATTTTTTTGTCCACATGGCAACCAAAATGATCTATCTTGACATTACTTATCACATGTTTGGCCATGACATGGGATGTGGCAGATTGGTCACTTTGATAACACCACTTTTTACATTGTTTTAAATGGACTAGGGAGTGGACCTGCCTAACAATGCACTTTGGAATTTTTTTTGACATGCAGTCCCTTGGGTTAGTTAATCTCTACGCCTCCAATGATATGGTGTAAAAAGCAATGCTTTGTTGGTTGTTATCAAAGCTACTCCCAAAAGTAATCTATATACTTTGTGTGGATTTCAACATGGTGGAATCTGCAAAGGGCAAATAAGGAGATTTTCCTATGAGGTGTGTCAAAGAGCTAAAGGCATGGTTCTATATACAAAACAAATTAGGGATTTTTAGCCCTAATTTTCATCACAAATCCTCTCCTACTACCCCTTGGTTCACTTGGCATAACTTTTGTAAAGGATCTAGTAGAGTGCTTAATAGACTACATATAGCTCTCTTTTTGGAACAAAACATATTTTCCTTTGTCTAATGTTTCGATAGGTTGATTAATGTGCCTACAAATGTCCTATAGACCACCAACCCATCAAATTTATAATTGAATGGTCAACCTCCCTGGTCAGGGCCTTCAATAACCAATTTTATCTCAACACCTCATATCTACAACATGAAATAACTCTCACACGTATTATAAGGGTCTAAAATCTACTTCCTCACCCTAAAGGTGTTTCTAGTTGGATTGGTTGGTGGGAAGTGAGCATTATTCTCTGGGAGTTACTAAACAAATGGTGGCATCTTAATAGTTCTCGCTTTCTTTGAAGCAAAATATTTCAAACCGTTTGATTTGTTGTAGTGGTGCCTAAAAAAGCTCTCTTTGCATGTTGCATTATCTACCAAGTGTTATTAGTGGGTAATAGATTATTTCATATGGGAATCCCATCGCCCAAATGCCTTGCATGTGGACAAATTGAGTCTCTCAAACATATTTTTGATTTTGAGTTGGAGCTCAACAAGCTAGGTAGTGGATGCGCTCCTTTCATCCCTTTAAACCTGAACCCTTATCTTGGTACATAATCCTAGAAGGGGATGATGCTATGCTTCCTAAAAAAATTAATCAAATTTAGCATATTTTTTTATTTTAGATTCTCTTTTAACATTGAAAAGAGAGAAATTTTGCTATATTTAATTAAGAGCATCTAAAATAAAGATTTATTTATTAGTAATAGAAGTACAACACTTTCTAATATCATTTTACAGATCTAGGTGTAATCAAACAAAGTGGTAATAGAGGTGGAGCACCTCCGCACTCTCATCGGCTACCAAGACAACAGTCCTTATTATGTCATCTGGTTGCCTCCATATTCCCCTTACAAAACCCTCCTAGAAGGGATAGAGGTAGGGGTTGATGCAGACTGTATAGTCACTCTGCATTCTCCACTACTCCTCCTTATTAAAGGTTCTCATTATCGGAGGGCCATGTCGTATAGCCTTCTTCTCAGGTTGGTTATGAGCCTCATTGTTTTTTCCCTCTAATTGAGATAGACAAGGCAAAATGTGTGGATTATCTCTAACTATTTCACTCCTTCATCGATAGATAAAAGAGAACACTGAAAAAAATGTAAATCAAGATTGTTGGAGGCCCTACTTAATACTACACATTTCATTGGGCAGTTCGAAAAATAAGCTAGATAATTATAACCATCTCCTTCTCCTCCTCCTACAAAACTAATAATTTCAATAGCTTAATATTATATTCCTACTATTTATAAAAATTAATTATAACAATTAACATATACCATATAATTTTGTAATCATATTATGTGATTACAAATATACTCTAAAACTTTATTTTATCTCAAAATTAATTCAAAGATAATTTTTATTATATTTACGATGTAATGCTTTTCTTAATTAAAAAACAAAACACTTAAAAAAAATATATATATATATAAATGTTGCCTTTCATATTTGAGTGTGGAGATCTATGAAGGGCATTTTTCGTTATGGATGGCCATTAAACTTAAAGTCATCAAGATATCTTTCAATACGAAAAATAAACAAACTACCCACTTCTGCAACCTTTTTCTTATACAATGTTTTTAATTTTTTGGGGGGAGGCGGTTTCATTTATTATATCTTATGGTAAGAAATGGTGTCTATTCAATTTCAAAAGAAATTTGAATAAGTATTTCTTTGCATTTGAGTTAGTAGTTAAATATTTAAATTGATATGTTAATATTTCAATTTTAAATTTCATGTGGTCTCTTTGCATTCTAAGGTAGTATTTAAATTTTGAAATTGATATATTTAAAATGAATAGAAAAGAAAAGAAAGTGTTATTATGAACATTTAAAAATCGTTGTCATGTATTTATTAGTTATTAAATTATATGTTCTTAAAATATTTATATATTAAAATCAAAATTAAATATTATTGATGTATTTATCAAAATTTTAGTCTTTTCTTTTAATTTTCTGACTAAGGATTAAATGTGACCGATGTATGATCATATTTATGTTTTGAAGTCGTAAAATACAATTAATTTTTTGTAGACTATATCGATGCAAAATGAAATTTTGAAGACTAAAAAATTCTAAAAGATTATAATAAATATATAGATTATCTTTATTATTTTTTTCTCTATTATGAATTATAATAAAATTTGAAAGGCAATGTTGAAGAGATAATTATTATAAAAAAAATGATAAACAAGGTCAACTTTTAAATTTAATCCATGCCTCTAATTATCTCTCTCTTTCCTCTATTTACCCAAACCTCAAGCTTTGTGCCAAGAGTGTGAGTGATGCCTTAGGGTCTATGAAGAATGTTACTCATGTTCCTAAGTCATTTGTGTGGCCGTTTTTTAATAACATGCACACGTCTCTCATGTACCAACCTTTAAGTAGAAGAAATTTGTTTTGCAGGGTATAATTGTGGTAGTACAAAAACGAAGCAAAGAAATTGAAGACCCAGATTAAGTAAGTGTAGTCATCAAATCACCTTTTAAACTTGTTTGTGACCCCATGAATGTCACTCACAATCTTGAAAATGTAAATCATGCTCTTGGGAGCTTTCTCAAATAACTATAAATTTTCTAGATGGAGTCGATGTCACTATTAAACATTTTGACCCTAACAATTATCACTAAATCTTACATTATTCAAGATAAACTTCTAAATTTTATATATTTTCTTTATTTTTAAACTTGACTAATAAATTTAAAATTTAATATTATATATATATATATAAAATTTAACCTAATTAATAATAACTAAATATTTATAACAATATCATTTTATCAGTTAATAAACATAATAATTCAAGTGAATGAAAGAGTGGATGGTATTAGAGGTAGGGAACAACAATGGGTAGGAGTTGGAGGTGATGTTTAGACACAGGGTATCAATGGTTAGAGGACAATGTGGGACGGTAGCAATAATGGTGACAGAGTTGGATGCAGAAGCGCAGGGGCACAGGAGAAGGGGCACAACAATGGTTAAGAGGGAGAAGTCTTTGAAGGAGGAGCCACTACTAGGGCGAGCTTGGGGGAACGGAGGTCAGAGGACAGTTGAAGCCCTGGAAGGGGTCGGATTAAAAAGAAAGATTATGATCAAATTAGTAAATTTGCATTGCTTAATCCAGGTTTTACGCTTCAAAAATATTCTTTAGGGTTGAAGTAGCAGGGCGTGATCACAAGCCTATCTAATGGAGATTTCTCTACGGTGAAGAGGGTTTCGAAAGCTTTAGAAGAGGTGATTAGGGTTTCAGCCAAGGCTTTAATTTATCCCTATTACATTAATATATCGAACCCATTTCATACCTATGGATCATTTTGTAAAGAGCTTATTCTCAGGGCTCATCCTAGTTTAGAGCCTATTATGATCCCTAGAAGTCAGATTCATTTAGAAAAGCTTCTCGAGGCATTAGAAACCAAGGGGGTCCTAAGGGGCTTTTAAAAGCAAACAAATCTCATAAAAGAGCCTTGAAAATGAACTTTATTGGTGATATCCCCTTGATTTTCTCTGACTCTCCTCCTATTTTAAAATTTTTGGATTCAGAGCTTTCAATGATTGGAAGGGAAAGGGGAAGCAAGTCTTTGATAGGCAGAGGTGTAGGGAAACGACCCTCATTGGAAATTCTTTCACAGTGTTCAGCTGGAACCTGGCCTTCTTTAAAATCTCCTACTCTTTCAATGATGTTGAATGGTTTCTTCTTGATTCTGTTTCAATCTTAGGAAGATAGAGATTTTGTGTGGGCGAATAGGCCTTGGTTTGTAGGCAAACAAGGGGTGTTTTTTGTCCCTGGGCACCTTTTTTTATCCAATTGCTTTGGTTATTTCACAAGTCCCAGTTTTAGTAAGATTTTATAATCTCCCCTTAGCCTTGCAGGATCCTGGTTTGTTCAAACAACTGGTTAGTAAATTGGGTGTCTTTGTTAAAATTGACAATTCCATTGAGGCTAATCAGAATTTTGTCAGGGTGTGTGTATTGGTTGATCTATCCAAACCTCTAAATCACTTTATTCAGATTTCTTCCTCCCATAGAGCTTGGATTCAATATATTAATTTTGAAGGACTTCCCTTTAGATGCTTCATATGTAATCAAAGTGATCATAAGATTGGTTCTTGTCCTAAGAATTTTTTTAAAGGATCCCAAGCAAGGATCTTGCAGAAATGGGTAAGAAAAGTTGGTTGTCTGAATCACAATTTGGTACAAAGTTTGCAAATCCCATCAAAATCTTTTTCTGTTGAGATACCTTCTGGGGCAGTCTTTCAAGATGTTGAGAATAGTCCTCAGAAGGGTGAGGTGTCGGCAACAACAAAAGTTTTGATAGATTTAGAGATAGGGCAACGATCTTCTCCCAAGCCGATAAGAGAAGTGGAAGAAATAAAAGTCGGAACAGTAGATGTTGATAAATTTTATTCTTTAGAGGAAAGTCCCCAACAAAAGGAAGTCTTAGAAGAGGATGGCAAGTAGGGCATTTTTTACTATATCTCAAAGCCCTTATGATCCAAAGTCTCCTAACTACAGCAAGAAAGGGAAAAGAGGCAAGAAAACAAAATCAGAAAGACTTCCAACTTGATGCTTAGAATTCCATTAACGATGACACTCAATGGACAATGGAATCTTTGCTCTCCAACAGGGGCAGTTGCTTGATGGCAGCGAAATGTTGAGTTTATGGATGGGTTTGTTGTGTCTTTAAGTTTTTTGATGAAAGGTTATTTTCTTCTATCTAGTCGTTTGAATAGTTGTTAAATTTGAGCTTGGCTTTATGATTTTTAAACTCTGAATCTTCTCAAATTGATAGAATCCTCTAAATTTAAAGTGTTTATTCTAAATTTCAGTATTATTTTATTGAAAGACTGAACCTTCCATTATAGTCCAAAACTGATTTAAGCTCCAATAAAATGCTAAAATCAATAATAATAATAATAATAATAATAATAATAATAATAATAATAATAATATACTTAATTTCAATTCATTTGTCCATATATTTTTTTTAATAAAATCTATACTATCTTACGTCCATTCAAAGGTTAGATTTAAGACAACTCTAAATTTATTTAATTTTATTCAGTGCATATTTTCAAATCTAAGAACCCTAATTTCTATTTTAGAATATTATATTCAGTTATATGTATGTGGTATAAAAAAAAAAAAAAAACATTTGTATGTTGGAAACTTTAACCCCCCAACAATAAATAAATAGTGGCCAGGGTAAGACAAAGCTTTGGTGGATTTTTCGATACATTGGAACTCGTTAATATATTAACGGGAAAAGTGTGAATTTCGAAGGTAATTTCCAGAAGATTCCCAATAATAATAATAATAATAATATAATAATAATAATAATAATAATAATAATAATAATTAATTCTCTTGCCTTTCTCGAAAATCCTCATTACGACTCAAGTCCACCTTAATTCATACCATTTAATTTAGTGAGAGAAAAACGCTAGTACACAAATGTCGCCCAACTCTTGGGAACCAATCTGCGCCGTTTTATACATAATTTTTTTATTCAGTTCAATAGCACAAATTAAGGAATATAAAAGAGAATTAAATTTGAAAATGGTAATTAAAAAATGGTGGAGATATGTATATATGATTGAATGTTTGATTGTACAATTATTTATTTAATATTTGTAGGTTTTTAATTTGATATTAGGTAGTTAAATATTTAATTTTACAAATATATGTGATTTAGTATAATATATTATTTGAAAAAAATTAATTTAGAAAAATATTTTTAATATTTAAAATAGTAAAGAAGTGAGTGATATGTGTAAATTATTATATCTTTTAAGTTTTACATAGTTATCACTTAAATTAAAAATTAAGTTTTTTTTTATTTTTTCTTTCTTAAATATTTATTGAAAGTTTTGCAAATGGAATTATAATCTAAATGAGATTGATTGTGTAGTAGTATTGGGATAGGTGATGACCTCCCAAAAAGTTTGAATGTTTCATTGATATAAACATCATCTACATGCAATGAATGTTGAGTGGATTAGTCGTAGTCATGAAAGACGGATTCTTGTGAACCACTGCTTATAAAATATGGGTCCACGTAAATTGACTCTTATTTATTAAATCTTGAAATCATATCATATACATTAAATAATAACATTTGACAATATAATATTATAATTAGCAACTATCAAAATAAAATAAAATATTGTATTAATTTACAACTATTAAAATAAAATGAAATATTAATAATTTAAATGTATAAATAACATATTGTATTTGATGTTTGTTTTATTGAATTCAAAATCGTAGCATGAGTGTACATCTTGAACATTTTTTGATAACAATCGTTAACAAATATAAAAAGTAACCTTTTTTCATTGACAATTATAAATAATCGTTAAATTTTAATCCATTAATTTTTTTCTCAATTTTAAAAATAAACATATTACTGACTTTTGTAACTTTCTTCTTATAAAATATTTTTATTTTTGGAAAAGCCACATTTTATTTATTATATTATATTGATTTGGGATATGGTAGTGCTTATTCAATTTCAAAGAATTTTCCAAAGTAAATGTAAAAGATGTAAAAGAAGATAAACCATCACTATAGACACTTAAAAATGGGTGAGAAGTATTTATTATTATTTAAATTGTATGTGTTTATGATTTTTATGTGTTTTTTAAATTTTTAATATAAATTAGATGTTATTGGTGTATTTATCAATTTTTAAGTTTTTTTTAGAGCGCTTTTTAAATGTTTTTTTTTTTTTTTGTTTTGTACCATGAATGTGAGTGACGCTCCAAGTTCTATCAAGAATATCACACATGTTCTTAGGTTCTTTGTGGGACCGTTTATGTGTATGTTCTTTATGTACCAAACCTTTTTTCACCTTTCTACTATTTAATGTCAGTTTGAATGCCAATATGATCCTAATTTAAGTTCAATTTATCTTTATATACATTGAGATTGTAGTTCATTTAGTAAATTAAACGCTCTGTGTATTCTCAAGAAATCGATTGAGAACTCACAAGTATTCTAGAGGGATCAAACAATCATTAGAGCACTTATTGTTGCTGAAGTCAACATTTTCCTGTGGAATATTTTTGGTGTGCAATATAGGTTTCGTATGTTTGTGAAATTGTTTTCAATTATTCAAATTATTGTTTTCAATATTTTTCATTATCTACAACACACTTTCCCCATAGAATATTTTTGGTGTGCAACATAGGTTTCACATGTTTGTGAAACTGCTTTCAATTATTCAAATTATTGTTTTCAATATTTTTCATTATCTACAACACTGATAAGTATACAATGCTTACACACCCAATTAACCCTTAACATAGGTCCAAACACATTTATTATTTTTTATTAAGCTTTAGAGATTGTTGTCAATCTAGGCCAAGGAGAAGATTTTTTTTTACAGATTATAGGTGTCATAGCATGGAAAACAAAGTGAAGTAATTGAAAATCTATCCCAAGGGAGGGTAGTCATCAAATCAGTGTGTATCTTGTTGGCGGTCTATTTGGCACATCTACACCAACTCTAGGGAAGCCTGTCCTCTCCCTCCATCCCCTTAGAGTTGATGTGGTTATGCCAAACAAACCACCAATATGTCTATCTACCCTCCCCCAAGGACATCAATCACAATATCAAGAACATAAATCATGTTCTTGTAGCTTTCTCTAATCGTTTCAATTTTTAGGCAAGATTAGTGTCACTACTAAATGCACAGCTATAACTAAATCTTGTGTCATTCAAGATAATTTTCTAAAACTTATGTGTTTTCCCTACTTCTAGACTTCTAGATTAATTAATTAGGATTTTATTATTGTTTTTGCCCATATTATTTAGTCTAATTAAGAATAATTGGGTATTTGTATCGTAATATAGTTGTATGGTGAAACTGTGTTATCTTACACTCCTTATAGGGTTAGATCTTGTTCATCCTTAAGACAACTCTAAATTTATCTAATTTTCATATGGTGCATTTCATTACATATTTTAAGTCTAATATCACGAACTTCTTTTTACTTGATTTTCTTGATCCCAAGCCTTGAGTTATTTTTCATGAATTTTTTTCAAACCCTAGTTTGTTTATATTATGCCATCTAAATTGGTTAGATCTAAGAATCTAATTAGAAATATTATTAGGCTTATTTTAGAGCCTATTGATTTTATTTAAATTCCTTTGATTAATTCTTGATAAAGCTTGAAAAATAAAATGAATCTAATGTTGTTCCAAAAATTATACTTTCTTTTATAAATTATGGGAATGATGTCTCTTTGAGTGATAATGTGCATGGATGTTAAAGAGATTATGACAATCATGCTCATTTAAAAACTAATTATAGAGATAGATTTTAATATGTACCTTGTAAGGTTGATAATGGATATATGAGTACTCATAATGTGGATAATGTTCCTTAATATATAAAATATATTTTAGATTATCTTAGTAAACTTTTTATCCTGATAGATGTTATCCAATAACTTTAACATGTGCCTTATCACGTATCCATTTCTCAAATTTATTCTAATCCTACCAATAATCAAGTTTTAATTACTTCCAATGTTGCATCTATTATTCCTAGTGCTTCTCCCACTTAAAATTTTATTACTTCTATTGGCTTTCTTATTGTAAAATCTTATTTTTTTCGAACAAGTTCTTATTTCTCAACATGTCTCTCAAGTTCTTCCTAGTTTTCAATATTTCTATACTTCTAAAGTTCTTCAAATTTCTTAACATGCTTATATTCCCTCGTGTGCTTTAAAATCCTTAAATTTCTATGTTTCCTTCTACTTCTCATCAACCTCTTGCTTATAATTTTCCATCATAGGTTGTTAATCCTTCTATTTTACAAAATTATTCTATTCTAACTAATACTACTTCTACTCCAAACTTTGAAATGACTACTATGATACACACACTATGTGGTTTATAAAATTAAATCAAAATTCTTTCTCAAAGTTCTCAAAAGCCAAATAGTAGGATGAATTCTAATTATAATCTCTTAAATCCATTCACTTATGAAGTGATTGCAATCTATTTTCAATAGGATTTGTAGTTCTAAAGTTTAAGCTGTTTATTGGAAAGGAATATCTTTCTCATCACATTAGAGCCTTTTAAGTCTCTTTATTATACTTTTTTTCACGATGATAAACTATTGACTAAAATATTTTCAAGGAGTTTCAAGGATTATGCAATTGATTAATTATATGTTTTACCATGCAGATCTACATATATTATTTTCCAACCTTAGTTGATGATTTCTTGATCCACTTTCAAATCAACATTGGTATGACAGTCACATTTGCAAAATTGACTCAAATTAAGCAATGATCAAAAGAAATTTTATTTAGTGAGTATATACTTCAATTGAATATTATGGTTACCAAGATGACTTATCAACCATCAAATAGAGAAATTTAAAGCATTTTTGTCAATAGTTTGCTTCCAACCATTAAAAAAAAAGTGGCCTTTAACTCTTATCATTATTTTGATGAGATTTGTTATATTGTTGTAAAGGTTCTTAAGTATGGGTCCAAATTCCAATGGTGCAAATTTTCTAAATAAGACAAACTTTAAGAATATAGGCAATAAGAATGGATTTTCAACTTAAGAATGTTGCTAAAAATGTGGTAAATGCTATAGAAAAACCATATAGAATAACTCATACTACCTCAAAAAAGGAGCATAGGCAATTGACTAGGCTTAATGAAAGTCCACAAAATGTCTTGAAGATATTTATTAAGAGTAGAATGATTATTTTACCTCCAATAAGAGCATTTTATTATTCAAGAATATTACCTAAGAACTTTGATACATATATATTTTGTGATTATCATAAGATTTTAGGGCATTGTCCAATATATACATTCCTTTTGAACATAAGATATAAGATTCTTTAACAATAATCAAAGTCAAGTAGATGGAGCAAACAACAAATTAAGTGAATTAGTGGCTCTTCCAAAATAACATTCAAATATTTTTACCAATCCTTTTTGAAATGATAAAACCAATCAAGTGACAAAGGAAATTTTCATATGACAGATAAATAAAAATATAGGAAAATGCAAATGGACTCTAATGCTCATCCATTTCATAAAAAGGAAATTTTCATATGACAGATAAATAAAAATATAGGAAAATGCAAATGGACTCTAATGCTCATCCATTTCATAATTTTATTGGTGCAGTTGATTCAATTAAGAGGAAGAAGGCATTTACCAAAATTGTGTTTGATGATGACACTAAAATTTCAAGTGATAGTTCATATAATTGACCTTTATTCTTAAGAGATATCTATGTAGAAATGAAATAAATTGGGTAATAGTTGATAATAGTTCAAGCTTTGAATATTTACACTTAAATAATTTATCTGTAATCTCTTCTTTAACAAAAACATTTTCAAACACACCCTAACGTTTATTATAGGACATACTGACCAATAGGTAGAGAACCTCTTGGTTGTATTATATTTCCTATTAGAGTGGGTCCAAAGATAATTCAACCCTTATTTCATATGGTACCCAATAATAAATATTCTAATGTTTTGATTGGTAGACCTTAGATATATCAAATGAAATAAAGTCCTTCTACTTTACATCATTTTTTTTATAATTAGACATGAAGATCAAGTAATTATAATTAAAATAAACAACAACTTTCCAAAAAAAAAAGTTTACACAAAGGTTTTACATAAGGAAGAACCAAGATTTATACCTATGGTTAAAGAGCATAGGGTCCAAGTACATAATAGTTTCCCAATAAGAGTGTGCCTACCACAACTCATATCTATTACACAACCATAAGATCTAAAAAATGATTCACTTATTCACGATAATATCAATGATAAATATCATTTGATGAATAATATTGTAAAAGGAGATGGTTTATCATTCCTGATTTATTGGTATTTTATGTGAAAGTGGTTTTACATCAACATGCACTACACCTAACCATAAACAATGTATGCATTTCAAATTGGAACAAATTTTACCCAAATAAACAATAGAAACAAACCAAATCGAAATAATGCATACTCTAGAGTAATTGAAATGCATAAAGTTGGGGCTATGAGAAGATAAATGAATTGTTGTAAATATGCATACTTTCAAAGGTTGAAAATAGTTAGAAATAGGTCTAAGAACCAAGGAAAACATAACCTAAATAATTTAGAGCAAACTAATAAAGGTCAAAAATTGTCCAGGAATGTATTGCTTATGCTCTTGGTCAAAATAGGATCGTACTACTATGCTCTTGGTCACTATTTCCTTTCCCAAAATAAATTTTACAATTTTGATCCTTTGCTCCTAGGATCCGAAAACCTTTCCTACTTTTCTAGAATTTGTTGTGAATCACCAAGAAAATGATTTCCTTTCATGAAATAATAATTAGCTCAAAATAATTTCAAAACCTTAAACAACAGTGTAGTCGTTGACGGTCATGTCTCAATCAAAGCCATATTCTTAGATAAGTTGGAAACCATCACTCAATGCAGTTCAACAAGAAATTATGGTGATGCAAGCCCTAATACTTATATGAATTTTCACTAGTATGAGAAAATGGAAATGATGCAACATGAGACTCCAAATGTAATTATGTCTTAAGCACTTCAATTATTCTCTAAGAATTTTGCTTATCGCTCTTGAATTTTTCTTGGAACTTGATGTAGGAGCATCTAGGCTCACTTGTAATCCTACATGAACAAAAAACATTTAGATTGAAAAAAAGGCTAAGTTGTCATGTGCACAAATTCTTAATGCTTTTTTATGTTGCCTTTATGCCTGCATAAATCCCTTAAATTCTGGTGTTGGATAGCCTTTGTACACACATTTTTTTCTATGCACAACCATGGTAGTGCTTTCAGTTTTTATTCACTTGTAAAACATCGCTCAAGTCTATCTTGAAGGTCTATGTTTGGTTCCACACAAGTTGGAATATATGCGTAGAAGAAATGAATGAAAGTCTTGCACATCAGAGAAGTCATGCACAATTTTATCTAGCAACATCATAGAAGTCATGCATAGTTTTATCTTGTGAATTTGTCAGTGCCTTATTCAAGTGCATGAACATGCAAAAGTTGTGATCTTGTGCAACCCACGAATGGACACTTTTGTGCAAGCTTCTAGTTTTTAGTTTTTGTTACAGCTTGGTACTTGCACAAGCTCCACACAATGTAGGCTTTATGGAGCACAAGTGTTTGTGAAGTAATACGACCCTTAGGTGTAGGAAACAATTCAAGTTTTTTAACTATTTCATTTAGTGCCTAAGATTATAAAAGGTCATTATAATCTCATTTAATATCACATTGCAATGTGTTATGGCACACTAGGGATTTTATTGTGCATTTAATGTTTCTGGTACATGGTTGTGTTCTAAATATTTTACTATTTTGGTGGGTTATTGAGAGCATTAATGTAAATAGGGGTGTTTTATGCATATATAAATATGCCCCTACACTTGAGTTAGCTAATCAACAGGTCAAAAGTCATATATAACATTTTAAGAGATAACTAAACTTGCAAATAACATAAGTTAGCAAGCAGAGATATGAGGATTTGATGTTATAACGAATCTCTCTCTTGATTTTTATATTATTGTCATTATGTGTGCAAGTTATATTTTCGTTCATTGAAATTAAATAAAGAACTGAGTTTGTTGTTGCATTTTGGCATTATTCCACCATGTAACCTTGAAGGTTGCATGTTCTAAGGCATCTCTTCATTGAGATCCCTAATTGTGACTACATCATTTGGTATTAGATCAAGGTTTTCTTCCTTGTAGGTGAGCACGCATAGTTTGTTTTCTATATTTACAAGTCTGGGTAGGAAACAATGAATACATATTCCAAAAAGTTTTGGGTAGTGTTGGGGGAGGGGAGTGGAGGTAAATCCAAGAACAAACACACCTGTTCTAATTCCACCCGTTAGGATCTTGCTCCTCAGAAAGAGCACAGTATGATTACCAAATATAAGCAATTGAATATGCGGAAATAACCAGAAACACAAGTAACTAGAATTCACCAATAGCACAGAATATGAGAGACAATACACTATCTTGTATTAACACTATACAGAAAAGAATACATCAAAGAGCCGCCACACTCTTTCACCTTACAGAGATTCGCCACACCTCAAGTGTACAGTAATTCTTCTCACACACACTCTCCTACACAAAAAAAAACGGTCCCAACAACCAACTCACACACAGAATTGGTGTTCACCTCACCAACCAGTCAGTAATAACCCTGCCGGTACACCAAGCACTCTATAGCACTTCAAACTGATCTCTCATGAACCTGCAACCTGCAATTCAAAGACCAAACTTACATGTAGATCCCCAATGAGCTTGCAACAACCTGCAACTCACAGATCTTACAACTAGAAGGAACTCTTCCTTTCTATCTCATGCCTTATACAATACATGCCAATGGGTCTATAAATAGATCCCTAACTCAAACAATAACTTAGACTCTTAATTTGGACAATTATCCTTGCAGCCCAAGACTCTAACTGGTCTCAACATGCAAACTCTTCGTTCACTTAACTAACTGTCCGTGAAACGAGCAGTTCTGGAACACACAGGCGACCGACGTCGGTCCCTGCTTGTCTGGTTCTGCCGACGTCGGCCGACTTCCTGCCGTCGCCGGTGGCCTTCTGCACTGGTCTCTACCGACGTCGGTCCTGTTGCCGACGCCGGTGCTCCTGGATCTCAGCAACCTTCTGTTCCACAGTTTGCAAAGGGTTGAAGCTTTTAGCTCCACAACCTAACAGGTAGAAGGTGTAGTGATTTTTCTTTGATTTTGAGAAAATGGCACATAAAGGAGGTTTCGTTGCGAGAGTGCCAAGAATTGTAGACTTCGCTGAGATAATGAGAAATATGCTAAATTGTTTAGAGGCTATGAAGAGCATGCCTAGTGTGTCATTATGGCGTGCTCTCTTACCGCCAACCTTTTTTGGTGAATAGTTTTATACCTCTGATATATGTATATTAATAATATAAGCTCTATTTCATCAAAAAAAAATCAAATATTGAACAAATAATTTAAATCTAAAATTAACTTAGAAGATGATTTAAAACCATATTGAAATAAATAGCATTCATAAAATCATAAAATTACAATTTATTAGAGAAAAATAACAATAATATTATTTTAATTTTTTTATTTAAAATTAGATTAATATATTTGAAAGAATTATAACATATCTCACTAATATTCAAAACCAAAATCTCATCTCCCTATAAAGCAATCCATAAGCCGTAATAAAAGATTTAAAATATATATTGAAACAATAAAACAACCCTTAAAATATTATTCAAATTAATCATAACACTATGTGGAATAAATATAGTGAAAAACTTATCTCTAATTTACTATTTAAAATTACAAGTTATGTAATTATTTAAATACTAAACAAAGAAAGTATAACTACATTAATCATGTATAAAGCATGAGTTAAAAAATTTTGTTAATCATTTAGCATAGAATTTGTGTTGTGGAATCATTAATTCAAATATCTCAAATAATTAAACTATATATGCATAGAAACTCTCTTACTAAAATTGATACAAATTATTATTATAAAATTAAAATACAATGTTTTTCCCTATAATAATATCATGATCCAAAACATACATATCTTCTCTTATCAATTAGATAATTATATAGACCATTTACATACAAAACTGAACCTTAATACTACTAAGCTTGTGTCTAAACAATATAGGTTTAAAAGTAGTGGATTTACCCTATAACCTAGCTACCAATGTAACTTTTTTCTTTCACGACGACATTATTTAGCACAATGAATAGGGATAGTGAATCATATGGGTTTGAATTGGCTTGAAATATTGTAACATTGATGCTATTATATGGTCAAAAAAATCCTTTTAACTCCTTTGCCATGTTCTCCATACATTTCACATTATAAAATTTCATCTATATCAAATTTCATCGAGATCTTAGATACAACCATACATTGAACTTGAAGATTTACCACACCATTGTAGACTCTTCCAATACATCTTGTAAGATATCATATCTAATTTATTCATCTTCTTATGTTAATGATTAAAAAAAATTGAAATAAGAAAACAAAACCTTTAAAATATTCTTCAAATTAATCTCAACACTATGTCAAATAAAGATAGTGACACTTATCTCTAATTTATTATTTAAAATTACAAGTTGCATAATTGTTTAAATACGAAAAATAAAAAGACCAATTACTTTAATCATATTATATATAAAGCATAGATTAACGAATCTTGTTAATTATTTTAAATAAAATTTGTGTTGTAGAATCATCACTTAGATTATCTCAAGCAATTATAGACTATATAAGCATAGAAATTCTCTCAGTGGAGTCTTGATACAAATTAATCTTATTAAACTAACATACAATGTTTTTTTTCTATATTAACATAGTTATCTAAAATATACCTATACAAGTTGCATAATTGTTTAAATACTAAAAATAAAAAGACTAATTACTTTAATCATATTATATATAAAGCATAAATTAACGAATCTTGTTAATTATTTTAAATAAAATTTGTGTTGTAGAATCATCACTTAGATTATCTCAAGCAATTATAGACTATATAAGCATAGAAATTCTCTCAATGGAGTCTTGATACAAATTAATCTTATTAAACTAATATACAATTTTTTTTTGCTATATTAACATAGTTATCTAAAATATACCTATAAAGACCATTTGCATATAAAACCTAACCTTAATACTACTATGCTTATGTGTATATAACATGTTTAATAGTAATTGATCAAAGTTTTGAAGGGAGGAGTGGGAGCGGCCTATGGCCATTTCACATTCCTGTCATTTTGAAACCCTCTATTCCCTGTTAGATCCTTGCGAGACCCTTCTCACCCCACACAAATCATCCCCGACTTGTGCCTTCTTTGTGGCAAGCTTTCATTTAGCTAGGAGCCATTTTTATTGGGCTCTAATTAGTTCCGTTTCACTTTGCTTTGCCCTAAGGCGAGGGCTTTGATCCGCAACTTGAGAGATTTCAAAAAAATCCAAGCTCCCAATCTGTAGATGGCACTACAAATTGTTATTCCTCGAGAGAGGGCATTCCGATATCCTATCTATGGTTCATGGAGGTTGGGATTTCTATTGGAGGAATCCTCAGATTTGGTTTCTTTTTTTATCCTTCCTCGAATGTTGGAGGATGATATGGAGTACCAAATGGTGTAGTTCAGGTGTGAGTAGATCTGCTTTGTTGCGCCCTGTGTGGCCTTGTTCCATGAAGATTCAAGTTACCACACTTTGAGGAGGTGGTTTCATGGTGGATTTTGACTTGCTATCGTTTCTTTTGAGGATGATGTTGGATTGGATTAGGGTTCACTCCCACTATTGTTCTCTGTTCAGTTTTAGTTCTCTGGTGAAGCTCAAGAATTTTTTTAGAAGTCTTTTTCATTCAGTGAGCTATATTCGTGTTCTGGTTCTTAGCGTCCAGTTGAAAACCCATGTATTGTTGTTTGCATGAATGAGGGTTGTCTTATTTTATTACTTGTTGCTCTTGATTTCGGAAGTGTGTGTGTGTGCGTATACTTCCCAAATCAAGAGCAACACACACACACACACACACACACACACACACACACACACACACACACACACACACACACACACACACACACACACATGGAGGGTTGTCTTATTTTATTACTTGTTGCTTTTGATTTGGGAAGTATATATATATATATATATATATATATATATATATATATATATATATATATATATATATATATATATATATATATATATATATATATATATATATATATATATCAGGGAGTATGTTTCATTCAAGTGTGAGGATTCCTATCAAAACCCTTAGGCGCTGAACTTAGTAGGAGATCTTTAGATTCCTTTGATTCTTTGGCGTATTTCAACTGCTTCCTTGTCAGGGTTGAGGGATCTTGTGAAAATCCTTTGACGCTAACTTTAAAAGATTATCCTCTATTTCCTCTATTCTTTCTTTGTTGTGATTTAGTTGTTGCTTCACTACGTGGGCTCGTATGCCTTGTATTGTGCTACAAGGTCACTTGAGGTTATCTTTCATTGAATATCTTTAGATTCCTTTGTTTATTGCTTGGTTGAGGCATTTCTCGTGAGCATCCATTGTAATATATTTGTTGTCCCAGATTGTGCGACCTGTCAACATCCTCATACCTAGTTCATAGCTCCAGTTCAAAAGCCTTTACCATTAATAAAAACATATGTTTAATAGTAATGGATTTAATCTATAACCTAGCTACCACTACAACATGTTTTCTTTCACAACAGTGTTATTTAACACACTAAATGGGGATTGTGAATCTTATGGGTTTGAACTGGGTTGAAATACTATGACATTGATGGTATTGTATAGCTTTCCCGCATTATTTTAGACTCTTCTAATACATATTGCTACATATCTTATCTAATTTATGCATCTTTGTATGTGAGTGATGTTATGTTGTCATGCATACCATCCATTTGATGGAAAAAACTTTGTTGCTCCAATTACAATGTTCACAAGAGTCTAATGCAATTATCTTTAACACATCATGCATTGTATTTCTCATTTCCATTACACAAGATAGAGTAAAACTTGTGAGAGTTTGGCATAGTTATCTTTAACACATTGTGCATTATATTCCTCATTTTCCATTGCTCTAAGATGGACCAAAATTTACCGATGAGATGTGGATGAGTTGGTAAAGTGACTTTGTTGTTTCAAGCAGCACCCAGATTCAATTCTCAATATGGTATTGGAGACTGATTTTGGTCATTTTTTGGTATTCTTGGACCAGTTATGGCCGTTGTTGGTAAATCTAATACTCTGGTACTTGTGATAAATGATCACTTAGGTTTCTGGGCCCTCGATTGTGCCTCAGACTGGTTAAAACTTTGGTCAAAAGTGAAGTACCTATCTAAAATAAAAAGATTGACCAAAATTTACATCATATAAACTGTAATTTCCTAAAATCTTTGTTATGTCTTCACATGAACATAGTTTGTCCAAAAGAGATCTTGTCCATCCTAAACCATAATCTATCACCAATGAAGGTAAGAAATACTTTGGCATCTCTCCCATTTTGAATAATACTCTACTATTCTCCACAATAACATATACCTTTTAAGAAATAATATGATTCACATTTGCAACAAATGAAAAGTAAAAAATTTATAAGAAGTCGATTGTAAACCCTGGGTAACATTATCTACACAAGGGAAAGAAGTATCTAGACAAAGAAAAGAACCACATCTTGTAGAGATGGATTACAATAATGAAAACATAAATAATTATCACCACAACTAATGATATGTTGAAGATCTTCTTGCACCTCAATACATTTGAAAGGAAACTAGTGTATTCCTCGGTCTTCTATTCTAAAACACAATATCCTAATGTGGGATTACAAGGTTCTCATGGTTATATTCCATTGTAGAGATCCTTATATATTGCACAATGAACTTAGAAGAGACACAAGTAGAAATTCCACACAATATGATCAAATGAGCAAACTAGTGTATTCCTATCTAAAGTGTAGTTGAAGGTGAATTGTCAAACGTATGTGTCACAATACGAAACTCATGGAAATACAACATTTCAATATATATATATATAACTTTTACAAATTTGGAGTTCTTCAAGGTGTTTTTTGGTGTCAATTTTCATTGACCCATATGCATACCTATGACAAACAATTTGGTAGTCATGAGCATGACCTAAGCTTTTCAATACATTAAACAATTTTAAATTGGACTCATCTTTCTATAAATATTTTGTCATAATTAAAAGATAATATCTGCAATTTTAATAGTTGCTTCCCAAATCAAAAAAATGGAGGCTATCATATTTTACATTTAAAACAATGAAGAAGAGTAAAATGACTTAACACTTTATTAGTAGAATACATCAATCAATGATTAGTAGTCTAATTAGTGAGGATGATGGTATGTTATAATTATAATGCCATCCAACAATGTACAAATCTCCATGGATATATGAAGTTAAAGAGATAAGGTTGGGATTGAGTTCCATAAAAATTTGATGAAATGGATACCCCACAATCTTTAACACTAACCCTAGGAAGGTTGTCATTCATGCACCTAAATTAAGTTTTTTATCATTCAACAATGAGCAAAGTACCACGTAAAAACCATGACAAAAAATAGACAACTATAACAATTGTACGAGTGGAGAAAAAACAATGCAAGATTGTGTGAATACATTTTATGCCTTCTCACAAAATGATAATACTCATGACATTAATAGGTACATTGTTCTAATATAATACACTAGTACATATAGGATAAAAATGGAATTATTTAGGAACCCAAATCAAAAAAATTATCATTCAATTAAAAAAATGAGAATTTGTAAAGGCCATCATAGCAGAGTAACGTGTAAAAATAATGACAAAATATATAAAAAGTTGTAAAAATTGTACAAGTGGAGAAAAAATAATGCAAGATTGTGAATACATTTCATGCCTTGTCATTAAAATTTTAATACTCATGACATGAAGAGGCACATTGTTCTAATATAATACAATAGTACATCTAAGAAAAAAATGGAATTTCTTAAAGGTCAGAGCATTGAGAAACATATTGCATGTGGCCAAGATTGAAGAAAAGTTTAACATAAAGGCAAGAAATAAACTACTCCACAATAATGGCCTAGAGTTGGATGATAAATAGGATGAGCAATATTAATGGTGATAGCCTCCTCCCACGAAAGTTTCTACAAATAAGAGTCCACAAAGGACACCAAAAAGTGACTTAAATGTCACTTAATCAAATGACAATCGAACAAATAATGACATGTCGAAAACAATACCATTAGAAAACATACCTCAATAAACGTTCAAGCACCATCCCATACACCAATACCATTTTCCTATGTTGGTTAAAGGGAAAAAAATTGGAGAGTTCAAACCTTCCTTGTCACCATCAAGGTTGATATTTGATGAGCACCCTTGTTAATGGCAAATTTAGTGACAGATAAACTTGATTTGCAATAAATTACGTAGTACATGAAAACAATGACCTAATATACAAGTACTTTCAAAATAAATTATATTCCTTGATATGTCACTACTAGAATGTTGCATCATATTGACAAATTTAATGGTTTTTAAAAATTAACAAACTTGATCGAAGCAACAAACATCTATAAAACACATCAAATACATTCAAAACTTTTTAACAAAGCACAAGTCGTGCATTGAATTTCATCCATGTTCACCACAACATGAGCTAACCATAAAATCTTGAAGATACACATCTCTTCCACTCACAACTATAAGTGAACACCACATCTTTGCATTTCATTGTGGACAACAAAAGTTAACAAAACCCAATTTTAAAGATGTCATCAAGAGGTTGGATCTTTAAATACTAAGGTCAAACAACATTGTAATGTTGCCTCTCATACAATCATTCCATTTCTAAACAAAGTGCACTAGAATTTATAATTTCTAAAGCCAATGATATTTTTTTTGAATAAATTTTTACATGAGGACATGATTTACATCCACATGACGCTCTAATGGTATCATCCATCTCCTTTATATATAAAAAGATACTTCATTTTCTAATTTATTTAAATTAGATAACTTACAAATCATGTCCACAATTTATCATAAAAACAATCCATCCATTCACTTCACCATGGAACACAACATACTTATGATTTGTATCCACATGACACCCTAATGGTATCATCCATCTCCTTTATATATAAAAAAATACTTCATTTTCTAATTTATTTAAATTAGATAACTTACAAATCATGTCCACAATGTATCATAGAAACAATCCATCCATCCACTTCACCATGGAACACAATATTGATAAGTATGTTATTCATCTATCTCAAATTTTCCTCTTTATATAGAAACAATCCATCCATCCACTTCACCATGGAACACAATATTGATAAGTATGTTATTCATCTATCTCAAATTTTCCTCTTTATATAGAAACAATCCATCCATCCACTTCACCATGGAACACAATTGATAAGCATGTTTTCCATCTCTCAATTTTTTTAATTTATAAATAGTATTATAACTATATATTTTTATAATCGAATAATTAAAATAGTCAAAAGTTAATAAATAATGGAGTTTGACAAGAATGAATGCACTTACCTATAAAAGAACCTTGAAAAAATTATAAATAAATAAATAAACACACACTTCACAACAATATTTAATATTAAATTTAAATTATATTAATGTAAAATATAGCTTCCAAATGTCATTTTAATTAAATAATATCTATCTTATCAACGTATGTTTGAGTTTTATTTAAATAACTACTATTTATAAAAGTCATTTGGATAAATGACTAAAACATAATACAATTAAAAATCTCACATATTAATATCTAAATAAATTATATTTTCTATATAATTTTATGAGTCCCCTAGATCATTTTTGATTTTAAAAACTTACAAATTTTATTTTCAAAAAAGTTTATATTAAAAAAAAACTCATGCTAATTTCAATGTGCAAGTTTTTAATTTTGCCATCATTATAATGTTTTTAGAACTTTTCATCTCATCTGCAATGAGTGATGTTCTAGATTTTCAAGTTGTTGAAGTACCACCAAAGTTTTTTTTTTTCTTTCCATGGTTCTAAAATTTGTTTTGAATTTAATTTAAAAATTAAAATTTAACCATAACTAAAATTTGTTCTGAATTTAATTTAAAAATTAAAATTTAACCATAACTAAAATTTGATGTCTTTTTCAATAAAATTTTATTTGCAGAATCCATTAAAATAAAATACATTTTTCTCCACTTACTTTCAAAACTTACATTACTTCTGTCATTGGATGCCATTTTTAATTACTACCAAGTTCTCTCTCTAAATAGAACCTCTAATCAATCATGTTTTGAACTTTGATCTCCCTATCATGACGGCCTCAGCTGGCATACGATCAAAAACCCCAAAATAGTAAAATTCTTCTTGAAAACTCTTCAATCACTTCATCTAAATCTACGAGTTGTTAAGTAAGACAATATCGTCAATGAGTAATATTAGGGTCTAACCACCGTGCAGCTCGCCACGTCTACGTGTTTTCACAACATATTACAACGAGTTTGGCGATAAATTTAAAATAACTGGCTGAATATGAAACAAAAATATCAAAGTCAGGGTTATTACTAATATAAGAATAATTCCAATTTAATAATTGAAATTGTATTTGAAAAAAAAATCTCGGTAGCTCTAGTTAATTGAAAGGGAAGCCCAAAGAACTACAACCAAAAAATACAGTAGAAAACAGTTAAACTATATAAAGAGATATATAATATTTCAAATAATAATTGAATACAAAGGGCACGTAAAATTTAAAATAAATACACGGGTGACCAGTGGTTAATGGTGGCAATACATCCTCGTCACGTTCTCCGGTTGACTCTTTTCTAAGTAAACCAATATAAATCTGTAGGGGCGAAAAAACCAGGAAAACACGAGATTTCTCTAGGTAAAACGAGAAAGACCAATGTGGGGATGAAATCAAGGATCTTCGGTGAAATACCTGCATCGTGATGAATAATTCCTGCATGACCATAGCTAGCTAACTCTTATTGTTTTGTTTACAATACCTGTCAATAGTTTAAAACATTGAAATGTCATGCTATCATTTAATATACATTTTAATGAGTTATAGGGATCTCTTAGAACTATTTATCTAATAGGGCTCGCTTCAAGGTCTCTTAATCCTGTCAATTAGATCGTTATTGTGTAGAGGGCAAATATATAGAACATTATGTAGCCAAACAATAAATATTGTTTGCTCACATGCATGAATATCAGGGTTCCAAATATTGAGTAGGTTGACATCCGAGAGGCTCGTTTCTCTAGCATATATAAAGCAGCTACTGTATATATTTTTGCCTATTGGATACCTGTAAGTGTTCTTACCGTATCAACATTGAATTATACTTTCTACTCAAACATGAAAATTACATTACCTCTTAGTTGCATTGTGCCTTGCAAGAATTCACAAGTCATTACATAAATGATATTTACGACAGACCTTATATACTGTTAAACCATTCAGTTTTTGAACAATGAAGAATTGGAAATGCAGAATAGCTTCAAGGTTGTTTCCTCTCTGGATCGTTGCCGAAAGTGCCTTAGAAAATATGCCAACAAAATATTTCTGTGCTTTACTTGCCAGTGCCACTGCTACCATCTCCTCTACGTGGAGTGCAGTTAGAATTCAAGTGCAAAATAGATCAATTTTTAAAAACTCGCTAAACTAGGCAAGGCATGAATACAAGTGCAGTTATAGTGCTGAGGAAAGAAAAACAAGAGAGCGAGACAGCTAATTAGTCAAATCATACCCGTGATTTCATTGCAATTTGCCAATTTGTTTCTCTGACATTCTGGAGAGGAAGTCAATGCCCGAACCATTACCCTTGCTTAGTGGTGAAGCACATGCATAATAAAATAGCTATACCGGCTCTCCCTCTCCCTGAAATAAAAAGGGAATCTAGACTGCATGATAATGGAAAATCTTGAGGCTTTACCACACAGCAAGGATAGAATCTGTGGTGCGTTCTTGACTACCCCCTGAAGGCTCTTTCCTTCCTTCCTTAACACCCATTTCAAGGTAGGCACCCACATTGGCACACAGTACACTCTTCTCTGAATGCATGGCACATGCATGGTTGCCATCTTTTATTGAGGAAGGAAGATCAATCAACATTCCGCTCAATGGGAGCAATGCAATGCATCATTACATGTTGATTCGTCCTCCACACAATGGGGAATGAGGGTTTGTCAAATTGTACAGTTATGGGAATAACATTAATAATAATTATCAGGCATCTGTGCAATGCAATGCAGCTTTGATTTGCTGCACAGTGTTGCATATGAGGTTATTTACAGTTGTGACCGACTCTAGGTTGAGTTTTGCAGATGGTAAGTTACTGACCAGAATTTGGAACGCCACCGTGATCAATGACCCTCCTACATGGTGATTGTTGCTGTTGCGACTGGTTATATCAAAGCCACTACTGCTAACTTCGCTGGTGGATGCCTGCAATAACAGCCCCTTGGTATCTGAACCATCTGGGAGGATGGCAAAGCCCGAGGGGAGAAGAGCTATGTAGGAAGGATCTTCGCCGCTCATTGCTATGTTGATTGCAGACACATCCACTGGGGCATATATTACCAGCGACCCCGAAGCATCCGTACAACTCTCTTGGAGAATCAACATGTTGTTCTGGCTTGCATTACATGCCTGACAATTCCCAACCATCAAGCATCGTGTTCGGTTAGTTTTATCTAGCATATGAAATCTTTCTTAAATTAACACAGTTAAACAAAATTAGATAATCTATTTACACCCACAAACTTGCCAACTGATTAAAATGAACCACACAATAAAATTCAAATTCAAAAAAAAAAAAACGTTTTCATAGATAACTTTCAAGAGGAAAACGATAATTGAAATTCAACAGAACGAAATCAAGGTTTTGGTGAGAACATCTTTCAATTAAAGACTTCAACAAAATTGAATAATTAAAGATCTCATGGGGGTGATGGACCACAAAGTATGGTCCAAAACATCGATTTTATAAAACACTGGCCAATTTTTTCAAAAAAAAATATCTTTCTAACTTTCAATTAGTCCAATAGAAAATAGAAAATTCTACAGAATTGGAATTCAGCTCATATATTGTGCATATCGTTAAACAAAAGATATAACGCTCCTAAGGTTGGAATCAAATACATAGTTTTTATTAGGCACAGATGTATTATACTAACCAATTACTTTGAATGCACTTCGCCATAAAATTCAAATGAAGAACAAAATTGATCACAAATTTCCGGTCTTGAAAATAGTTTGAGAGTTAATTTAAGGGAGAGGAGCCAGTCGTTGACCACTCTAAGTGAAGGGGGGCACATAGCCACCTAAGTGTCATGTAATTATTTAAAAAATACCCTTAAATAGATTATAATCTTTTCATGTCACTAATTTTGTTTTGAAGATTTAAATACATGTAAGGCACTTTTTTAAAGCATTTAAATTAGATGGTCTTAAATATAAAGAAAATTAAAGTGGACCATTACATTTCTTGGGTATTATTAAGTCATGTAGCTGGTTAATGAGAACATATTTCAACAGTCCATTGATTTGTAAGAGAATTTCTGGATATAACCGTGTATTCGTTCTTTGACCAATGTTTTGGTTCATCAATATGAACCGAAACATTGGTCAAAAACCATATACACAGTTATATCTAGAAATTCTCTTACAAAACATGTATCTGGTGTTCACCTGAGTGTCATTTGATACGACTTGTGATGGCTACTTTGTGAAAGTGACATCACTCATTTCTAATTAAACGATTAAAAGTGCTTTAATCAACAAGTACCTTCCCAGCTATTGGTCCATGCACGCTAATTGGGTCATCTGCCTTAGTGCAGAAGCAGCTAACTTGTTTACTCTAAAAAAAAATTCAAGATATTTAAAAGTCCAACCAAATTCCATCTCAATCATTCCATATACATATCATAAGGGTTTCGTATCATATAATTCCAAATACATTCATAGAAGGTATGGAATTTGCAATCCAGTTAGTCTCTTCCATTTATAGTTCACGCTTATTGTGTAAGACAATCAAATTACATGTAGGAGAGGTGTATTGATATTAAGATTAGATTATTAAATTAATGCCACATTAAACAAAATTGACAATTCAATGGTCAGAGGTTTCTTGTTGTTTCATTTTTGCGCTCGCCAGGCATTAGAATATGAAATTCGTTTAAAAAAATAAACAAATAGTCCAAAACTCACCCGGAGAAGGGAAATGCAGTTTCCAGGATGCGCCCCGTTGGCAATGTGTGCAACCTCCTGCACCGTGTTCCCGCTTGAGAGCACATCCCACTGCATGCACACCACAGCAGCACAAGTTACAAATCTAAATGAGAAAGCAGTCATTTCTGCTAGTGGAGTAGAAATTACCTCGGCCCTCATTTGTTCATCTCTGAAAAAATCGAAGACACGGTGGGGAGGAACGGGAAGCCAAAGCGAAGTAGCGGCACAGAGAACAACACCGCTGGGTTGGCCTGGGTCGGTGCTCTTTCTGGTGGTGACACGCACTCCGTCCTCGTTTGAACCGGACAGCGTCGTCCACCTGTGCGTGGTGGAAGCGCTGACGTTGCCGCAGAAGCTGCTCATCATCCGCTGTGCCAGCTTCATCATGCTCCTCCGCCCCTCTGGGGACGGTATTACTGTCCACGTACAACACATTCCCGTTATTGCCCATCCACTCTAACTCTCAGAAATTTCAATTTCATTTAATTATATATTAATACCTCCGAGTTCTCTTGCAGAAATGTTTGTGACCATCAGGCTTGCCAATCTCTCGCACATCCTCTGAAGAGTGGCCAACCAGCGCCCCGCACCGAAAGCCATTCCACTGTTGACGAGATGCCTATACATGCGATGCACGCCTCGGTCTTCGGGCTCCACATGCTCCACCCAGGTCACCTGCATAAATATTTACTCAGAACGATGACCCACAAAACAAGATTTCGGAGAAAGATAATACAGAAAACCAATATCAATGTCACCTTGGAATAACCATTGGGCATATCTTGAATAACGCAGCCAGAAGGGAGCCTGCGGCAGCGTAGAAGAGACGGTGATGATGATTGTTGATTGATATTAAGATTCATTTCTTTCACGTTATCCACGGAAACGTCCACAACAGCCCACACTCCCTCTGCATGTTGCTGGCAATAGCGAAGGAAGTATATTTCCCTGGTAGAAACCAGCGGAGAAAGCACCTGTAGTTCCGCACACATCTGTATAAAACATATGGATTTATCAGTGCCAACATGCCTTATTTCACAGTACAGAAATTCAATGATTTCCAGCTGCATACCAGCTGCAGTGAGCCATGTTTGTTCCCGGGCATCCCACAGGCGAGAACTTCCACAATTTTGGCCTTGGAAACAATAGTCGGAAACATTTCGATCCACTTATTCTGCAAACCGCCATTATTGATTAATACTCACCTTACTGGCCTCAAGAATAACGGAAATAAAGTACCTTGCTCTTTAATTAAATTTGGGTACGTAGCCTGGATATCAATTTATTTATAAGCATTAAGTTCAGTTGCGGTGATTTACCACGTCCATGAAGATATCGACCAAGGCATTGCCGTTTATGATAACCAAACCGGAGTCCCGGGTGGCCTCCTTTCTGACACTGTAAGACTTGGACTCCGAAGCTCTCGGAGATAGCTTTGCATAGGCTTCCAAACATAGGACCTCCTTGTTCTCGTTGACATTTTTCATCCACAATGGCTCGTCAGTCTGTGCCAGACGGACTAACTCCTCCATTGCATTCATTGCCAGCTCTACAATTATAGATTTTTCCAGTTCTGTCACGGAGCCTGCTGTTGAGTGCATCGACGGCGCAATATCAGAGAAAGTGTGGATATCTGTGGAAGATGGCCCCGCATTTTGCATCCCGTACCCTCCCATCGATAAGTCCACAGACGGCATTGAAATTGGGTGTAAAGGACCCAACGATGGGATCGGTCTCCCAATATACTTTGCAGCAATGCTAGACAGGCGATCCAGCTGAAATACACGAGCCTTTTTCCTAGTTAAAATTGTATATTATGACTTCCATGCGAAACAAATGAGTAGGTTTGTAGTTAAGTTTATAACCATATGGAAATGGCTGAGTGGGTGTTTTTGTTGCCAGTACAATACCTCTTCTTTCAGTCGTGCATTTTCCAGTCGTAGTTGTTGCTGCCCATCAAAGGACATTTCGCCAGACGGCCCCCCACAGTTAGGGCAGATTACATTCTTAAGTGCCTCCCTAATTGCGATGTTCTCGCATCTGATCTTCTCGTTCTCTGAACGAAGCACACTGTTGTCTGCGCGTTCGTGCTGGGCCTGTAAACAGTAGTAGCTCAACTCACTCAAATCAAGCCGGTTAAAAGTTCCTAAATTTCGCGAATAAAACTATCATTTTTGAATTTGTCACTGACCTTCATCTGCGTGCGGCGATTCTGGAACCAGAACTTAACCTGGCGGGGTTCGAGTCCCAGATCCTTGCTGAGCTGCAGCCTTTGCTTCTCGTCAGGATGCGGGCACTCCTTAAACATCCTTCACAAGAAAAACACACATAATCCTTCAGATCCTACTGCTGCATAGCAATCAATCGCCTAATAATCTAAAAAGGTGCATCAAGTACAAATGGTGGCCTTACGATTCCAATTCCTGTATTTGCCGCGCTGTGTGTCTGTGATAGCGCTTCTTCCGCGGATGCTGCTGGTCCGTGCCATCTTGATCTTCTCCAGATCCTCCTCCTCCAGAAACCTCCATGATTTTACTGCAACTCTACAACTCGTAGTTCCATTGATCTTTCACACTCGAGAACTACTAAGCCCTAAATTTCATAAACCTTCGTTCCATTGCCAATCATCTGACAATGTTTCTGCGCGCAATATAGACAGCATCGGTTTGAAGATAATTAAATCCGCCATAAAAACACTTTTAACGGATGCAATCCATCCAAGGAATAATAAAAACTCTAAAAGAAGAAGCAGGGAAAACCCGTTACAGTTACTCCAATATCTTGCTGTCCAAACATTATGATTCCATTAATACACCTACCTCTCTCTCTACAAATCAAATCAAAGCAAAGATCAGCTCTGCGTCAAAAGACCCCGGCGCCTGAAAACGGCTTCTTTTCCTGCGGCTATTTCTCCCCCTTTCGTTCTTCGAGCGTAGACGTGGCGCATTAATTAGAGGAACAATGTTAAACCACATAAACTTAAAAGGCAAAGCTACTGGATAGGATCTATTTCACTATAGTGTGAACGGGACTAGGCCTTGGACTAGAGGGAATCGAACGGCAGACGTTGGACAGAAAGCGGAAGGCCGACAGAGGTGGTTAGGTGCCACTGCCTCCGGTTGAAAATATTACACAGAAGAAACATTCGATATTTCGAGAGAGGCATGTCCGTGGTCGCGGTCATGCCACCCTGTGCTTTCAAAATGGAGTCAAATTCTATTAAATTTGTTTTAACCCGTCGAAAAAGCGGAAGAGAAAGAGAGAAGTGTAAGTAATTCGCTGCAGTCGAGGCGAGAACTAGCGGGCACACAGCTAACGCTGTCACAAGCCGAGCCCAACCGCAACCAACGCCATAATAAATTCATTTCATTTTCGCTCAGAGAAAACAGTGCAGTCAATTACGGGCCCAGGCCCCTTCACGACCTTTCAAACCCTAGCTTTTTGGTGTCCATAATAATTTTCCGAAACCCTAATTTCTTTAAATTTTGCGGTGGGGTTGCTCGGAATTTCGTGGTTTCACCGTCGTAAAATCTGTTTTGACTGTTGACAATGATGTTGCGTATTTACTGTGATATATCTACATATATATATATATGTTGCGTATTTACTCGGGTGATAGGTACTGATGCCGTTGAAAGTTGGGCCTGTGGAGCGGAAAGGTGAGGCACTCAGGCCTGCGACCGACTCAGACCATTTAATGCACCGTTTTAAATTTAAATATCGTTGGAGAACGTCATTAATAATAATATTTAATATGTATGGGTTGCGCTGGGAACGCGTGGGTTGGAACTTGGGAGTCACTCGGCAGTGCCCGGGCAGGGGCAGGGGCAGGCCCGGGCAGAGGCCCAGCGTCCAGACACAGGCACAGGCACAGGCACAGGCCCAGGCACAGGCCCAGACAACAGACGAAGCGTGTGTTACAAGTGTGGTTTGGGAGTGTGAAAACATTTACTTACGTAAAATGCTCCTCCACCACTTTTGGAAGATTTTTTTGTTTCCCTTGCCTTCTTTAATTGCTTTCCGACTGCCATTTAATTTCGGCAACCATAAAAAATGAAGGGTGACAAGGACGACCCTTTGATTCTCAGGGCATTTTGTTGCACTAATATCATAACTAATACATTACTTCATATTTAGAGAGATTTTGTACGAATGCTGCGTCACATTACTTTGTAATTAAATATGGGTTTGCGGGCGCTTATTCCTGCATTTAATTATCGGATAATATTTCTTTCATATTATTCAGGACTGTAACGTCGTTCTTTGTAGGACCTAGCAAGTGTGCAAGGAAGGTTACGTTTAAAATTTATTTGATGGTGGAATTGTTGTTCATACTCAATTCTTGTGAAAGGAGTAATGAATCATAAATTAATTGTAGTCACTTAAAAATGGTTGCGCATTTTATTAAGTGTTGATTCATGTTGTTAATGTATTTGTTTGTTTAGTAATTATCGGTTTAAATTAGTTGCGTTTATTAAATTTTTATGTGTTTTTTATATCTTTCAAATTTTTCCCTTTTTATGTAGTTTTTCAATTTTTTCCAAGAAATGTTGACACTTTTTATACTCGCAAAAAGTGTCCCAATGTTTAAAGTGTCATTTTCAATCTTTTTTAAGTTACGATGTATTTATATCATTTATCCCCCTTTTTTTTTTAAATGTTTGATATCAATTTTTATATCAATAAAATTTTAATTTGAATTCAACTATTTAATATTATACAAACATTGTAGTTTATTTGACACATAATATTTATTTAATACTTACAAAGAAGTCATAAACACACGGAAGAGATTAAGCAATGATTAAAACAATTATCACTCGCAGTTGCTTCAAAGGTGCAAGTTACATCAAAAAGAATGTAAGGTGCAAGTTGTATGGTATGTAGAAGGGATGCAATTTCTATTTTGGTAAAGCAGGGTTTATAAAATAAAAGAGTGTAAATTGAGAGTCACACTTAACTTGAAACCCATGACCGTTGACTCTATCATACCTTATGTGTATAAAGTGTTAGGTGACGATACTCTGATATTTGTAATGGATGTAATCGTAGAAAATGACATTGTGTGTTTCTTGATACGATGTGGCAATTAGTTGTGTTGGAACGAGACATTACATTTCATAATGAGTTTCGACAATGGTGAAGTAATGGAGAAGGGAAGCACTATAGAGAACATGAAAGCAATAAAAAATTTCAAGGTGAGCCGGGGGGTTATGGTGAGGGGCAATGACACTGCGACCTAAAAAAATCTTCAAATATGTAACAACAACAATAAAAGTATAACAAATATAAAGTAGACATATCAAAATTTGTTCCAAATCAACAAGGAACTCATAAATAATATTATATGTTAATAATATTGTTATTATATTAAATTATATAATATATAATAATAAAATAATATATAATAATAATATATTAATGTATAATACAATACTATATGTATTACATATTGCTCTTAATTTATATATTATATGATTATATAATTTTTTAATATAAAAAATATTATTAGTATTATATATGATATACTAATTATTATAATATTATTTTTTATTGATAATAATTTTTGATCAAAACGTAGACCAGTTTGGGACACAATTAAGCTCCAGATCTCCATGTAATTTATTTACCGCCTGAATATCATTTGTATACCAGATATATACCAACTATTACCAACAACAGTCACCACCAATCTCAAGAATAAACAACAGTCATTAATGGTCCGAGAATACAACCAACCTTATATGCCTTTCCAAAGATTTTTACCTAGATGGAGCTTGAAAAAACCAAACCACTTAACCAACTCACCCACATCTCATTAGTAATTATTATAATATATTATTTAATGTAATATATTATATAACATAATATAATATATTATTGAAAATATAAATAAATTAATAATATTTATAATATAAAATATATTTTAATACTAATATATCATGATATTTTAAATATTATTAATTTAATATAATAATAACAATGTATATAATTAATATTAGATAATAATACAAAAATATATTAATATTGTTTTATTATATAAATATATTATACTATATTAGCAGGCACATCTTCATGGGAGTGAACTTAGAGTTTGAGGACCTTCGTCTGAATCATTCCATTCATGGACCGAGCAGTGCCTGATGGTCAATGCAGTGCAACATGGAGAACATCAGCTTAGGTTTATTGCAGTCTCTGCAACCCCTTGTGGCCATTATAGGCAATTTCTGCAAGAAATGTATGGTTCCCCTGAGGTTAACATCTTGATTGTTGATGAACATGCAAAAAACCAATCTCTTTTGCATTTTATTCCACATATGTTTGGTTTGAATGATTTGGAGGAGGGCACTCCTCTTATTTTTCATCCCCACTTCCACAACTTATCTTTTGAGTCTCTGCATTCTCCTAAATTAGATCTTACCTTCAGTATAAATGAAAGTGGAGAAGGTCCAAAGGATGATAGCATTAATGGTTTTTTAGAATTTGATGATTTGAATCAACTCAAATTGGCAGCCCTGTAAGATGTAACTCATCGCATGTTTCATATAGTCGTGGCCCGTTTGAAGTTGTTCTAAAGACTATGAAAGGAAAGATCTTTACGGGAATCTACACAGAGTCAGTGGCATTCAATCCCAACTTTTCTCCTTTGTAAGCAACGATAATTGCATTTATCACTGCTCTCATTACCTTGTCATCAGATGTGATCATTGTTAGAACCAATATTTTTTGGGAAATTACCCCTCTAAAAACCACTGATGAATCTAATTGGCATCTATAAAACCTTGAGATGAATATTCCCTCGTGCCCTCTCAATGAAAATGCCCTTGGTATAATTATCTAAAACTAGAGCACTTTCAGTGCATGACCTAGGGTTTTATCTATGTTATGAAATTTACAATTCATATGTCATTTCCTTTATGCAAATCATTTTTTGTTATATAGTAGTTTTCACTTCTTAAAGGACTAACAAATAAAATGATAATTATATTATTCACTTTCTCTAACACAAGCCCTAAAGTCACTTAGTTTTCTTAAATTAAATAGATATCATAGATACATTAAAGTCATTCTAGAGTAAGGAAGAAAATCTAGTTTTGCAAGTACATAGGATTCACTATATGCAAGGAAAAATACACTCACTACTATACAAAGTATATAATTAGCACCACCAATAAAGTCGAATTTACATTGTAAATTAACTATTTTTTATGTATTTGATGGTGAAACTTTGAGAAATTCACATCAATTTGTGTGGCACAAAAGTCATGCATAAATGATGTCAATACATATTTTTATTTGTGTGACTTCAGCTCCATTTTTATGTGACATTTGTGCTCACCCAAAAACAAATTTTTGTTACACCACCCATAAACGATACAAAAATGACGTAAATATAATTTGAAATTATATATATGTATGTATTTACAAATAATTACAATATATTTATTTTTTCAATTATTTATAAATATATTACATATATATATTAAAAATAAATTAAATTATAATAATATTTTATTTATTAATATATTATCTTTTATTATATTATATGTGTGTATTTAATATTTTAGGTTTTGAATATATATAGTTTTATAACATTTATGTAAAATATAAAATTCAAAATATCCAAATGTTATAATTGAATATCAAAGAAGGTGAGATTAAAATTCAATTTTTTTAATACAAATGATACATATTACTACAATTTTGAAATAATAATAAAAAGTCGCTCTCAATAATTACAAAACAAATAAATATATAACTGTATCTTAAATGTCCTCGTCATCATCTTCATCATCCTCTACTTTTATGTACCATGATTATTGATCATCATAACTGGGATCTCAATCCTCATCACACTACTATGGAAAGTGTAATTAGCACCACAAATAAGGTCATTTTAACATCAAAAAATAGTTATTTTTTGTGTTTTTCATGGTAAAGCATTTAGGAATTTGTATAATTGTTAATGACACACAAGCGAAGCAACTAATCATTTTTAATTTTCCCATCTTTATGCCACCTTTGCATGTTATTTGCACCACATTTTAATGCCATTATTATACTATGCCAAAATAAAAAATAAAAAAAATAATATAATTATATAAAAAATCAATCAATTATATTATATTTAATTTTTTTCATATATATACAAATTTATATTTTCAATTTTTTTAATATGAAAAAAATAACATATTTTAAAATATAAAAAGTATTATTGAATATAATATTAAAATACTTTTGTAGATCTAACCTATAGATAATATGATATTCATAATATATGAAATATTTGAATTTGAATCATAAAATATAAGAATTATAGATATATGAATGCTAAATTATTATATAACATGTTTTTGTTTTTTTTAAAATGTTGTAGATAAGTTAATAATATGATGAGAATATAATGGTGAAGATGAGAAATTAAATGATTTCTAATCTATAATATAGTAATATGAGTTTGAACTGTAAATTATATAAAACTTATGATTATTAGTTACTATCATTCAATTCTCGACACTATCATTTATAAGTTCATTTTTCATATTGTTTGGATTGTATCCTACTCTATCTAATGATATGTTGTGGTAAATATAGTTAAAATCATCATCATCACCCTTTCTAAAATCAATACTATCAACTAAAATTGATGATTTATTCACCTAAAATGATATTATTTAATAATTATTAAAATAATTTATATTCAATACATGTTAAAAAGTTAATTTCAATTACAAATTAAATTATTACTAAATAGAAAACAATGACATTTTACTGGCACAAATCCTCTAAAATGCGTTCACTCATTGGATGAATTGGTGTTCCATTGCAGGACTTTTACTTGTTCCCACACTTACTTGATAGCCTTAAAGTCGTACATCCTCTTTTGAAAAATTAATTAGATGTTAAAAATATTGAAGTATGTCTTATAATGCAAGCTATATTTGGCTTAGTAGACTTTGTTATAGATAATTTTGATGTATGTATGTATATATATAAAAATCTAAAAACCCTACAATTAATTAATATAGAGAAATTAAAAGAAATAATCTATGTATTCAATTTTTCAAATTACCCAAATTCCCATTGTATATCACGTTCACACCGCTTTTCAAGTGTATTTTCTACATAGTTATAATCATGCTTGAAGGTTGGTGAGTTACTCTCTTCTCATGCATATAAGCCATGCAATTTTCCTTAACATTAAAACTATCATAAATTAAATCAAACATATATATAAATAAATAACATCATTTGAATTAATTATATTTTCATACTACCAATGAGATGTGGTCGAGCTGGTTAAGTTATTTGGTTGTGTCTAGCCCCACCCAAGATCAAATCTTAATGGGCATATGAGATCGATTATAGACATTTATGGTGTATTCAAGGATGGTTTTGACCATATATGATATATTTGAGACTTGTTAGTTATAGATCTAGTAATCAAAAAGGGATCTATAACCCATATGTATCTTGAATCAGTTCATAGCTTTGATCAAAGGCATTAACAAAGTAAAGTAATTATGTTATCATATCAACATATGTCACCTTATCCTCTTAAATGTCTTTACCATAATTTTTCAATAATCCTCACATCCTATTAAACACAACTAAACTCTTTTTAAATATAAGAAACAACCATTTTTTACTCTTAATTAATTAACACTTGAAATTCATATCATAATTTTTTTAAAATAATTTTTTGGCTCATATAATATTTTTTTAAGTAGCTGAAACAAAATAACGAAATTAAAATAATTTAAAATATTTTAAATTATTTATATCATAAAAAATTAAAAAATTAAATTAATTTATTAAATTAAGAATTCTAACATTGTTATTTGTATGACCTCAAGTGTGCAAAGTCATGTTTAAAATTTGATGTGGGAATTATTCATATCAATTTTCATTTTCTCTTCAAAATTCAATTGTTGTGAAAAAAGTAATTAATCATAAATAATTTTTAGACACTTAAAAATGGTTTAGAGTAATTGATTAAGTGTTAATTCATGTATTTAGTTTATTTGTCTATTTATCAATTATCAGGTCAAATTAGACATGTTTGTCAACATTTAATGTGTCTCTCCCTTTTTTCATCCCCAAACTTCTTCCTTTCTCTTCATGTGGTTCTTGGATTTTATGCTAGAAATGTTGACACTTTCTACACTTGTTAGAAGTGCCCCTGATACTTAAGCTCTCATATTTTAGTGTTTTTAAAGTTAGGGTGTATTTATTCCCTTTGTCCCACTTTTTTAATTTCTAACAATTTGATATTAGTTTAGTATTAATAAGATTTTAATTTAAGTTCAATTGTCTATAATTATATAGAAATTGTAGTTTATGTAATATATAATATCTATTTAGCATTCATAAATAAGTCATAATTATATGGGAGAGATTAAGTAATCATATGAGCATTTATTATTATCCAAAATTAGTATTTTTTTATAGAACACTTTTGACACACGACTTAGAATTTTATTTATGTTATAAAATTTATAATTTAAAAATTATTTTCTTTAGGCATATCATATTTTTCACTTATTAGGAGCCTAACAAATAACATGATAGTTATATTATTCATCAATGTTAATGCAAGCTCTAAACTCACTTAGTTTCTTTAAAGCAAGTAGATATTATAAGTACAGTAAAGCCATTCTAGGGTAAGAAATAAATTTTAGTTTTTTAAGTAAGTAGGATTCACTGTACGTAAAGAAAATTACATGCACTACTATACAAAGCGTAGTTAGTGCCATTAGTAGCATCAAAATTTCATCGTAAATTGACTTTTTCATGTTTTTAGTAGTGAAACTTTAAGAAATTTGTGTAGCATGTGTAGTAGGATTTTTGAGCTTAATGGTTTAAATTTGCACAATTCAATCACTTAAACATCAAACTAATTAGTTATAGTCTAGAGCCATTAAGTTCTAATGAAAACATGTGAACAAACTATTCAAACTAGCATTATAATCTTAAAGCTAAATGATCTAAACCATGATCAAACAGATTAAAAAACAAAGAGATTAGGATGAAAAATACCTTAGACTCAGCACGTTAACATTATGATGGCATGATGATAGATTGTTGATGAAGGATGCAAAGATTGTTTTGACATGAAGTCTTTATGAATTTCCAAGATGGTTCTAATGGAGGAGAGGAGTGATTTAAATAGAAAGAGGAGGGAAAGACCTATGGTTGAAATTCAAAGTTCGTCGAATGAGATCAATGGTGGAGAATTAAAAGGAATATAAAATTCCTAGGAAGCCTCTAGACTTAGAGGCTTCTAGAGAGGAGGGATGAGAATAGAAAAGGTTCTAGATTTGGAGGGTTATAGAATCCTTCTTAGGATTAATGATGGTTAGATAGGGGATTAGATAGGGATTAGGTGCGGATTAGGAACTAAGGGTGTAGGAGAGCCTAGGAGTAGGCTACTAAGTGGTTACGTGGTCTATGGGAATTTAAAATTCTCAAATAATAGATAGGTGGGGATTAGGATAGGATAATGGGGATTTAAGATAATTAATTGATTGGTGGGGTAAAATAAGGTTAGCAAATGAATAAGTGATGGGGGGAGGGGATATTAGATAAATAATTAAAAAGGGGATAAATTAGTGGAATAAATTAGATTAAACAGAATTAGTGTCGACTAATAGAAATATTAGTGACAATAATATAGGTGAGTGAATTTAAGTGCATATAACATGAAAGTCACGCATAAATGACACCACTAAGCATTTTTATTTGCATGATTATAGTGTGACAATGACACCACCCATAAATGACGTAAAGATGATGCATATATATATATGTGTGTGTGTGTGTGTGTGTGTGTGTGTGTGTGTGTGTGTGTGTGTGTGTGAGTGAATTTAAGTGCATATAACATGAAAGTCACACATAAATGATACCACTAAGCATTTTTATTTGCATAATTTTAGTACCACTTTTATCATTTTAGTGTGACAATGACACCACCCATAAATGACGTAAAGATGATGCAAATATAACTTGTATATATATATATATATATATATATATATTTGTGTGTGTGGGTGGGGGGCTTTGAATATATATAACATTTATAACATTTAAGTAAAATAGAAAAATCCAAATACTATGATTGAACAATCAAATAAGGTAAGATTTCAATTCAATTTTTTTTAATAAAATAATATATAATACTGTAATTTCAAAAGAATAATAAAAGGTCCTTTGTAAAAATTACAAAATAGATAAATATAGAGTTATATCTTCAATGTCCTCATCATCATCTTCTTTGTCATGTGTCTCCTCGAACCAAGAGTATTGGTCATCATAATTATGATCTCAATCCTCATCACACTATTACACGAAGTGTAATTAACACCACAAATATGATAGGGTCATATTCATGTCGAAAATGAATTTTTTTAAAAATGTTTTATATGGTAAAACTTTGACGAATTTGCATCATTTTTAGTGACACAAAAGTGAAGCAACTAAACATTTTTAGATGTCTTACATTTTCACCACCTTTATGTAATATTTGGTCCATAGTTTTAATGATATTATTATGCCACGATAAAAATGAAAAAAATAAAAAATAATAATATAATATAATTATTTGAAAAACTAAAAAATATTGTTTCAAATTTTTTTAATTTTTTTAATAAATAATATATATATATATATATGTATACAAATTTATATTTTAAGTTTTTTTAATGTAAAATAAATAATATATTTTAAAATATAAATAAATATTCTAAAATACAATATTATGTTAGAATCGTCTACTAATGAGACGTCTAAGATCGAATATTGGAAGATCAAACACAACTTTGTTGTAATGAATGAAATCACATGAGTATAATAGAGATAGATTGCATTCAGATATGAAGATGTACAAAGCATTATACCGTATCGAAGCTCACAACTCTCATAGCTATCCAAGTTGTCTCAATGCACAACTAAGTAGCTCAACACTCCATTACACTAGATAGATGACACAGAAGCTAAGTAGCTCACACTCCTATAATCTACAATCTACAATCTTCAATACATAATGCATAATAACTCATGAATGCCTTGGAGGAGAGATCCTTATATAGGAAGATAAGAGGTATTGATCCACATCCATTTGGCAATGAGAACACAGCTCAGTTACAAGGTGAATAATAAACCCATGTTCAACATGACAAACCTTATTTAAAAAATACTTTCATAAACCCAACCTATATAAAATACAACTCCATTAAATTTTTTATTAAAATATTACATTCACAATATATGAAATATTATAATTTGAATCAAAAGGACATAATTTAAAATGAAAATAATAGTGCTAAAATAACATATAACAATTTGAACAAATAAATACTATTAATAATAATGCTAAAATAACATCTAACAATTTTAAACAAAAATTAAAGTCATGAGTAAGTTAATAACTTGATGAGACTATAATGTTGAAGATGAGAAAATAAATATTTTCTCATCTAAAATACAATAATATGAGTTCAAATTACAAATTATATAAAAACTCTACAAGCGATCATCATATATTGTTTAATACCATCATCATCATCTATGAGCTCATTGTCTATAATGTTTGGAATGCACTCTACTCCATGCAATGATGGGTTGAGGTAACTGTAGTTGGGATCATCATCGTCGTCACCCTCTCTAAAATCAAGACTATCAACTAGAATTGATGGTCTATTCACCTATAATGATATTATTTAATAATTATGAAAATGTTTCATATTCAATTCATGTTAAATAGATTCTTTTTAAATGGCATCTTACTGGTAAAAACTCCTAAGAGTGCATCCACTCGTCGATTGCAATAGTGTGCTTATTTAACCCTTTTTAGAATTGGGTCAGGGAGGAATAACCTAATCAATTATGGAGTAAGATATTCTAAAATTAGGTCAATTAAATGAGTTCATATTTATAATATTTCGATGAATATGTTGAATTTAAGAATATGATTAATATAGACAGGTACAATGCCAAACAACATTCTAAAAGTTACAACACAAAGGAGAAATAATATTTAGCTTATTCAATGATGCGTAGGTAGATCTGATAGGTATAGGTGCAAAATAAGATAGACTGATGTTCCACCTTAATTCGTTAGATTATGTAAATTAACTTTCTATCAATCTAGACACTATCATCAAAATTTGGACACTATCGTCAACACTTTTGTCCTAGTTTCAAAACTTTTGTCTAGCTCAAGATATAGACTCTTTTTTGGAACAACCACCTACACATGTTAGGGTTCACTATCACCTTGCAAGTTATCAATGCACACAAGTTCTCAAAAATAGTCTTTTGCTCAAAACCCTAGGTCCTCCAACTTGGCATGTCACCTTGTAAAATAAGGATTAGTGGGCTCAAATGAAGTTGAGCTGACCTCAAAGACTCCTCTATCAATTAGCATTACTTATATATCTATATACTTTGAAGAGGGCCTTAGATTTGTGTAGTTTTACCTCTTATGTGGGCTCATGTGTGAAAATTATGCAATATGTTATATGTGTGTGCATTTAGTGATCTAGATTATAACTTGAAAAATATTATTCATAGGCTATTTTGTGAATGCTTCAGACTTGGAAAAAGAGTGCTCCTATGATTGAATTAGAAATAAAGAATAACAAGGCAGTATAGCTTAGTTATGTACGTGATTTTTAGTAGTGTAGTGTGAGCTTAAGAAGCTCTTGGTTTTGATTCACAATGAATGGATTTTGATTTGTATTTATATCACACATTTTGAAATGATCACACTTGAGGGTTAAATAAAACACATAGGTTAACCCATACATGTCAAAATATTTTCAAATTTGATTATTTGGAGGGTAGGGATACTAGTGTCACAGTTAGGACACTAGTATCAATGCTAGAGTCTTAATCTGGATGATATTATCCTAGAAAATAGAAAGTTATTGAGGATATGTGACTGCTAGAGTAAGATATAAATCATGCAAGGGTGAGTTGTGCCAAGGACATTAGGAGCACTGAATCTCAATTGAACAAATCTAGTGTACACATAATCTAGCTAATCTAGCTAATCTCGCTCAATTCAAATGGTGTAACCATCTCATCCTACAAAAGGGGAGTAGTGCCAAGACCATGGAGGGTGTTAAATCTTGACCACACTACTCAAGGGAGTCAACTGTTATAGACAAATAAAGGCTCAATTGATACATCTTGGTAAGGTCGGTGCATAACTATGTATTTACTATGAACATGTCTTTATGATTTGGTGAGTTTACATGGCATATACACTTATAATGTGTCTCAAGCTGAAGTATCTATCAAAATGTAACCTCTACTCTGTAAACTATGTAATATCTACCATAAATATAAAAAATTCTATCCCAATTTTATGAAAATCATTACTAAATATATATAATATTCTATCCCAAGTGTATATCTAAATCTTGTAAATTGTATTAAATTATACCAATTCTTTCAATGGTGTGTGTATAGATTCATGTCTCTATGACATGATTTCACTAATATCCCCTTGACCCCCCACCTTTCCTACCCCTTTTAAGGTGAGGAAAATGTAATCTAGTAGTCACCTTGTCTCAATAGCATAAGATAACCATGCCATATATGTATCAATTATGTGGTAAATAAACCTATAGTGGTATCATGTATAAGTAGATGTATTGATGAAACTCATAGTATCCAATCACAACAAGCCCTAAGATACATGATATGGATCATGGACACATCTAGAAGTAACAAGCACAAGATCAATAAACAATCAAGCACACACATAAGAGCATTCAATGTCAGATAAAATGGGTCCAAGGAAACTGCTAAAAATGGGAATGTTCAAATGCCTCACACTCAAGGGGAGTGCATGTTCAATATTTCTCACACCAAAGACATAACACTCAATGGAATTGTGGCCAAAAAATAAAGAACATGTTAAAATGTTCCACAATTAAAACAAGGTAACAAACAAGAAGCACACTCAAGTAAGCAATGTGACAAGATGAATAAGTGAAACATAAGAAACCACCATAAGTGTATCATACTATTTATTGCATACATGTGTTATCAAAATGTCCTATATCATTTCATATATAACACAATGTGTAGGATGTAAACATGAGTATAGACATGTGTAATCATTAGTAAATAAGTTCATCATGAGGTATGCATGTTTATAATTTTAATTTGACATGTGTCATGAAAAAAATCCACTATGTGTTGTAGCAATAGTGGGCAATCAATGGAGAGAGAAAATTCCACTATAACTAGATTATTAGGATCTACAGGTGCATGCATGGCTCAGGTACCAGTTGCTAAAGACTAGCTTTGATACCTCTTATTAGGAACAAAAACTATAGTCCTAAACATGTGCAAGAATTAATGCAAAAATAAAAATAAGCTACAAAAATAACATAACATGAGAGAACACATTACACAAGATATACGTGGAAACCCTACCAAACTGGCAAGGGAAAAACCATGGGTTAAAAGTAACATCCATACTTCATATTCATCAACAACTCTCTCTACAATAATATCTCCTCTTAATAACTCCTTTATAGTGCTAAAAATAAAGCACTCAAATGAGCAAAGCTTAGAAAGCCTTCCATGCTCTAACCTCCAAGCTATAACATGTAGCTCTTGAAATGCTAACATCCATAACATCCAAGGTGAGCTCCAAAGCATCAACCTCCATCTCCATGAGCCAAGATAACAAGCCTCCAATCTCTAACTAGCTTAGCCAAGTTAACATAGCCTTTTATAGTCTAACCTCTAACCTTAAGGATCCATACCATGCATCTCGGTGAGCCAAGCATAATCGCCTTCCAAGCTCTAACCTCTAACCATGCATCTGATGCTTACAACCCAAGCATCTAGGTGAGTTAAGCTTACAATCATTACAAGATCTAACCTTTGATAACATGCAAGCTTTTATCTTACAAGGGTCCAAGAATGATCCACTAAATGGATGGGATAACCCTAAAGGGCATCTCCACAAATACAAAGGAGAAAGAATAACTTCATAGCATTTTACAATAATGAGAGAGAGAGAAGAGAGAGGCAAAAAACTTCATGGCTACTCCAAAAATAAACCAAACTTTAGGTGGAGTATCATGTGATCTAAATTTGTTTATCACCATTTGTAAAATTATTCAAAGAATATCCTCCACTAGACAAGAATATGTGCCACCTCCATGTGGCCCCAAAACATGTGCCCCACTTTCACAAGTGAGTTCAAACACTCAATAGTGTTATTCTTGTCTTTATCACCAAGGGTCAATAAAGTAGATGCTCTACTTTAGACAAGACCATGGGCCACCTCCATGTGGCTCTAAAATTGGCACCCCACTCACACATGTGAGGCCAATCACTAACAATGATCTTCTTGTCTTCTTCCTCCATGTGACCACATGAGTTGAAAAGGTGTTACAATCACCTTTGGACTATCTCCACACATGGGAATCATGGGGCCCCTTATAAATTCACCCCATTCATGACCTCTTTCATTTTGCACCATGTGACAACTAAGGATAAATCCATGTCCTGTAGTAGAGTGTCACACCCCACACCATGTCACCTCAACCTGATCATATCTTGGGACCCTTCATGGGCCCACAACACATCACCTTCCTACCACATAACTTGCATGCCACATCACCTGCATACCATGTCACCATGAATAGTGACCATTAATATTAGATTCATACCCAAAAATCTCCCACTTGAATTCAATATACATAAGATTTACCACACCTATGTATTCTACCAACCAGTTACCATCCATGTTGTCATCAATGCCCACTGTTACTCACAACAAGCCCAGTAGAATTTTTCTATACTAATAAAATTGCTTTGCCTTGGCTGGCTTTATCAAAATATACTCCATTGTAGATTTACAATAATAGAATTGACTCCCACTTCACACAGACCCATCCTTCTAAATATTCTACCATAAATCGCTCACTACTCCCACTGCTTGGAAGTATCTAGTTTAGTGCACACCATGGCATACATGAGACTTTCCTACTCCTGATGAATATAATACATAGGACATTCATGTCTTCTCCTCCTTATTCTAAGATACTTTAGAAGATAACTTACATCCACAAGAAATCGGATACTTGACTTCTTTGCTTTCATGTCCACTATGCATCTGCATCCTTGGTTTACTCCTTCATCTCATCCTAGTCACCTAAGCCACCAGACCATTGATCTTCATCATGTTGGGTCTTGAAACCAACATGTCATCAACACATAACAACAAGTTCTGTTAAACCTTGGCTCTCTATGAAGGTATTCTTGTACCACATCAACACATTTTTTGGAACCCTTACAGTCCTCAATCTATAAACCAACAACTCTTTAGCTCATCCACATAGCCCCTATGGCTACTCCATCTCTTCTTTAGATATCACCATGTAGGAAACTATGAACATAGGAATCTGATAAGGGGAGATTTGTATCATGTTAGCATAAGAAATCAAATCTAAAAACAAACACACTAATGAACTAACACCTTAAGCCTATATCTTAGGGGTAGCTTAGCGAGGAAAAACAATTGACAAAGCACAACTAGAATGCAAGAAAATAAACTTTCTCACCTTCCTTGAATGCTTCAAAGGCTCTTCATTGGCTTTCTCAGCTTGTGCTTCAAAGGTCTTTGTCGATGGAGCTTTGGCTATCATATTGGCTTTATGGCTTTGGCTTGTGAAGCTTCACTCAAGAATTTGGCATAATAACACTATATCAAAATCACTTTTGAAATCATTTGAGCATGATAACTTTGGCTTGAGAGAGATTAAAATTATGAGTGTGAGGCCTTCTATTTATAGATTTTCCTATTTGATCAGAATGAACCTAGACCGTCCATCTCAAGATGAAAATGTGTGGCTAAGAATCCATTCAATTTTGGAGGCTAAAATTAATAAATGTCCTCATAAATATTTGGGATGGAGAGGCATTAAAGAGGCATGGGAGGGCTTAATCAGATATTTGTTACAATTATGGCTTATGGATGCCACCCCATAGATGATGTCATTAAGTGATGCAATTATTCAAAATCAATTTCCATTAATGAAATAATCAATAACCTCCATGGAAAATCCATTTAAGATCTTGATTTAAATTAATTAGATTTAAACATGATTAATGAATTTTGATGCAATTCTTTGTAAATTGGTGCTCAATTAATCAAACTGGTCAAAATGTTATATTATTGGATCAAAATTTGACTAGAGTGGAATTAGAAGGAGATGTTAGATGTGTTGGAACTATTATCTCATTTAGGATGTTTCCAACACAAATTAACAAAGGCACATGCCTCATAAATCAAAATTGGTAGAAAAGATCAATCTAGAGTACGCAGGTGCGAAATCATCATTTTGACTCAAAATGAACTGATCAAAGTTAGGCATCACATAAAATGTGTTGCCCCATTTAGGGATATCTTAGTCTAATTTAGTACTTGTATTTGACAAGTTCAAACCATTTAACATGTTTTTAGCCCAAATTGCAATGTTTGATAGAAATTGGTTTGAAGCTAGGTTAGAGGTCACTGGTGACCAATTTTAGGTGTCTACAAAAACTAGTTGCTCTAATTTTGAACAACAATTGCACACTACACTCTTGATAGTAGTTAATAACAAGAGAGAAGAACCCACTAAATTCAACACCTAACTTCTACATATATCAAACAACTACTCACCATGCTCAATCATGATACCCATCCACAGTTCTTTGAAAGTCATCATGCTACTTAGTGTATCATTGCACCTGCCAAGTTTTTGAGCCCACAATCAAACTACATCTTAATTTATCACATGTAAAACCAACTCGTGTGTAGAGTTACTACATGCATTATTCTACTTGGCTACTCACATCAACTACACCGTATCCCTCTTGGCTACTCATTTTTGCTACACTATAACCACTGATTACTTCACTCAATGCATCTCTAAGTTTTGGATTGATCCAATAATGACCTTCTCCTTCCATGGAACCTATGGTCTCTTATTATTCTCCATCCATCTTGAACTACTTCAATAGGTATATATTTAGGTTTCTTGTACCTCTTCTTTTCCATGGATTTTACAACATCTCAGCTAACACATCATGGTAATAAGATCCCATAACTTGTACCCCTTCACCATCTAATAAACCACAATAAGGTACATGCCTTATCATCACCGTCCATCTACACCAATGGAGACCATCTTGTTCCACCATAAGTTGTACAATTGCTTCTTCGTCAGGAACATTGTGTTGGTGCTACTCTATTTGGTAAAGCTTTTTTAGCTTCTCCTCTATTCTCTATTTGCATCTCCCATAGAGAGAAATACCTACCATAAAAAAAATTATTTCATTTTTCATATCTTGGTCTCTCCACCTATAGCTCCCACTTACACAAACCAATCAATAACCATTGCTCTGATACCACTTGTTAGGATCTAGATCCATGGCTCTTAGTACCAACATGTTAGCTTATAAACCAAACCTCTGATACCACTTGTTAGGATCTATAGGTGCATGTATGGCTCATCTACTAGTAACTAAGGCCTAGCTCAGATACCTCTTGTTAGGAACCAAAAAATGTGAAAAAATTAATGCATAAATAAAAATGAGCTACAAAAATAACACAATAAGAGAGAACACATTACACAAGATATACATGAAAACCCTACTAAACTAGCAAGGGAAAAGCCATGGGGCAAAGGCAACATCCAGAATTAATATTAATCAATAAATCTCTCTACAACAACAACTCTCAGCAACTCCTTTCTAGTGTTAACAACCAAGCACTCAAGTGAGAAAAGCTTACAACCAAGCCTTCCATGCTCTAATTTCTAAGCTGCAATATGCAACTCTTATAATGCTAACATCTATAACATCCAAGGTGAGCTCCAAAGCATGAACCTCCATCTCCATGAGTTGAGCCTCCAAGCCTCCAATCTCTAACCAATTGAGCCAATATAACATAGCCTTTCAAGATCTAACCTCTAACATCAATGATCTATACCATGTATCTAAGTGAGCCAAACATAACAACCTTCTAGGCTCTAACCTCTAACCATGCATTTATTTCTTATAACCCAAGCATCTAGGTGAGATAAGCTTACAAGCATTATAATATATAACCTCCTATAACATGAAAGTTCTTAGCTTGCAAGGATCCAAGAGTGATCCACTAAATGAATGGGATAACCCCAAAGGGCTTGTCCACAAATACAAAGGAGAAAAATGTAATTATAACATTTTACAACAACAAGAAATAGAAAAGAGAGGGAGAAAACTTTAGGGCTACTCAAAAAATGTGCCATGCTTTGGGTGGAGTATCATTTTATCCAAATTTATTTGTCACCATGTGTAAAAGTCTTCAAAGAAGATCTTCCACCATATCAAAACATGTGCCACCTCCATGTGCCTCCAAAACCTGCACCCCACTTCCACAAGTGAGTCCAAACACTCAATAGTGTTATTATTATATTTATCACCAAGGGTAAACAAATTATATTCTCTACTTTAGACAAGATCATGGGCCACTTCCATGTGGCTCCAAAGTTGGTGCGCCACTCACACATGTGAGGCTAATCACTAACAGTGATCTTCTTGTCTTCTTCCTCCATGTGACCACATGAGTCCAAAAGGTGTTACAATCACCTTTGGACCATGTCCACACATGGGAATCATTGGTCCCCTTATAAAATTTCCCCATTCATGACCTCTTGCCTTTTGCACCATGTGACAACCCATATTTGACAACTAAGGATAAATCCATGTCCTATAATGGAGTGTTATGCACCACACCATGTCACCTCAACCTGATCACATCCTGGGAACCTTCATGGGCCTACACCACATCACCTTCCTATCATATCACTTTCATGCCACATCACCTTCATACCATGCCACCATGGATAACTACCATAAATAGTGTCTGTGAACAGTGTCTATGAATAGTGACTGTGAATATTGGCTTCACACCTAACATAGGTGACCATCAAAATTTACAAAGTTGAATTTACATCACGATTCATAGTTGAAAATATATTTTGGTGCATGTCACCTAGTTATTTTGGTACTTTCAAGACAACTTAGCCCATTCCTCATTTGTGGACTTGGTGGTTAGGCACATGACTTATATGAGCAAAAGAAAGGTGGATTAAAAATCAATAGATATAGTGAATGAAGAAACATAAACCATAACTTCTCATAATGTTTTAGACTCTTTTACTATGAAATGGAAACCATGAGATCTATATCCATGTTCAATTTCATGTCGTAAAATATTATTAACCCTTCATATTTTATGTTCACTAATTTATTATATCTAATGCTCTAGTTAAAAATTATTCATTAGTGCAGATACCTTTAGTAATGCTAATAGCTATAGGAAGATTCAAGCCATAGGTATACCTTGTCAAGTACAACCAAAACTACTAAATGGTGGAGAATTTATGGACAAGAAAGAGCCTTTGTCTTAGAGGTTGGGTCCAAGTTGGAGCTACTACTCACAATGTTATGTCTTAGCAAAGGAAACCCCAAGGAATTTATCTTCTATAGTGGATACAAAGATGTGGAATATGTGTCCCTAGGACTCATATCAATGTGTTTTAATTTCACATAGTGATGAATACAAAAATAAAATCAAGAATTCATCAATGAGGGCGGTCATAGGTGTCCAAGTGTAACAACCCCTTAGGGTTAACAAAGGTTAGGTATTTTTTTTAAAAACTCAACCTAAAAATTAGTAAAACATTAATGATCCATAACTAAATGTATTATTTAAGATAATTAAAATATCAACCATAAGGTTTAGGTGCAGATTCATTTAGCTGGTGATCAAAATTATACATGCTGATTTTAATTTCATAATTATAACATATAAAGTAAAATGATTATCCATGATAATAATTCAACCATTGTTGATTAAGTAATTCAGTAAGTACAAATAAGTTACATTAAATTATTATTGTTTTATAATTTACATTAGATAGTACAATTATATAATAATACACATCTAATTAATCAAATTACAATAATATATTATTCCACAAAACATACAAGTCTAAATGAACTCGTTAATATCTAAAAATAATCTTAAGTAAGCCTCTATCAATTAACTATTGGAAAGAGAAGAAGATTATCATCTGAGTGCTTTTCCATACCAACCATGAATCATTGATCCTCTGCACAATCTCCCAATAAGGGAATGTCGCTCCCTTCATGGATGGGCAGATAGTGATAGTGAAAAAATCAAGAAAGCCAACTAGAAACTCGTGTGTTGTAAGATAACTATCACATGCATCATATCATAAATAAATATGTTCCAACATGATATCGTGCAATACATGCAAACTAAATCAAACAAGTGAAATAAAAATGTTTAAAACCATAAACATTACTTTGGCCAAAGTTTTAAAATAGTTTTTCATATCTCAAGATCAGTCAATTTCACACACATAACTCATTTGAGCTACTCCTATCTACCTATTCATGTCACTAAGTAAGTATATGAAATATGTTACACATACTTATTTAATGTCATAATATTAGACAAGCATAATAATGCTAGAATCCACAAGTTTCAATCACATAAAGATTTATATAATGGAAGTCATAATATATATGAATACAGAAACACCATAGTCCTTCCTATTCATCATTATGAAATTTTATATACCAATTTTAACAATTAGACATTCAATAACCCTCATTTTCAAACATCTCAGTCCATTCTAATAAACAAACATATGTAGTAAATATATAACTATCAATACAATTTTTAATCATTTATTTACAATCAGCATTCACATGTATCTAGATTTACAATAAATACTATCTCAACATAGAGAATTGTATGTCCCATGACAATTATGTTTCTAATAGTATTTCTTTTTATAAATCCATACAAAATTACTAATGATTTATCATTTATTAATTTTCAAAACATCACAGAGTTTTGATTCAAGGATGTCTCATATTTAAATTGAGAATATTAAAATCCAAATTTTATTCCTAAATAATTTAATATGTAACATGATAACATGTGTATATAACATGCCTAGTAAGCATTTGCTCATGCAAAGACACTTTACCAATATAATAATTTTGACTGCATTATTTTGTGTGTGTGTACACACATAAACACACACACAAATATATATATATATATATATATATATATATATATATATATATGGAATTCACAAAAAAAATAATCTTATTTTTACTCTTGCTACAACTGTATAACATCATCTGGTTCAATATTTTATAAACATAAAATAACAATTTTCCTTATAAACTAGATCTAACTGATAGCTACAAGCCCAACTAATTTTAGTTGGTCCTTTAGCTATTAAACACTAAGTGCTCAAAGTCACTTAAATTCCACCAAAATGAAAACAATGAATCCATTTTATGTAGAATCAACCAACATTTAATGTTCAGATTAACTTCTTGATACACATATCTAAAATACAAATCAAGATATTATATATCGCTTGCACATTATTCTTTACATATATTCAAACTTATAACAATGAATATACATTTGAACTTCTAACAGTATCAATCCAACACAACAATCCTTGTGCATAATAAAAACCAGACCAATTCTATATATAAACCATTATTTTGTATATTGAACTAAACCAAATTCCCATTTTTCAATGAATCAAGTAAATTGAACCCTTAATTCAAAGTGAAATATACACATCCATCTAATATTTCACACCAAATAATCCTAACCACTAAGTTTTAAAACTGAGGCTTGGCATATTTGACATTGTGGATGGGTCAAACCCATCTCAAAGGTCATATACATAGGATGTCATTTTTTCTATATATTTTATTTTTAAAATAATAGATCATATAATTGTAATTCATACCCAAAAAAACATTATACACAATATGGTATGGATGACCCTTTTAACGTTTCAATCCAAAACCAATAAAACATTTATTTTAACTAAAAACACAAACACAATTGTTTATAAATTTTAAGGATATTACCCAAAAATGATTGAAACCATTATGGGGTTGAAACCCCTACATAATTTTCCAGACATTCTAACTAATACACATAATAATCAAAATTTTCTATGAATATCTTTCATTCACAAACCCTTAACTTTCCTAGAAACTCTAGTATATAATCTAGGTTTTTCCTTACAACATTTCATTTGTACATAAAACTTAAACTTAACTAATAATAATAGAGGGATTATTTCTAAACAATGGTGGATATAAAAGAATATACATTCATCCATAGTATAAAGGGAGAGAGGGGTATTTTATATGCTTAACCCTCTAGATGGGTCATACTCATCCATAAGGTTGGACGTATATGGTCGCACCATATATATATATATATATATATATATATATATATATATATATATATATATATATATTTATATTGAATAAACACAAAACTTTAAAACCCTCAAAAATTTTAACCAATGACATCCATTAATGGAGTGATTTTCAACAAAAAAAAACCATAAGAAAATTTAAAATAAACCCTACCTCAGTTGTTATTTCCATGAATGAATCAAATTTTCCAAAAACTTCTTTTTGCCTCTCGAGCTTTCCTTCTTCTCTTTTCTTCCACCGTCCCTTATCCACAATGCTCGACTCCCATTTATCTCCTTCTATTTACAACTGGTTCACCAAATTTTTGGCATAATTTATTTCCTCAAAAATCTTAACATCAGTTAACCAATTGAAAAGTCCATAATTTCCAATCCATGTAAAAAAAATAGTTTGAGTGTTTCCATAATGAATCGAGGAATCTTGAACCATCTTTACAAAAGAACCCTAATTCCCATGAATATTCCAAATTGCATAATGATTTTAAACATTATAAACCCAATGATACCTTTGACTTAACAACAACAAATTACCATGCAAAATGACATGATTCGATAGTCTATTGACTTCATGTTAGTAATCATGCCTCAAATAATAGTCTATGCCTTTGACCATGTAACATTCATATGCCTTGACCAAGCCTTGATCCCTAAGCAACAATAGACTTTATGCCTCAAAAATACATTGTACCTCATTTAGATTTCAAAACCATGCCTTCAAACTTACCACTATTCTATGCCATGATTATTATTCAATGCCTTTAAAATATTTAATATGCCTAAAGTTAAAAGCCTGGTTAATACACAAACAAATCTCTTTTTATTATAATAATGGGTTTAACAAACTCAAACATGTCTTAAGGTTTATTTTCAGACCCTTTACAAAACAATTTGTTTTATAGATACTACATTAATTACCTTGTATAACATGTTATGATTTTTGAAATAGATACTACTAAAAGTAATTACAAAAATTGCCAAGATAATAGATTCAGATTTTGAAACATAATAATATCAATCAAGGATTCTAAAGCATGAGTTATGGAAATTATAAATATATGAAGTAATCTAAGTAAACATTTCATTTTACCTAAAAAAATATTTACCACACTTATTCAAGTCATACGGTACATAAATGCAGACATTAGAGTGTGATAGCATATAATAGTCTCAAACTCATAAATACAAACACACTACCAGGTTAGAGCAATATGTAAACATAATAATCAATCACATCTAAATACTAAAAACACATTAGTAACCAAAAGCATGTTGAAAGCAATATTAACCAACTTGTAATTAGCAAACGAATTCTATTCTATATGGTGTGCGTTGGGTTTCACATTTTCATGCTCTCTTTTCTCACATGTCTCTATTTGCATCATCCTCTCTAATGATATGTAATATCCCCTTCAAACAGGGAATATAGAAATACAACAGTTCTGAACAAAGATACACTTTTTGCCAAAATAATTTCAAATATGAATAAATAAATCACAATATAATCTCTCAATAGCAAATCAAATATCTTATCACTTGTTCTTCTAGACGATTCCACAATTGAGTCTCTGTCATACAAATAAAATAACGAGAAATATTTTGTCTTGAAACCCTGGGCTTTTGCAAATCTGGAAATTGACCCTGAATCTGGAAATTCTGTCTCGGCCTACTGTGTCGAACACACAGTCGCCGATGTTGGTCGACATGCTGCCAACATCGGTCACTATAGGTCCTTCTTTGTCGACGTCGGTCTTCAGTCGATCGATGTCGGTCACTGGGGATCTCTATTTGCCGAGGTCGGTGTCTGCGTGGATTTGTACGGACCTGTACGGACTTCGTACGGCTGCCAATTAAGCACAGCCTGCCTGTTTTCAACCCCTGATCTAAAAATATATGTCTCTAATATAGAAGATCTCTATCTATATAATTTATTGAATCAAAAACTAAATAAAGAAATACCTGAAATACTGTGATAACTTCTGTGTGAAGTTATCTCTCAAATCTGTACCTCTGTGATAACTTTTGTATGAAGCTATCTCTCAATTTGGCAATAAATCAGCTGATATCTCACAGCCTCTAAATCACACACAATGAAGAGTTGACGTTCTCCACTGCAATGGAATCCTGGAACCCTTGGCTCAGTCTTCACAGAAGAATTCTTCAAAATCAATAATCAAATAATCAATGGCTAATCCATAATGGCCTCCATGAGAAACCCTTATACCCTCAAAAGATATGCTTGCCCTAATTAGGGTTTTCTTAAATTAGAATTAGGGTTTCTAAATTAAAATTAGACCAAATAATTAATATTTGATTAAATCAATAAAATATTAATATCTCCCTCAATACATGTCCAATCGGGCCCAAATGAAAGCCAATTGGAAAAATTCTGCTAAACGAAGCCACGCCAATCTCCATCAAGACCCTCTAACCATCCTCTCAGCCTACGAGGGTCGCATAATAGGCTAACCAGGAACTCAGAACATGTCAACTGAAAAGGGGACATGACAATCCACCCCTCCTGAAATTGCTTGCCCTTAAGCAATCGCTGAATGATACACCCATCAATCCAATTGGATCCCAAATGTAGTCATGATCTGCCCTACTATCAATCAATGCAAACTCCATGCCATGTCCATCCCTAGTACTACGATAAGCACCCCAACATCCAATCCATAAATGAAAATCAGCAAGCAACTCAAGCAAACTCCGTACCTGAATAATATCTAAATTTGGATTGTGAAAGCTAGAAAGAGTCATATCATCATCAACCTGTGACCCAACTGTAATAGAAAGCTGAGTCCCTACCACATGTGATAACTCCTGAACTGCACTCACCTCAAGACCAAGCTCGTCCTCATAGCTCTCTTGTGTTGCTGCCAATGTGCACTCGTCATCGCACTCTATCATGTCAGGTGGTGTAGGCATCTCCATCCGATGAAAAAACATATGTCTGAAGTTGCTGCCCCGTATTGCCTTAAGAATATGTGTCTTCCCATCAACATCAAAGAGTACCTCCATGTCCTTGAGACGAAGAGTAACTTCCTCAAATGAATGAAGCCACTTCATACCCAAGACTAAGTCTATATCCCCCATGTTCACCACATAATAATCAGCCTTGAACTCATAGTTGTTCAAGCGCAATGGGAGATCTCTAATCATACGCTCACACCTAAGAGTGTGACCATCGGCTACCTTAACTCTGATGCCCTCAAAATCTTTGGTAGTGAGTCCATGCTTCTCCACAAATCTAGCATCTATGAAATTATGGGTGGCTCATGTATCAAGAAGGGTGATGACCTTCTGCCCTGCCAAAACTTCACGGAGTCTGAATGACTCATCCGAATGAATGCTAGATAGGCGTGCCTCCTGCATGTGAAGCTCTAACTCTGCCTCTGCCTTAGGCTTTGAAGCCTCTGCCTCTACCCCCTTAGAACTATTCTACTGTTCGGAATCCTCTGAATCCGAATCCTCATAATATGCCCACATCACATGATTCACCTTGCCCTTAGGCCTCAAAGGACAATCGTGATGGATATCATATGGACCTTTGCAGTAGAAGCAAAGCTTCTTCCTGCATAGATCGTTAAGCGCCTCACAATCCAAAGGTGGTGCTGCTAGATTGGCCTTTGAATCATTCTTTACACCTGATTTATCTATGTTGAAATCCGGTCTCTCTGTATCTACATTGGAACACTTATGGTCTCTAGATGAAGAAGTACCTTTGGAGTTAAATTTATGGGATGGGGCTGCCATCTCCATACTACGCACCTTCTTCATAGCTACCTATAATGAAGGAGGATCAAAGGCTTTGATCCAACCTCTCAATGGTTCTGTCAATCCCTCCATGAAGAGAACTACCAATCTACGCTCGAAAATATTGGGCACCATGACTGCCAATCTCTGAAACTCACCAATGAAGGACTCCAAGTTACCTGTTTGTCTCAACTGTGCTAGATCTCAAAATTAAACCTCAGGATCTTTCCTGTCAAACCGCTCAACCAATCTATCCACAAAGTCCTGGTACTCTGTCACCTGGTTATGCTGAAGTGTTACCATACCATGGTACCACCAATCATGTGCTACTCCATCCAAGTGCAAAGTGGCGTATTTGATGGCCTCTATCTCTGACATCGGTCTCAATGCCAAAAAGGTGTCAAGCTTATGAACCCAAGCTTGAGCTATCATCTTGCTGCTGCTATCAAAAGTAGTCAAAGAAAGCTTACCAGTAGCCTTCTTCAGCTCACTGAATTGAACTCTAGGCCTCCTGTCCTGTCTAACTAATTTGTAGTGCTCTCTCCTCAACTGAACAAAATGATAAAAGGACGTCCTCTCTTGAACATGAGGAGGTAATAAGTCCCACTCATCATTTGCAGCCATGTAAACATCTGCAAATGGGGAATTTCCTGCCTCCTCCTCTACTGGTGCCTCTGGTTCTTCTTGAACAAATGTAGGACGGGTAGGTCTATCCATTGTTCTAGAGTGGGTCTGCCATGGTCTCTGATTAACCGTAGCACTCCTGTCATCTCTTTGTTCCCTGTTCTATCTATCAGGGGCGTTCATCCCCCTTATCATAGTCGTAAGTGCCTGTCGTGTCTGATTCATCTGCTGTTGGCTTGTCATCATAGCACGGTGAAATTCTCTGGTGTCCTGATCAGCATCATACCTATGGCCCCTGGGTGGGCTACCCTCACGTCTATCACTCATGATAATCCATTGCTGTTCTAACAACTGGGTACCTTCAAGCAAAGCTCTACTACGTGTGTTATACCTGTGTGGTCCCAACTCTTGTGGCTACATAAGATTGTCACACCCTCAGGATGGCAGGATAAGGCTCTGATACCACTGTAATATCCCCTTCAAATAGGGAATATAGAAATACAATAGTTCTGAACAAAGATACACTTTTTGCCAAAATAATTTCAAATATGAATAAATAAATCACAATATAATCTCTCAATAGCAAATCAAAGATCTTATCACTTGTGCTTCTAGACGATTACACAATTGAGTCTCTATCATACAAATAAAATAATGAGAAATATTCTGTCTTGAAACCCTAGGCTTTTGCAAATCTGGAAATTGACCCTGAATCTGGAAATTCTATCTCAGCCTGCTGTGTCGAACACACAGTCACCGACGTCGATCAATATGCTACCGACGTCAGTCACTGTAGGTCCTTCTCTGCCAACGTCGGTCTTCAGTCGGCCGATGTCGATCACTGGGGATCTCTATTTTCCGAGGTCAGTGTCTGCGTGGATTTGTACGGACCTGTATGGACTTCATACGGCCGCCAATTAAGCACAGCCTACCTGTTTTCAACCCCTGATCTGAAAATATATGTCTCTAATACAGAAGATATCTATATGTATAATTTATTGAAAAAAAAACTAAATAAAGAAATACCTGAAATACTGTGGTAAGTTTTGTGTGAAGTTATCTCTCAAATCTGTACCTCTGTGATAACTTTTATATGAAGCTATCTCTCAATTTGGCAATAAATCAGCTGATATCTCACAGCCTCTAAATCGCACACAATGAAGAGTTGACGTTCTCCACTGCAATGGAATCTTGGAACCCTTGGCTCAGTCTTCACAGAAGAATTCTTCAAAATCAATAATCAAATAATCAATGGCTAATCCATAATGGCCTCCATGAGAAACCCTTATACCCTCAAAAGATATGCTTGCCCTAATTAGGGTTTTCTTAAATTAGAATTAGGGTTTCTAAATTAAAATTAGACCAAATAATTAATATTTGATTAAATTAATCAAATATTAATATCTCCCTCAATACATGTCCAATCGGGCCCAAACAAAAGCCAACTGGAAAAATTCTGCTAAACAAAGCCACGCCAATCTCCATCAAGACCCTCTAACCATCCTCTCAGCCTACGAGGGTCACATAATAGGCTAACCATGAACTCAGAACATGTCAACTGAAAAGGGGACATGACATGATACCTTCCTTTGGTCATAATCAAGAGGGTGGAATCCAATATGTATCCACCTCAACACAAATGAATAGTGGTTAGACCATATCATCTAAAAATCATAATAAATTACTATAACAAAATATATTGTATAATCATGATTAAAAAAGTATCATAACAAAACACAACCAACTAACTAATAGTTAACTATCATGATATTAAGCAACAAATACTATCCATAATCAACATATCACTAATTCCAATTACTTAACACATCAAGTAAACCAATCACTAACCATAAAATTCGTAATAATAAGTCTATAAGAAAATTAAGATGTAACATCTTCCCCTCTAAAGTTGGTCATCATCCTGATGACACTAATTTCAATAATAGTTCTGAAATAAAATAGTGTTTACTAAAAAATAAACATAATATTAGTAAATTACTAAATAAACAAATGAGAAAATAACTTATGAAGCTCTTCATAATCTTCCCAAGTAGCACTATCTTCAGAATATTAGTCCCACTAGATCTTGCTCTATGACACTTCTCTATTATGCAAACCAGGTTTGTGAATGTCAATATTTTGATTGGTTCTACTGTGACCACCTTAGGAGCTAAAACCTGTAAAGCATTCCAATCCAACATGTGAGAAGGATCAACAATATACTTTTTAAAATAGGACACATGGAAAACATTATGTATGAGTGCTAAAGGTGGTGGCAAAGCAAACATGTATGCCATAGGATTGACAACTTCCAAGACCTTAAAAGGTTCCACATATCTGGGAGATAATTTCGCTGATTTACCATATTTGATCAAACTTTTTTGTGGTTAAACCTATAGAAATACTTTATCACCTACTAAAAACTACCAGGCTATTTTTTTTAGATCAGTGTAGCTCTTTTGTCTATCATTGGCTTCAACCATCCTTTGCCTTATTAACTTAACCAACTCTTTCATTTTGAGGAGCATATCTAGACTAAAGACTACTCTATCTTCCAACCTATCCCAATTGATTGGTGTTCTACACCTTCTTCCATACAAAGCCTTAAACAGAGCCATTTTTAGCACTGATTGGTATGAGTTGTTGTAGGAAAACTCAATCAATGGAAGGTATTCCTCCCACCTACACTATTGATCCATGTAGTACATCCTTATAAGATCTTATAACATTTGATTCACCCGCTCTGTTTGTCCATCTATTTTTAGATGGTATGATGTATTGAAATTCAACTGAATACCCAAAGCTAAATTGAGAATCAACTAAAATCTAGAGGCCATTTAGGGTCTCTATCTAAAATAATATTTTTTAGAAACCCTCCAACCTATACATTTCTTTCATGATCCTTTTTGTAAGCATAGGTGCATCATCTGAATTATTACCATGAATGAAGTAAACTACCTTAGTGATTTTATCAACAACCACCAAAATCATGTTGTGTTGATTTTGAATCATCAATAACCCTTAGACAAAGTCCATACTAATAACCTACCACTTCTATTCTAGTATCATTTGTGGATCTAGCAACCCATCAGGATGCACATGCTTAGCCTTAACTTACTGACATTCTAAACATTGATAAATAAAATCAATTTTATATCTCTTAGGTTTTTTCTAGAAATATAATGACCTCAACTCTTCTAAGAGATTAGTCACACCTAGATGGGTTGAATAAGGAACATTGTGTAGTTATTTAAGTATTACACTCCTCAAATTCTCCTTATCGAGTACATAAATCTGGGTTTTGTACCTTAACAAACCATTATATTCAAACTTGAATCCTTCATACTTAGGATCTTGAGCATTTTGAGCCAATGTTAGCTTTACATATTCTTAAAATTCATCTCCTAGAGATAATCTCACCACTTGATCATGAAAGGTACTCCTGATAGTAACCAAAGCTATATATACCTTCGATGACTAAGGACATTCACAACCCTATTTTACTTGCCTTTTATGTAATTAATATCATAGTCATAATATGACAAGAACTCTAACCATCATCTCTAACATACATTTAGGTTAGGTTGGGTGAAGATATGTTTGAGCCCTAAGTTATAAATCTTAAGCTCAAATTATTTTCCCAATAGATAATGCCTCCAAACTTGTAAGGCATGTGTAATTACAGCCAATTCTCGATCATGTGGGGCATAATTTGCATCATATGGTTTCAACTTTCTAGACTCGTAAGCTACAACATAACCTTGAAGCATTGAGAATTGACCATTTAGATTAGGAACTCTCAATATTGATACCAAGGCGAGTCTTCTTTTTAGCTCCTAAAAAACTTCCTCACACTTCACTGAACACATAAACTTCTAATTTTTCTATTGAAGAGAAATAATTGGATTTACAATCTTAGAAAAGTTTGGAACAGACTTCATGTAATATCCTACCAAACCCATAAAACTCCTAACTTCATGGATGTTTTAAGGTGTTGGCCATTCCAAAATGGATATAATCTTCGAAGGATCTACATATATTCATTCTATAGATATAATGTGCCCAAGGTCTTGATAATTTTTCTAAAATAAGGCACACTTTGATAGCTTCCCACAAAACTTATGCTTTTACAACCATTACAGAACCAACTTCAAATACTCTATTTGTTCCTCCTTAGATTGAGAATAGATGAGGATATCGTCTAAAAAGACTAACACAAAATGATCTAGATAATCTTTAAACACATTGTTCATGAGATTCATAAATGTTGTGAGCATATTTGTTAGCCCAAAATGAAGAACCTTGAACTCATAATTCCTGCATTGAGTTCTAATGGTTGTTTTTAAAATGTCTTCCTCACGAATCCTTAACTAATGATATCCTACTCGAAGATCAATCTTCAAGAAAATTGATGTTCCATGCATTTGATCAAAAATATCATCAATGTGAGGTAAATGATACATATTTTTATCATTACCTTATTCAACATCCTATAATCAATACACAGATGAAGGGTTCCATCCTTGTTCTTAATGAACATAACGGGTGCACCTCATGGTGACACACTTGGTCGAATCATCCCTTTAGACAATAGCTCTTGGATTTGAGATTTCTCCACTAAATTGGTTGTCATCATTCTGTAGAGAAATTTAGACTATAGTTTAGACCTTGAAATGATGTCCATTGATAAATAAAATTTTCTTAGGAGGTAAACCTGATAATTCTTTAGGAAAAACATCTTGAAAATCCTAGATAAAATGATATATTTAATAAAAGGCTCCTTTCATTCCTCTATCTCATTTATTTTTAGAATAAATTCTTGACACCCTTTCCTCTGAGCTTTCTTCAACTAAATTATAAAAATCTACCTTAACTTAAGCTCCCTCTTTACTCCCTAAATTTGGGTTTGATTATCATCTAGACATTCAACCCTTTTAAATAGAAAATCTACCTTGGATTTATGTTGAGCTAACCAATTTACTCCTAGGATTACGTCATATGACTCTAAAGGAACTACATATAGATCCACTACCTTGGTGAATTCTAGTAGTTTGATCTTAGCTTTGACCAAACATTTATCAACCTTAGCCTTAGATTCATTCTTGTATTTAACTGACCTTGAATTTTACATAATACTCGATTTCCTAGATAACTTATTAAGTATACTAGGATCAATAAAAGAATCAGTAGCTCCAGTGTCAATCAAAATTAAAATTGGTTAACCAAACAAAATACCTGATAACTCAATAGAAGAAGACTAAAATTCAACTTGATGATTGTCAACAGTTGCATGAATTCTTTGCTGGAAAGATCCCTGTTGTGGAGCGGAACCCTTATTCTTACCATCTGATTTACCCTAAGTGCATTCCCTAGCATAATGATCACCTCCATAGATGAAGCATCCACCAAGTTGTCATTTTCTATTAGATTTTTGATTACCTTTGAAACCTCCTTTGAAACTATTACTAGGTTTCTTGTTCCCTAAATCATTACTAAACTTGGCATTCTGACTCTTGAATTAATTTTTATAGTTTCCACTCTTCTTCTAATTCTTCTTTTTGAAAGTTATGTTAGGACCTCCAAACTCTTTCTTGAATTTTTCTCTGATTTAAGCAAGTGACTTCAGCTTCATCTCCTACTTAATAATATTTTCAAAGACTTGATCCATAGTATATGGCCCATGCACATCTACTTTGCACCCAATTTGGGGTTTTAATCCCATAATGAATTTTCTAATATGAAACATATTATTTGCTTGATACTACATAAAGTACTTTAGGAGCTTAGTGAATTACTCTCAATACTCATTCACTAAAAGGTCTCCCTATTTTAGATTCTAAAAATCTATCAACTTCTGATCGAAATAGAGTTTGGGTAACCATCATGATCTGAACAAGGTCAAAAACATTTTCCATGTAGTGGTGGTAGAGTCAAGGTTTATCTCTAGTTTCTTGTTCGCCCATCATAAAGTTGCTTCACCAACTAACTAGTAAACACTCCAAACTACTTTTGTAACCTCAGAGTAATTATGTGTCTCAAAATACTTTTCCATCTTAGTTATCCATGATTCAGCTTCATATCCCAAAATGGTTCCATCAAACTTAGTTGGATTAACCTTCTTCATATCTCGTGCAAGCTTAGTAGCAATATATGATCTCACATCATGAGGTACCTCCTCTTGCTTATGCTCCTAAATAACTTCTTGCTTAGTAGGATGTTCTTCAGGTTCATTCTAAACATTCTCCTTAATATGGCCATTAACTTCCTATTCAAGGATAGCTTATTCATGGCTATGAGATTTGATAAAGCTTGGTAGCTTGTTCAATGATAAATTGATTTGGGTCAACTGGAGGGTTAACATTATTAAGATTCAATGTACCCTCACCAGTTGGCCTTTGATGTGATATTATTCTTTCTGAATAAAGAAGAATATGATTACGTTAGCAGACTCATAAAATCCAAGAGTTTGAGCCTCATCTTTGATACCACAATGTAACAACCCCTCAAGGTTAACTAGAGTTAGGTAAAAAAAATTAAACTCAACTTAAAAATTAATACAACATTAATGATGCCTAACTAAATGCATCATTTAATATAACTAGAATATCAACCATAAGGTTTAGGTGTTGATTCATTTAGTAAGTGATTAGAATTATACATGTTGGTTTTACTTTCATTATTACAATATATAAAGTACAATGATTATCCATGATAATAATTTAGCCACTACTGATTAAGTAATTCAATAAGTACAAATAAGTTACAACCAACTGTTATTATTTTATAATTTACATCATATAGTACAACTATACAATAATATGTATTTGATTAACTAGATTATAATGATGTATTATTCCATAGAATATATGAGTCTACATGAACTCATTAATATCTAAAATAATCCCAAGCAATCCCCTATCAATTGACTATTGGAAGGGGAGGAAGAGTATCATCTAAGTGTTTTTTCACACCAACCATAAAACATTGATCCCCTGCATAATCTCCCAATAAGGGAATGGCCCTCCATGAATGAGTATATAATGATAGTGCAAAAATTGAGAAAGTCAACTTGAAACCCATGTGCTATAAGATAACTATCACATGCATCATATCCTAAATAAATATGTTCTAACATGATATCGATCAATACATGCAAACTAAATTAAACAAGTGAAATGACAATGTTCAAAACCATAAATATTACTTTGGCCAAAGTTTTAAAATAGTTTTTAAGATCAAGATCAATTAATTTCATACACCCAATTTGTTTGAACTACTTCTATCTGCTTATTAATGGCACTAAGTAAGTATATGAAATCCATTATACATACTTATTTAATGTCATAATATCAAATAAGCATAATAATGCTAGAATCCACAGATTTCAATCACATGAAGATTTATATAATAGAAGCCATAATATATATGAATACAAAAATATCATAGTCCTTCTTATTCATCATTACAAGCTTTTATATATGAGTATTAACAATTAGACATTCAATAAACCTCTTGTTGAAACATCTCAGTCCATTTTAATAAACAGACAGATATAAAAAATATATAACTATCAATCCAAATTTAATAATTGTTTATTTACAATCAACATCCACATGTATCCAAATTTACAATAAATATTATCTCGACATACAGAACCACATGTCCCATGACAGTTATATTTCCAATAGTATTTATTTTTATAAATCCATACAAAATTATTAATAATTTATCATTTATTACTTTCCAAAACATCACAGAGTACTAATTTAAACATGTCTCAAATTTAAATTGAGAGAATTAAAACCCAAATTTTATTCCCAAATAATTTTATATGTAACATGATAACATGTGTGTATAACATGCCTACTAAGCATTTTATCATGCAAATATGCTTTACCAATATAATAGTTTTGACTACATTATTTCACACACACACACACACACACACACACACACTCTCTCTCTCTCTCTCTCTCTCTCTTATATGTTTAAATATGTATGAAATTCACAAACAAAATTATCTCATTTTTACTTTTACTATAGTTGTATAACATCAATTGGTTCAATATTTTTCTAAACACAAAATAACAATTTTATTTATAAATCAGATCTAACTGATAGCTACAGGCCCGACTAATTTTAGTCAGTCCTTTAGCTATTAAACACTAAGTGGTCATAGTCACTTGAATTCCACCAAAATTAAAAAAATGAATCCATTTAAATATAATCAACCAACATCTAATGTCCATATTAACTTCTTGATACACATATATAAAATACAAATCAAAATATAATATACCCCTTGCATAATCTTCTTTACATGTATTCAAATTTATAACAATGAATATACAGTTTAACTTTTAACAATATCAATCCAACACAATAATCTTTGTGCAAAATAAAAAATAGACCAGTTCTATATATAAACCTTCATTCTGTATATTGAGCTATCACAACCAAATTCCCATGTTTCAATGAATCAAGCAAATCGAACCCTCAAATCAATAGTAAAATACACACATCCATCTAGTATTTCACATAGAATAATTCCAACCACTAAGTTTTAAAACTAAAGTTTGACGTATTTAGCCCTATAGACGGGTCAAACCCATCCCTAGGGTCATATACATATGATCTCATTTTTTTTTATAGATTTTATTTTAAAAATATCAGATATTATCATTGTAGTACATACCCAAATAATCATTATACATAGTATGGTATGGATGACCCTTTTAAGGGTTTGATCCAAAACCAATAAAACATTTATTTTAACTAAAAACACAAACACAATTGTTTATAAATTTTGATGATTTTACCCAAAAATGACTAAAACCAATGTAGGGATGAAACCCCTACATAATTTTCCAGACATTCTAGCTAATACACATAATAATCAAAATCTGCTATGAATAACTTCCATTCACAAACCCTTAACTTTCCTAGAAACCCTAGTATATAATCTAGATTTTTCCTTACAACATTTCATCCATACACAAAACTTAAACTCAACTGATAACAATGGAGGGTTTATTTATCAACAATGGTGGATATATAAGAATACACATTCAATCAGAGTCAAAATGGAGAGAAGGGTATTGAATATGCTCAGCCCTCTGGATGGGCCATACCCATCTTTAAGGTTGGTCATATATAATCCTGCGTGCCCCCCCCCCCCCTCCGCCCCCCCCCCCCACACACACACACACACACAAATACAACTTTCAAAGCCTAAAATTTTAACCAATGACATCCATTAATAGAGTGATTTTCAACAAATTATATATATATATATATATATATATATATATATATATATATATATATATAACACTTTTAAAGCCTAAAATTTTAACCAATGACATCCATTAATAGAGTAATTTTCAACAAATAAATCAATAAGAAAATTTAAAATAGAGCTTACTTCAGTCTCTATTTCCAATAATGAATCAAATTTTCAAAAACTTATTTTTGCCTTTAGAGCTCTCCTTCTTCTCTCTTCTTCCACCATCTATTCTCCACATTGCTTGGCTCCTATTTATCTCCTTCCATTTCTAATTGGTTTGCCAAATTTTTGGCATGATTTATTTATTCAAAAATCTCAACATAAGTTAACTAGTCAAAAAATCCATAATTTCCAATCCATACAAAACAAATAGTTTGAGTGTTTCTATAATGACTCAAAGAGTCTCAAACCATCTTTACAAAAGAAACCTAATTCCCTAAAATATTCCAAATTGCATAATGGTTTTAAATATTATAAACCCAATGCTACCTTTGACTTAACAAAAAAAATTACCATGCAAAATGACATGATTCAACAATCTATTGACTCCACGTTAGTAATCATGCCTCAAACAATAGTTTATGCCTTCGACCTTGTAACATTGATATGCCTTAACCAAAGCCTTGTTCCCTAAACAACAATAAAATTTATGCCTCAACATAACATTATACCTCATTTAGATTTAAAAACCATGCCTTCAAACTTACCACTATTCTATGCCATGATTAATACTCAATTCCTCTAAAAGATTTAATATGCCTAAGGTTAAAAACCTTATTAATAGACAAACAAGTCCCTTTTTATTACAAAAATGGATTTAACCAACTCAATCATGTCTTAAGGTTTCTTTGTAGACCCTCTACAAAACAATGGATACTACATTAATTACCTTGCATAACATGTTATTAAGATGTTTGAAATAGATACTAATAGAAGTAATTACAAATGTTTCCAAGACAATAGATTCAGACTTTGCAACATAGCAATATCAATCAAGGATTTTAGAGCACAAGTTATGGCAACTATAAATACATGAGGTAAACTAAGTAAACATTTCATTTTACCTCAGCAAACATTTGCCACACTTATTCAAGTCATATGATACATAAATGCAGATAATGGATTATTATAGCATATAAGAGCCTCAAACTCATAAATGCAAACACACTACTAGGGTATATCAATATGCAAACATAATAATCAATCACATAGAAATGCTAAAAACACATTATTAACCAAAAGTATGTCAAAAGTAATATTAACCAACTAGCAATTAGCAAACAAATTCTACTTTATATGGTGTGTGTTGAGTTTGACGTTTCCATTCTCTCTTTCCTCACATGTCTCCATCTACATCATCCTCTCCAATGATACCCTCCCTTAGTTATAGTCAACAGGGTGGAATCCATCCTGCATCCACCTCAACACAAATGAATAGTGGTTAGACCATATCATCTAAAAATCATAATAAACTATTGTAACCAAATATACTACATAATCATGATTAAAAAAGTATCATAACTAAATACAACCTGCTAAATAAAAATTAACTATCATGATCATAAGCAATAAATATTGTTCATAATAAACATATCACTAATTCCAATTACTTATACATCAAGTAAACTAATCACTAACCATAAAATCAGTATTAATAAGTCTAGAAGAAAATTGGAATGTAACACCAAAAGAAGCTCAACACAAAACATGTTAGGAGGAAAATTTTGTTTCATTAGTCTTCTACATATATTCAACTATTGTAGACCTCTATTTCCAAAAATATATATTTTTGGTTAAAAATAATTAAAAATAAATATTGAGAAATTTATTGTGTCTAAAGCTAAAATCTAGATTGGGGAATCTAGGGTTAAAGGGGTAAGATAGCCTAAGACATAAGGACGGTAGACTATCTCTAAAGTAGGTCAATTAATTAAAAGACTTAGAGAAATATATATTTACTTTAATTTATTAATTGCAATGATAATGTAAATAAGATACTTAGTTGGCTCTGATGATAATATAGATATGGATGTGGAACATGAATAAAGTAGACTTGATCTAAATTCTGGATCTATCCCCTGAGTTTAGAAATTATATCTCTGTAATCACAAAAACTTACATCAAACTGAGACATTTACATTGATGCTTCTATTTGACTTAGACACAAGTGTCCAATATAAAATACTTTCTGAAACTAAATGCTTTTGGGTTCTATGTCTCCTTAAATATGGTGCATTCATATATGGGTCATGGACTGTCATTCCTTGTCAAATAGGAAATCCCTAGTTCTTCATATTCATAGTGGATTTGGAAAAAATGGATTAATGGGCACACAATGTCAAGATACTCCAAAGACCCCTCTATCAATGAGTGATGCTTACATATCTAATACTTCAAATAAGGCCTCAAAATTATGTAGTTCCCCCTACGTATTGGATTATGTGTGTATCATACAATTTGTGATAAATAAGTACATAGAGTGACTTAGCTTGTAATTTGGAAAATGTGCCTCATGGGATGATCCTATAGTAATTTATATCTGTAGATGTGTTGTCCTTATGATTGATATGGAAATAGGAGAAAATAGGGAAAATTTACTGACTTGAGTGCTTGATTGAATGCCTTTTATTAAAATACCTTGTGAATAGGTAAGACATTGTTAGGTTGTGAATGAACGAGGATTGATCTTGTATATATACCAATCCATTTAGAGAATATCTCACGTTAAATCACTTAAGTCAACTATAGGAATACATTTTATTTGTAAATTGGATGACTTTAAGGCATTGAAAACTTGTATTAGATAGGGATACTTGCATTGATGTAGGCATCTGATTGGGATGCAAGTGTCCAAGTAGTTAAAAAATAGGCACTGTTAACAACTATTAGAGATAGATGTTAAGCATGTTTATAATATTTTGAGCGTAAAATAAGGTTTGAGTCATCAAAATAACATTAGTCAGGCTATGATATAAGTAATGGGCATAGAGATATAGTGTATGTAAGATTTTAGTAGTAGAAAGAGTGTAGAAGTTAAAGGTACATTCATGATATGTATTTTCCAAGTGTATAAGACTAAGGTGATATATAATTTAGAAATAGTATTTGCATTCCCCTCCTTTAATCTAGTAATGAAATTTCTAGCTTAAAGGAAAAGAAATGTGTACCTAGGTGTGTATGACATAGCTTGCCTTTGATTGAGCCCAACTTGAGTGATTTAATATTGACTCAACTATAACCAAAATCATGTTACAATATATAATCAATGCATATAATCTAAAATTGAAAGCATTGAAATGAATGAAATTGAAAGAGAACAAGGTTTATGAGTACACTTATGTATTAATGCAACCACTTTGCCTTTTGAAAATTTGATTCAAAATTATGTATCATTACGAATCATCAGAATTGTGATTAGGACATATAAAATATGTAAATTGCATATATCTAGAGAGATAGAGAGAGATTAGAAGACACATGCCCCCAGCTTTGGAGAAAAGGTGAATTACCACCCGGTAGTTGAGATTATCTCAACTGTGTAACCCAAACATACTTATTACCTAGTCAATATGAGTGAACCAAGTCAAATCACACTATAAAACTAGTGAGGTTGGATGATCTAATCAAGTCTAACCTATAAACTTGGAAAGATTGAGTTATTTAATCACCTTAAGCATACTAAGAGTGAACCAACTATTATAATAGGTTGGCTTAATATAATCTGTAAAATTCCAACATGGTGGGTGATGGCAGTCTATAAAAGTGTTTGAAATATGAAAGCTGATTTGATTTTACAAAATTTAGGCACTCTTTGCATAGAATATGCACCTTAGATATGTCTCATGATAAAACCTGGGTATAATAATGGTACCAATGTATAGAATTATGCCATGATTATGTATTTGAATCATATAACTATGATTTTTTGCCAATTTGTAAACTATGTAAGTATGGAGAACATGTTTCCATAACATGCTCTCACTATAATCTGAAGATGACAACTAATGTAAGTGGGATAACATGTATCCATAACATGCCCCCACTATATATATGAAACTGAAAACTGGTGTATGCATGAAGAACATGTTACCAAAACATGCTCCCACTATTTATTTGAATCTAAAAACTGATGTATGTGTGGATAACATGTTTCCAAAACATACCCCCACTATATATATGATAATGAGATTAGTATAAGTGTGGATAACATGTTTCTAAAACATGCCCCCATTATATATCTGAATCTATGAATAATGTGGAAGCCATGCCTCCACTAATATGCCCTTACTTTTGAGGTGAGGGGAAGTAGTAATTAGTAATTACTTTACCTCAAAAGGATAATATAACCATGCAAATTATAAATGTATCATGTATTTGTAGACACTAAAAAACCTTACCAATGATTCATGTATCTGCATACACTAAAAAACCTCACAAATGATTCTAGATGTCACACAATACTTTTTTCGACCCCCTTGGCCCCCCTTGGGTTAGAACATTTCTTAAGCCCCTTTAAAACACCCTTTTACCCCTTTACACACATTTAGCTAAATTAATTACTTAATTTTAAGTTAATAAAAGACCATTTACACCTCACCCTAACCAAACCCATGGCTAACTTAGCGACACCTAGCTTTAAGACCATTTCCTACCTTGGTATTTAAAGTCCTAACCTCCTAGACTATTTCTTTCTAAGTGCCCATGCTACCTTAAACAATATAAAACCATGTCTAATGGTTTTAACAACCAAAATTAAGTGCAAAACATTATTTTGGGCAAGTTAGACCATTTCCATCTTGATCGATGTCGATCATCCTACGACCAATGTTAGTTGACTAGGATCAACATCAATTACTTAAGGTTATCCCAAGACGCTTGCTCAGGAAGTAGAATCATTTTGAGCTAGAACCAAAACTCTTATGTGAATCCAAGCTTTTCAATGAACCAAAGAACCAGTCCAAAGATCATAAAAGTGCTTTATGACATCAATATTAAAGATTTAAGCACTGTTACTCTACCCATTTTATTTTAGGCTTCCAATCAGCTCACACTCAACTTCAAGACATCTTCAGGATAACAAATCCACAATGCATAAGTATCCTGTACTTGCTATAAGTTTATTTATTTAATTTGGGTAGTTTATTGCTTTCACTCCCTTTTAGTCTCCCCTCACACTCTCTTTTATGTTGAAGTTTTGCAACTCTAAACACTCCCTTTTCCACCAAATCTTCATTGACCATTCCCAACCATTTGAGTGTTAAATCTATGTGTTTGATATCTTTGATTACCCATTATGTCTTCATGACCATCAAAAAAACCCCAAACAACCCATATAACCCTTTTGAAACTAGCCCAAATTCCATTTTTGTTTAAAAATAGAATTGTGACAAATACATAGTGACCGACATCAGTCATTATTGACCAACATCGGTTACACAGTGACTAGCATCGATCGCTATGTAATTTTTTAACCAAAAACAACAAGTTAAAATCCCTTATCAGACCTAACCCAAAATCTTCTTTTTTAACCCCTATCATAACACAAAATCACAAATAATTTTATGAATCACATTTTATCACTTTAGCATTTCTTTTGAACAAGTTAATGTCATTTTGTCAAAAGAACTCATTTATCTTGAAAAACATTTATTTCATTGTGATTAAGTAATTTTCATTACTTTATGCAAGCATCTCTTATCAACATTTTTTAGAACTTAACTTGTTAAATGAGTGTATTGACAACCTTCCAGTGAAGTCTTGTACTTCTTGGATCTAACACTTGCTAGGCAATCCACCCTCCAATATTAATAATTAATCATGTTTCTAATCTCATTCTTATTGCAGTTCATTCCTCCCAAGCCAAAGAGGAGTTCTTCACATCATTTGGATCACAAAGTGTGCAACTACATATAGGTTCATCTATACCTTTCCCATTCTTTCAGTTTTACTTTTTTTTAAAAACAAAAGAAAATAGTAGAAAAACATGGTGAAACATTTTGGCACGCCTGGTGGGACCCTAGATTTTTCTTTGGTTCATAATTGTTTTAGGATATTCTAGTTGTATTAGTGAAAGAATAATTCATTCTACTTCTTTGTTTCTGAAACTAAAACATTATTTTCTTCATTTCTAAAATTAAAAATCCTAACTTTCAATTTATTCTTTTCAAAATCAATAGCAACTACTTATTTTCTTTACTTTCTTAGAAAATGTAAATCATTCATTTTCCTTTCTTTCTAAAAAGTGAAAAGGCATTCATCCTAGGATAGGACTTGCATTCTTACTCTGCATTTAGGTGAATTCTAGTTGTTTTTGTACTCATTCAAAGAAATTAAAATTTTCCTTTTGGGTTTAAAACCAACCTTCATTAATTGATTGCTTGCATGGTTAAATCACATAGCTTAAGTAATCAATAAATTAATCATAACAATCACATATCTCACACACATACCAAACCACTAATATAAGTAAGCCATCAAACATTGACATAAAGCCTAACTAGGATTTCATCACCTAGCGGTAAACCTTCACCCTTGGCTATCCGACTTGGACTTCATTACCAAGGGGAGAAACCAAAACTCAGTACACTGGTTAAGTATAAACTTTGGTAATTCAGTATATATTGGCTAAGCACCTGACACCCTTATCACTATGGTGTGTGAAGTGAGGGTGTAGGCCCCAATACCAAGCCATGTACCAATTCTAGTACAAAGATCTTATGAGCCTTAAAAAACCCCAAAATAACCATAGACTTCTTATTCTAGTACCCGTTTCACAAACCAATTGGACTCTCATAAACTTCCTAAATTGAGGCATAAGTTTAAAAGTGAGATAAAAAGAACTCTAGGATCTAATGTACTCTTAGCATGTGTGTGATTTCCTTGAATTTTTTTATTTTCTCTCTTTTTTAGTGTGTGAGTTTGTTTCCACAAAACTTCTTCTACCATTTATTACATGGTCTTGACAAGGTAACAAGTTAGAGACCAAGCAAACTAAGACCCACCTCACCACTAACTTTCATCCTCTTCTTCATCCATGGATCACACTCCAGATGCAAAAAGTTCTCCCAACCATTTTAAGAGTCCTGATATGCCTCGGTATTTTACTCGAGGAGATATGGACTTCACCAATCTCCTTGATAATAACCTTGTGGCCCTCCAACACTATCTTTCCATAATTTCTAACCATGCCCCTGCTTCGGTTCCTTGTATTGAACCACCTTATGGCATGCCTACTTACCCTATGGGTGAGACTTTAGTTTCCACCATCTCTACCACCTGATCCATGGTGACCCAAGCTTGATCTTCCACAAAAAAACCTTTTAACCACTATTACCCTTCAACCAAGCTTCCCTTCCACCAATCAATGCCCAATCACCTTCTACTTCCACCAACCCCATCATTAACTCATCAAATGTAGGGACAACTCAGCCCATGGCAACCTAAGCACCACTTACCATTGGGGTGCCTTCTACTAGTATTGTTTCCTTACCTCTTTCCACTCAAAACCTAACATCATCTACCCCCTTCCAAAACTTAGTGGTTTTCATACCATCCACTCTCCCACCCATAAGTACCAAGGTGAATACACATATTCAACCAACTAATCCAACCATGCCCATGACCCAACAAATACCTACTGCACCTAACTTGGGCTATATCCCAAACCCACAAAGATATATTCCTCCTCTATCTTCCTATCCTTTCATGGTCAATTACCAATATATGGCCTCCACCCAACCTTATATCATGCAATACAGTCTACCCTCACAACCCCAACAACACATACCTTATAATTATGGGGGTGTACTACAAATTGACCTTATTAAAATGTTGATGGACAAGATGATAACTCGAGAGACATCCATTTCTAGAGTCCATAATATTTTGTCCTATGATCATATTTACAATGAGCCCATTCACCCCTCAGTACCAATCCATCATTACCCCACTTAATGGGAACTTCCCAAATTCTATAAATTCTAATGTAAGGAGGATCCCCAAAAACACCTAAGAGCATTTAGACATGCATGCTATCTAATTGCTTATGATTATGATCTTATACTCCAAACCTTCCCCATGTCCTTAGTGGGACCCGTGTTGGAATGGTATAATGCCATCACTAGGCACTCCCTCTTTTCTTTCACTCAACTTGCTCAAACCTTCTTGGACCAATTTTCCATCAACATCTCCAAGAAAGTAACCATAATTTATTTATATTCTATTTGATAATTTGAAGATGAATCCATTATTGATTATGTTGCCTAATGGAGAGGGTTGATCAAACAAATCTCCTTCTCCTTACCCTAACGTAAATTAATTGAACTCTTCTCTCAATCATGTGCTAAACACATCTCATCCACCCTACAGGTTCAAACATTCCAGACCTTTGATGAGGCATTTACCATGGCTAGAAAGTTGGAAGTTTGAGCAATTGATGAGGATAAACTTAAGTTGAAGAATAAGAATTCTAGTTTCAAATCTACCAAGGATTCCTCAAAACCCTCAAACCATGCTAAAGCCAAATGAACAACCAATACCCTTGTACTTAAAATGAATCCTCCTTTGTTAGTCAATAAATCCAACCCATCCACCTCTTTGAACCAAAATTCTAAATCCCAAAATTGATTTGTGCAAAAGCAATACCTTTGCTAGGGTAGTCTTATGCTTCAGTTTTGGAGAAATTGTTGAAAGCATCCATAATCCAACTTTGTCCAATTTAACCACATGAATAATTTGATTCATCCCATGCTATACCAAGTTGATATAAGGAAAATGAGATATGCAACTACCACCATGTCATTGGGCATAATGTTGATAGATGCAAAACATTGAAAAACATAGTCGAAGACTTGATTGACAAGGGTGAGCTCATAATGGATAACCCAAATACACTTCCCAATCAAGCGCTTGACATCTTTCATCAACCATTCCCAAAACACCCACCTCCTATAAATAATGAGCATATAAATGCATAAACATCCCACAAACATGAGTTTTATATGGTAAATGTTGTTCTTAATGAACTTATAGTTGATAAACCAATGAACCAAACCACCACTCATTCTCCACTCACTTCCATAGTGGAATTACCCATCTCTCCCTCAAAAATCATAAGAAATGAGGAATCCATCACTCCCATGACATTTTATTCCATATTGGATCTATCTACCCTTCCTTCGAAAAACATAACTAAGGAATAGGTCATCTCACCTACTCCCTCCATAGTTGAATCACCCACTATTTACTTAGAACCCTTGATAGAAGAAAAGGAAAACATGACCATCCCACTTTTGCAGCCACTTGGTGTAACCTTAAAAACTACCACTAGGGAAACCAAACCTAACTATAAACCATTCTTAGATTGGTCCAAAATATAGAATTTTTATCTCAACCAAACCTTGACTAGGCCACATTTTGGAACCATCTTGGACTTCCATACCCCACCAAGAAGGAGTCACCAACTAAACCATTATCCACCCAACCTTTAACCTCCACAAATGAAACCACCACTAACTCAACCAAACCAATAAAAACATCCACATACAAAACTTCAAATAAACCAACCAACCCAATTCCTTCAAAAATAAATAAAGAAAATCCCAATACCCCATTAAAACCTATCAAAAACATAGGTGTCCTTCCAACTCAAAATCTCAACCAGCCTCCCTTGAAATTATAGCTGACTCCACCAATCCCACCTAAAAATCCACAATCCAAACCAACAAGAAAGATTGAACCACCTAGGATTCAGAAACCTTAAACCATTTTGCCTCTCATTTCAACCTTACCCTCCATCCTAGGGCCACACCCCTCCATTTTAGGACCTCACCCTTCCACCTTGTTAAAAAAGTCAATCCCTCCAACAAATAAACCACAAGTCCAACCTCCTCTTATATCCAAACCTCCACCCATCCATAAAAAACACTCAACCTCAAAACCATCTACCAAAAGTGTTACACAAAACAGAGCCCCATTCATTAAGCCTACCCCTAAAAAGGTATCAACCCCAATAGTTAAAACAAAGATTTCTATCTCCTTACCACTATTGCTAGAGTCTTATTCTACCATCTTAAAAAGGTTGTTATAAACTTCATACATATCCTTACCTCCCATTAAACCATTTGACCCTCTAAGCCCAAAACCAGCTTGGTTTAATGATAACTTAATCTACACATACCATAGGACAACTGGACATGACATAAAGAACTGTAAATATCTTCAAGACTTAATCTAAAAACTATGTGATGTAGATGATCTTTTGACAGAGGAAATTCCTCTTATCCCACCTCCAAGCCAAAAACCTCAAACTATCACCCCACGTAAACCTATCTCTAAACTCTCATCTAAGAGTATGGAGGAATCAAAGCAACCTACTAGCCCACATACATTCCAAATAGATGCCATTCATGTGGTCACTCGATCACAAAGCTAAAAGGATAAAGGGAAAGCCAAAGTATCCATCCCTTGGATGTACCCTTCTTATATAAAAGTACCCTAATCACCTCCACCAAATCCCAAGATTTATATCTTAGGTACACCCTAATCTAACCCATCCAGACTAATACATAGGTCAGTTATTAAATAACTTCACCAAACTTCAGTGAAGATGACCTTGTATGTGTTGATCCAAACCTCACCCCAACACCATAAAGCTATGATGGAAGCTTTATAATCAATCGAGGTTTAACCGAAATATCCTTGACCACTAGCATCCTTAGTTGGGTCCCTTCAACTATTAGCCCTTGTCACACTATAGGATTTAAAGATACCTCCTATCCACCCACATGATCTAGATCTACCCCTCTTCATCATTTCCCACATCAATCAAACCTAGCTTAAAAGGGTTATGATTTATGAGAGAGCTAGCATCAATATCATTTCTTCCCATGCCTATGATCAACTTAAGCTCCCAAAGAACATCATGTCTGAAACCATTTCCATACTCCAATCTTTTAATGACACAATGGCAACTACCTTGGGGATGGTTGTCCTTCATATACATTTGGGAATTTACACTCTCCCTAAGCTCTTCTATGTCGTAGAAGGGGATTTTTAATACAATGTATTTCTTAGACACCCTTGGGTCCATACCATGGGTTATGTACCATCAACTTTATTTAGGTGCCTCAAGTTTGAGCATGAGGGTCAAGTTCGTGTCATTTTAGCTGACCCTAGTCCCTTAAAGTCATGAAACATGACTTATCACCCTAATGATGTTTTCATTCTATTAAAAGATGCATCCACTTCATCTTCCATCAACCAAGCTTCTATAATCTTGACCATATATTTTTATCAAATCCCTATGAAAGACCCTTTGGAATCCACATTCTAACATCTATGGCTTGGGGAATATTGCCTATTGACTCTAGATACCTTTCATAATCCCCAAGAGTAAAAAAATCTTGATCAACATTCTAGCTATGATTCCAATGTTAGAACCATCATCCCTTTTAATCCTCCCAACTACCAAACCAATCTTATCTATGGGGGACTTGATCAACCACCTTTGGCTTCTAATGTCTCATCTTCTATTAAATGATTTGCCTCTGATTTCTCTTTCTTGGATAAACAATAGTTTTCCCAAACATACCTTCATTGGTGTGCTTATAAAGGATTTAGTTTAGGCCATTATGAACATGGACCACATGAGCTTCTCCCATGTAAAACTCAAAAGCCCCATGAATGACATGATCTTGGCTTTATCTAACCAGAAGAACCAACTAACTCACCTTCCATCGTAATCATTGAGGAAGAAACACCATCCTCACCAGTTTTTTCTTCTTCAAAATCTGATGATATTGATTCCATCCCTCCTAAATTTTTTTATCAATATGATTAGTTTGGGACCCATGACCTATCAAACTCATGGGGAAACCTGAACCACTCTTTTGTTTCATCCTAAGATGGTTGAAGATGATTCTCCTACCATTAATACTATCCAATGTCAGGATGATAATTCCCTTCTCACCTATGTTGGTGTTAAGGATTCCTCCCTTCATAAATCCCTTCCTCCTAAGACGTCAACCATGTTGAATAAAGATACTATTGACATCAACTTGGGTACTTAAGATAACCCCCGCATAATCAAAATTGGTCAATCCTTAGATTCCTCAGAGCGTCAAGATTTTTTTTATTTTTTACATGACCATGGCATAGCATTTGCTTGGTATTATAGTGATATGTTGGGAATCAACACTTCCATATTCATCCATAACATCATCAACAACCTCGATTCTAAGTCTGTTAGGAAAAAGCTTTAAAGGATGCACCCTTGCATTGTCCTTATTTATAAAGAAGAGCTTCATCAACTCTTATCCATCAACTTCATCCAACCCATTGACTATCCAAAATGGGTCTCAAATGTCATTGTTATCAGTAAAGCAATATGGAGAATTTGTATTTACATGGATTTTCATGATGTTAACCTTTCTTGTCCATTCCTTTACCAAGCATTGACCAACTCGTTGATCTAACTACCAGCCATGAGATGATATCTCTTATGGACATATTATTAGGCTATAATCAAATCTTGATCACTCTAGAAGATCAATATAAAATTGCCTTCATCACCCTATGGGGAACCTTTTATATAGAGTCATGCCTTTCGGCTTGAGAAATGCTAGTGCAACCTATAAAATTTCCATGACATACGTCTTTCATGACCTTATCGACAAAAATATGGAAGATTATGTAGATGACCTTCTCGGTAAGTCTAAATATCGTAAAGACCATTTGAAAATCCTTAAGGTTATCTTTGAATGCCTTATCCACTTTCATGTTTACCTTGACCCAAACAATGCATCTTTAGGGTCTTATCAGGTAAATTTCTTGGCTTTATTATTTCTCTCTGTGGAATAGAAGTTGATCCCACTAAATTCAAAGCAATCTTAGACATGCCTCCTCAAACTAACCTCAAGCAACTCTACAATTTTTAGGGTAAGCTTTAGTCTATTCGCCATTTCATCTCTCAATTATTTGATAGATGTGAGCCCTTTCACCACCTCTTTAAAAAGGACATCTCCTTTAAGTGGAATGAAGACTATCAAGATTCCTTTGAATCACTCAAAGGATACCTTATTTCCCCACCTATTCTTATCCCTTTAAAAGAGGATACATCCTTATACCTCTACATCTCTATCACAGACCATTACTTAGGTGCCTTGCTTGCACATCGTGATGATCAACATAAAGAACAAGTAGTATACTATATAAGTCTAACACTTGTAGAGTATGAGAATCATTATACCCATACCAAGAAATTATGCCTTTCCTTGGTCTTTGTGGCTTTTAAACTTGGTCACTACCTCGTTAACCATAAAACCTTTGTCATCACCAACACCAACCCCCTTAAGTACATGCATTTTAAGCCATATCAAAATTAGCATATGGATAGATGGCTCATTATTTTAGCTGAGTTCAATCTTGAGTCCTTCAATAAAATTTAGTCAAAGGGAAAATCATTACTGATCAATTGGTTGAAGCCCCTTTAGCTAAAAACCAACCTTCTAACCTTGAATTTTTTGATGAGTCCATCACAACTCTCTCTCAAGAATACATTACTTATCAAATTACCATGTTATTTTATGGATCAAAATTTCAATGTGGTGGGGGTGTTAGAATCATATTTATCCTTATTAAATGTGAACCTTTTACATTATCCTTCAAACTTGACTTTGATTTCCCCATCAACATGACTGAGTACGAGGCCCTAGTTTTGGGTCTCTAAATGGATTTGTCCTTGGGAGTAAAATCAATCAATATTTTTAGTGACTCCTAACTTATGGTCAACTAAATCAATGGTCCTTAACAATGTAAAAATGATGTTCTATAGAAATATAAAAAATTGGTAGATGTATTATTGACGTCATTTGATCAATACCTTATTCAAGCCACTCTATGTTTGATAAACAAGTTCACCGATACCATGGCTCTCTTACTTCTCAAATCCCATTTGCACCTTTAAATTACAAAATATTTGTCACCATCCACTACCTTAACCAACCCTATTACACCAAATCGGACCTCCCTTCCATTTATATTGTGGAGGAAACCCCATTAGATATTTGGTATAAGTAAATCTTTAACTATCTTACCTTAGCCATCATCTCTTATGACCTCTCTAGGAATGGTAGATGAGAATTTATACATAGTAATTCTCACTATACCACACTAGGGGGGAACTGTTTACAAGTGAGGCTTGGATGGTCTCTTATCTATATGCCTATGTAGTCATGAAATCCATCACACAATCAAAGAAACTCATGATGGGATTTATGGAGGAGACTTTATTGGTTTACCTATCGCTAAACCCATCCTTCACCTTGGCTACTCTTAGCACACCCTTAACCAAGACTATTGTGATTATGTTAAGAAGTGTGTCAAGTGTCAACAACATGCTAACTTGCATCACGTTCCTAGTCATGGCCTTCAAGTTTTTAGGGATTTATAGCCATTCTCTTAGTGGGGATTAGATCTCATTAGTGAAATCGACCCTTATTTTTTACAGAGACATCACTCTATCATCACCATGATATAATAATTCACCAAATGGGTAGAGGCTATTCCCCTCATCTCAACCAAGGTCAATAAAATTATCAATTTCATTAAGCATCACATCATTTGCCACTTCAGTATTCTTTACAAAATCATCATCGACAATGGAAAATCATTTAAAAACAAAAAAATAAGTAATCTTTGTGACACCTTTGGCATTAAGTTAAGATTCTCATCTCCATACCGTCCATAATCTAATGGACAAGCTAAAGCCTCTAACAAAACACTTAATAAAATGCTAACCAAAATGGGCATATCAAACCAACATTTGAACCCCTATGGGTGCCACCACTTTCTCACTTATTTATGGTGTAGAGGCTATCTTGCCTCTTGAAGTACAAATTCAATCCCTTCATATATACCTAAAATATATCATATCAAAAGGAGACTATCGTCCAGAACATCTAGCCCAACTTGAGCTACTTGATGAGCATCATTTGGTTGTGCTTAACCATCTTCATGTTTATCAAGAGCGCATCAAATATGCATATAAAAAACACCTAAGAGCTTGAGAATTCAATATCAGGGACCTCATCTTAAAGTAAAATCAACATGTAACTAACATGGAAAGAAGCAAGTGGGGTAAGTTTGATTTCAATTGGCTTAGACCATTTATCATCACGCATAAGTATGGGTCGATAACTTACCAGGTATCATCTTTTAAGGGTAAATTGGACCCTAAGCCCCTCAATACTTTGAATATGTGTATGTTATTTTGTTAAAACAAGTTCTAAATCACCTAGTATCTAATTGAAGCTCATCCCTTGTTTTAAAAATTATCACCTTCACCTCCTTCCTTTAAGGACAACTGATTAAAGTAAAGAATCATGTGATTATCCATTACAATTTTAGCCTAAATCCTAAGCATGGGTACCATGGCTCTACCCATGGAATGATTCTCATGGATATTCTTCATCCCTTATAGGATAGATCCTCATAGTCATTATCTCTTAAATACCATCTCACCCACTATTTAACTTCCTTGTGTTATGGTTTTGCCCTCATAAAGATAAACCTTAGGATTATATAAGCATGTCCATGTCTACATAATAATAATAATAATAATAATAATAATAATAATATGGGTCATATCTTAAATTTTAGACTATTCCCTTGAAAGACAACTACCAAAATAACTCAGAATTGTTTAAAACAATATAGACTTCTCCCTTGAAGGACAACTATCCCAATCATACAAATAAAAAGCTTAGATGACTACCTTGAAGGAAGGATAAGTCAAACATTTTTCAAACAAGTAATGACATGGAAGCTTCCTGCATTGATCAAATTCGCCAAACCTATCAACCACAAAAGCATCAAAGAGACCCATAGTCAAAAATCTATATGAAAGCTTCAATCAGCTTTTGCAAAAATAATAGTAGACTTCTTGCATCAATCAGTCTACACCAAAATTGTTAAGGTGTGGAGCCTAAAAGCTTCACCAAGTGAGCAGATTTGCAGTTTGCAGGTTTACACAGTCATCGGCGTCGGTCAGGAGCGATCGACGTCGGTCAGGAGCAGTTCAGAAGACACTGACGTCGATAGGGATCGGCCGACGTCGGTCACAGGCAAGCAGGCAGGAACTGACGTCGGTTACCTATGTGTCCAGAGAGCTATTTTCGTGGACAGAACTGAGTGTTTGCATGATGGGATTAAGTCATAGTCTTAAGTAAGCGTCTTTATAATTAGTAAGACTGTTTTAGAGCCCTTGTTTAAGAGGCATAACTGTTGGTTGTAAATGCATGCTCAAGTTTCCTAATTCTATAATAGGATAGATCTTCTTAGCTTATTGTAGTGTATTGTATGAATGTTGAAAGAACAGTACAAAATTGTATATGTGAATCAATCCAGGTTGTTGGAGTTGATTGTACTTGAGAGAGAGAGTTCTTGAGGGAAAGAGATCTAGAGAGTGATCTGTACATTTGAGAGAGGTGTGGAAGAAAGAAGTTTCTTCAATTGTATTCCTTATGTAAAGAGTTTAATACAAGTTTTTAGGGTGGTTTCTTGTATCTCTTGTTCTTTGCTATTATCTGATTCTAGTTACTTATCATTCTAATTTAATTCTGCGTTTATTGCTTTCATAAGTGTAATCAAATTGTTGGTTGATCCCCAAAAAGTGGTATCAGAGCTTGGTTGCAGGTTTTAGAGCTTGATACCAATAAGTGGTATCAGAGCTCAGGTTCACTAACAGGTGGTTCAGATCTATGTAGTGTGTATTGATTACAGGGTACTCACAGGGGTTTCTGTAGGGATTTCTATTTGAGTGGGAGAAGCAATGGCAGAAGAAAGTAAACTGAGAATGGAGAAGTTCAATGGCAAAAATTATCAACATTGGAGAATGCAGATAGAGGACTATCTGTATCAGAAAGATCTATACTTACCGTTAGGTGGGATTGCAAAGAAGCCCACAGACATGGATGATGAAGAATGGGAAGTTCTTGACAGAAAGGCTCTGGGGTCTATAAGACTGAGTCTGGCATCTATTGTGATATTTAATTTATCACAAGCAAAGTCTACGGTAGAGTTAATGACTACTTTAGCAAATTTGTATGAAAAACCCTCAGCTTCTAATAAGGTATATCTTATGAAGCAGTTATTTAATTTGCGTATGCAGGAAGGTGGATCTGTATCTAATCATCTGAATGATTTCCATGGAATTGTAAATCAATTAAGTTCAGTCAAAATAGTGTTTGATGATGAAATTAAAGCTCTTTTAATATTATGTTCTTTGCCTGAAAGCTGGCATAGCTTAGTAATGGCAGTTAGTAATACTGCATCTGCTTCAAATATTTTAAAAGTAGAGGATGTTGTTAGTGTAATCTTGAATGAGGAAATTCGCAGGAAAAGCATAGAGGAAACATCAGGGAATGATTTGAGTTTTGAGAGCAGGGGAAGGCAAAAAGAGAAGAGCAAGAAAGGGAGATCAAGATCTAAGTCTAAGGTGAGAGGTAGATCCAAATCCAGAAATGGCAGGAAGCCACAATGCTGGAATTATGGAAAGATGGGGCACATAAGCAGAGATTGTTGGTCAAAGCCTAAGGAGGACAATCAGCATGAAGGAAAATAAGAAGCAAAGGTTGCAGGTATTACACAAGATGCTCTAATATTCTCTTTGCATAATAATATAGAATCTTGGGTGTTAGATTCTGGTGCATCTTTTCATGCTACCCCTAATAGAGAATACTTTAGTGACTATGTCTATGGAGATTTTGGAATAATGTATTTAGGGGATGATGAGCCTTGTAAAATTATTGGCAAAGGAAAAGTGCAGCTGAAAATGCAGAATGGCAACACATAGGTGTTGAGAGATGTTATGCATGTTCCTAGCTTGAAGAGGAATTTGATTTTTGTAGGAAAGTTAGGGGATGAGGTTGTATAGTAACTCTCACAGCTGAATCTTGGAAGGTGACCAAGGGTGCACTTGTAATGGCTAGAGATAAGAGAGTAGGTACTATCTATTTATGTAATTGTGTTACTAACAATTCTCCTTCTGTATTATCTACTTAAGATGTGGATGCAAAATTGTGGCACTCAAGGCTTGGCCACATGAGTGAGAAGGGTATGTCAATTCTTAAGTCAAAAGGTAAGCTTTCAGATTTGAAAAACATAGATTTGGATTTTTGTGAGCACTGTGTTTTTGGAAAATAGAAGAGAGTGAGTTTTCTCAAGACTGGGTCAACAAAGAAGAAGCATAAGTTACAGCTTGTTCACATAGACGTGTGGGGACTGGCTCAGGTTGCTTTTATTGGAGGATCACAGTACTATGTTTCATTCATAGATGATGCTACAAGAAAGGTATGGGTCTATTGTATCAAGAAGAAATCTGATGTATTTGAGACTTTTAAGATTTGGAAAGCTATGGTTGAGAATGAAACAGGCAGAAGATTGAAGTGCCTGAGATCTGACAATGGTGGTGAGTTCTGTAGCTATAAGTTCAATTGGTATTGTTATATGCATGGAATTTGCAGACAAAGGATGGTTCCAAGGACACCTCAACAGAATGGAGTTGCTGAAAGGATGAACAGAATAATTATGGAGCGTGCAAGGTGTATGAGATTGAATGCTGGTTTGCCCTTAGAGTTTTTGGCAGAAGCTGTTGACACTACAGTGTACCTGATTAATAGAGGACCCTCTACAGCTCTGGATGGTGGAATTCTAGAAGAGACATGGATAGGTAAAAAGGTAGATCTCTCTTTTCTCAAAGTTTTTGGTTGTGAAGCCTTTGTGCACGTTGATAAGGAAAATAGAAAGACGCTGGATGCTAAGTCTATGAGGTGCACATTTATTGGCTATGGCTCTGATGATTTTGGTTTCAAATTTTAGAATCTAGGAACTAACAAGATAATTAAGAGTCGTGATGTTATTTTCAATGAAAAAGTGATGTATAGTGATCAGCTGAATCAATCTGAGCAGAGCAATGGAGAATTGGACGAGGTGATGGTCCAAAATGAGCTCGTGGGAAAAATTAATCACAGAAAGGAAAATACAGAGACCGACATCAGCCAAGCAAGAACCGGCATTGGCAGAACAGAAACTGATGTCGGTCATACACTGATCGACATCGGTAGGTTAGGAACCAATGTCGGTCAGGCAGAGTCGATGTCAGCCAGTTACAGGCCTAGAAGTGACCGAGGTCGGTCACTATCAGAGAATTTGGGTGGACAACATGTTGTGAATGAGTCTTAGACGCCCATCAAGAGGTCAGAAAGGGTAAGTAAATATCCAATTCGATATTCCCCTTCATTATTCTATTTATTGCTAACTGATGGTGGAGAACCAGAGAGTTTTGAAGAAGCAATACAGGTAGAGTCCAAGAATCAGTGGGAGCGTGGCATGGTTAAGGAGATGGAGTCCTTGAGAGAGAACCAAACATGGGATTTGGTTGAGCTGCCAGCGGGTAAGAGGACACTGAAGAATAGATGGACCTACAGGTTGAAAGAAGGTGAGAATGGACAGATGAGATATAAGGCTAGGTTGGTAGTGAAAGGATTTGCACAAAAGCCAGGTATTGATTTTGGTGAGATTTTTTCTCCTGTTGTTAAAATGACTTCTATACGGACTGTATTGTCTTTAGTTGCTATTGAGGATTTGCATCTTGAGCAGCTTGATGTTAAGACAATGTTTCTTCATGGAGATTTGGATGAGGAAATATATATGGAACAGCCGGAAGGATTTGAGGTCAAGGGTAAGGAGAAGTTAGTGTGCAGATTGAAGAAAAGCTTGTATGGCCTCAAGCAAGCTCCTGGACAGTGGTATTTGAGATTTGACAAGTTTATGACTGAGCATGGCTACAGTAGGTGTCAATCTGACCATTGTGTGTATTTTAAGAGATTGGATAATGGTAGATATATTATTCTATTGTTGTATGTAGATGATATGCTGGTTGCAGGATCACACATGCAGGATATCTCTGAGCTTAAGGTGAAATTAGCTCAAACATTTGCCATGAAGGATTTGGGAGCAGCAAAGAAAATCCTTGGCATGAGCATTAAGAGAGACAGGAAAAATCACTGGTTGATTTTGTCTCAAGAGGATTATGTGAACAAGGTGTTGAAATGGTTCAATATGCAGGATGCAAAACCGGTAAGCACACCTTTGGCTGGACATTTTAAGTTGAGTAAAGAACAATGTCTTAATTCACATGATGAGGTAGAGTACATGAGTAGAGTTCCATATTCTTCCACAGTAGGGAGTTTAATATATGCAATGGTGTGTACTAGACTGAATATTGCCCAAGCAGTGGGAGTTGTAAGTAAGTATATGGCCAATCCAGGAAAGGAACACTGGAAAACAGTTCAGTGGATCCTTAGATATCTGAGAGGAACCAGCAGTAGGCATTTGTGCTATGGAGGTTCAGATACTTCTCTACATGGTTATGTAGATTTAGATATGGCAGGTGATTTGGATGGTAGGAGAAGCACCACAGGTTATGTTTTCACTGTTGGTGGAATGGCAGTTAGTTGGATATCAAAGTTGTAGAAGGTTGTTGCCTTGTCAACTACAGAAGCAGAGTATATTGCAGTCACAGAGGCTAGCAAAGAGATGATATGGATGACACGGTTCATGGAAGAGCTTGGAAAGGAGCAAGAGAGTTGTAGATTATACAGTGATAGTCAAAGTGTAATTTATTTGGCTAAGAATTCAGCCTTTCATTCAAGAACAAAGCATATATAGCTTAGGTACCACTTCATAAGACAGGTATTGGAAGATGGTGAGTTGAAGCTGGAGAAGATCCATACAGACAAGAACCCTGTTGATATGTTAACCAAGCTGGTTACAAAGGAGAAGTTGAATCTTCATTCAACTTTTGTTGGTCTTCATGATTGAGTTGAAGATGGAGGAGCTAGAAGATGTTGCTGTACAGGTACTGGTGCAGCTGTTTATCTCCAAGTGGGAGATTGTTAAGGTGTGGAGCCTAAAAGCTTCACCAAGTGAGCAAATTTGTAGTTTATAGGTTTACACAGTCACCGATGTTGGTCAGGAGTGATTGACGTCAGTCAGGAGCAGTTTAGAAGACGCCGGCATCGGTAGGGATCGGCCAACGTCGGTCACAGGCAAGCAGGCAGGAACTGGCGTCGGTTACCTGTGCATTTAGAGAGCTATTTCCGTGGACAGAACCGAGTGTTTGCATGATAGGATTAAGTCATAGTCTTAAGTCCACATCTCTATTATTAGTAAGACTATTTTAGAGCCCTTGTTTAAGAGGCATAACTATTGGTTGTAAATGCATGCTCAAGTTTCCTAATTCTATAATAGGATAGATCTTCTTAGCTTATTGTAGTGTATTGTATGAATGTTGAAAGAACAGTATAGAATTGTATATGTGAATCAATCTAGGTTGTTGGAGTTGATTGTACTTGAGAGAGAGAGAGCTCTTGAGGGAAAGAGATCTAGAGAGTGATCTGTACATCTGAGAGAGGTGTGGAAGAAAGAAGTTTCTTCAATTGTATTCCTTCTATAAAGAGTTTAATACAAGTTTTCAGGGTGGTTTCTTGTATCTCTTATTCTTTGCTATTATCTGATTCTAGTTACTTATCATTCTAATTTAATTCCGCGTTTATTGCTTTCATAAGTGTAATCAAATTGTTGGTTGATCCCCAACAAAAATAAGACATGGACTTGTTTATAATGGTTCTTAGGTCACATACATAAGGGGAAAGCCATCCCCACAAGAAAGTTCCACTATCATCCATCTCCCCTTTTACCCTCTAAAATCAAGGGATTTTGAGCTTACTTGACACTACGTGATCAAGACACTTCTCACACAAATGAACAAATACTAATGCAAAGCATGAAAGGGACTTATGTTCATAACCCAATCCCTTTTGCTATTTTGATCCTTCCCAATGAAAGAGCACAATGTCTCCTTCTTCTTCTTTATGCTTACTTGTTGATACATTCATTAAGGTATTGGTCTTATGATTAATTAAGCATTATTCTCTCATTTATTTTCTCTTCTTACATATAACATTTTAACCAAATTAATATATATGTTAAGGTGGTTTTAAACATTTTAAACCATCTCTCATCCAATCTATTACAAATAAATGACATTATCATGTTAAATACATTTTAGAACATTATGTGTTTTACTATATGTTGTCACATTATATTTTATTGTCCATAAGCATCATCTATTTAGGTGTTTTTATTATCATGAAAACATTCTATTTATCATAGTCATTATAATCAACATAAACAACTACATCAATCAGCTCATAAACAATCCTAAGTCAAAGTACATTATTCATCACATCAATATCATCATAAATTATTAATGATGCATGAATAAAACTAACATCTCATGTACATTTTTAACATCACATATATATAAGCAATTAATCAATATTTCTTATCATCAAGCCTAAATCAAATTAATTTATCACATCAAAAATCATAAACAAATTTTTATCATGTATGAACCAAGCAACATTTAATCATTTTTTCTAAAAATGAATCAACCAACTATGTATCAAATCACAGATGCATCTAAGTATGGGATCACATGGATTCATTAACTCCTATCATAAATACCAACATTTGAAAAATTTAATCAAGCATACACATACTAATAAGAAAAATGCCAAACCATAAACCAAATATGTCATCATGTCCATATGTCATCATAGCATCATAAACATGCATCATCGCATAAATCATATCATAAGGAATCATGAATAAACACCATAAAATCATATGCCATCATCAATAACATCATAAACTCAAACCAAGTGACACACACACACACACACACACACACACACACACACACACACACACACACACACACACACACACACACACACACACACACACACACACACACACACACACACACACACACACACACACACACACGTCCATGTCTCTCTCAAAATGATATGTACATCTTGTTACATTGGCTCGTAAGTCATAATCAAAATCATAATAACACATGAAGCCAATAATCTATGGTACAAGGGCACTACTATCCCTTAGCCCCTGCTCATCTCTCTAACCTACCTATGCCATTATGGATGTTGTATGACCAGTGACTATAGCACATCTAGGGCTCCTAGATGTAACCCACTCTACTAAATACTCTATGTATCATGGCACATCTAGTAGTTTAGTAATAACATGCCCCTCATAGTATCTAAACTCCACTACTATCACAACATATCTCATCACTGAGATGGTCTAAAGTGGTCCCATAATAGCTCTACCCATGCTCGATGGTCCACTATATGATCACCCTCTTTCCCACCTCAGAGCATCCTACTCAGCTGTCACCAATGTTAATTGTGCCTATAAACCATCCCTTTCTTGAGTGATAGTGGTAAGCTATCCTCGTGTAGAGTCTCTCTCATAGGTGATGGTGGATAGTTTTGCTTGGAGACTAACCCTCTCTTGGGTCATCTCTATTAGTTGTTCCCATGTTGTGTCTCTCTCTTATGTCATGGAAGCAACTAATGTTTGTAGGGAAACCTGTGATGCTCTCATAGTGTCCCTTTCTACAATATGTATCTATAAATTAGGTGCATCTTCCTCCATATGTGCCTCATCACCCTACTCCTCACCTAGCTCCTCATCTTGTCTATCATCTCCTCCATCATCAGGACCCTATCCTTCATTTGATCCAAAAATCCAAGTTTATAAAAACTTTTATAATCTGCTTGGATTGGAATAAAAACTAAATATTTAATTTCTAATTTCCCTTTTAGTAAATTCAAAAATTGATTTTTTAAAAATTTGTAATTTAATTATGGAAATTGAAAGAATTTTTTATCATAAAGAAGAAATTAAAAAAAGACACAAAAGATTTATTTACAGGGTTCACCAAATGGCTACATCCCTAGGTCCACTCTATGAGTGTTTCAATCTATTAAAAACTCATTGAAAACAATTATAAATCTCTTTGAGTACAATAAAAATTCTTTCATACTAGATATCTATCTTATAAACAAAATAAACCTCTTTTATTTATCAGAGGTTCTAGCTACCTTTGTAATCTAGATATATCTCTATTTACAAAATCCCTCTATGCAAATCCTTCTTACCCCTATAAAACCACTTACAATTTATATATCTCAATGCCCACATGGCATTGGTTGTGCATCAGCTAATAGATTCGCATTGGGCAATCTTTTCTTGTTTTCCCCTACCTTCGTACATTGGTTGGGCACTAACCATTTTATTGAATTAGGGTTTTATTTCAACAACATAGGATTGGATTTCTAGTATTTCCTCAACCTTCACATATTAGTTGAGAATAATTATTGTTTACTTGTATTCTAGTAACCCCGTGTTGTTTTTCCCCATAATGGAGAATTCCATGCTATTTTCTTGGGTCAATGTTCCATTTTAGATATACAATATTCTATTGGTGTGGATCATGGAGGATATTGGCATTGGCTTAGTGCCAACCTACCCAACAACCATGCCCACATGTTATGATAATATATTTATTTTTTGCCCAATGCATATCTCTAAATGCCTTGCCATTTATGAAGTCTACGCTACATTTTATTTAATGCTATTTCAATCATTATTAAAAATCTAGCCAACACTACTTAATTATATTTTATAACACCAAGTGGAAGTCCACACCACCTATGAATGGTGGGTTAGCACCAAAATTGGCCCACACTATAAAAAATAAATAGTTTATGTCCAAGATGGCATGGAGTTCAATGCGAAACAAAAGGTTGTCAATAACAATGCCTATCTTGGAGATAACTTGATTGATATTGTTCATGTATAAAATCACCAAAGACAAGGTATGGGATCAATGCCATGTGCCAAAAATAATTTTAGAATACCATGCCAAACATAGACTTGGCTGGATAAGCATGTAGTGCTTTGTTCAATACAGAATTGGTACGCTTATCTTTGGATAATATATCTGTAACTTAAAATAAATTGTAATGTATTAATTATTGATTTAAAAAATATTAAATTCTTTTTAATGGAAATATATTACATATATTTATTAATTGACTATATAAATATATATATATATATATATTGGTGGTAATTTTTCAAAATTAATTAGAGGATTACAGGTGGAGGTGTGGCATTATTAGCTAGATAATTCCACATCTACATTTGTAATAATAAATAAATAATTATAATATAAAGAGAAAAATATTTTAATCTCCCTATATATTTTTACCATGTTACCATATCATCCCTATAAACTAATCGAAACATCTAGTAGGAATCTTTTGGATCATCATCTCTACCAGCAATTGCAGGGTATCATCTCTACCACTAAATGATATACTCAGGAGTCACTCCAGCATCATCCATTATTGTATGGTATGGTAGCTCCTCATATAGTATATCATCCTCTAAAGGTTGTGGAAGAGGTAGTGGTGCCTCTACATCCTCTCGATGATATCTTGAAAACAATCCTAGGCCACCTTGCACCATGCCATATTATCGCCACACATATTTAAAAGGTATCAACTCTATCTCATGCTATCTCCTACTATGTATCCATCTAATACTTTAAAGGGAAAAGGTATCTACATGCATCCCCCTCCATGATGGGAAACCCATGTACGGTCTCTAGATAGCCTCACCATCTACTAGAGTATCTAGCCATTGTCTAAACCATGTTAAATCTTGAACCACCCCATCTACTTGTGGCAACTCCATATCTGACCTTCACCTCATAAACCCAACTCTAAATTGGGCCTGGTGCCATGTCATCCATGTTAATCCAATAGGTCATAAAATAATGATATACTCATTCACCCAATAGTGGAGTAAGAAGCATGTATTTAGCCCATACCATCTATACAATCGGTAGCCCCACAACTCTCATCAAACCTATCCCAAAAATGCTAGTGCCCAAGCATATATTGTCGGATCCTCATGTATCTCCACCAAAATGTCTATCAAATCCTAAGGATGCCTCGCACCACTAAAATTGGTCAATGTATAATAGGTGACTACTATCATCAGCATAGTCATTAGTCTCCTCCTCTCTATGTCCATAAGATAAAGATCCTCAAAAATAGATTCCCCCCTTTATGATACTAGGCCTCTACTATATATTCACCATACAATAGGTCCATTTGTGAATCTAACTCCTCACTGTAAATTGACTCCACTACTCAACCCTGTATGGGTAGACTCAAAATCCTATAGACATCCTCCAAAGTGATGGTAAGCTTTCCCTAGTCGATAACTAGAGAGTATAGGTAGTTAGGTCTCATCTCTTGACGAGGATTACCAACATAGTTGTATCTTAGGGAACATACCAATAGTGTTGCATACCACCTAAACCCAATACCATCATATGGTCCCACTCATCCCTAGTCATATCTCTACATAACTACTCAAGTAATGGTGGCACATAATCCCACATCATCAATAATAACCTTGCCTATAAGGTTATATATACAACTTAGTTTAATCCACACATATCCATATTAATAACCCAATTTGACTACCCTTAACTAATCTAACCTATAACTACTCCTAGTCATCCTATGACTTGTCCCCTTTATAGCTTAGCCTAACTAGATAAATAACCAAACCATTCCCAACCCCCCACTTAACACACGTATTACACCCATCCACCTTTACCATAATAATCACTAGTCATTACAAAATTATTCCATCACATTTAACAAAACTTAAAAGCCTTACAAATTCTTTCCCCCTACCCTTTACCCCAAAATAAACATCGGTCGACCCTTGATTGACACTAATTTTTTGATTGTTCGATGTTGATCAAAACTTGATCGACATTAGCTTCCTTTTTACTCAATTTTGATCCAATCTTGATTGACACTCACTATAGGTTGATCGATATCAGTCAATCCTTGATCAACATCAATCACTATGTGTTGGGCCAAACCCCTCAAACCCTAATTTTACCCATAGGTTATCTATCTACTCCTCCCACCCCTTTATTTCCTTCTCCTACACCCTCTTCATTATCCTTTCCACCCTACCCATAAACTTTTATCTACCCTCCCCATTATCCTCTATACTAGATCTATCCCCAACCACTAAAATACCAAAATAATTTCAAAGCAAACAATAACAAAACCATAACCTACCTATTCTTGTATCTATCATTATGGTAACACCTACCTCTTGATCACTACTTAACCTCCACTTTTCACTTATGCTCCACCTACCTACATGATTGATTTTATCTAAATTAGTCCCCACACTCAACCATTCATCACCCTTTCCAACACTCTCATAATAACACCATGACCAAACCTCCTCCCTCACCTACTTTCACTTTGACCAATCACACTCATGATTCATCTGGTGATTGATTCTTGGACATAAGTTACTCAATGTCAAGACAAAATAACAAATTTCCAAATACATTCAAATTACCCTTTTTTGGTCACTGACCCCCTTTTCTAGGGTTTAGTCTATGAGTAATATCGATCACCCCTTGGGTTAAGATGATCAACATCACTCAATTCCACCTTAGATTTATCGGTATAGATCATGTACTTTAGGGTTTAACCTCTAACTACTCCCCCAACCTTGGCCCCCTTTCTACTTAAAGGGATCCCTTTATCCAATAGACACTTTGCATCTCACTCCTCACCCAAAAATTGGAGATTATTTTATTCTCCTTCACAAACCACAACCACTTTCATTCCCCTTGGTCACTCCTTCTATTCATATCTTTTTTGTGCCACCTTGCCTTGATCACTTTAACCACATGACCTACCTTTCCATGATTTATACCTTTACACATGTGTGCTAGCTTTATGTGCATCTCTTTAGGTGCATCAAAACACACCCACTTACGGTTTTGATGCCTACCACCAATTTCATCTTCTCAGGATCACACCCTCCTTTTGGCTTCCTAAGCAAATAAATACCTTACTTAGGAGACTTGCATTTATAAGTTCAACCCATATCAACTATGCCTAATGCTATGGTTTGGTTCAACTATCACTTGATCTTATAAATGCACCCTCATTTATCAATTCATTTGACCATGGATGTCTTTCAACATAGTTTATGACATTTCACTTTGTTACATTTTATGTGCCCTTTTGTGTTTCCATGCCTAACCACCCAAACCAATTTGTCACCCACTTACCCACTTATCAAACCTAAACATGACTTCATTTTCACCTCCTTGATTCCCAATTTGAAGGGGAACACTACCTCCCATACTTGGGGAATCCAACCTTCCACTACATCATTAGTTTTTATTTTTTAGCTTGTTGATGTAACCTATGCAATAAAAAGGGGCAAAATGTAGACACTATAAAACTGCACCAACAATTGTAGATGTTACACAACACTTTTTTGACCCCTTTGGCCCCCTTAGGTTAGAACATTTCTTAAACCCCTTTAAAACACCCTTTTACCCCTTTACACATATTTAGCTAAATCAATTACTTAATTAAGTTAATAAAAGACAATTTACACCTCACCCTAACCAAAACCATGGCTAACTTAGTGACACCTAGCTTTGAGACCATTTTTTACCTTGGCATTTAAAGTTCTAACCTCCTAGACTTTTTCTTCCTGCATGCCCATGCTACCTTAAACAAGTTTGGACCATGTCTAATGGTCTTAATAGCCAAAATTAAGTGTAAAACATTATTTTGGGCAAGTTAGACTATTTCTACCTTAACCAATGTCGGCCATCCCTCGAATGACATCAGTTAACTAGGACTGATGTCGGTTACTTAAGGTTACCTGAAGACCCTTGATTAGGAGGTTAATTTATTTTGAGTAAGAACCATAACTCTTGTGTGAATCCAAGCTTTCCATTAAACTAGAGAACCAATCCAAAGATCATAAAAGTGCTTCATCACCTCAATACTAAGGATTCAAGCACTATTACTCTACCCATTTTGTTCCAGGCTTCCAATCAGCTCACACTCTATTTCAAGACATCTCAAGGCCAACAAATCCACAACAGCTAATTATCTTATACTTGTTATAAGTTTAGTTATTTAGTTTGGTTAGATTATTTCTTTCACTCCCTTTTAGTCTCCCCTCACACTCTCTTTTGTGTTAGAGTTATGCAACTCCAAACACTCCCTTTTCCACCAAATCCTCATTAACCATTCCCAGCCATTTAAGTGTTAAATATCTATGTTTTATATATCTTAAAAACCATTATATCTTTGTGACCATAAAATAAGTCCCAAATGGCCCATAAAACCCTTTTATAATGAACCCAAAGTCCTTTTTTGTTCAAAACTAGAACTGTGACAAATACACAGTGACTAACATCAATTATTATTGACTAGCATCGGTTACCTAGTAATCGACATTAGTCTCTATGTAATTATTTTTCCCAAAAACAATAAGTTAAAATCCCTTATTAGACCTAACCCAAATTCTTATTTTTTGATCCATATCACAACATAGAGTCATAAGCAAGTTTTTGAATCACGTTTTAACACTTTAGCATTTATTTTGAACAGGATAATGTCATTTTGCTAAAAATACTCATTTATCTTGAAAATAATTTATTTCATCATGATTAAGTATTTTTCATTACTTTCTTCAAACATCTCTTATCAACATTTTTTATAACTTAACTTGTTAAATGAGTGGATTGACAACCTTCCAGTGAAGTCTTGTACTTCTTGGATCTTGCACTTGCTAGACAATCCACCCTCCAATCTTACTAATCAATCTTGTTTTTATTCTCATTCTTATTTCATGTCATTACTCCCAAGACAAAGAAGATTTATTCGCATCATCTAGATCACAGAGCATGCAACTACATCTAGGTTCATGTATACCTTTCCCTTTCTTTGATTTTTACTTGTTTTCTAAAAATAAAAGAAAATAGTACAAAAGCATAGTGAAACAATAACATATAAGAGAAACATGTCTAGGTAGATATATCATTGAAGCATGAATAATATGATCACATCAAGTCCTAATATGCATGATATGAATCATGGAAAAATCTAGATAGTAACAATACAAGCTCATGAAGTAATCAATCACACACACAAGATCACTCAAAAGCAAATAAGAAGACAAAGGTCCAAGGGGACCTCAAACAAGGGGCATGTTCAAATGGTGCACAATAAAAGGGACATGAGTTTGTTAAATTTATTCAAAATAAGTAATGGCATATTCAAATGTCAACATATAACAAACAATGACATATGCAAATGTCATAATAGGCAAACATAGGCACGAGGGCTAGAATCAATGGAGCATATTCAAATTCTCGAACAAGTAATACAATGCATGATAATGTAAATTAATGAACACACTCAAGGAAGTATAAAGAGGAAAGCATGGGCAATTAACAACCAACATAAACATAATATACTAGCCCATGGATCATATGTGTTATCAAAAAACATTAAGTACATAACATATCAAGTACATTATGAAAGATATAAGCATGGATAAAGGCATGTGTAAGTACATAATCTCAAACATGATAATGTAAAGTGATCATATTATAATATAACCTAGATATATCATGATAAAAAAAAGTAGATGCCCCCAATGTCCACATGGCATGAGTGAAGGGAAGACCCAACATCCAAAAGTGCATAGATCATGTATATGTGTATACCCGAATCACACTCAAATAATGTGTAAAACACGTGTATATATAAATAATGTATATGATATATACCAACATAGAACCAAAAACATATATTCTAATGAGCTAATATAACCTATGAATGCTATACATGTTTTTTTATTTTTGAAGTGTTTTGATTTTTTTGATATTTTTTTGAATATAAAGAAATAACTATCCTATGATCTCATCCAATAGATGCTCATAGGTATCTCCTCACTAGGAACTTGGTGTAATAAACTATTGGTACTACCAAGGAACATGTATAGGTGCAATATTTGTCACTGTAGTATATATAATGCTCTATGTATATATGATAGGACTTTGTGGTCATGAAGAGATAATAGGAGTAGTAGGGGTTCATGGAACCCATCAATGAATTTTTTATGGTTTATTTGAAGTAGCAGTAATAGGAACATGTTTAGGTGCTCTGGCTATTTGAATGTGGAGAAGATATCCAATGATTTCAAGATGAGGATACGAATCTATGAGGAATGGTAAATATATACCCTATCTTGAACTAGATGTGCCATATGTGTGCATAGTAGAATCAAAAAGTCTATCATGTTCTTGTATCAAGGGGATGAAATGATTAATATAATGTTCCTCTTCTTCTCTATTGATGCTAGATTTAATAAAAATGTTATTCTAATGTGCCTTTAAAGGTTTCTATTTTTCGATATGTTTTATGTCCTTTGACTTTATTGATATGCCATTACTTGTATTTGTGTGCACCTCAGATGTTAAGACCTTATGAACATCCTAATTTATATGGTTTACCTTTAATTTATATGTATTTGGTTATGTACTTTATAGAGATTGATTCAACCAATATGTAATAAGCCATGTAGGTATAAATAGATCATGTGGTAAGGTATCGAGTCGATCAAATCGAAGTTTGTTCAATTATTAATATTTCATATTGGTATTAGGCATAATATAACCACTATCATAATCATTTAGAATCATGCCCTTTTGTTGTTCGGTATTGATCAACAAATGGATATTACATGGTTTACTTTCTAATGGTTTGAATATCATTGGTTCTTTTGTTAATTGTGTATAATTTGGAATTTTTGGTGCCTTTGGTAATGGTATTTTCTCTAGTTCTTTGTTATATCGATTATTTTATTGATTTGATTTATCTTTTGGTAACCATATTTGTTATTTTGGCCCTTGTGTTTTAGGAGTACTCATAATATGAGTGGTTTTCTTGAGTCATGTATGAATTATAGGACCACCACTACCTTTATGACTTTATATTTTACTCTTTAATGTAAAACAAAAATTTGTATGATGCCCATGCATTCTATGATATGTACAATAGTATTTAAATCACCTTATAGGATGTGGAGGAGGTAATTTGATCACTTTGTCTCGAATCATTTCTCTTAGGATTTCACTTGGAATCTGAGTAACTTTTTCAACCACTTATTCTAGATGTAATATGTTTTAGCTTTTCATTTGGATAAGAGATATTTTTGTCCACAACATTGATAGATGAAGTGTTAGGTGTGAATTTACTATTCATAGTCATTATTCATGGCCATTATTCATAGTGATGTGGCATGTTGGTGATGTGGATGGTTAGTGATGTGGCTAGTTGGTGATGTAGCATGGCCCATGGAGCATCTTTCATGTTGAAAATATGAGAAGAGAGAAATGGGGTATATTTCTTTACTTAGTCACATGGGTTAGATTTTGTGGATGCATGTGAGGAAATGATGATAGTGGATGTCATAATTTAATTTAGGCATGTGCTTATGGGTGTAGTTTATCCTATTAGATGAGGTTAAACGTTGGAAATATTTTGACTCATGTGAATGCACATGGGAAAATGAGGTACAAGGATCACTATGCTATATTGAGGTCACATTTGAAGTGGGGTGTAACACTTTAGAATGCACATGGAGTGGTCAAGGTGGCATCATGAGATGCCACTCAAAGCTTGACTTGGCACATGGGGGAGACATAGTTCCCTATTCATGAATAGTGCACCCAATTCAAAGATAGCACATTTTATCCTCTCTCTCTCTCTCTCTCTATTTTCTCTATTATTATTCTTTGTTGTAAATGCATAAATATGCATGAGCTCTCTATTATAATTTATCATGTTAGTGGATTCATGCAAGCTTGTGCTTGCATGATTAGAGGTTGGATATCAAAGGCTATGTTATGCTTAGTTCACAACCTAAATACATCAAGTGTAAGCATTGAGTGCTTAGTGTGTTACCATTGAAGGAGTTTTTGGAGGAACTATTATAGAAGAAGTTGATGCCATGATTAATAAGAAGTCTAGAAGCTACCATTTTGCCCATGGTTTTTTTTCCTTGCATTTAGCAAGGTTTTTCATGTAATCTATTATGTAATGTGTTCCCTCTTGTCTCTATTATTTTGTAGTTTGTTTTTTTGAATTATTTACTTGCATAATATGATATAACTTATTTATCCTCACATGTAGTATCAGAGATATTTTATTCCTAACAATTGGTATGAGAGCCTTGGTAAAAAAATCCATGTTTGTAAGTGTTTTTTTATTATTGGTTGGTTTTGTGCAAGTGTAAGCTACTGTCACAGAAAGATAGACCAATTTGAAGATGAATAAAATATATTTTATGGTAGGTATCTCTCTATGGAACAAGGTGGAGGATATCTTGGATAATATCATGTTCTCTTCATGATGATGAGGAGAAACCCATAGGAGAGTTGTGAAGAAGCTACAAAAAGTTTTACCAGACAAGTCAACAACCTACATAGTGTTCTTGTTGATGATGAATGAATTGTATAGCTTGAGGAGCAAGCTAATCTCCTTTGGAGGAGGATGAAGACAAGGCATGACCTTGTTGTGGTTCTTGGAAATAAATGAAAGGGATGTATGATGTGGTATCCTACTGACCACATGTTGTTAGTTGAGATGCTGAAGACAAAAATCCATGCAAAGGAAGGAGGTATAGATAAACTTGAAGTTGTACCTATTTTGAAGTAGTTAAGGATGGGAAAGATGAAGATGTATATGAACAAGTGAGACCTAGTGTTCCAAAAAGGATAAGGTCATGTGTTTGGACATGCAGTAGATTAATGATGCATTTTATATGTATTTTTTAGGCTCAAAAACTTGGTAGGTGCATTGGTGTATTGAGTAGCATGATGAATTCTTTGGAGCTATGATTGGTCCACATGTGTCATGTTTGGAATGATTGGTAGCTAAAGGCTACATGTAGAAGATCAACTGAGACCTGGTTTTCCCAAAAGGTAAGGCTGGTGTTGACCATATAACTTAGGGTGTTAGAGTATTGTGCATATGATTATGGTGTTAGCTAGGTAGACTGATGCATGGAGTAACACTAGATAAGTCTAGTTTTGAATTCTATGAGACATTTTATCCTCTCTCTCTTTTTGTTTTATCTCTTACTCTTATTTTTTGTAAATGCATAAATATGCATGAACTATCTATTATAATTCATCGAGTTAGTGGATCTATGCAAGTTTATGCTTGCATGCTTGGAGGTTAGATTCTGAAGGCTATGTTATGTTTTGTTCACAACCTGAATGGTTCAAGTGTAAGCATTGAGTACTTAGTGTGTTATCACTAAAGGATTTATTATATAAAAAGTTGATGATGTGATTAATATGAAGTTTGGAAGCTGCCATTTTGCCCGTGGTTTTTTCCTTGCATTTAACAAGGTTTTCCACATAATCTCTTATGTAATATATTCCCTCTTATCTCTATTATTTTATAGCTTGTTTTTACACATTATTTACTTACACAATAGGATATAAATTATTTATCCTAACATATAGTATTAGATCTATTTTATTCCTTATAGTTGGTATCATAGCCTTGGTGAAAAACTCCATGTTTGTGAGTGTTTTCTATTGTTGGCTGGGTTTGTGTAAGTGGAAGCTATTGTGATAGGAAGAGAGACCAAGTTGAAGATGAAAAAAGAAGTCTATGTTAGGTATCTCTTTCTGGATCAAGGTGGAGGATCTCTTGGTGAAGATCACATTCTCTTCACATTGCCAAGGAAAAGCCTTCAAGAGAGTTGTGAAGAAACTGCAAAAAGCTTTGCCAAACAAGTCAACAACCTACACAATGTTCTTGTTGATGATGAAGCAATTATATAAATTGAGGAGAAAGTTTGTATCCTTTAGAGGGGGATGAGGACAAGGCATGGGCATTTTGTGTTTTTAGCAATAAATAAAATGGGTGTATGATGTGGTATCCTACTGAACACATGTTGTTATCTGAGATAAAGGAAAGAGGTAAAAAGAAACCTGAAGTTGCACCTATTTTAAAATAGTTGAGGATGAGGAAGATGAAGATACATAGGTGAGACTTAGTGTTCCCAAAAGGAGAAGGCCATATATTTGGACAACTAGTAGAGCAGTGATGCATTTTGGATGCATTTTTTAGGCTTAAAAACTTGTTAGGTGCATTGGTGCACTAAGTAGCATGATGACTTCGATAGAGATGTGATTGGTCCACTTGTGTCATGTTTTGCATGATTGGTAGCTGAAGGGTGCATGCAAAAGATCATCTGAGACCTAGTGTTATTGGAAGGAGAAGGCTAATGTTGACCATATAACTGAGGGTGTTAGAGTGTTATGTATTCGATTGTGGTGTTATCTAGGTAGATTGATGCATGGAGTAACACTGGAGCCACATGAGTTGGTGTTTTGGTAACATTTAGTAGAGCAAGATGCATTTTAGATGTAGGCTTAAAAACTTGGTAGGTACATTAATACACCAAGTAGTGTGATAACTTCCCAAGAGCTATGATTGGTCTAGTGAACTTGTGCCATGTTGATATATTTGACGCTATGTGGAAAAGTCGAGTTTTGAATTCTATGAGATATTCTCTCCTCACTACTATTAATAGTTCTACATGCACTTATTTTTATTCAAGGAGTTGGAGCAACATGATTCCTACACGGTGATATATCTTAGGGAGATAGAGATATAAGGATGAGGTAAAAGTGTTGCTTATTTGCATATACAATAAGTCACTATATAGGTTGGTGTAGGTCCCACACATGTAGTACATGATATTCAGTACCTTCATGGAGAACCAAAGTGGTTAAAAATGCTATTGCTATGTGTTGTTAACATGTTGGATGCAATCCCCAACATGATCACTATTGTGATGGCTTAGTTAGCTAGGGCACATGAGATGAAGGTGATAAGAGGAGCAAGCTAAGGATGACGATGCATAAGGATGAGAAATCAAGGAAGTAATTTACTTCTTTAATTTTGAGTTGTCTTCCTAGGAGTGTCTTAGAGGAGGGGAAGACATGTTGTGTCCTTTATATTAGATTAATCATGAGTAAAAAGCCTTATGATTTCATGGTGAGCACTAAACTAGATATTACCAAGTAGTGGGAGTTGTGAGTGGTTCATGGTATAATCCTGATAAGAGGATTGGTCTATGTTGTAGAAAAGTAAAGAATCACTTTAGGTGTTTCAATCTACTATGGAGGAGCAGATGTTGACAAATCTGGTCAGGGCAAAGAAGTTTTAGTATTACAACTAAACTTATACTAGGTTTTTGTCAGGGGTAGTAGTGGACATATATAGAATACTCAAGTGTGGTAAAAACCTATGTCTATTGACTTCAAGTGGGAGTATGTTAGGTGTGAAGTCACTATTCACATTCGTTATTCATGAATCATTATTCATAGTCACTATTCGTGGTGATGTGGCATACTGGTGATGTAGATGGTTAATGATGTGGTTGGTTAGTGATGTGGCATGACCCATAGTGGGTGGTATGGCCCACAGAGCATCTTTCATGTTGAAAAGATGAAGAGAGATAATTCAGGTGCATTTATCCACTTAGTCACATGGGTTGGCTTTTATAGATGCATATGAGGACATGACAATAGTGGATTTCATGATTCCATTTAGGCATGTACTTGTGGGATACTTTATTTGTGGGCTTCTATTGGAGGAGTTCACAAGTTAGGAATATTTTGACTCATGTGAATGCACATGAAAAAGTGGGGGACAAGTATCACTATTTTATATTCAGGTCACATTTAAAGTGGGGTATAGCATTTTGGAGTACACATAGAGAATTCAAGGAGGAATCATGAGATTCCATTCAAAACTTGACTTAACACATAGGGGAGACATGGTTACCTATTCATGAATAGTGCACCCACTTCAAGGATGGTGAATTTTATCCTCTCTCTCTCTCTCTCTCTCTCTCTCTCTCTCTCTCTCTCTCTCTCTCTCTCTCTCTCTCTCTCTCTCTCTCTCTCTCTCTCTCTCTCTCTCTCTCTCTCTCTCTATTTTCTCTCTTATTCTTCTTTATTGTAAATTCATAAATATACATGAGCTCTCTATTTTAATTCATCTAGTTTGTGGATCCATGCAAGTTTATGCTTGCATGCTTAGAGGTTGGATCTCAAAGGCTATGTTATGCCTGGTTCATAACCTAAATGCTTAAAATTTAAGCATTTAGAGCTTAGTGTGTTAGCCTTGAAGGATTTGTTGGATAATCTATTATAGAAGAAGTTGATTCCATGATTAATATGAAGTATAGAAGCTATCATTTTGCATGTGGTTTTTTCCTTGCATTTAGCAAGGTTTTCCATGTAATATCTTATGTAATGTGCTCCTTATTGTCTCTATTATTTTGTAGTTTATTTTTTTTCATTATTTACTTTCAAAATAGGATATAACTTATTGATCCTAACATGTATTATCATATTTATTTTATTCCTAAAATGAAGATACAAACACATGATTAACACTAACATGTTTGCGATTTTGGGCACATGGAATCTAATTTTTCAGTAATGAAATATTTAAACTGAAGTATTTATTTTAATTTTTTAACTCTTATATTAGCTTTCTCATAATGGTGATTTTATCTATTAGAGATTGACAAGCACAAAACCTAGGTGATTCAGATTGATCATGCTTACATATACCATCTACCTTAACCCTTGAAGGAGTGATAACATGGACCTAGTTATAGGGATGATAGCTATCACCCTCCTTATTAGGAGGAATAACAAGTTCCTTTTTATCCATTTTAAATGTTCTAAAACCTGATAAAAGCATAAGAAATAAGAGACATACAAATGTTAGCATTCCAACATTATACAATAAGAATATAATATTTTTAGACTATTGGCTAAGTTTTTTAAAAATAAAAGATAGGGTTTTCTAGAAAAATTGAAAGTGAGATGAACCAAAAATAATAGGGAAATAAAAGTATAGTTTATGACATGTATGTCCAAATTTACTAAAAATAGTAAAATGCTAAATTCGTAAAAGCCACATAATATATTGGAAAATAAAAAGTAGTTTTAATATATATAAACATAATTATGAAAATCCTTTGAAGAATATTAAAATGGAGCTATTTGGAAGCTAAAATTCACCAATCAAGGAAGAAGAATTTGTAAGCATCTGAACATGAAACCTTTGTGACTAGATGATTGAAAACCCTAGGGTAAAGTTTTAGATCTAAAAATGCATCATGGCAAGCTAAAACCCTAGGAGGTTGAAAACTCTAGATCATGTTAGGGTTGTAAAGGAAAACTTAGAGGTCAGGTTCATCAAATGTTTAACCCTAAAATATAGATTACAGAATCTAGGGCTAAGGTGTAGAGATATCCTTAGGATACAAGGATGGTAGACTATCTCTAAAGTAGGCCAATTAATTTCAAAACTCAGATAAATATATATTAAATTTATTATGCTAAAATATGATAAAAATTAAAGTACAAATATGATAAATATTTTAATGATAATGAAAATAATATACTTGGTTTTGATGCTAATACAAATTTGGTTCTGGAATAGGAAGAAAGTAGACTAGATCTAAATTTTGAACTAGTTGCCTAATTCTAGAAATTGTACCTCTATATCCATGGATACTTGCCTTGACCTAGGATGGTTACATTGATGCTTCTATTTGAATCAAACATAGGTTTATAGTACAAAATACCTACTAAAATTGGATGTAACCACCTAGATGCTTATGGGTTATGTGTCGGCTTCACTCTAGTGCATTTAAATGTGGGTAATGGATTGTTACTTCTTATCAAATAACAAAACACTAATTCTTCAACTTCATAGTGGTTATCAAAAAAATGGATTAGTATGCACTATTAAGATCTATAACATGGCTCCTGGTACCAACATGTCAGCTTCTAAACCAAAGCTCTGACACCACTTGTTAGGAAACCAAAATCCTATATGTGAAAGTAAAATAAATTCAAAAATTAAAACAAGCTATAATAATACATAAGACATGAGAGAATAGATTACACAAGATCTATGTAGAAACCTTGCTAAACTAGAAAGGGAAAAACTATAGGGCAAAGGCAACATCCATACTTCATATTCATCAACAACTCTCTTCTACACAACTCCATAACAACTCTTTCTTTAGTGCTAACATATAAGCAATCAAGTAAGCAAAGCTTACAACCAAGCCTTCCATGCTCTAACCATAGAGATGAAACATGCAACTCTTTCATGATGTTAACATCTAAAGCATCAACAAATCCAAGCTAATAAACCTCCAAGGTTATACTTCAAGGATCTAAACCATGCATCTAGGTGAGCCAAACATAATAGCTTCCTAGGCTCTAACCTATAACCATATATCTAATGCTTACAACCCAAGCATATATGTGAGCTAAGATTACAAGCATTCCAATACCAAACCTAATAACATGTAAGTTCTTAGTTTTCAAGGATCCAAGAGTGATTTACTAAATGAATGGGATAATCCCAAAGGGATTCTCAACAAATAGAAAGGATAAAGAATGCATTTATAGCATTTTACAACAATGAGTGAGAGAAGAGAGAGAGAGAGGAAGAAAACTTCATGGCTACTCTAAAAATGCACCACACTTTAGGTGGAGTATCATGTGATCCAAAGTTACTTGTCACCATGTGTAAAATTCCTCAAAGAATATCCTCCATCATACAAGAACATGTGCCACCTCCATGTGGCTCCAAAACCTATGCCCCACTTCCAAAAGTGAGTCAAAACACTCAATGGTGTTATTTTTATCTTTATCTCCCAAGGGTCAACAAAGTGGATGATTCACTTTAGATAAGATCCAAGCAACCCCATGTGACTCCAATAATTACACCCCACTCACACATGCGAGTACAATCAACACTAATGTGCATCTAATCTTCTTTCTCCATATGACCATGAGTATAAAAGGTGTTATAACCACCTTTGAATTATCTCTGCACAAGGGAATATTGGACACATATATAAATGTTCCCCACACCAACCCTTTTGTTTTTTTCACCATGTGACAACCCACATGTGATAACTAAAGACAAATCCATGTCCTATAGTGGAGTGCTATGCGCCATACCATGTTAACTCATCCTAATCACATCGTAGGACCCTTCATGGGCCATCATACACCATCACCTTCTTACCACATCACTTACATGTCACATCATCTACATCACCTGTAGACTACACTACCATGTAACACCTATATACCACATGCCACATCACCAACATTGCATGCCACCATGAATAATGATTGTGAATAGTGACTATTAATAGTGACATGTGAATAGTGGCCTCACACCTATTTCTAACAATTTTTCACTTTCACATTCAAAAGGAATAAGAAACTAAAGGAAACGGTCTAGGGTTAGATGTTACCCAGATGAGGTCTGCGTACTGTTATCTAGACGATTGAAGGGACTCCTCTTTGGTTGTGGAGGATGACACCTATAGAAGAAAGAGACTCAAACACAGAGGTTGTTAGATAGGTAGATGGTGGGCTGCCAAGCAAAAGCTTGATCCCAGAAGTACGAAGACTTCCTTGAGGGATGACAACCCACTAGTTTGATAAAAAGAATATCTGATAAAAGAAAGAAATGGTGAAAGACTAAACAAAAGAAATAAAGATCAAGCTTACCTGTATTCTGCTGTCGGTCTTCCATAATCACCGATGTCGGTTAGTCTATCGGCATCAATTTGTCAAGTCTGCCAACGTCGGTTAGTTTGTCGACGTCGGTGGAGGTAGTGGTCGATGTCGGTCAGGACAATGGTCTTGGACAGGGTCTGAATGGGTTTATAGTCTGCAGAATGGTCTGAGAGTCTATTTGGATGGTCTGAGAGTCTTTTTGAAGGTCTGTACAGGGCTGTAGGGTAGAGAGTATGGTCTAAAAAAGGGATCAGATAGAAGACAAAGGCAACAGGGAGATAAGGATGAGAGAAGGCTCCCAGAGAACAGGTTGGGTTGTGATTTGGTTGACAGTCTGGTTGATGATGTTAAGAAGAAGCAGTAACTAGAAAACTAATTACTAACATAGTCTAAATAATTGAAATGAAAACACAGAAGAAATACTTACCTATGGCTTGCTAAAGAAAGAGAGTAGCAGAATGGTTGTTGATGCAGAATACTTCCTGCAATGTTAGCTCCTATAGCTTATGATGCTTGGTGTGTGCCTGAGAGAGAGAGAGAGAGAAGTCTAATTTCGGGTCACGTAGATCAGAAGATTGGAGGATTGGAAGGATTGGCCGATTGAAAAATTGAAGATTGGATTTGTGGATCCACATTCTAGATGCAGAACACAGTTTTAAAGGTAATCGACGCCGGCAATATCACCGACGTCGGCCGACTACTGACTGACGTCGGCAGCCAAAGAATAAGAAAAAGGGCTAAAAATAGCCTTTTGTCCATTCTTTCTTCTGTCGAGGTCAGCTGGTCGTGGTAAGAAACGGTTGAAGGTGGTTTAATAGGTGTGGGAAATGAGTGGAAGGGTTGAAATGGGGTCTTAAGGCATTTAAGACTTGGCATGGGGTAGGAATGGTATCCAAGGAGAGGCATCCTAGGAGGGGTGAGGTGTCAAGGAGAGAGAGAGAGGGATGTTATTAATTTAAAATAGATAATTATTTTAAATTAATAAGACATGGGTGGGTTAGAAAGGGACCAAGGGGGGAGGATGACCAAGGGTTAGACACGATTTCGGTGTCTACATTTGACCCTTTTTGTCTTGTTGGTTGTTCTTGATGAACTGCAAGAAAAAAATAGGAGTAAGTTGCCCCAAGTATAAGATGAGGTTATTTTCATCCTGTTGGTTATTCTGATGAACTGCAAGACAAAAATGAATGTTGGTTACCCCGATTATGGGATGAGGTATTCCCCCTCAAAGCAGGAGTTGAGGGAAGGGAACCTGGAATCAGGTACTAATTTGACAGAGAGTGGATGGATATGGGGAAGATGGGGTGTGAACGCTGTAAAAGTTGGGATTACGTGCATACCACTTCATGGGATGGTCAGGTCAAATTGTCATAGGTCAAGGGTCAAGGAGTGCCAAAATCAAAATAACCAAGCCCCAGCATTAGTCGTAGCTGATTGGGTTATTTGATCCAAGCTGTAGCTCCAATGGTCATCGTGTTCTAGGTATCTCGAGCTCAGGAAGTGCTCTTGGAAACATGAAAATGTCACAAGTAGTGTGGATCAACTTGCTCGTGATCTTATACTTATGAGGGTCGAAACACGGGTTTCAGATAATTTTGCTAACCATTCGTGAGGTAGCATACATGCAAAAACAACCAAGGCAACATTGTCTTGGAAGTGGTCGAGGTCTAGGGAGATAGGTGCGATCTCCAAGGTCATTGGTTGAGTCGAGGCTGAGATAGATAGTTGGTTTAATGAATGGACATATGAAGGAATGGCTGAGCTAACCTCAAAAGATGTCATGTTATCTGAGTGCTGCCTACATAGCCCTTGTCATTAGGGCCTCAAGCCAATGTAGTTCTCCCAAAAGGGAGGAAGGGTCAAAGTTATGGATTGTTTTGGTTGAGGTCAAGTCATGGTCAAAGGAGGATATGGTTTGTCCATTAGGTAGATGAACAAATGACGGTGGTCAAGCTAACCTCAGAGGATGTCATGTCAACTGAGTGCTGCCTACATAGCCTCGGTCTTAGGGCCTCAGACCAATGTAGTTCGAACGAAGAGGCAAAGTTGTTGATGATTGGTTTGGGTCATGGTTAGAGTCATGGTTAAAGGAGGATGTGGTTTGTCCATCAGGTAGACGAACAAACGAGGGTGGTCGAGCTAACCCTAGAAGATGTCATGTCATCTGAGTGTTGCCTACATAGCCCCTATGTGAAGGGCCTCAGACCAATGTAGTTCGAGCGAGGAGTCAAAGTGGTCGATAGGTTGGTTTGGTCATGATAAATGATGATTGGTTTAGTCGTGGTTAAAGGATGAGGGTAATATGGTTTGTCCATCAGATAGATGAACAAACAGATGTGGTCAAGCTATCCACAGAAGACATCGTGTCAATTGAGTGCTACCTACATAGCCCCTGTCGTTAGGGCCTCAGACCAATGTAGTTTAGACTAGTTAACAAGGTGGTCGATGATTGTTTTGGTCATGATAAATGATGAGGGTAGGATGATGTTACAGCCTTTTCCATATTGTGTGCTGGTGTATTCTGTAACATTGGTTGAGGGGTCTTTCATCCCTAGCAATTTTCCATATTGGTAATGGTGTATGCTAAAAATGAATTGAGATTATTTATGCTTCAGCAAGTAATGGTTTATGCTTAACATAAATTATGTGGTTGATAGTTTCCATGTGTATTGGTGTCCATGGACTATGTCATGTTAGTGGTCTAAAAATGTTTTTGGGTTGATTTTGGTTTGGTTGGCAAATGATTTGGTTGGATTGTGACCAAAGTGTATGGAGGAAGCGAAAGGCATATTGCTCTTTCATTGATAAGGACCAGAATAATAGCATTGGTAGGGGTTATTAGACCCAAAATCCCCATTCATGCATCACAGTGTTGACCATGGGTTGTGTTAGAGAGGTAATCGAATCACTTTGACATTAAAATGAGCTTGAAGTCTCTTGAGTAGGTGATGTGATAGGGTAACCCTTTTTAGTAGAGATAACCTTGCCCCTTTTTATAAGAGACCCAGAAAATGACTACAAGTCAAGTCCATGACCCCTTTTTTTTTTAAAGCAGACTGATCGATGCGGGAAGTGTACATAGAGATGTCATTTTGTTATGTGGTCATTTGTGAAGCTGATCGATGCGGGAAGCTTCTACGAAAGTGCTATTTGTAGCAAGAGTTTAGTCATAGCCATCCTTCGAGGGAGTGGTCTATATTTTTGCTTTATATATATATGAGGGCTTTGAATAACTATCCTTCAAGGGAGCAGTCTATTAGCTACAACAATGATTATATAATTGTCCTTCGAGGGAGCAGTTTGCCTTTAGAGTTTGTGACCTTTTGATATTTTGACATCAATTTATTTTTGACAGAATTTTGAGTCATGGACAAGACGATAGAAGTTTAAGGGCTCCCTTTTATTTGGACAAAGCATTCATACTTTATAAAAGGGTTACATAGGGTTTGCTTTAGGGGAATAGGGTTAAAAGAAGTGAGGATTAAGAGGATAGGGATTTCTCAAGGGATGAGCTCAAGTTAAATGTCAAGTGAACGAGTACTCGACTAACAATAGAATGGTTGCAGATGCAAGGCATTAAGGGGCTTAGGTTCTTGTCAGCCTTCAAGAGAAGACAGATGATAAGTCCCTGATCCATACCTGTGCGTGATGATGTAAGGTTCGAGCCAATTAGGAGCAAATTTGCCTCATTTACTTCATTCCAAATTGGTAACGTGTTAAAGATGATGGTCATGAAGTTGGTTGATATGTTGTTGGCATGTTTAGTTGGATGATGTTTGGTCATGGTTTGGTTGGTTGATGTTTGGTCGAGGTCTTGATTAAAAGGTTGGTTGATGCTTGGTCAAGGTTTGGTCGAGGTCAGTCGAGACTTGGTCGATTGATATTTGGTCGAGGTTTGGTCGAGGTCATGATTAAAAGGTTGGTTGATGCTTGGTCAAGGTTTGGTCGAGGTTGGTTGATATTTGGTCAATTTTGGGTTGAGGTCATGATTAAAAGGTTGGTTGATATTTGGTCGAGGCTTGGTCGATTGATGTGTGGTCGATGCTTGGTTGATATTTGGTTGATGTTTGGTTGAGGTTACAATAGTCAGGGTAAGGTCAAATTCCCCCATTTGCTAGGGAGAATGTTAGACAGATTTAGGTTGAAAGGGTGAGATTCTGATCTCCCAGATTGGAGGTAGGAATCTTAGAATCACAGATGATGACAGAGGCAATGGTTGGTAATGATGTGATTAAAGTGGCTAATGGTTGGGGGTCTTTAGGTTGGACCTCCATTTATTATAAGGTTTTGATAAAGGTTTGATGATGCTGTGGAGAGCTTTGAATGAGATCATACAAAGACATCTTCACAGGGGTCGTGTGGTGAGGTTGTTTCACCATGGAGTCAGGGATTGTCTTTGAGGATGCTGGTCGAGATGTGCCCAAGACAGTAATCTTGGGTTTTGGTTGTGGTGAAGGCTTAGCAGATGGAGATGTCTAAGGGATAGAAACATGTCTTTTCCCTTTATCCTTTTGGGTCGGTGGGCTGGTGGTCAAGTTGACTGTGTTGATTTCAAATAATGGGGTTGAAGGCGGTGGAGGGACCATAGTCTTGCGTGGAGATTCTGATTTATGTGATGATGTTTGTGAGTCATGTGATGGTGTCAATGATTTGTCAAAGGGGTGGTTAAGAGGATCCTTGATGAGAAGGGTATCCTTTTTTTGGTGTTGACGAATGACATCTTTAAGAGTGCAACAATGCTCAGTGTCATGTCTCGGTGTGTGATGATAGTGGCAAAATTTAGTGTCATCGAACAAGATGGCCTTGATCTGAGAGTTGATAAGTGTGACAGTGAGGAGGTGTGAGAGACATGAGATGGTGTTGGGGATTTGTTGATAATATGGTCAAGAAGAAGGGTGTCTTTCTCCAAGCATTGGTGAATGACAACCTTGAGGGCACAACAATGCTCGGTGTCATGTCCAGGGGTGCGATGATAGGCACAAATTTTAGTGTCATCAAACCAGGGCAGTTTTGGTCTGAGAGATTGGTATGGTTTAAGAGGTGGAAGACTGATGCGAGAAGACTACAATAATTGTCATAATAGTAAGGCATAAGAACCCACCAATGAGTCTGCGTGTTTTGTTACAGTAGGGATTGATGACTTTTGTTTTGGAGGCATAGGAGGCATTGGTCATTTTGGAGAAAAGATATGTTTAATGGGTAAAGGGGATAATGGAGGCAATTTGCCTCTGTGAGGTGTTGGAGTAGGAAGCACTCCTATTAAGGTGGATGGATGCGGGCCCAAAATTGAAGGTAATGATGAAGGTGGCGGAGGAATTCTCTGGTGTGGTTTAGTGGCCTTCTTTGGTTTGGTTAGAGGGCCACTATTGTGCGAGGCAAGATTAGATATGGGGCAAACACCAAGATATTTAATCTCTTTTGGCATGGTGGATGCCTGCGTGGGTTTGGGTTTAGATGTGGACAGAGGTGAGTGAGATGTAGCGATCTTAGGCAAAAGGCAAGAGAAAACCGTCACTGGGTCTTCCTTGGTCGAAGTGGGTGAAGAGACAGGGTCTTCTCTTGGTGGAGAAGAAATAGGAGAATGTGACTCCTCAAGAGGATAGAGGGTAGGGATGATGGTGCCTTCTACTTGTGGTTGAGGAGTAGGCAAGGTATGGTCCTCCATTGGTAGGAGGAAGGATGAAGGTGGGGCTAATGGCATTGGTATGGTTGAAGCATCCTCCAATATAAGAGAGGTCGATGGAGAACTAATAGGAGAAGAAGGCTCTTCTACCTGTGGAGGAGGTTGGTCAAGGACAAGAGGCGAGACCATGTTGACCGTACGTATATCATGCTCTTGGGAGCTATCGGCCATGGTCTGGACATTGTTTTGGCTAGGAGGATGGTTAGGAAAAGGTTTTCTAAAGATGTTGACATTTTGATTGGGTGTCACATTCAGGTTATCCACAACAAGATCCCCCTTGTCTATCATGTCTTGGACAATGTTCTTGAAGGTTCAGCAGTTGTTGGTGTCATGGCCTTGGATGCGGTGATAATGACAGAAGTCATTTTCCTTATACCATGTAGGGATGGCTTTTGAGGAGTCGAATTGAGGTGGTCGGATTGGAGGGAGATTGAAGACCCCCTACTTGATGAGTTTTTCCAACACGAAAGCGTATGACTCTCTAATTGGAGTGTATTGACGCTGTATGTAGCGTTGTTGGAATTATTTTGTGATGCTTTGAGATGTTGAAGGTTGAGATTGATTAGTTGTTATTGAGGATGGTGATCTAACGACCACAGTGTTGGCCACTCCTTTAGACTTGGAGTGGGAAGAAGAAGGTCTAGAAGAAGAAGGGTCATCAGTTTTTGCATTGGTATTATGCAATTTGACCCTGTTCTCTTCAATAGCACAGAGTTCAAGCTTTCAGGCCATGGTGAAAGCTTCGTCAAAAGTGCAGAATGTCTGGACCTACCAGGTGGATGAGATGTGTTTGGCACATGCTCGAGAAAAGAGCTCGATGAGCTCAGGTTGAGGTAAAGGGAAGGAGAGTTGGTTGATTAAGCCTCTCCAACGAGCGACAAAATCGGTTATGGATTCATCATCAAACTGCCTGATAGAGTAGAGGTCTATGATTGAGACCTTTTTGGTGATATTGATAGAAAAATGGTCAAGGAAAAGTTGGGCCAGTTGGGTAAAAGAAAAGATAGAATGACTGGTGAGAGAGCTGTACCAATCAAGGGCAGGGCCAAAAAGCGACATGGGGAATGTGCATAGCAGTAATGCATCATCATGGGCTATAAGATAACAAGCATGTCTGAATGCTCATAGATGTTGCTGTGGGTCTTCCTTACTCTAGAAGCAAGTAAACTTAGGAAGATCCCACTGATTGGGATGCGATCAGATTGGGATGGAGGGATGGATGGGTTCATTGCAAATTTGGTCATATGAAAGGACATTGCTTGAACCAGAAATGGAAGCTTCAAGATTAGACATTTTGTCCATCAGCATTTTGATTAGATTGGCTGATGAATTTGTGGGTGGGGTGCCCCCTAGGTTGTAAGGTGCTTGGAAGGTGCTAGAAGAGGCGTATGATGTAGTCGATTGCACTTGTATAGGCGCAACATATTGATAACTAGTCATTGGGATAGATGTGGAAGTTAGGGGTGGTTGTGCCATGGAGTTAGAGGGCACAAATTGAATAGGGACCACCAAAGGTGGTTGAGGGGTGGCAGCACTAGTTGAAGGGTAGGTAGTTACTCTTGTGTTGATAGGGGCAAGAGTAGGTGTGATGGAGACAACTAGATTTTGAAAAGGGGTAGAATTTTGTTGAATAGTCTGTGGTTGATGGGGGGCCAAAACCCTGATGGAAGTGGGCCCAGAGATAGAAGGAGAAGCCACACTTTGAAGATAGGACATGGTCAGGTTGATGGTTAAGGCAAAGGCTAGAGTGGTCATGGGTTGGGTAGCAAACGATGTTGATATCGTTGCCGCTTCAGTTAAGGAGGTTGGCATCCCATAGACTGGGTTGCCTGAAGAGTCTCGCGTTTGGCTTCTCGCGAGATAATGTTGAAGGGCCTTGACATTGAGGTCAAGGAACCTTTAAAAGTTTTGGTCCCCTTTGGGGACAATAGATGGTTGGGTTGGGGTTAGTCGAGGAGGAGTTCGTTCAGTCTCTGAATGATACTCCATTAAAGGACTAGTTATGGAAGGCGAAGGCGAAAGCGATTGTTGCCTCGCGTGGTCGACAAGAGTCTTGGTTTGACTGTGTGTTAAAACCATTTAAGGCAAAAGGTTTAGGTTTTAAAAACTATGTTTTTTAGTCTCAAAAAACCAGAATGGGTGTTGGTCAGCAAGAAAGTCGGGTTTTAAGCTTGCTGTTTTGAGAAGAAAAGTTTTGGATAGTGACCAACGGCGGTATAAAAACTGATGTTAGTGGAACAGATTGTCGATGTCAGTCAAATAACTGATGCCGGTGAGGAAAGGTTGTCGACGTCAGTGGTAAAACTGATGTCGGTTACTGTGTTTTCCAGAAACTCAAAAAATTTGAAAATTTTTGGAAAGAAGAAAACATCCTCACTAGCTCAAAAAACTAGATAAAGACAGAAAAAAAGAGATGAAGACAGACAGACCCTAAACGTTAAATCCTAAGAATAAAATTTTAGAATCATGTTGGCTTATGCCTTAGAGTGTGTTTGGGAAGTTGGCTTGTAGAACGGGTCCTAGAAGAAGCAGTCTATGGTTGGTTTCGGGTTAGTTTCGGTGCTCAAGAGTCTGTGTTAGGTTCCGTACGTGGCCTGGTGCTAAGGAGCAAGCTCCCCTCACTTCACGAGCCCAGTGATAAGCTGGTCTCGCTTAGACAAAATATACTTCCCCTAGAGATTATCCTCTACTAGAGAATAGAGTGAGCTTTCCCCTTGGTAGTGAAGTCCAAGCGGGATTGCCGAGACGGGTAAGGTATCCGCTAGGTGATGAAATCCTAGTCGGACCTTGTCTCAGGTGTGTTAAGATGTGTGATTTGTGAAAGTGGTTTAGTTGTGTAACATGAGTGGACTATGATTTATTCATGATGTGGTTTTAATTACTAGATGTGTGGACTAAATATGCAGTCAAATAGAAATGAGATGCAATATATTTTAAGCCCAAATAGAAATGTGTGTTTGTATGCAGACAAGTGGAGAAAAGGTAGAAGAGTATGAATATGACTAGCCTAAGATGCAAGAAAGAAAGAAGGGTTCTTTTTAACCTTGCTAATGGTGTCTTTTGGAAGAGATAGAAGAAAGAGATGTAAGGAGAGACCTAATGCACCTATATGAAAAGTTTGTTTAGAATAAAAAAGTATGAACCCAAGGAGAATTCCTAGGGTCCCACCGGGCATGCCAACATGTTTCTATCAAGTTTTTGCTTTCAAATTCAAAAGGAATAAGAAACTAAAGGAAATGGTCTAGGGTTAGATGTTACCCAGATGAGGTCTACGCACAGTTATCCAGACGATTGAAGGGACCCCTCTTTGGTTGTGGAGGATGACACCTGTAGAAGAAAGAGACTCAAAAATAGAGGTTGTTAGATAGGTAGATGGTGGGCTGCCAAGCAAAAGCTTGATCCTAAAAGTGTGAAGACTTCTTTGAGGGATGACAACCCACTAGTTTGATAAAAAGAATATCTGATAAAAGAAAAAAATGGTGAAAGACTAAACAAAAGAAATAAAGATAAAGCTTACCTGTATTCTACTGTCAGTCTTCCACTGTCACCGATGTTGTTTAGTCTGTCGGCGTCAATTTGTCAAGTCTACCGACGTCGGTTAGTCTGTCGACGTCGGTGGAGGCAGTGGTTGATGTCGATCAGGACAATGGTCTTGGACAGGGTCTGGATGGGTTTATAGTATGCAGAATGGTCTGAGAGTCTATTTGGATGGTCTGAGAGTCTTTTTGAAGGTCTGTACAGGGCTGCAGGGTAGAGAGTATGGTCTGAAAAAGGGATCAAATAGAAGACAAAGGCAACAGGGAGATAAGGGTGAGAGAAGGCTCCCGGAGAACAGGTTGGGTTGTGATTTGGTTGACAGTCTGGTTGATGATGTTAAGAAGAAGCAGTAACTAGAAAACTAATTACTAACATAGTCTAAATAATTGAAATGAAAACACAGAAGAAATACTTACCTATGGCTTGCTAAAGAAAGAGTGTAGCAGAATGGTTGCTGATGCAGAAGACTTCCTGCAATGTGAGCTCCTGTAGCCTGTGATGCTTGGTGTGTGACTGAGAGAGAGAGAAGTCTAATTCTGGGTCACACAAATTAGAAGATTGGAGGATTGGAAGGATTGGCCAATTGAAAAATTGAAGATCGGATTTGCGGATCCGCATTTTAGACGCAGAACACAGTTTTGAAGGCAACTGACGTTGGCAATACCGCCGATGTCCACCGACTACTGACCGATGTCGGTAGCCAAAGAATAAGAAAAAGGGCTAAAAATAGCCTTTTGTCTGTTCTTTCTTGTCAGCTGGTCGTGGTAAGAAATGGTCGAAGGTGGTTTAATAGGCATGAGAAATGAGTGGAAGGGTTAAAATAGGGTCTTAAGGCATTTAAGACTTGGCATGGGGTAGGAATGGTATCCAAGGAGAGGCATCCTAGGAGGGGTGAGGTGTCAAGGAGAGAGAGAGAGGGATGTTATTAATTTAAAATAGATAATTATTTTAAATTAATAAGACATGGGTGGGTTAGAAAGGGACCAAGGGGGGAGGATGACCAAGGGTTAGACACGATTTTGGTGTCTACAACACCCTAACAAGAACATGGTGTCAAACTAACCCAAAGACCCCTTTGTCAATGAAAACTATCTACATAGTTAATACTCTGAAGAGGGCCTCATAATTATGTAGTTCTCCTTTATGTGTCAGCTTGTGTGTGTATCATGAAATGTGTGATAAATAATTACATAGACTGACCTAGTTTGTAACTTGTAAAACATGGTTCATGGAATGATACTTCAATACTTAAAACATATAGATGTCATGTCCCTATGACTGATATGGAAATAGGAAAAAATAGGGAAGCTTTGTTCACTTGAGTGCTTGATTGAATGCCTTTTGGTAAATTGCCTTATGAGCAGGTAAGAATTTTCTAGGTAAAAAATGAATGAGGATGGATACTATATATATACCAATCCTTTTAGAGAATATGTCACATAAGCACTTAGGCTAACCATAGGAATACATTTTAGTTATAAATTATATGACTTTAGGGCATTAGGCACTTATGTTTGATAGGGAAACTTGCATCGACATAGGCATCTGATTGGGATGCAAGTGTCCGAGCAATTGGAAAATAGATACAAGTCCAAAACTTTTAGAGATAGATGTTAATCAGGTTTATAACATTTTGAGCATGATAAAAGGTTGGAATCATCATAATAACATTGGTCTAACTAAGAGATAAGTAATGAACATAAAGAGATAGTGTATGTGAGATTTTTATCAATAGAAAGGGTCTAAAAGCTGAAGGTACATCCATGATATGTATTTGCCAAGTGTACAAGATTGAGGTGTTATATAATTTAGGAATAATGTCTACAATAAGACACCTTTTACATTAAATTTTTTACAACCTTAACCATTAGTGTGTATTGGAATATGTGTGGCCAACTTGTGGTTAGCATAACTTTTTAATTAGTCATAAGATAATTTTATATCTTTATATTATTAGTAGTGTTAGCCTATGGAGTCCCCATAACCTTAATAGGGTGTATATAACAGGTATTAGTTAGTATTGGAGGATAACATTATGAATTATATTCTTATTACTTGGTTATATAGGTTACCCTTATAAGTGACTTCGTCATATATTTATAGTATTATGCTCTACTTGCAATCATCTTGTGTGGATTTGTTTCATTATGACCTTACTATTGTGAGTTATTGATGTTATCATGATCTTGACATTTTAAATACAATAAAAAACCTTTATGCAATATAGTAGTCATTGGAATCAACGTGACAAGGTGAACATAAAAAACATATATTTTTCCAACCCTAATTTTTGGATTTTTTACTTTTCAAAAAAATTATACCCTTCTAAAATAAAACACTCATTAGTATCATCTTGACAAGGTGATCATAACAATTTAATTCCCTGACAACCCTATTTTTGAACCTTGAACACTAAAGTCTAAACCTTGAACTCTAAACCCTAATCTTTGAGCCATAAACCCTATAATATTTGCATGGTTGATTCAAACACTAGGGGATGAGGCAAGGGTTCTAACATTTAGAAAAATACAAAGAAAAGAAGACATGGAGTCTGAAATAGGACTCAACTAATCTTTTACTTCAATGTTTTTGATAAACCATAGAGTGATCTACCGTGATCTATTTTAATGCTTTTGGACTCATAAGAGAAACATCAAGCAATAAAGTAGTTTGAATTATAATCAATTACTATTCAGATTTTAACAATATAATACAATAGTTTGAAAATATAACTCATTTAAGCATGTGAAATAAATATAATAAGTACTAATCAATTAAGAGATAAAGAGAGCGTATATTATTTGTTATTATGTTCTATACTGTGTCAGTGTTTAGGGGTCATCACAAGTATGTATGAGAGGTCTGGACTTTATTCATTTTGTATTCTGACTATTTTTAAATGTTAGATAGTTGTGTCAATTAGGGATAGTAATGTTGATGCATATGTATGTATCTAATGCAAGTGTCCAATGAGATATATACATAAGAGTGACTTTAAATTAGGACCAAACTTGCACTACCCCTATGTAATTATTCCATGCCCCAAATTATGTCTCTTGTGTGCCATGTCCAAATAATATAAAACCCTATTTCTTTTGCATTGCACCTCTTATGACCTAAAAAAGGTGGGTTAGTAATGTGAGTTGAGCTAGCTCTACAACCTTGTTTATTGCTAAGTGCTACCTACATAGCCAATACTCCTAAGAGGGCCTCCGACTTGATATGTAGTTATCCCTCTTATGCATATGTGTGGAATTGTAAGAATGCAACTATATGCTCTTTCTCCTAGTAACCCTTTGTACAAGTGATGCAATAGTATGTGACTTTTTGAATGCTTCAAATATTTAATTCAATGTTGTAATGTAATTTGATAGCTTGAAATAAATAATAATTTATTATTAGAGAGTTACCTTATCAAATTGGAAGTTGTTTTAATTAGACCACAACATTTGTATATATAGGAACCTTTTGAATTTAAATTAGAACCTAGTGACACATGTAAATTTGACCATAGGATGGGAAAAGTGGGCTAATAAAATAGTCATGAAGTAAAAGATAAGGAAAATGATAAAAACATAAGCTTGGACAGTTGTGTCAAAGATAGACACTAACATTGATGCTAGTATCTAGGATGGATGTAAGTGTCTATGGGATAAAACATGAAAAAAATAAGTAAAATAGATAGGGATCCCTGGCATACATTTGGTAAAGATAAACATACATAACACACAGGCCCAAGTGGTAGGTAAAATAAGTGAAACAAGGTGGAATGAAAGAAGTCCATGAGATATTGCATCACTAGATATTTAATTATTAGTAAAATGTATATACATATAAGAAGACTAGATATATGTGTACTTATACCAAAATGGTTGCCTACATTTCCCCCCTTTAATATAGTAATGTAAGAAAAATTGTAATTACTAGTTTAAAGGAAAAGAAAATGCACAACATGGTGTGGATAACACACCTTATCTTTGCTTGAGTTCTTCCTTCAATCTTTCATCCTTTGAACATTAACCACAACCAAGGATATTCCAAAAAAAGTAAATTAACATATATAATTTGTATGTAAGCGATAATAAAAAGTAGCATAAATAAAGATCATGGATAGAGTACACTTATGCGCATGTTGCATAGTAACTGGGTCTAGAGTGTTATAAACTGGAGAAGTAGATAGGAGACTTGAAACCTTCCCTGTCTTTTGGCTAAGAAGATGAGTGAGTCTACAAGTGGTAAAAGTGTGTTTCACCATAGTGGTTTTACACCTTAAGTATGGAGAGTTGAGAGGTGATCATTCCCCAAACCTAGAATAGGAAGAGTGGTGCTTCAGCCATCGAGAGTATCATTTCCTAATGAACATAACTCAAGTGTAAAAAGATATGTATACATATATCTCAATATAGGTCGAGTGTTACAATCACTTTTACCCAAAAAACTTGATGAGACTAGATGATTTAAATCCTCTAATCACACCAAAAAGAAGAACCAATTATATACACATAATATTTTCGAACTTTATCAGTTATTGATCCTTCCTCTATTGTAGAAACCCATCGAGTCTCAATCTATCTGAGTGCATGCATTAAGGGGTACACCGATAAAGGGCCTGGAAAAATATTTGTTATTCACATGATTGTTATCCCTATACTACCACTTGTTATCATTCCAATCATCTCCTAAAAACATTCCCCTAAACTTTGCCTCTTATTTTTCACCTTTATCTAGTCATTTTCTACTTTCATTAGCCCTTATCTAGTTTAAAATATTTTTTTATTAGTTTATGATACAGTGTCAAACCTATCGACCCTATAAACTAATTTATAAAACTCATTTAGGGTCTACGTCAGCCCTTGGTCAACCTAAACTAAGACCTAATTTAATTTTGTCAATAATGATACCGAGTCAATTGGGCTGACTCTATCAAATAAACTTTTGGAAAGCTCTTGGGTTAGATTCAAATATATAAACATACTCATTTCATCATTTATGAGGAAGAGAAGAGAATAAGAAGAGATATATATTGTGCATTTGCTTATCCACCATTCTACTTGAGGAGCATAGCCTAGGGTTTCATACTTTCTTTAAAGATACAATCTTGTCCTATGGAGAAGTCTTTTGGATGAATTGATAGGTTGTGTATCCTAGAGTTTATTTATCCTTGTCATCCTTACATACCACAACAACCTATTGTGAAGCACTTTGGCCAAGAGAGAGATTGAAACTTGATGGGTTTGTCTTCAAAGGCAAGTATTCCTAACTTTGTTTCTCCTTTATAAGAGTAAATAAATATGAATTTATACTTCTCTCCTATGAATTATGATTATGTATACATTGACATGAGTATATGTCTTCTATGCATGCTTAATTTTAATGTTTGTTACCCCCACTTTGTGCCACAAGCTTTGGTGAGCACTAGATTAGACTTTTACTTTACTTTTTATTAGTTTAGTGAACATAAAAACATAGGACCTAGTTAGGGTTATTACATAGTTTTGCTTGACTGGAGGCTTTAGACCCCTCCCTATTAATATTATTATGGTAATAGATCCCTTGGCTAGGTTTAGAAGATCCATCTTGGTCATGACCTTGAATATCTAATGTATCAACAATCAAAAATGTAAGTATGACTTATCTTCTTTAAGATAGGATTGATTTAAAGATCATTTGCATTTCCCTTTGCATACATTCTGGTGAACTTGACATAAATCTAACCCTTCATGCCATAATTTTTATCATTTTATTATAATTTTCAATATTTGTAGTAATGTATTGAACCAGTCGATATAGTTTTAACTTTTTGTGCACAAGTTTAACACATAGTCACTTCAAAACAACTCTATTTTTTCTATGTAGGTTTTCATCAATTACAGGTTACTAAATCAATCAATTTAACATAGTATTCTTCTTCAGTTATATATTATCATACACTCTCAAACAGATTGACCTTTTTTGCTATTTTCTTCTATCAACGTACACTCAACATCACTGTCAACTATTTTCATCTATCAACATACACTCAAAAACACTATCAAAGAAATCAACTTTGTTCATTATTATTTCTTCAAATTATAGGGTTTTTCATAACTTGGTCAAACCAATTGACCCAATTTGCAGAATTTGAAAGCAATAATTAAACACTACAACATAAACATTAACAATCTAAATAATCTTCAAGCCCACCAAGGTTCCTTTCTCATATCTCTCTATCATTTTAGTTCTTTCTTCAATTCTATTTTTCATAAGTTATCAATATTCAAAACTACAAACTTGCAACTAAGTAGGTCGACTTGGTTGACTTAGTTCTATAGTCTTCCTTCTATCTAAAAGACATAATCAACCTATTTGATTCTATTATTAAAGACATTGATTTTGAAGAATAATAGTGACCCAATTGACTCTGTAATGTATTATTTGCATACAGTGTCACCTGAACTAGCTCTATACTATTCTCATTCAATGAATTAACATCTATTTACTAGTAATTAGTTGACATTTCATTTTTAGTTATTTGCATGCTTATAGTAACTCACATAGTCTAAATAGGTGGGTTTTCAAATTACCATTTTAGTTACACTATTTTACTCTTTTGCAGGAACTACCAAATTACTTAACATTCAAAAAACATTTTAACATTTGTCTTCCAAAGGCCTACCTACTTGGATTTGATCACAAAGGAGGAAGTCAACGTGGTTTTCTGGCCAAGTATAAATACATGGTTAATGGTATATATTGGAAAAGCACTTGGCACCCTTATTTTTTCTCTACATTTTTGCTAATTACATTTAGAAGAAGAAGAAACTAAAGGTTAAAGGTCAGGGGTTTGATAGATACCTGGATTAAGTTGCGCACCGTATCCAAGCATTGTAGGAGCTCCTCTTTGGCTGTGGAGGAAACACCTACAGATAAGAAATAAACTCAAACAAGGAGATTTTTAGAGAGAGATATGGTGGACTACCAAGCTATATGCTCGGTCTCGGAAGCGTAAAAACTTCCTTAAGAGATGACAGTCCACTATTTGACAAAAAGAATGTTGTAATAAAAAGAAATGGTGAAAGACTAAGAAAGAGAAATAAAGATAACGCGTACCTATTCTCTGTAATCAGTCTGTCACAGTCACTGACATCGGTAGTCCTGTCAAGGTTAGTTGGTCAATGATGTCGACGTCGGTTATATTATCGATGTCGGTAGGGGAAATGGGCCTTAGACGGGTTTCAGGGTTATGTCTGTGGTCGACAAAGGAGTCTAGAAGTTTAAAGGCTTGTGCAGGGTTGCAGGTAAGTGAATAAGGTCTGAGGAATGGCAAAGGTAGAGGGTATGTGTGAGAAGAGGGTAAGAATAAGGGGAAGGCCTCTCAGCCTCTCCAAGAAGAAAGTTGGGTCGGGTTGATAGTATTTAGAAATAGTAAATAGAAACTAATTACTAATGTATTCTAAATTACTGAAATGAGACAGAAGAATACTTAGCTCTGCTTGGTGAAGAACCAAAGGTGTGAGAATGCTTATTCCTATTGTGGCTGATGTCGAGGTCCTCGTATAATGTTTCAATCCAATCTGGAGTGACTTGCATAGAGTTTCTGTAGCCAAGGAGAGCGAAAGTCAAAGTATGATGCTTGGTCTCAGAGTGTGCACATCGATCTCAAAGAGTCAGGGGGCAAGGAGATGAGAGAGAGAGAGAGAGTCTAGGGGGCTAACTGAATGTTAGAACTCAGTTTATGTAATTGATGTCAGCTATCCCGTCAGCATCAGCCGACAGTTGATCGACGTCAGCGGCTAAAGAATGGGTAAAAGGGATATTTTTAGCCCTTTGCCCTTCTCCATCTACCAAGTGCATTTACCATTGGAGAATGGTCAAAAGATGGGTTTATTAGGCACGAGAGTTAGTTAGGAGGTTAGGATGGAGTGAGAATAGGTCTTAGGTAGTTAATATTAGATGACCTAGTCTCAGGGTGAGTCATAAGGTAAGAAATGGTCTTAGGGCGAGGTGTCCAAGATGAGGTGTCCAAGGTGAGGTGTCTAGGGTGATGTCATTAATTTAAAATAAGTAATTTATTTTAAATTAATAAAGTGTGTAAGTGTTTAGAAGTGGACCAAGGGGGGGTCGACACAATATTGGTGTCTACATTTGCCCCTTTTTGTCTTGTTGGCTGTTATGACGAACTGCAAGACAAAAATAGGAGTAAGTTACCCCAAGTATGGGATAAGGTATTCCCCCTCAAAGTGAGAATTGAGAGAAGGCAATCCAAAATCGGTTGTCGATTTGATAGGCAGTTGATGGGTATGGTGAAGTTAGAGTGTGAACGCTGTAATAGTTGAGATTGCGCGTATACCACTTCACGTGATAGGTAGGTCAAATTGTCACAGGCAAGGTCGAGGAGTGCTAAAATCAAAGTAATTGATCCCTAGATTGTTAGTCGTAGCAGATTGAGTTAAATGATCAAAGCTATAGCTCTAATGGTCATCGTGTTCCAAGTATCCTGGACTTAGGAAGTGCTCTTGGAAAACACAAAAATGTCACAAATATTGAGGATCAACTTGGGCGTGATCCGATAATACGTGTGAGGGGCATAATGTGGGGTGCGTACAATTTGCTAACTATTCGTGAGGTAGCATATATGCAATCAAAACAACCAAGGCAAAGTTGTCTCGAAAGTGGTCGTGGTCTGAGGAGATAGTCGTAATCTCCAAGGTTATTGGTCGAGTCGGGTTGAGATATAAGTGATCTCAAGTGTGGTTTGGTGTGGTCAGGGAGATGTATGTGATCTCCAATGTACCCCATGAGAAGTCTAAAGTGACTTCTACAGTGTCAGGGCTGGTTGTTTGGTCATGATTTTGGACAGTATAGATAGTTCATCCATTAGGTAGACGGACGAAGGAATGGCCGAGTTAACCTCAGAAGACCCCATGTCAACTGAGTGCTACCTACATAACCCCTATTTTAAGGGCATCAGGCCAATGTAGTTCTCCCCAAAAGGGAGGAAGAGTGTAGGTTATGGATTGGGTTTGGTTAGGTTAGGTCATGGTTAAAGGTTAAATGGTTTGTCCATCAAGTAGACGAACGAACGAATGGCCGAGCTAACCTCAGAAGACTCCGTGTCAACTGAGTGCTGCCTACATAGCCCCTATTTTAAGGGCCTCAGGCCAATGTAGTTATCCCCAAAAGGGAAGAAGAGGGTAGGTTATGGATTGGGTTGGTTATGTTATAAATGATGAGTATATGATGATGTTACAACCTTTTCCATATTATGTGATGGTGTATTTTGTAACATTGATTATGTGGTTTTTCATTCCTAACATTTTTCCACATTGGTGATGGATGTATGCTAAAAATGAAATGAGTATAATGATGTTACAACCTTTTCCATATTATGTGATGGTGTATTCTGTAACATTGGTTATATGGTTTTTCATCCCTACCAATTTTCCATATTAGTGATGGTGTATGCCAAAAATGAAATGAGTTTATTTATGCTTCAGCAAGTTTCCATATTGGTGATGGTATATGCTTGACATAAATTGTGTTTGGTTGATAGTTTCCATGTGTATTGTTTTCCATATAAACTTATGTGAATGGTCTATGATAATTCATATAACACAAATTTGTATTTGTATTAAATAAATCATGATATTGGGTTGGTGGTTACAAGAATGTTTTGGTTGGGTTTGGTTTGGGTTATATGTGAGGAAGGTGTATAAGAAGTGAAAGGCACATTTTCTCTTTCATTGACAAGGACCATAATGATAGCATAGATAAGGTTTTGTGCAAACAAAAGCCCCATTCATGCATTACGTCATTGACCATTGATTTGTGTTAGAGAAGTACTCGAATCACTTGACGTTAAGTGAGCTCAAAATCCCTTGGGTATGTTGGGGTAATAGGTTTGATTAGGTGATATGTTAAGATAGCATCACCCTTTTGAGTAGGGATAACTTTGCCCCTTTTATAGGTGACCCTGAGAATGACTATAGGCAAGTCCATGACTTACTAGTTTGTCAGTCATTTTTTTTTTGGTAGACTAATCAATGTGGCAAGTCTACTTGGGGATGTTGTTTTGTTTTGTGGTCATATGGTGTTGTGTGTGTAGCAAAATTTGGTCATATCCATCCTTTGAGGGAGTGGTCTATATCTTGATTTGTATGTTTAGATGTTTGTGAACAACTGTCCTTCAAGGGAGCAGTCTATTAATTACAACAATAATGTAGCTGTCCTTCGAGGGAGCAGTCTACATTGATAGTTTATGACCTTTGAATATTTTGTTTAGGCATCCCAATTTATGTTTTGTTTGTGACTGAACTTTTAGTCATGGACTAGACTATAGAGGTTTAGGAGGTTCCCTTTTATTAGGACAAAGCACTCATGCTTTACAAAAGGGTTGATTAATGTTTGTAAGGAAAAAGGGTTGAAAGGAATATAAATGAGGATGATGAGAGTTGTCCAAGGGACGAGCTCAAGTTAAACATCAAGTGAATGATTACTTGATTAACATTAAAATGGTCAAAGATGTAAGGCATTAAGGGGCTCAAGTTCTGGCCGGCCTTCAAAAGAAGACAGATGATAAATCCCTGATCCATACTTGTGCATTATTATGTAAGGTCCGAGCCAATTAGGAATAAACTTGCCTCGTTTGCTTCTTTCCATATTGGTCACGTGTTGGTTTTTGGTTTTTTTTTTAAGGATGAGGTCTCTAATTTTGAAATCTCAATCTTTCAAATTTTTGTTGTAGGCATGGTTTGGTCAATGCTTGGTAAAGAAAAGTCATCCTTTGGGCAAGTTAGGATGAGGTTGCGATAGTCAATATAAATTCAAATTCCCCCAGTTGCTTTTGTGATAGGGATAATGTTTGACACCCATTATGGATAATCAATGGGTTGGATGATGGAGAGAAGACGTTGAAGCTCATCTTTGACAAGGAGTGTGACACAAGGATGCATCCTACGAAGCTTTTGCCTGACATGCTTAGTTTGAGAGGGTGAGATCTTGATCTTCCAGTTTGTAGCTTGGAATCTCAGAATCACTGAAGGTGATGGAGGCAACAGTTGGTAATGTTTTGACCAAAGCAGCGAGTGGTTGGGGGTCTTCAAGTTGGACCTCCACTATCTGTAAAGCCTTGATCAAGGCTTGGCAATGTTGTGAAGAGCTTTGTATTAGGTTATATAAATATATCTTCACAGGGGTTTGGTGAAGTTGTTTCACCATAGAGTCGCGAATTGCTTTCGAAGATGTTGGTTGATGTGTGCCCAAGATAGAAATCTTGGGTTTTAATGGTCGAAAAGACTTGGTGAATGGATATGTCCAAGGAATAGAAACTTGTTCTTTTCCTTTATCCTTTAGGGTTTGGGACCTGGTGGCCACATTGATTGTGTTGATTTTGAATAAAAGGGGAGAAGGTGGTAGGGGGACCATAGTCTTGCGTTGGGATCCCGATTTAGTTGAGGAGGTTTGGGAGGCATGGGATGGTGTCGATATTTTGTTAAAAGAGTGGTCAAGAGGATCCTTAATGAGAAGGGTATCCTTTTTCATGTATTGGCAAATGATAACCTTAAGGGTGCAACAATGCTCAGTATCATGCCCAGGTGTGCAATGATATGCATAGATTTGAGTGTCATCGAACCAAGATGGTTTTGATTTGAGAGGTTGGTATGGTTTAATGGGTGATAGAATGATGCTAAAAGACTGTGACAATTGGTGTAACAACAAAGCATAAGAACCCACTAATGGTGACAACTTCTGTCTAGGAGTTGTAGGGGTTGACAACTTCTATTTAGGTGTTGTAGGAGGAGTTTTTCGTACCATCTTTTTGGTTGGCGGTGTGGCCACACACGTAGATGACACTTTCTTGGTGAGAGGTGTTGAATTTTTTGGCAGAAATATGTCTTGGACAGGTAGAGGTAGTAATGGAGGTAATTTGTTTTTGTGGGATGTTGGAGTAGGGAGCACTCCTATTAAAGTATAAGGATGTGGACCCAAAATAGAGGGTAATGGTGAAGGTCGGGGAATTTTTTGACGTGGTTTAGCAGTCTTCTTTAGCATGGTGCCAGGACCATTATTGTGTGGGGTGAAGTTCAAATCTACCTTCACTTGTGGGTGAGTGAGGTTTGATATGGGGCAAATGTCGAGAGTTCTAATCTCTTTCAGTATGGTGAACGCCTGCGAGGGTTTAGGTTCAGACGTGGAAGGTTGAGCTTCTAATGTTTTGGAAATAGAAGCCCAATCCTTGTTAGAGACTTTGGTTTGAGTAGTCGCAAAAGGATTGGTAGTATAAGTCGAAGTGAGATGTGTAGAATAAGGAGCCTTAATTCGCTCCCATAGCACCTCATGTTTTAGGTTCCTAGAATGGAGAAATCCTAAGTTTTTTGCCAATCGAGAAAAGGGTTTAGGTGACATCACGTGAGGTCTTACAGTTAGTTTTTTGGCAGATTTAGGGGATAGTGAGAGTAGAAACATGTTGGACACAGCGATCTTAGGCCAAAGGTGAGAGAAAACCATTACCAGATCTTCCTCGATTGAAGTAGGTGATGTGGCGAGTTTTTCTCTAGGTGGAGAAGGGATTGGAGAATTTGGCTCTTCGAGAGGATCGAGCACAGGGATGATCATGGCTTCCACGTGTGGTCTAAGAGCAGGGAAAGTATGATCCCCCATTGATGATAAGAAGGATAAGGGCGAGGCCACCAGCGTTGGTGCCATCAAAACATCCTCCAATATGGGACAGGTCAAAGTAGCCTCTCCTACATGTGAAAGAGGGGTGGATGGAGGACTATCCTCCATTAGTGGAGGACAAATAGGAGAGGAAGGTTCCTCTAAAGGGTGAAGTAGAGGGATGATGACCTTTTCTACATGAGGGCATGGGGGTAATACAGGTTCCTCACGAGGTAGAAGAATGGGTAGAGGAGGTGTTTGATATTGTGGGGATGATATAGGTGAAATGGGTTCATCCACGCAAGGAAGAGGATGAGGAAAAGGGAGCTCTTCATTGCGTGGGAGTGGTATGGGTAAAATAAGATCTTCTACCCATGGTGGAGAGATGGGTTGATCAACCTCCTCAGATTGTGGGAGAGGTTGGTTAGGAATGACAGGAAAGATCATGTTGATAGAGAGTATATTATGCTCTTGAGGGTCATTAGCTATGGTATGAATGTTATTCTGACTAGGGGGATGGTTAGGGAATGATTACCTAAAGACATCTATGTTTTAGTTAGCCAATGCATTTGGGTTATCCAAAACAAGGTCCCCTTTGTCTAACATGTCTTGAACAATGTTTTTGAAGGTTTTACAGTTGTCTGTGTCATGACCTTTGACTCGATGATAATTACAAAAGTCATTTTCCCTATACCATGCAGGGATGGCTTTTGAGGGGTCAAATTGGAGTGGTCAAATTTGAGGGAGATTGAGGACCCCCTGCTTCACTAATTTATCCAACACGGAAGTGTATGATTCTCCTATTGGAGTGTATTGACATTGTACGTATCGTTGTTGGAATTGTCTTATGATGCTTTGTGATGTGGAGGGTTTAGATTAGTTAGTTGTGGTAGAAGATGATGATCTAAGTACCACAACATTTTTTGATCCCTTGGACTTGGAGTGGGAAGAAGAAAATTTGGAAGATGAAGGGTCACTGAATTTTGTGTTGGTATTTTTGCTACGCAATGTGACCTTGTCTTCTTCAACAACACGGAGTTTAAGCTTTCGGGCCATGGTGAAAGCTTCCTCAAATGTGCAAAAAGTTTGAACCCACAAAGTGGATGAGATGTGCTTGGCACATGCTCTTGAAAAGAGCTCAATGAGCTCAGGTTGAGGTAAAGAAAAGGAGAGGTGGTTATAAAACCTCTCCAACGGGCAATGAAGTTAGCTATTGATTCATCGTTGAATTGTCTAATAGAATAAAGGTCTGTGATGGAGACCTTCTTGGTGATGTTGATTGAGAAGTGGTTGAGGAATAGTTGAGCTAGTTGAGTGAAAGAAAAGAGAGAATGACTGGTAATGGAGCTATACCAGTCAAGGGCGGCACCAGAAAGTGACATGGGGAATGTGTGAAGTAATAACGCATCATCATGTGCTATAAGGTAGCAAGCGTGTCTAAACACTCATAGATGTTGTTGTGGGTCCTCTTTACTCTGAAAGTGAGTAAATTTTGGGAGTTCCCACTAGCTAGGATATGGTTGAATAGGGACCGAAGGGTGGATGGGTTTGTTGCAGATTTGTTTGTATGAAAGAACATTCTTCAAACCTGAAATGGATGTCTTAAGGTTAGACATCTTATCCATTAGTATCTTAATTAGATCAACAGATGGATTGGCATGTGGGGCACCCCCTAGGTTATAGGGTACTTGGAAGGATTGGGAGGGGGCATATGACGTACTTGGTTGCACTTGTGTAGGTGCAACATATTGATAGTTTGTCATAAGGGCCAATGTCGAGGCCGAGGGGGCTTGTGTCGTAAAGTTAGAGGGCACAACTTGACTAGATGCCGCCAAAGGTGGTTGGATGGTGGCGACACTAGCTAAAGGATAGGTAGTCACTCTTGTATTTATGGGTGCAAGAGTGGGTGGGATAGAGAGAATCAAGTTCTAGAAAGGTGTTGAATTTGGTTGAATCGTTTGTGGTTGAGAGGGTACGAAAACCTTAATGGAGGTAGGGCCAGAAATAAAAGGGGAGGCCAAATCTTGAATATTAGCCATGGTTGGGTTACTGGTCGAGGCAATAGCCTGAGTGACCATAGGTTGTGTAACAGAGGCTGTTGATATTATTGCCGTTTCAACCAAGGAAGTTGGCATCCCATAAATAGGATTACCTGAAAGATCTCGCGTTTGGCTTCTAGTGAGATAGTGTTAGAGAGCCTTGACATTGTGGTCAAGGAATCTCTCAAAGTCTTGATCTCCTTCAAGAACAATTGGAGGTTGATTGGGGGTAGGCTGGATAGGAGTATGTTTAGTATCTGAAGTATGCTCCATTAGGTGACTTGGTATGAAAGGCGAAGGTGGGAGTGGTTATTGCCTTGCGTGGTCAACAAGAGATTTGGCTTGACTACGTGTCAAAACCATTCAAGGCAAAAGGGATTTAGGTTCTAAAAACTGTGTTTCAGTTTTAGAAAACCAAAATTTGTGTTTAACAACAAAAAAGTCAAGTTTTAAGCTTGCTATTTTGAAAGAAAATTTGTTGATAGTGACCGACGTCGGTATAAAAACTGATGTCGGTGAAGATATGTTGCCGACGTCAGTGTGATAACTGATGTTGCTGAATAAGAGTTGTTGTTGTCGGTGGAAAAATTGATTTCAGTGTCTGTGTATTTCCATAAACTCAGAAAATTGAAAGTTTTTGGAATAAAGGAGAAATTTTGAATTGTTTTTTAGACTTCAAAATGATGCAAACTCACCAGCTCAAACAATCAAATAAAAATAGTAGAAAAGATGATTTGGCAGGCAAACTCTAAAGCGTTAAATTCTTAAGAATAAATTTTAGAGTTTGGTGGCTTATGCCTTAGAACAATATGTTTGGGAATTGGGCTTTTAGAACGGGTCCTAAAGAGGAAGTCTATGGCTGGTTTTAGATTATGTTTTGGTGCTCAAAAATCTGTGTTAGGTTCAGTACATGGCCTGGTGTTGGGGCTTGCTCCCTTCACTTCACGAACCCAGAGCCGAGCTGGGCCACTTAGCCAATATATACTTTGCCTATAGTTTATACTCTACCAGAGAACAGAGTGGGTCCTCCCCTTGGTAGTGAAGTCCAAGTAGGATCGCCAGGAAGGGTAAGGTATCAGCTAGGTGATGAAATCCTAGACGGGCCTTATCTCAAGTATGTTTAAATGTTTAGTTTGATGTGCTTGTGGTCTGGTTGTGTAACATATGTGCATTACGATTTATTCATAATGCATTTTAATTACTAGATGAGCTAAATATGCATTCAAGCAGGAATGAAATGCAATATATATATATATATATATATATATATATATATATATATATATATATATATATATATATATATATATATATATATATATATATATATATATATTAACCCAAATTGGAATGTTTTGTTTAGATGCAAACAAGTGGAGAAAAGGTTAAGAGTATGAATTTTCACTACTCTAAGATGCAGGCAAGAAATGACAAGAAGAAAAAGAGAGATATTCTTTTTAACTTGTGCTAAAGGTTTCTTTTCGAAATAAAGAGATAGAAGAAAAGGATGCAAGAAGAGAATTTTTCCTAATGCAACTATATGAAAGTTTGCTTTTTAAAAAAAATGAACCCAAGGAAAACTCCAGGGTCCCACCGGGCGTGCCAGAATGTTTCTCTACATTTTTTTCTAATTACATTTAGAAGAAGAAGAAACTAAAGGTTAAAGGTCAGGGGTTTGATAGATACCCAAATTAAGTTGTGCACCGTATCCAAGCGTTGTAGGAGCTCCTCTTTGGCTGTGGAGGAAACACCTATAGATAAGAAAGAAACTCAAACAAGGAGATTGTTAGAGAGAGATATGGTGGACTGCCAAGCTATATGCTTAGTCCCAGAAGTGTAAAAAATTCCTTAAGGGATGACAGTCCACTATTTGACAAAAATAATGCTGTAATAAAAAGAAATGGTGAAATACTAAGAAAGAGAAATAAAGATAACGCGTACCTATTCTCTGCAATCAGTCTGTCACAGTCACCAATGTCGGTAGTCCTTCTGAGGTCAGTTGGTCAATGATGCCGACGTTGAGTATATTATCGATGTCGGTAGGGGCAATGGGCCTTGGACGGGTTTTAGGGTTATGTCTGTGGTCAACAGAGGAGTCTGGAAGTTTAAAGGTTTGTGCAGGGTTGCAAGAAAGTGAATAAGGTCTGAGGAAGGACAAAGGTAGAGGGTATGTGTAAAAAGAGGGTAATAATAAGGGGAAGGCCTCTCAGCCTCTCCAAAAAGAAAGTCGGGTCGGGTTAATAGTATTTAGAAATAGTAAATAGAAACTAATTACTAATGTATTCTAAATTACTGAAATGAGATAGAAGAATACTTAGCTCTGCTCAGTGAAGAACCGGAGGTGTGAGAATGCTTATTCCTATTGTGGCTGATGTCGAGGTCCTCATACAATGTTCTAGTCCAATCTGGAGTGACTTGCGTAGAGTTTCTATAGCCAAGGAGAGTGAAAGTCAAAGTATGATGCTTGGTCTCAGAGTGTGTGCGTTGATCTCAAAGAGTTGGGGGGCAAGGAGATGAGAGAGAGAGAGAGAGAGAGAGAGAGAGAGAGAGAGAGAGAGAGAGAGAGAGAGAGAGAGAGAGAGAGAGAGAGAGAGAGAGAGAGAGAGAGAGAGAGAGAGAGAGAGAGTCTGGGGGGCTAATTGAACGTTAGAACTCAGTTTATGTAATCGATGTCAGCTATCTCACTGACGTCAATTGATAGTTGACCGATGTCGGCAGCTAAAGAATGGGTAAAAGGGCTATTTTTAGCCCTTTGCCTGTTCTCCATCTGCCAAGTGCATTTGCCATTGGAGAACGGTCAAAAGACAAGTTTATTAGGCATGAGAGTTAGTTATGAGGTTAGGATGGAGTGAGAATACGTCTTAGGTAGTTAAGATTAGATGACCTAGTCTCAAGGTGAGTCATAAGGTAAGAAATGGTCTTAGGGCGAGGTGTCCAGGATGAGGTGTCCAAGGTGAGGTGTCTAGGGTGATGTCATTAATTTAAAATAAGTAATTTATTTTAAATTAATAAAGTGTGTAAGTGTTTAGAAGTGGACCAAGGGGGGGTCGACACAATATTTATGTCTACACTTATCTCTCTAATATTGTGAAGTGAGGGGGTAGGCCTCAATACCAAGCCAATACCATTACCAATACAAACCCCTTTTAACCCAAATGTTTTGAGGCCAACTTTAGACTCATTTCTAGTTCCCTATTTCAGCTAACTTTCCTATCACATTTAAAATAAAACTTTCTAATAATTTAATAACACTTAGGGTGACCAATTAGTTAGCATTTAATTTTTATTTGATTACTTACTCTTTGATCATTGTGTGTTGTATTACAAAACTTACATTAACCAACATTGGTGCAAGGTTTATGTTATGTGCCCCAATTGAATCAATCACATGGATTCAATTGTTTGTGTGTTTCCTTTCATTTTTACTTCAAACTATCTAGTAAGATTTTCCCCCTATTTTCAAAACATTGTCATGTTGGTCGATATAGTCTCTTATAGTCTGTGTTTTACCTTCCTACTAGCAGTATACAGTCAACCTAAATGCTTGTATCTTCTTATCCCCTATTCAGTAGTATATTATCGATCTGCATGACTATGTATCCTTATCGGCTTGTTTAGCTTTCCTATTTGTAATACATAGTTGACCTAAATGATTGTGTATTCTTATTTGTTTGTTGGCATATAAAACATAGTCAACTAATTTGACTCTGTATTTTATTTTTTGACGTTGTTTTTACATCATCATCCTTTTTAACCTTTTTCTCTCATCATAACCTTCATGTTTGAGGACAACATAGATTTGAACTCAACAAATATGATGAAATTTACCAATCCTAATGGGTTTCCTCATAAATAGCTTATGGATTCCAATTTTTATGAAATTAATGTGCATGTAGTAACTTATACTACAAATTACAATACTCCTCTTCATGCATTTTCAATTTATAACCCTCTATTCTCCTTGGAAGATTAACCTAAATTAGAGTATACTCCAAAAATGCTTTTCTTCATTAACAAATTCACTGAACATCAAGGAAAAGACCCTTCCACTATTTACAACCTTATCATAAGTGGTTAAAAAGAAAAAACCTATTCACCTTCCCCCATATTTTCACACAAATTTGAGGGCAATAGCTTCTTTGATTCTCAACCTCTTCCTTCTCTTTTGACTCCTTCTCATACTATGACCTCTTCTTTGATTTCTTCTACCTCCATGCTAAATATATCTACGAACATGGCAGGTTCAATATCTAGTGGGCCTTTTCCAAGACCCACCCTTCTTAAACCATTCCAATAGTGTAGCATTTTCTACCAATGATGAGCATGTCACCAGTGCTTCTTTTTCTTCTAATCCTTCTAATAGTGTATCTTTTGCAACACATGCTACTCATGTCACTATTGCCTCATTTTATACCAATGCCTCTCACTCCACTAGTGCTATTCATTCCACTACTCACAGTGTTACCTAAGATACTAATACCAATGTTAATGCTTTGCATGCTACTCATACTAATCAAAACACCACTCAAACCCATCAAATTTTGTTACAAAATCTTAACCAAATGAATGCTTCCCAAGCTAACAATGCTAATCAAATGATGCAAATACAAAATCAGCTTATTTACCTCTAAAATCACCCTTAACAGGTTCCATGGGGAGTGCAAAATCAAAATGCCTACCCACCCCCTTAGGGATTCCCATGAAAACCTTATTCCCCAATCACCTCTTGTTAACAAAATGATTAAACATCTTCAAAATAAACCTCTTACACCTCAAATTGCCAACATAGATATATGAGGTATCACCTCTACCATTAGTTACAATGGGATAATTGATCTTACCTTACACTTAAAAACATTTAGAAATTTACACAAATATTGGGTCAAATTAAACACTTTATCTGCCACCAAGATCTTAGAGAAAACCCTGTCTAAAGATGCTTTAGACTAGTTTAATCAACTCAAGTCTCATTCCATCACTAGTTTGGAAGATCTAATTAATGATCTAGTACAAAAATTTCAATCTAGTGACCTCCCTGGGAATACCTTAGCTCATTTTATTAATTACAAGTAACTAGAGACTAAAATTGCACAAGCTTTCATCAAATGGTGGAAGACCTTGTCTAATAAGTGTGAACACAACATGGTAGATGATAACCTCTTTCATCAATTCACCAACAATCTCTATCCTAAGTTGTAATATTAGGTTAAGACTCTTTCTCTCCACAAACTTTGGAAGAGGCCTTCGACCAAGCCAAGTGCCAAGATTTTCACAAGCATTAGTTTGAGCCATCCCAACCTCCTGTGGGCACCCACATTCTTATCAAAAATAAAAACCATCATGCTACTAACAATGGTGTCACTAATTCCTATGATACTATTCATAATATTCAAGCTATTGCTCTCAACCCTACTTTGGAACAAGCTTCTCCTTTAAACCACACCCCTAATCCTCAATTTTATTAAATAAATAACATCAATTTTCATAAGCCATTATCCTTATAAATAATCCAAAAGTGTCTACCAAGGCTTCTTCCATGAGATACTGATCCCACTCACCCTATGAAATCATGGTATGATCTAGATAAATTCTATTGGTTTCATGCTAGTTAGGTTCACTCTCATGAGACTTGTAGACAATTGAATAACTTAATTATGGGTTTCCTCTTTGGTCTAAATTTCAATCATGATTCCCTCATTCATAAACTTCAACAAGCCTATGACATTGCCTTTAAAGCTCACAAAACACAAATTAAAATCCAAGCTTTGAACTAGACTAATCCTCATCTATCCATTTACAAATATCCTCTTCCAAACTATCAAGATAATAATGATAAGCCTACTCATGTCACCAACAACATTGAGAGTCTTATAGACCAAAATCTCAAAGATAATGTGGTAAATATGATTAATATGTGAAGGGTAGTTGATTTCATTTATTCTCATCCTCCCCACACCCACCAATCATCTCACACTTTTTGTGTTATCCAAGATTTTTCCCCAACTCACCTAACAAAGTTGGGGCAAGAGGACCTTATCACTTTCGATGAATAAATTCCAACACCTCCATTATATAACACCTTTCATACGATTTCTATAATTTATCCAACCTATTTACCCATCACCAATAACATTCAACCTTTTAATACCACTTCTTCAAATTTATCATAAGATAAACCTAAATCAACTACCCCATCCTCTCACGATAATCAACCAATTTATTACTTAATTAAACCTACCACATACTATTAACAAATTTACATGCACTTCTAATCCTCGTTTTGAGGATCTCCTCCAACCTTATGCACCTCTATCCAAATGTCCACTCATGGGTTACGATGAATGGGACCCTATCAGAGAGCTTACCAATCTCCATTCTCAAATTCCCTTTCTTAAACTCATGCAAAATTATCTACACCATTGCAACTACCTTATATAACTCCTATTAGAAATGAACATCCCCCATCCTCCCATAACAGGACATGAAGCTACTTTATCTAGGTCATAATATGAAATCTTACAATAATGCAAAGAGATGTCTATACATGTTGACAAAATAATGGACACTTCTCTCTCTCTCAAATTTCCTATTGCTTCTTTGATCCCAGATGAGATTCTACTTCATGTGGATGATCCTCCCCTCTTTATAAGAATTCAAATCAGTGACATCTAAGTCAAACATGTTTTCATTGATGAGGGTTTAGTTACTTATATTACCTATCTTAACTTCATTAAAACCCTTGGATACTTTGAGTGTAATATTAAGTCCACATGCAACATGTGTCAAGGTTATGATTGAAGGTAAATGCCTCCCTTAGGTTGTGTATGGCTCCCTATTACTATCCCACCTATCACTATTTGAGAAAGGTTATGATCTTCAATTTTCCCCTCTCCTATAATATCTTGTTTGGTAGGCCATGGACTCATCGCATGAGGTTTGTCACTTCTTTTGCCTAATAATGTGTTAAGTTTCCTCACAATGGTGTAATCTATAGGATTCTAGGGGACACTAACCCTTATAATTTTGAAAAATTCCAAGACCATGTGTATTTAAAATTCCAACCCTTGAACCCTTGTCGGATGTTCCATTATGAGAATCTCAACATTTTAATTTCCTTGTCAACTCTAAGTGAGGTTATCATGGTCACCCCAGAATCATCAAGAATATACCACCTACCCTCTTAGATTATAACGATGATGAACTAGATGAGATCAACCTCAAGATAAAAACTTTTGATCTCTCTCATTTCATTTCTTAGCTTTCACCATGTTTAAAGTTGTGTTCCTGTCAACCACCTAGTGATGATATACCCATAGTCTTAACTAAGACTCAACACTCTATTCATCATGCTACCTCTGATGAGAAAGTCATACCTTGTTACTAGAGGTTCCTATTTCAACATAACATGTTAGGGATGAGGATATCTAAGTTTTTGTAGTTTGTATAGGGAAGAACAATGAATTAATAGTTAACAAAAACATAATAGAGACAAATGATTTACATTCACAAGGAACTAGATTAACCAAAGAGTTCTTTAGATGCACAAAACATTCAAACTACTTTTAAGATAGATTAAAACTTAGAATTAAACATGATAACACAAAACATAATAAATTTGATAAGTAACAATGAACCAAATACCATATATTGATCTTAGTTTAGGGTTCATCAATCTTCTTCATACAAGCATACATATTTATAGTCATTCCAGTTCCTAACTATTCATATTCTTCTTCATACATTGGTGCCAAAAGGAAGAGACCGTTCATTTTATATCCTTTCACAAGCCGAGAGGATAGGACAAAATATACAAGCTAACAACTATATATACAATACATGAATATCCAAAGGAATATCCTACACAACTTTTTTATCTAATTTTTCTTCTCCCAACACTTTTCTAGACTTAAAATGTTATCTCATCTTGAGACAAAATTGCATGTTCATTTGCCTGTGCACTGAGGGTAAAAGCTTGAAAATTTGGATAGACTAGCAAGAGTCATAGTAATCACTCAAGGTACCATTTTTGGTTTTCACATTTTTCACACTACTTAGCCACCCTTTTAGGTTTTCAACTAAGCAGTGTACCAACCTATTACCCTTTTGGGTTTTTAATAGGTTGGTGTAACCAAGTGGCTATCCTTTATGGGTTTTCAACCATCCTAGCCCCAATTGTCTCACTAATCATTCCTAATACAAAAAACTATTCAAAATTGTACAAACTTTTCTTTCAAAAAAATTGTGCAATACACAATACTCAACTGGTAGGTGGAGGTGTATCTAAGGAATAAGGCTAGCTAGTAAGGTCCTTGATCCCTACTTGAGTAACCGTGCATTGCACCAATTATTTTTGGAGTTCAGAGGGTGGTAAGTATATAGGAACATTGAGCATCTGAGTCACCTTACTACATAATGGAGCCAAGTTAGTCTTAAATGCATCCCAATCTAGCATGACTTCTTTGACCATGCAAATCAAGACGTGTATTAGTGTGTAACTCCCAATGAGTTCGTTCAAGTCCTCATTCTATACATCACTTAGGTTGGCCCTTATATTAGTGACCTTCACTTAGATATCTACACTCAGTTGTTCTAGCTTTTATACATGTCTCTTTGCCTGTTCTCCTATAAATGCACTACACAATATGTCTTATTTTTAGCTTAGAAGTCGATCACACACATTATCTTAAGTATTAAATTATTACTAAAGAGCAAGTTTAGTTTCATCAGTTGATGTGGTTGGGGTGTGCATGGTTGTGTGAGTTGTGGCAACTGCATTAAAGTTTGCATTGGAGCTGGACAAGGAATTATCAAGTTGTTACTTCCAATCCAAAAGACTACATGTGAGTTGGTGTGTTTGAAGAGATGTGATATCCAACATACCTTGGTACTCCTCCAATATAGTAATCAAATTTATGGTATCATTTTTCACACTGTAACCTAGGTTGCCAAGCACACACCGTTGTTGTGTTGCACACTAATCACTGGAAAGTTGTGTTATGAGTACCATCATCCTATTGTGATTTGACATGACTTGTTCATTAACCACTTGGGAGGCCAAATCTAGATAAGCATATTCAATTGCCTTTGATACTTTATGCAGCCATGCCCTTAGTTCTATGTTCTCGACCTTTGCTTGATCTTGCTCCTATTTAAGGAGGCCGCCTTTTGCATAATGGATTCTTGGAACATTGTGTCTCCCTCTAATTATTTTTCAAGGGCAGATAAGAGACATCTAAATATGCCTCCTTCCTAACTAGAAGAGTTGCCAAAGTGCTCATCATCACTTCAAGATCTTGGCATGGCATGGTGGTTAGTAGAAGGGAAAAGATGGTGTACTTAGTAGTGACTATTGGGACATCCCAGAGCTAAACACCTCCTAGTGGAAGCTATACCAATTGAGTTTGTGCTTACATCATGACTAGTACTTACTGCTATACTATGGACTTTATTACTAGCTTAGCTTGTTGTATAATGTCCTCAACCATCTTTTGCTTCACCTCTTCCTCTTGTTTCTTCTTCCTCACTCTTCTTTTTCTTTTCTTCCTCTTCTCTTTTCTTTCTCTCTTCTTCTTTCTTTCTCTTTTCTTCATCTTATTTCCTCTTTTTCTTTGACTTCCTCTTTCTCTTTCTTATTCCTCTTATTTTCTTCTTCCTCCTGCTTCTTTTTTTGTTCTTCCTTCTTCCTTTGTTCTTGTTCTTGCGTAGCCTAAACCTATGCTTGTGCTTGTCATAGGAATTTATCATGTTCTTCCTTCTTTTTGGTAGCTTCTTCTGCTTATTGTTATGCCTGACTGATTGCATCTTATTGCCATTTTTCCTCTTCTTCTTTTTCCTTCTTCTCCTTCTCCTCTTGAGCTTATTTTTGTGTGATGGCTACTGCTTAGGCCATCTATTGTGCCTTTTATATATTTGTTTATGCATCTTCGGAATTTTTGGAGGTCTCTACTTCTTTATCTTGATGTTTTTTTTAGGGGAAATTTTTTTATTCAATCCAAATCGAGATACAAGGCAAAAGCCACAAGCTCAATAAAAAGGAGAACCGCCAACAAACCAAACAACAACACTACATAGTTTTGTCTTCCAATAAAACTCTCTCCAAAATCCCTAGATAATTAGAAGGTAACTCATCCCTACCACTAATATCCCAACCATCCCCTTTCTCTGAGGCCCACTTCACCAAGAAGTCAACCGTACTATTCCATTCTCTAGGGATGTGACAGAAAGAGACAGATTCCAAGGAGCTGCAAACACTTAAAATCTGTCTGACCATCAAAGCTAAATGCCAACTGACACCATCCAATCTCTAGTTCTTCAACATATCCACAATAATCTGAGAGTTAGAATCACAGATAATCCTCCTCCAGCTAAGAGAGCAACCTCGCTCAACATCAATCTTAATAGCAAGGCCCTCCATCAGGTTATTAGAGTAATGCCCTTTGTAGATAGAGAAGCAAAAAACATCACCATCTTTACTTCTACTAATACCCCCAATACTAGCATGCCCAAGATTCCCATGAGAAGATCCATCAGTATTAATCTTCAGGACCCCATCTAGAGGAGGCACCCACTTCCCATCACAACAGACCCATTTCTTGACATGATGGGGCATAATACCAGCAATGCAACCCCTACTATTAACACCCAGGCTCAGATCCTGCACAATCACAACATCCCCAGGATCAATACTTTCAGACATATCACATTTAGTAGAAATAGTCACCTGAAGTCTAATGATAATCTTCATCCACAATTGACCACTATCTAATCTAGAATCACAAAAAAATCTGTAGTTACATTCCAACCAAAGGTTCCAAATAATGAAAATAAGCCCAATGATCCAAGCCACCTGGAGAAAAGGCATCTTCACAGGAGGCCTACCCAGGCTCTCCCAAAACTCAATAAGAGAGGAAGTATGAATGCAACCATGATGCCAAGCCTCCCACCATCTGTGCCAAATCTCATGAGAAAAGTAGTGAAAGAACAAGTGGGAAGAACATTCTTCATTGCACAAACAAAGAAAACAAATGGAAGGTCCCTGAAACCCCCATTTGTGAAGATTCTCCCAAGTGAGACATTTCCTCTGGGCAACCAACCATAAAAAGAAGTTACACTTGGGCCAAGAAAAGTTGTTCCAAACCTTCCTCCACTAGGGCACCTCAGCAGGACCATGTAAATTCCTATCAAGCACAACATAACCTTGAGCAACAGTATAATTACCTTTTGGGCTAGGACTCCAAGCCAACTTGTCCCTCTCATTCAGAGAGCTATAAAGCCTGCCCTCCAAGACCTTATACAAAGCAGCACAATCCTCATTAGAACCACCCATAGGCCACTCCTATGGATCCTTCCAACAAAACACCTCTAGTTGACCAATGCGCTTAACTATTTTAAAATGCTCCACCTTAATTCAACCAACATCAAAGAACATCTGGCAAAGAGGCAGAAGCTGAGGGAGACTAGAAAGAATGGGAGGGTGACCATCCCAAGAGTCCAACCAAAAAAGAGCATCAGAGCTATTATTATAGATCCAAAAGAGCCCATTCTGAACAAGCTGAGTTCCCTTCTTAAGATTATCCCAAATGCAAGAAACTTTTCCTAACAAAGTAATCTATGACACATCCTAGCTCTCAACCCTAGGAACATACTTGAAAGCAATAATCTTGGCCCAATCCTAATCCTGGTTGCTGCACCATCTCCAGTATAGCTTAGCCACCAAATCCATAACCACAAGAGCTATAGACACCTAAAAAGTGTCTAACCCTTGGTCTTCCTCTCTCCCCTTGGTCCCTTGCCACTTCGACTATCCCTAACCTACCTAGGTCTTATTAATTAAAAATAATCATCTATTTTTAATTAAATAAATCCATTTTTCCCTCTCCTTGCCACCTCACCACCCTAGGATACCCTCCTTGGATCCCCTTCATTCCCCACATGGCCATTTAATGCCTAAGACTCCCATTCCAACCTCTCCACTCGCTCATTTAACCCCCGTCGACTGTTTCATCCTCGCATTCATTTGACCCGGCGGTTGGGAAATGGATTGAAGGCTATTTTAAGCCCTTTCTCCGGCCTTTTAGCCGCCGACGTCGGTCAACCGTCGACCGATGTCGGTGATATTGCCAGCGTCGGCACCTTTCATAACGGCTTCTTCACCGTTATCTCCTCCTCTTGGCTCTCTGCGTCTCTCTCTGGCATCCTGCTTCTTGAATCTTTGCATCAGACCCTTGTATCCGTCCTTTTCACTTGACCTCTCTGCCTATCCATCTAACATTTTCTTGTCCAAGTTCTTTTTCTTTGCAGGTGTCATTCCTCCACAGCCAAAGAGGGGTGCTCACAAGCGTCTGGATTACGGTGCGCAGTCTATATCCAGGTACTTCTAGCCTTGTCCATTTCCTTAGTTTCTTTATTCATCTTTTGAATGTAGAAAGCGAATTAGCGATAGAAACATTCTGGCACGCCCGGTGGGACATTAGGTTCTTCCTCGGGTTCCTCTTCCTTTCATTCATTTAGGTGCATTTAGGCTCCTTCCTTCTTGTCTCTTTCTTCTATTCCAAATGACACTATAAGCAGGACTAAAACGAATCTTTCTTCCTTGCATTTCTAGACTAGTCCAATGTCATACTCTCAACCCTTTTTCAAACCTATCTTCATAACAAATCTCACATTTTGACTTGGGCTTAAAACGTATTGCACTTTCATTTCTGCTTGTGCTTGCATTAGTCCACATCTAGTAATTTAAATCCGCATATTGAATAAACTGTAGACACTTGATGTTACACTACCAGACCACATGCACTAAAACACACATAAAACTTACTTGAGACAAGGCCCGACTGGGATTTCATCCCCCAGCGGATACCTTACCCGTCCCGGTGACCCTACTTGGATTTCATCACCAAGGGGGAAGCCCACTCCGTTCTCTGGTGGAGGATAAACTCTAGGCGAGGTATATCTTGGCTAAGCGAGACCAGCTAACCACTGGAATTGTGAAGTGAGGGGAGCTTGCTCCTTAGCACCAGGCCACATACCAGACCTAACACAGATCTTTGAGCGCCTTAACAAGACCCGAAACCAGCTCTAGACTGCTTCTTCTAGGACCTTCTTGACAGCCAATCTCCTTAAACATTCATCTAAGGCATAAGCCACAAGATTCTAAGGTTAATTCCTAGGATTTATCGCTTAGGCTTGTCTGTCTCTCTCTGTTCTTCTCTTCTCATCTGTTTGTTTGAGTGAGTGAGGACGCTTTCTTCATTGTTTTTCCAAAGAATCTTAAAATCTTTTTGTTCTCTGGAAGACACAGTCACCGGCATCGATTCTATCACCGACGTCGGCTTTACCCTCTTACCGGCATCGGTTATCTAACCGACGTCGGCTCTCTGCCTTACCGACATCAGTTTTTCAACCGACGTCGGTCTCTGTCACTGTCCTTTTCTTTCAAAACCAACAGCCTAAAACCTGTCCCTTGTCTGTCAAAAACTCCATTCTACATTTTTGGAACTGCAAGAACATAGTTTCTGGAACCTGACCCTCCTTTTTGACCACGCTCCCTCGTCCCTAACCAGTCCTATCATGGAGTTCCACTCAGAGACTGAAAGAACTCCTACAGGACCGACCCCGACCCTGACCCTGACTCAAATTCCCATCATCCCTGAAGGGGACCAAGATTTTGAGAGATTCTTGGACCTCAACACCGCAGCCCTCCAAAACTATCTCACGAGAAACCCAACGCGAGACCTTTTGGGTGACGTGGCGATGACATCCACACCATTTGCCACCCGACCCTTTATGACTCAGCCTTTCACCTCAACTATTAACCCAACCACGGCTAATACGCAAAGTTTGGCCTCCCCATCTATTTTGAGACTGACCTCCATCGGGGTTCCATTACCCCCTCAACTACCTGCAATTCAACCAAGTTCTACATCATATCAGAACTTGATTATCTCGACCCCTCATACTCTTGCACCCACAAATGTAGGAGTGCCAACCTATCTTTCTACCAGTGCCGCCATTCAACCACCTTTGGCGGTGCCTAGTCAACTTATACCTTCAACCTTCATAACGCAACCACCTTTAGCCTCCACTTATGTCCCTGCGACTAGTCATCCATACATTGCGCCCTTACAAGCGCAACCAACTACGTCGCACACCTCCTCTAGCCTCTTCCAAGCACCTTACAACCTAGGGGGCGCTCAACCTGCCAATCTGTCAGCAGACATCATTAAGATGCTGATGGATAAAATGTCCAGTCTCGAAGCCTCCATTTCCGGTTCAAGCAATACTTTGTCATATGAGCAAATTTGCAATGAGCCCATCCATCCTTCTGTCCCTATTCGACCATACCCTAACCATTGGGAGCTTCCTAAATTCACTCGCTTTCAGAGTAAAGAAGACCCACAACAACATTTACGAGCATTTAGACATGCCTGTTATCTTATTGCCCATGATGATGCGTTGCTTTTACGCAAGTTCCCTATGTCGCTTTCTGGCCCAGCCCTTGACTGGTATAGTTCTCTTGCCAGACACTCTATCTTTTCATTCATTCAACTAGCCCAACTATTTCTTGACCATTTCTCAATCAACGTCACCAAACAAGTCTCAATCACAGACCTTTACTCCATCAGGCAGTTTGACGACGAATCTGTAGTCGACTTTGTCGCTCGTTGGAGAGGTCTGATCAACCAGCTCTCCTTCTCTTTGCCTCAACCTGAGCTCATCGAGCTCTTCTCTCGAGCATGTGCCAGACACATCTCTTCTACTTTGCGGATTCAGACATTCCACACTTTTGACGAAGCTTTCATCATGGCTCGAAAGCTCGAACTCCGCGCCCTTGAAGAAGATAAGGTCAAATTGCGTCATACCAACGCAAAATCTACTGACCATTCCTCTTCCAGACCTTCTTCTTCTACCAATTCCAAATCTAAAGGAGTGGCCAATACTGTGGTCGTTAGATCACCATCCTCGACAACAACTAATTACTCTCAACCTTTGACGTCTTCAAGCATCACCAAACAATTCCAACAACGGTACATTCAGCATTCTTACACTCCACTTGGAGAACCATACGCTTCCGTTTTGGAAAAACTACTCAAGCAGGGGGTCCTCAATCTCCCTCCAACCGACCACCTCAATTTGACCCTTCAAAATCCATCCCTACATGGTATAGGGAGGCCGACTTCTGTCCCTTTCATCGCGTCCAAGGCCATGACATCGACAACTGCCAAACCTTCAAAAACATCATCCAAGACATGATCGACAAGGGGGATCTTATTTTAGATAACCCGAACGCCCCACCCAATCAACATATCGACATTTTCAAACAACCATTTCCGAATCATCCGCCTACTCAAAACAACATCCAAACTTTAACCAATGACCCTCAAGACCATGACATTCACACGATTAGCACTATCTTGCCTCTTGTCCTTGACCAACCTCTTCCATTAAAGGATGAAGAACCTTCTTCTCCTACTAGTCCTCCATCTACCTCTCTTGTATTGGAGGACGCTTTGACCACATCAACGCCATTAAGCCCACCTCCATCCGAAGACCCTACCTTGCCTACTCCTCAACTACAAGTAGAAGGCACGATCATCCATGCCCTCTGCCCACTTGAGGAGCCACACTCTCTTATTTCTTCTCCACCAAGAGAAGAACCAGTCTCTCCACCCATTTCAACTGAGGAAGACCTAGTCACGGTTTTCTCTTGCCCTTTGCGTGAGATTTCTACATCTCACTCACCTCTATCCACATCCAAACCCAAACCTACATCTAACCTCGCCTCACACAATAGTGGCCCTCGACCCAAACACACGAAGACCACTAGACCACATCGGAGGATTCCTCCCCCACCTTCGTCATTACCTTCAATCTTGGGCCCGCATCTGTCCACTTTAATAGGAGTGCTTCCCACTCCCATCTTTCACAGAGGTAATTCGCCTTCATTACTCCCTCATCCCGTCAGACATATATCTCCTCCGAACCCTTGACCTATGTCACCAACCCTCACTGCAATAAAACATCCCGACCCGTTAGCAAGTTCATATGCCTTGCTCTTACGGCAATTATTGCAGTCATCTCATATCGACCTCCCGCCTCTTAGACAATATCAATCTCTCGGACCTAAACCACCTTGGTTCGACCACACTTGCATTTGTGCGTATCATCACACGCCTGAACACGACACAGAGCATTGTTGTGCCCTCAAGGTTGCCATTCGCCGATGTTTGGAGAATGACACCTCTCTTTTCAACCACGTTATCAACAAACCCTCAACACCACCCCACTCATCAACTCTCAGATCAAGGCCATCTTGGTTCGACAACTCTAAATTCTGCCACTATCATCACACTCCGGGACATGACACTGAGCGTTGTTGTGCTCTTAAAGCTGTCATTCGTCAACAATGGAGAAAATATTCCCTTCTCATCAAGGGTCCTCTTGACCACCTCTTCGACAAATCATCAACACCAACCCATGCCTCTCCAACCTCATCACCTAAATCAGGATCCCCAAGCCAGACTGTGGTCCCTTTGCCACCTTTGACCCCCTTATTCGACATTAATACCATCCATCTGACCACTAAACCTCAACCGACCTTAACCAATCTTTCAAACATTCTCCCTACCCGCTGGGGGAATTCATCCTTCATCCAAACCTCGACTAACTTTTCAACCCAGTCTCTACCACATATCAATCACTCATTTAATCTTAAATCCCGACCAAGTGTCCATCGACCCAACCCCCGACCAATTATTCAACTAGTCTCAACCAAACTTCAACCAAATATCAATCAACCAGACCTCTCGACCAAACATTCAACCTTTTTCAACCAACCAACGACAATGTCAACCAACTTCAACCAAACATCAATCAACACCTGACCAATCTCGGAAGAGGCAAATTGGGGCAAGTTTGCTCCTAATTGACTTGGACCTTATCATAACATACAAGCATGGCCCAGGGACTTATTAGACCTTGAACCCCTTTTTATGTCTTGCGTCTCCGACCATTTCTCCTGTTAGTCGAGTGTTCGATCACTTGAAGTTTTACTTGAGCTCATCCCTTGAGCAATCCTTGTCCTCTTAATCCTCATTCCTTTCAACCTTATTTCCCTTTAACAAGTCCTTTACAACCCTTTTATAATGCATGGATGCTTTGTCCTAATACAAGGGAGTCCTTGAACTTCTACAGTCTTGTCCGTGACTCAAAATCAAAAAATCAAGATGTCACAATATCCATGGTCACTATCTCAATATCAAAATCAAAAAGACAGACTGCTCCCTCGAAGGACAGCTGTATTATCATTGCTGTAGCTAATAGACTGATCCCTCGAAGGACAGCTATTCAAACATTATATCAAACAAAAATATAGACCACTCCCTCGAAGGATGGCTATGACTAAATCTTGCTACAAACAACAACCTTTCTTAGAAGCTTCCCGCATTGATCAGCTTCGCAACATGACCACCAAGCAAATGACATCTCTCTGTAGACTTCCCGCATCGATCAGTCTGCACCCAAAAAAAAAAAAAAAAAAAAAAAAAAAAAAACCGAGTCATGGACTTGGCCTGTAGTTGTCTCAGGGTCTCCTATAAAAAGGGGCAAGGTTATTCCTGATCTTAAACTGGGTTACCCTATCCTCCTCCTATTACCTGCTCAAGGGACTTCGAGCTCACTTTAATGTCAAAGTGATTCGATTACCGCTCTAACACAACACTGGTCAACGACGTAATGCATGAACGGGGCTTTTGTTCTAATAACCCCTATCTATGCTCCCTTTCTGGTCCTTGTCAATGAAAGAGCGATTCGCCTTTCACTTCTTCTCTACACATTGGTCACATTTAACCACATCAATTGTCGACTCGAACCAAACTATTTTTTTTCATCCTCATGGCATCAGACATCATCCTCGTCCATTTCACATAGTTTCTATGGACACCAATACACATGAAAACTATCAACCAGACCCAATTTATGTTAAGCATAAACCAATACTTGCTGAAGCATAAATAGACCTCCATTCATTTTTAGCATACATCCATCACGACTATGGAAACTTGCTAGGGATGAAAGACTCTCGACCAATTCTACAGAATACACCATCTGTAGCATCATCTTATCCTCATCTTACCCTCATCATTTCGACACTTGACCACCTCCAATCATCAACCAATCTTCTCAATTCGTCCGAACTACATTGGTCTGAGGCCCTATGACTAGGGCTATGTAGGCAGCACTCAGATAACACATCCTCTGAGGTTAGCTCGACCACCCCCATTTGTTCATCTCTTTGATGGACAAACCTTCTCTTCTGTGCCTTTAACCATGACCAATCATTTCCTTTGACTTAGACCAATCATTGTCTTTGACCATTCCTCCCTTTTAGGGAGAACTACATCGGCCTGAGGCCCTTCACACAAGGGCTATGTAGGCAGCACTCAGATCACATGACGTTCTCTGAGGTTAGCTCGGCCACATCCTTTCGTCCATCCATCCTCTTGACCAATGACCATTGGAGATCATGCGTATCTCCTTCGACCTTCGACTACTTCCAAGCCAATGTTGCCTTGGTTGTTTTTGCATGTGGGCTACCTCACGGTTGGTTAGAAGAATTGTTCGTAGACTATTTTTGACCCTTCACAAGTATAGGATCGCAAGCCAGTTGATCCCTACTACTTGTGGCATTTTTGTGTTTCTGGGAGCACTTCTTGAGCCTAGGATACCTGGAACACGACGACCATTTGGAGCTTCAGCTTAGATTGAGTAACCCGATCAGCAGATGACTAAATGCTGGGGCCCGGTTACTTCAATTTTGGCACTCCTTGACTTTCGACATGCGACAATTTGACCCAATCATCCCGTGAAGTGGCATACGCGCAATCACGAATTTTGCAGCGTTTTCACTCACTTTTCATCTTTCTCATCCACCTTTTGTCAAATCAGCACCCGATATCAGGTTTCCTTCCCTCGACTCCCGCTTTGAGGGGGAATACCTCATCCATACTTCGGGGCAATCCACATCATCCCTCACCTGGGGCAACCACCTCCTATTTTTGTCTTGCAGTTCGTCTAGAACAACCAACAAGACAAAAAGGGGCAAATGTAGACACCTAAAAAGTGTCTAACCCTTGGTCTTCCTCTCTCCCCTTGGTCCCTTGCCACTTCGACTATCCCTAACCTACCTAGGTCTTATTAATTAAAAATAATCATCTATTTTTAATTAAATAAGTCCATTTTTCCCTCTCCTTGCCACCTCGCCACCCTAGGATACCCTCCTTGGATCCCCTTCATTCCCCACATGGCCATTTAATGCCTAAGACTCCCATTCCAACCTCTCCACTCGCTCATTTAACCCCCGTCGACCGTTTCATCCTCGCATTCATTTGACCCGGGGGTTGGGAAACGGATTAAAGGCTATTTTTAGCCCTTTCTCCGGCCTTTTAGCTACCGACGTTGGTCAACCGTCGACCGACGTCGGTGATATTGCCGGTGTCGGCACCTTTCATAACGGCTTCTTCACCGTTATCTCCTCCTCTTGGCTCTCTGCGTCTCTCTCTGGCATCCTGCTTCTTGAATCTTTGCATCAGACCCTTGTATCCGTCCTTTTCACTTGACCTCTCTGCCTATCCATCTAACATTTTCTTGTCCAAGTTCTTTTTCTTTGCAGGTGTCATTCCTCCACAGCCAAAGAGGGGTGCTCACAAGCGTCTGGATTACGGTGTGCAGTCTATATCCAGGTACTTCTAGCCTTGTCCATTTCCTTAGTTTCTTTATTCATCTTTTGAATGTAGAAAGTGAATTAGCGATAGAAACAAGAGCCACTGACCTAAGGCCAAGGCCCACAGCATGCTTCAGCCTATAGACAGACTCCCACTTGACTAAACTCCACTTCAAAGAAAGGAGGTTACCCGACCAAAGGAATTTTTGGGAAAGAGCATCAAAATCCCTTAGAAAAGAGGTAGGAGGAATCTGCACACAACACCTATAAATAGGGAGAGACTGCACCACAAATTTTAGGGGGATCACTCTACCAGCAAATGAGAGCCATTTGTAAGTCTAATGACTAACCTTACTCCTGAACTTATCCAAAATACCCTGCCAAAAATCTCTGTGCTGAGGTCCTAAAGCCAAAGGAATCCCTAGGTACATTAAGGGAAGAGGGCCAATTTGGAATCTAAGAATCCTAGCAATCCTATTCTGAATGAGTCAAGGAGTATTAAAGAAATAAATGGAAGATTTATCATCATTAATACTCTGACCATAAGCTTTCAAGTAGATGTCTAAAGTTCTCTTCAAATTCACTGCCTCACTAATTCTAGCCAAGCCCATCAATCTAGTATCATCCACAAAATGAAGATGAGAACATGGAGGGAGATCATTGTTCTAGCTCCAACCATGAACAAGACCATACCACACTTGAGATTTAATAAATATACCAAGACCCTCCACCATGATAATGAAAAGATAAGGGGATAGAGGGTCCCCTTGCCGAAGTCCCTGAGAAGCACTAAACTAATCTAAAGATTCCCCATTGATGAGAACAGAGAAGGAGGATGAGGTCACACAACTGAGAACCCAACTCACCCATTCCTATTTAAATCCAAAGGCCAAGAGGATATTCTGAAGGAACTCCCAGCTCACCTGATCATAATATTTTTCCATGTTAAGCTTAAAGAACATCACCTTCTCCTTAGAGGAATCCATAGAGTGAATAACCTCGCAACAATCACGACACCATCCAAGATTTGTCTCCCTTCCACAAAACCTCCCTACTCAATAAAAATCAAAGCACCAAGGAGAGGTTTGAGTCTCTCAACAATCAACTTGGTGATGATCTTGTAGACAACATTGCATAAAGCAATAGGCCTGAAATGATCCATCCAATTAGCCCCCTCCTTCTTAAGTATGAAAGCTAGAAAAGTAAAATTCAAAGACTTAAGCATTTTTTTGTTCCTAAGAGATTCTTGAACCACCTCAAGGAGATTAGACTTTATTATTTCCCAAAATTCTTGGAAGAACTCAATCAAAAACCCATCTGGGCCAGGAGCTTTGCCTTTTTTCATAATAAATACAACTTTCTCTAATTTAGGTAACAAGATTGGACACAAAAGAGCCCCATTCATCTCATTCGAGACCAAGCAAGGAGTACAATCCAAAATATCCCTCTCCTCAGATGTAGCAACAATATCCTCCCTAGTAAAAAGATTAGAAAAATAGTTGACAACTTCCCTAGAAATTTCACCACAGGATGAGAGTTGAGTCCCAATACTTGAGACAAGAGTGGAAATAGAGTTCCCCTGCCTATGGGCCTTAACCGAGTTATGAAAAAAAGTTGTGTTCCTATCCCCTTCCTGAAGCCAATTAATACGAGATTTTTGCTTCTAGAAAATCTCCTCTTAAAGCTCCCACTCTTTTAAGCCCCTAAGGGCCAAGGACTCAGCATTCAAAAGGTAAAAGGATAGCCCATAGTCACGACTCTGATGAGTGACTCTATCTAGCTTAGACTGAGCAACAAGCTTTTGAGCATGCAGGTTCCCAAAACATTGTTTATTCCACCTCTTAAGCCTATACTTCACATGTTAAAGCCATTTACTAAAAGTGTACATGGCCCTCCCATGGGCAAGAAGCCCTTCGTACCACCAATCCAGCACAAGATCTTGAAGAGATTGATCCCATAACCACATCAATTAAAATTTGAAAGAAGGATTTTTAGTGACCCCATAAGAGGAGACATATTTTGATAGGCCAGTGATCGGATCCCCTCTAATCTAGGATTTTAGAACTGGTAGTCCACCTGCTACTCATCTAATAAAAGGAAACCAAAAATCTATCGAGTCATTCTGAGATAGCCTCATCACCACACCTCCTGTTATTCCAAGTAAAAACTCCATTGCTTGGCTTCACATCAACAAGGTTAAGGAAACCAATATTATCTCTAAGTAAAAGAGAAGAAGGATCAAGCCTAGCTACCCCTCCTCATTTTTCATCCATACTAATAACATCATTAAAGTCACCAACCAAAATCCATGGGAGAAATGGGTCCAGAGAATAGACAAAATTGATATGATCCCATAGATGTGTCTTACCTAGAAGTTTAGTAGGAGCATAAATATTGGAGAAAAGACATCTTTTTCTAGTTTCAAAATTGGAGGCAACCATAGAGATGGAAGACTAACTAGAAACCCACCAGAAGGGGGAGACTTTCCTTGGGTTCTAGAAGCAAGCCACCCCCCTAGAATTGCCCAATGCCCCCACCCCCTGCCAGTAGCCTTGGGGCCAGATACGCAGAGCACAATTATTCAAACCATCCACTATAATTTTGGTTTCCTACATAAACACCACATCCAAAGCCTGAGACTCGATTAATCTACAAACAACCTTTTGTCTAGGGATGCTGTTCAACCCCCTTACATTCCATGATAAAACTATCATTTAGGGGGGTGGGAGAAGTGGGAATCAATGGGTTTCACAAACCCAGACTCAACCAAAGTATCACCCATAATATTAACCTTCTCTTGATTAGTCTTCCTTCCGCTCCTTGACTGTTTATCTAGAGGCCCCTTTTTAAAAGATTTTTGTTGCAAGCCTAAGGCAGGAGGAGCCTTAACACCCTTCACAGGATCCATGGATCCCTTCGTAACTTGGGGACAAGGAGCCAACCCAGCAGTACCCACATAAATCTATGACTCCTGGATGCCACCAATATTTTGAACTTGAGAAGGCAAGTCCAAAGCTGGCTGACAAACCTATTAAACCCTTGATAAAATCAGATCCTCCTTCATTGCTTCCACCTCCTAAATCTATACTTGACCCTTAACCCCAGAAGAAAGCTCAACTGGAATAACATCTTCTTGGACTATGCTATCAAGAACCTCAAACCTATTAAATGTGCCATCATTCTATTTATCCATCTAGGATCTCTTCTTGCCTTTGCCTTTATTATGGGATTTAACTAGGATAAATCCCTCCTTATCAATAGGCCCATTAGACACTAGAGCTTTCCCCTTATCCATCCTAGAAGGTCCAGAGGTAGACAAGGGGGAAGATTTCAATCTGGGACATCTATGGTGTAGATGACCATATTCATGGCAAATTCTGCATCTGAATGGAAGGGTTTCATAATCTAGCTATTGGATCCAGGAGGAAGAAACCATGCAAATTTCCATAGAGTCTGGTAATGGATTATTCAAATCAACTTCAACACAAATACGAGCAAAATAAATTACCTTATGCTCTTGAGTCTGTGAAGCTGATCTAATAGGTTTCCCAAGAATTAAAGAGATTGAGTGGAGGATATCTTCCCTCTAAAATTCCAATGGAAGCCTCGGCAAATGAACCCACACAGGTACCCACAAATGGATCTCTTTAAAAGAGTTGAATCCCATATGCCAAGGCTTGATGAAGAGCCCAGCTTGGTTAAATAAATAAGGGCCACCTTCAAAATCCCTATTCCTGTTCGACACGCTTGAAAAAAAACTAGGAAATAGTTATTAGCCATTAAAAGAATCTCCATATCTCCTTTAGGGTTCCAAACCTGACATGCCCAGGATTCCAACATAGGAAGAGAAAGACAAAGGCCCAAAAATTTGCAAATAAGAGCATGCTTGCACTAGTAATCAACATCCTCTGAAACCTGCTCAGGTTGAATAACCAAAACCAGTCTATCTTTTGATCTCTCCAAACATCCATTTACTTTTTTAATTCGAAACAACCCTTTTGATGAGGAGGCACCCTCTCCAAAAAGAGGAAACTCAGTCTGATCCTTGTTACTAGCATGCATCAAAGAGGATGGATCTACCATCTCCAAATCTAGGGAAGAAGTAAGACCCTTAATCTCCATGGCTATATGAGCTCAAGCACCAATCAGAAGAGGGAAAGAGGCAAGGCAGTCAGCCCAAATGCCCAAACTTCCATGCACCCCCCATCCAAGAGACCCATGCACCAAACAACGACCAAAAAAATGTCCAGCCATAGAAAGGAGGAGATCAAACCCCTGTCTAACCCCCTCTAGACCCCTACAAACACATAAACCCCCCCTCACGAGCACAAAATGGCCACTGACATGCTCATAAGATAGATGAAGTAAGCTAGGGCACATGGGCCTTAGCTCACGCCAGAGGTCTATGAAATGCCATCTTTGATTATTTTCATTAGTTGAATCCCCTTTGATGAAAATAATCTTCTTCATCTTGATGTTTTATCAGATAGTACTTATGTTCTTTCTTTCTCTTTCTCTCTTCCTTCTTGCACCTACATTCAGATGCACAAGTAGCTTGTTTTCTTGCAACCTATTATTCTTTAGCTAAAATCTAATACATTTCATTTTCTTCAACCTCCTACATTTATGGTGATGGTGGGGAGTCTTTAGGGTGAAACTTTGATCTAGGTACTGAATGCTTCTTTCTTCCTATGATTACCAATTTGTGCTGTGGTGGTGGTATAAAAATTTATGTTGTAGGTTGTGGTTCCTATTTAACAGTGGACTAGCCAAATGTGCATTCCTCTAACATATTTAGGCTGTAGCCACCTCAAATAACAATTGCATAGAAGACTCCATTTATACTAGCTACTATGTTTAACTAGTTAGGAGGATTCTTAAATCTAACCATTTATGATGGGTCTATGTACCTTGAACAATACCTGTTAACTTCCAAAATTAAGTAGCAAGTTAAGGGCCTCACTAATGAAAAATTATAAAAATCTGAATTAGTAGGGGATTTAGCTAATAGAGCATTGGAATTCATATACAAAGAGATCTCCAAAATGCAAGTCTAAAATATGCCCAGGACTAGATAATCATAGAGTTTAATATTAATAAATGCACTAGCCAAATAATACAAGTATTAAAAGGAAATCAGGTAAAAGTTTGGAGGAGTTGATCTGTGATTATGATCATAGATTTTTGGATGTAATGAACAAAGTAGAGTTCACTTTAATAGATAAAGAAAAAGCAACATGTTTTGTTGAAGGATTATGAAGTAGGATTTGGTTTTCCACTGTGCAAACTCAATATGAGACAAAAGCATATGCCCAAGCCATTGTATTGTGTGTTGAACAAATCAAAGACTATCATGAAACTCTTATAGCTAACTCAAAATTTGAAAATACATTGCAATATTTTATGAAAAATATGGAGTAGTATCATGAAACCAAAAAATCTAAATTGAACATGTGGTGCATCGAGTGTAGAAAAGGACACCATAAAAATTAATTCCCTAAAGTAAATATGGAATTTGATGAACTTTGATGAGTAGTAGGGCATGCCATGACACAATTCCATCTACTAAAATAATATATCAAAATGCCTCAAAATCTGTACTATAATTTCTGAAAATCAACTAACCATAATGAGAATAATTGTAGAGCTCTAGAGGAACTTAAAGAGGGAATCTCTAAAAATGTGTTTATCATCACAGCGTAGCAAATTTCCTCAGTGAAGTAAATAATTCCAAGCCTAGAGGTTGATAAGAATTGTGTGACCTAAATAGGTCCACAATGGATTCTGAGTTCACCACAATACCAACCTCACATTCTGGCTAGATGGACTCTTTCTTTGCCAAGTTGGATACCCCCATCTCCTCAATATCATTATCCAACATCTTGGAGTTCACCCATAACGTAATCACAATAATCAAATTAGAATCTGCTAGCTGCATAATAGCAGTTCAATATGGGAGACAATAATCAATAGTATTAGTAGTAGAGTTCTATGTAGCCATAAGGATGATATTGAGGAGGATATCAACCTAATATGGGAGGATGACATGGTGGATATAGATGAGGATACCAAGGTGTTTGAGGAAACAATTATTAATGGCCTCATCTGCAATGCTACCCATGTGGAGAGTATAATTACATTCAAAGAAACTACATAATGAATCTACAAAAATAATCATATTGTGCATATTATAGAGTCTTTGATCAGCATGATACAAAAGATTATCCTATTCTAGAAAATTAGAAGAAGGACCAAGCTATCTGAAATGTAAATATGGTAAGTGCAAAACCTAAATAAAATGCCTTTCTAAATGTTGTGACATGGCAACAACATGCAAAAAAAGGACTCCCTCCACTTGAGATGACTTAGGATCAGGGTATTAGAAAGGCTATACAAGATAAATACTTAGATCTAGCCACAAAAAAGAGTCTTATGAATGAATTTGCATAGCTATTGAAAAATATTCAACAACATGAAACTACTGATGGTGATGTTATAGCCATTGATGTGCAAATATATGGTCAAAGTGTGTGCATCACATGACAAGATGGATTTGTCACTATTTTATCATATTTATTGAAACTCCTAAGTACTCTACACATTAAATACATATCATAAAACATTATGAACCTATTACATAATCTTTTGGAATGTGTGTAGTGTGGCTAGAAAAAGATAGAAAAGCTAGTTTGGTACATCAAGATGAAGAAACCATGGGATGTGGATGCATGGATTAATATTGAAGTTACATGATACAAAATCCCAAATATTATCTTTGATTTTGGTAGCACAATAAATATGATTCCTAGATCTACATGGGAAGCTATTGGATGACTAGCCCTTAGCTACAACCCAATAACCTTGAACTTGGATGACTATGGGATAGTTGAGCCTATTGGCTGATTGGAAGATGTTCAAATCAAAGTTGTAGATTTGTCTCTATGAGGATACTTTGAGGTCATAGACATGAATACTATGGTAATATACTATCCTACCCTAATAGGAAAGAAATGGGTGTATGGTGGTCAGATGACTATCAATACAGTACCCAACTAGCTTCAGGCACATCAAGGAGATAAGGTTGTGGTCATTCCCCTTAATAGAGTGCATAAATTGTATATAGTTATTGTTGAACTAGACTCTCCACATGTTATACAAGAAACTATCTGGATGAAGGTCAATATAGAGGAGAATCTTAATGCTCTCCGTGCAACATAATGCAACTTCATGTACCAACAAGCCAAACCCCAAGTGCAATCAATGCTTACCCATCAATTGAACATAATAAATTAATGGAGACCAAGAAATAAGTTATGCAGTCAATTGTAAATTAGTTCATTAGTAAATATTGTGCCTCCATGTCTATAAAATTTCCCACTCACTCAAAAGTTGATTTCCTATACCAAGCTGATGATCACATGTAAGATTATATAGAACCAACAAGGGAAGACATAGTGGCTTAGCAAGTAGCTTAAACTATCAGTGGTGATTGAGATATGCATATCCTTAACTAGGACCATGGTGAACATGAACTTAGGCCCATGAGGATGGCCTTTATGCATGAACATCAACTACCTGTATATTATGCAATGAAGGACATCAATGATTTTATTCTATGACTGCAAATTTATATTCTAACTATCAATTAATGGGTTAGCATACTAAACTATGTTTTGAAGGGAGTTGCTAGAACTTGGTGAGAACCTCATCAAGATAATCAAATGGAGTGGGATGACACCTATGAACTCGTGATCAGTATATTTCATCTCCAATAATTCATTTGCACTAACTAGCCATTTTTTCAAGAAGGAGAATGCCCTGAGATTCATGTACATTAATGTGTTAAAGTTTGAAATGTAGAACATGTGACACCTAAGTATTGGGTTCATATTTTTCACTATACACTGGCTCCACTACCTACAACATGGTACATGCATCAAGAGTGTAGGAGAGAAACCAAACAATAGGCACAAGTACAAAGTGACTTTATACAAACTTTTGTTTTTGAAGATGAAAATTTGTTAGTCTATAACACACTTCAAAAACTCAAGTACTTTCTATGCCATAAGTGCATGGAAGATATGAGCACCATAACAAAATCAACTATGTAGAAAAACATAGCTTCCAATCTTAATTCTGTACTCCAAAGGTATAAAGCTACTAGGACTAAAGAACAAGCCTCGGCATGGCCTTGTCACCAAATCCAAGATGAGGCAGATGATGATGAAGACTCTAATTCTGATGCAGATTTAGATTTGAATGATTTATTTGGACTTGAGGGGCCTATAAAACCACTTAAGGACACTGACATAGCACTAACTAAAGAAGATAAGATGTGTAACATCTAGATCCTAGATAAATAAGGGCAAAGGAAGATCCAAGAATCAATAGGTGATGAAAAATGCAACATATATTAGCAACTTCTCAAGAAATAGGTCACTAACATTGGAATAGAAGACGTTCCAAAACTGACTATTAGATGGAGACTAAGATTTTAGAAGCCTTACAACTTCTCAAGGACTACCAAAATGTACTCCCCAGTAAGTTATCAGAGGCACGAGGAGTTGACACATCTCTTGGTGGGATGCACATTGAATTGAAAGAGTGCACATGTCTAATTAAGAAGTGACCATACAAACTCAATCCTACTATGAAACTAAAAATAAAATTAGAAATAGATAGGATGTAGGATGCAGGGATAATATATCTAGTATAAAAAGTTGAATGGGTAAGCCTAATGGTAGTATAGCCCAATAAATTAGGAGAAATCTAGGTATGTAGAGACTATCGTATTCTTAATGATGCTTATGTAAATGATCCACTCCCCATACCATTTACAAATGAAGTCCTGAAGTCTGTCACAGGCTATGAAGTATATTCCTTTATAGATGGGTTTAATGGATACCATCATATTTTGATCACAGAAGAGGATAGATCCAAAATGACTTTTGTAATAGAGTGGGGTTATTTTGCTCTTCTAAGCTAGATATAACAAATACAAATCATATTCTTCTCTCTCAAATGCTCTTCTAAGCTAGATATTAAAATATCAAATCAACCTCTCTCACACACATTACAAATGGCTTCTCAAGCCTTTATTTATAGCTTTCCAAATGACCTTTGGCCTTCCCCCTTTGTGACCCTTAGATCCTCATAGAAAATGGCACCAAACTTGTATGACCCTTCATATCCTTGCCTTTGAAAAGTCATGTGGTGACCTTTCATGAGAAAAAATGTCCTTCCCTCTTTTGTCCTTATCTTGGTGACTTTTTGTATTCCTCAAAGTGTCCCTTCATGAGAAATTGCACCCTTCCTCTTTTGTCTTCACTTGGTGACTCTTGGAATTCCCCAAGATGACTCTTCATGGGAAAATGCATCCCATCCTTATTTTTTCTTTACCCCATGGCTTTTTGACTTCTCCATGGGCCCGTCTTTTGTCTCATATGTAACCAAAAATATATTCGTTAATATTAAATAAATATTAACTCACATTAGCCAAGATATATCTATTACAAATATAATTAAATGCAATGGGGCCTTTATCACCAAAAATGCTAGACCTTTGACATCAATGAAAATATTTCCAACAATCTCCCCCTTTGTCATTGATGGTAACCTCAATCATAAAACTGCCACATCCTATCACCTGCACATATTGTCATCTGAAAACATATAGTAACTCCCCCTTACTGTAAAAACCTGTATCTATTTATGCATCTATACCTGTACCTATTATTCTCCCCCTTTGGCATTAATGATAAAGGGCCTACCTAGAGCGAACACTTAGCTCCCCCTCAATTGATGTTGAACATCAATGGTAGGAAGTAATAGAAATTACTCCCAACTCCTCTTGTAGATCTTTGAATGTATCTTTTGATCGTGCCTTTGAGAAGATATATGATAATACATACACATTATTCCCTGTCCTTTGAGTATCTGCAATCAACTCATTTGAATCTTTTCTTCTAATCTCACAATATGAAATTTAATGTGTATCCTTGATCACATATTTTACTAACACTCAATAGATTATGCTTAAGACCTTTTACATATAAAACATTCTTAGTCTTAGTTCTACCATAATCTAAACTCAAAGTACCTTTTTTGGCTATCCTGGCAGTGGTTTTATCTCTGAATCTCACTATGCCACCATTGATCTTCTTTAGAGTTATGAACTTACTTTTATCTCCTGTCATATGCCTTGAACATCTACTATTAATGAGCCATGGCTGATATTTATTTCTTACATGCAAAGCTGTCTAAACTATCATAGAATCTTCAGGTTGTTTCTTCTGCCATGAACATGTCTGAACCTTCTTCTTGATGAATGGAGATTTGAAACTCTGATCCTTCTTGACTGACTCAAACACGCTTCTACAATACTAAGCTATGTGTCTAAAGTTATTGCACTTGTAGCATACTATGGTCTCTTCATCAAAGCTTGATAGAGGAACAAAAGAGTTGTGACTTCTGCTTGACTCTACTTGATTTTCCTTCTCCTTATTTTTGACATTATTAGCTCTTTTTCTACATTCTAATTTTTTGCAACCATACCCATTACAATAAAAATAATAGCCATAAAAATAAAACTTGACTGTATATCTCTGACCTGATTACCTTTTGTAGCTTTGTTCCTTCCAGCCTTCTCTGTTTGAAATGTCCTCTGTATTCTTCACTTCTCCCCTTTTTGTTTCCTCTTTTGTAAGAGCTTTAGCATAGCTCTTTTTCTTTTCAAATTTGATCCCTATCTTATTTGAATTTGCTTTTTGACTTTCCAATATCTTATTCAACATGTTAGTGTTATCCTCAAATTTTAAATCACTAACTATTTTATTATTGACTGCTTTCTCAATCTCTTCTTTTAAAGAGGCAATTTCAATAGCATACCTTTCACATTCTTTTCTTGCTATTTCCAACTATGTTGTTAGATCTTCTTCATTCTTCTTGGCTTCTTCAAAGTGTGCTTGTAGATCTTCAATCATTTCCTTTAACTCTTATTTATTTTTCTTGATCTGGCACTTTAATCTTCGATTCTTCTTCTCAACAACTTTTAACTCTTCTAGGGCACAAATGAGTTCTCCTTCCGTATTCACTTTAGCTTCTTCCTTTTCTTCTTCTTGATTCATGTATGGCCATGAATAGAATTTCTTCTTCTTCTGAATCCCTGACTCCACTATCTTCGACTGAGCTAGGATCCTTAGAATATAGGCTTTTCTTCTCCAATCCTTTCTTGGATTTGCCTTTGAAATGCTTCTTGTATGTAGGCTTTTCTTCTTCATCATCATTACCCTTATTTGGGCATCTAGCTGAAAAAAATCCAATCTTTCCACCATTAAAACATTTAAAAGGTAATTTTCCTTGATATTTACCTATTCCTCTTTTCGTCTTGCGAATGAAAAGTACTCCATTGTTATCTTCATCATCACTGGAACTATCACTTGATTCTTGAATCTTAGCTTTCTCTTTCTTTGATGTCTTGAAAGCTGCTTCTCTCTTTGAGGGTTTATCTTGTTCTATCTGCATCTCATATGCCGTGAGTATACCATGAAGCTCATCCATCTTTAGCTTGGCTAAATTCTTCATCTCCTTGATTACTGAAACCTTTGCATCATATCTCATTGGTAAATATCTCAAAACCTTTTGTACCACTGTTGACTCTTCTAATGTTTCTCCAAGACCTTAAATCTGATTTAAATTTTGATCAACTCGTAAAAGATAACTTGTTATATCTTCTTCTTCTTTCATCTTCAAACTTTCAAACTGTCTTCTAAAAGTTTGAAGCTTAGCTTGCTGAACCTTTCCATCACCTTTGTAAATATTCTCAAGTGTTACCCAAGTTTCATGAGCAGATTTACATTGCATAACTTTAACAAATTTAGATTCACATAAACTACATAAAATAGCATTTAAAGCTTTAGCATTACATTCACTTGCCTTCTTTTCTATTGGAGTAATTGCAGATGTTTGTGGCTCTTCATATTCCTCCATCACTACTTTCCATATGTCAAATCCAAGGGCCATCAAGTAAGTCCTCATTCTTATGCTCCAAAAAGCATAATTCATCTCATTAAACAAAGGTGCCTTATTTGTAGAAAATCCTTCCTGTGACCTAGCCATCGTGCTTTCCCGATCTACCTTCAAGCTGTAAAACTTTTCAAAAAGGAACCTTCTCTTATACCAATTTTTAAGCATAGGATATACTAAGAGGGGGGCTGAATCAGTATATCTTATATCTTATAAAACTTTCCCTTAACCAAATTCTACTTAATCAAACATTCAAGATATGCAATAAAACTCAAACAATAAACACCACACAAGATAGAGAGAGACCAGATATAACGTGGAAACCCAATGTGGAAAAAACTATGGAGAACAATCTCAAGTATATGAATTAGCACCAACCCAAATAATATTCGCAAGCACCAACTTGCAGGAGCACCAACCCCTTTGTTGAGTACCAACCTAGCAACTATTCATGAGCACCAACCCCTTTACCAAGCACCAACCCAAAAATAATTCATGAGCACCAACCCAAAGGAGCACCAACCCCTTTGTTGAGCACCAACCCAACAACTATTCTTGAGCACCAACCCATAGGAGCACCAACCCCTTTGTGTATACCTAACAACTATCTCTCAATGTTGCTATCTCAACAAATGATAGTTCATTACAACATCTCTTTCCTCTCTCTCTCTCACCTTTGGTCTTCTAAGCTAGATATAACAAATACAAATCATAGTCTTCTCTTTCAAATGCTCTTCTTAGCTAGATATTACAATATCAAATCAACCTCTCTCACGCACATTACAATGGCTTCTCAAGCCTTTATTTATAGCTTTCCAAATGACCTTTGGCCTTCCCCCTTTGTGACCCTTCAATCCTCATGGAAAATGGTGCTAAACTTGTAGGACCCTTCATATCCTTGCCTTTGAAAAGTCATGTGGTGACCCTTCATGAGCAAAAACATCCTTCCCTCTTTTGTCTTTATCTTGGTGACTTTTCATATTCCTTAAAGTGTCCCTTCATGAGAAATTGTGTCCTTCCTCTTTTATCTTCACTTGGTGACTCTTGGAATTCCCCAAGATGACTCTTCATGGGAGAGTCCATCCCATCCTTCTTTTATCTTTACCCTGTGGCTCTTTGACCTCTCCATGGGCCCTTCTTTTGTCTCATATGCAACCAAAAATATATTAATTAATATTAAATAAATATTAACTCACATTAGCCAAGATATATCTATTACAAATATCATTAAATGCAATAGGGCTTTTATCACCAAAAATTCTAGACCTTTGACATCAATGAAAATATTTCCAACATACCATTCAAAGTTTTCATAGACCATCAAGCTTTGCACTACTTGGTCAACAAACCAATGCTAGAAGGATGAATATCTCACTAGTTGATGTTGTTTCAATAATTTCAATTATGAATAAATGTAAAAAAAGGTAGAGAAAATGTGGGACCTAACCAACTAAATCAAATTTTGAATGGTGAAGATCTAGAAGAACTATAAGAAGACTCACCTGATGCACACCTCTTTCGTGTCACTATGACTCTTAAAATTTTTGAAGCTATTGCTAACTTCTTCGAGCAAGGAATCTTCCCTATACATTTTCAAGAATGGGACAAAAAGCATTTTGTGACCAGAGCACTACCATACATAATCTTTAAAGGACTGCTATATCACTTGAGGAAGGATGAAGTCCTATGCAGGGTTGTCCCCCAACATGAATGCACTCAACTCTTAGAGGAAGCTCATCTAAGATTTACAAGAGGACATTTTATAGGAGAGGCTACAGTGAGAAATATTTTATAGAGCAAACTGTGGTGGTCAAATTTGTTTTTGGATGCACATAGAGTTGTGTAGTATTGTGATGTTTACCAATGTATGGGAAAACCTCTCCATAAAGATGAGATGTTATTTCAACCCCTAATAGTAGATCATCCATTTGAATAGTGGAGTATTGACTTTGTAGGACCAATCAACCCTCCAAGTAATCACAATAAGGTCAAGTATATTATTACTATGATAGACTATTTCACTAAATGGGTTGAAGTTGCTACCACACCTAGCCATGGTGCGAAGGATGTAACAAATTTTTTGTATGGAAACATCAATTACCAAGTTCAAATGTTTGATCAAACTAGTTAGTGATAGAGGAACGTACTTCCTTAATAATACTATCAAAGCTTTGATAGAAAATTTCATGATTACACATCATTAAATCACTACCTATCATCCAAAAATGAATGGTCAGACTGAAGCTTCCAATAAGGTACTAGGGAAAATGCTTACAAAAATATGTGATGTTAAGTATAATGATTGGGAAGATCAAATTTATGTGATATTATGGGCATATGACCCAAATATTAAGAAAGCTATACGATTTACACCATTTTAGTTGGTATACAACCAAGAAGTACTCATGCCAATGGAATATCTAGTGCCCAACTTGCACATCACTATAGTTATGCAATTAGGAGAGCATGAATCTATTACCAATCAAATCTTAGACTTGAAAAGAATGGATGATTTTATAATAAGAGTGGTATGGATATAGGAAATACATAAATAAAGTTAGAAATCATGGCATGATCAAAACTTGCACCAAAAGGAATTCCACAAGGAGTGGTCAGTTTTGTTGTATGATAGTCAGTTCAAAGCACTCCTAGGCAAATTAAAAATAAGATGAAAATGACCTTACATTATTCATGACTTGACATAGCAAGGAATGGGAGTTTTCAGAGATTTATAGGGAACCATATTGCCAAGGTGAGTAAATGGCTATAGGCTTAAGCCCTACTACCAATAGTTATTGATCTCATTCTGCAATCTGAGTGGGTGCTAAGTAGAACCATGTAGATTAAGATTTCCCTTATTTTATAAAGTTTTCTATGTGTGTTTATTTTCTATTTCTTTGTTTTTAGATGATCTTAGTAAATGACATTTGTGAAGAACATAGACCAAGTATTATGTGCACCAAGAGTGCACAGGAAAAGCCACATGTACAGCTAGAGAGTCAACAAGGAGAGACTAAAAAATATTAAGTCCAAAAAAGAAGCTAGAATGTCACATCACAAAGATGTCCTTTAGATAATGGTCATCCACTCAAAATAAGTGTAAAAGCTAAAGGTTGATAGATGTGATCTTCCATAAATTAGTGGCTAGTCAACATCAGTAGCTTGCACCTCTCGTACAAACACTTATGGGCATAACAACATAAATTGATTCACCAATGATTAAATGCTTTAATGGATAGATCATAAATTGATCCACCACATCTTCCATTATATTTAAGATGAGTGGATAGCCAGGTATGGCCTTGATGTGGAAGCTAAGAGGCATGAAATCTATAAAAGTTAAGTTTGAACTCCATAGTTGCATTTCATATTTAGCACATTTTTGAGACTTGTATGTATCAAGATCCAAAACAATTCCATTTCCCAAAGCATTCAAAAGTAATTAAAAATATTCTCATGCCACCATAGATATTATACCATTGATTTAACCTCTCTTAGAAGCACAGAAGGAAGACATGGGCATTGATATGGCACTTTGGTAGGCAAAATACAATGATCATGAGCCCTTTCAATACTTATGAAAATCCAAATAAAATATCTTTCTATTAGACCCCATGAATGTTGCATAGCCACTTTCTCTCAGAGTTCCCCATAGATTCTAGAATATAGATGTTGGTCACCTACTCTAAATTCCAACTTTTGGTCACATGGGTGAAATTATTCAAGTATTAATTGGATGGAATAATGAGGGATTGATATACTTGGGGCTAAATGAGATGATCATCATCAACACACAGGCCATGGTCTGAGCTCTTGGCATGCGTACATGTGAAGATTCCTTATTAGCCTAAAAGACCAAAACACCTATTTTTCTACAAGTCTGGGACTAGTATGTGTGACAAAACTAAGGGATCGTCATTGATGAGATACTATATGAACTTATGTGCATTCTGGTCAAATGCATCATTGAATGATTTTGGTAGACAATCAAATAATCCAAATAGATACCTAAGGGAATTATGGACATTGTACATAAGATGATCCACCAAGGAAAGCAATTCAATTGGCCTAAGTATTTTGTATAAGAATTGATCACAAACATTGACAAGTGTCGTAGTACTCCAAAGCAGACCTTTTAGTATCAATTTTTCATCCTCCTTTGCTTCACATAGTAGAAGTCACCCAAGGGGAAAGTGCATCTTGATATAGATTATTGGCCAACATAGCACAACTATAAAATCATGTGGATGCAGGAACTAGGAGCCCTCACACATGAGGGGAAGTTTAAATCATGGTGGGAAGAATTTTTGGATCTCATTGCAACACACCCCCAAATCCCACCAGATGTCCTTCAATATCTCAAATAACATGCCAATGTGACATTTTTTCCAAAGGGAGTTTTCATTATGATCCATGAGCTACCATGCTCACCCTTCAAACCACTTCTATTTTTCATCATAATGGAGATGGTGCAAGCTGAGGTGGCTAGACAAAAATATCATGTAATAAGGTGATCAACTCCACTGCAATCCATACCACTGAGCTCAGACATTATTGTAGTGCAAACTTTAAAACTGATGTCCAATTCATAATTCATATGGGAAAGCACAAAGCAAACCTTCATACAGTGTCACCTCTTCCAAATCACACAACACAAAGCACATCATGGAAAGAAGATCTTAAGGTGCCACAAATTATTGGTTCTAACGATCTCATGGAGATGAGAACTAATGTGAAAGAAATCTACCAAGTCATGTTGGTAGACATGGTTGGGGACTATTATGATAAGGAAGAAGAAAATGAGTTATTATTTTAGAATGCAGTGTGCATAGTAAAAATTCAAAATTAGGTACCACCAAACCTATGGGTGGAACTTCCAGCTTGATCACAATCTATAACTATGGATACAATCAAAGAAGAGGAGGAACAACTTTAGCATGGAATTGACTTCTTACAGCCCTAATCTACACCCACATATGTATCAGATGTCATTTTCACACCCCTACTACAAATCCCACTAGAACTAATTATGCCCTAGTCTATAACATGATGGGAGATGAGAGTCTCCCCTAATTCCTATCTATGTACTACTCTGTGCACCAGAGGAATTTTTGTGCACACTCTGCTTATTTTCACCTCTTTGCTATTGTTTTTCAATGTCACCTATTCCTATATACTTCAAAGCCTTCCTTATTGAATTTATTTTCCCAAATGGTTCACATGCTTTGAAAATGATTTTTTCTAACTCTTCTCCCCTTGCTCGGATAGATGAAAACTTCTAGTAGGATATATAATATTGGGTTGCAGGGATGTATACACTTTTGATGAATAATCTTTTCCAATGAATTCTTTCTCTATTGTGATTAAGCTTATAATTAACTTGAAACCATTTTAATTATTCTTATTTTGTCAGTACCCTTTTATGTAGTTGTGCACTACTTCTATCTTCCATTCATTCTACTCCTAAACTACTCTCAACTTCTTCCTCACATGTCTTTTCTACTCACTCTTCATCTTCTTGCACTTTCTACCAGCATCCATCATCATTCTCTTTCTTTGATCTTCACTCATCATCCCACTCATTGCTTCTACATACTTATTCATCAATTACTCTACTACTATTCTTACTTTTATCCGTAGATACTTGGGTATCCATCTATTTATTCCATCTACGCTGTTGTCATAGTTCTTTTTTTGAATCCAGAGTTTTCTTATAACTTTTCTTCCCTCACATATCCATTCTAGATTATCATTCAAGATCTAGTCACTCATTTATCCATCATTCGCCATCATGTGCACACATCCCCATATGCTTGAAGTGACTACTCCATATTGGATGGAGTATGTACCATGGCCTTTTCCACTACCAACATCTTCAATAAGAGAGGTAGTCACTATAAAAATTTCCCTTTGATTCCTCATATGAAGTGATCCTACACAGCCTCGAACACTATATAGCTTTATATTGTGAACTCAATAGTGTATCCATCTATAGTGGTTTCAACCCAGTAATCTATCACTCTTGTCTAATCAGTTTCTAATTTCACTAACAGGTATATCTTTCTTCAGTCTAAGTAATGGTTTCTCCTACTCTAGGATGAAAGAAACAATACTTGAGTCCTTTCAACTAATTATCCAAAAATTTGGGTAGCTCACACCAAAAAATCTCATATATTTTGCCATATACATGTTCATAAATGATTTTACTTGTAGTGAGGCTCATCTTTTTGGATTCTTCTGTGAAGTGCCATATTTTCTGGTCTAACCAGGTTTCAATATCTTGTTGTCCCAATAACCATCTTAGCATAATTATCCCTATAAAGAGTGTTTTCACGCTAACTACACCATTGTTAGAAAAGGTTCTTATTTCAACAGAACACGATAAGGATGAGGATAACTAAGTTTTTTTAGTTTGTGTAGGGAAGAGTAATGAATTAATAGTTAACAAAAACATAACAAAGATAAATGATGTGTGTTTACAAGGAACTAGATTAACCAAAGAGTTATTTAGATGAATAGAACATTCAGACTACTTTTAAGATAGATTAAACCTTAGCATTGAACATGACAACACAAAACACAAGAAATTTTATAGGTAACCATGAACCAAATAACATATATTGATCTTAGTAAAGGGGTCATCAATCTTCTTCATATAAGCATACATATTTATAGTCATTCCAGTTCCTGAATATTCATATTATTCTTCATACATTGGTGCCAAAATGAGGATAATGTTAATTTTCTATGCTTTCACAAGCTAAGAGGATAGGAAAAAATACACAAGTTGATAATTATATATATAATGCACAAATATCTAAAGGAATATCGTGTACAACTTTCTTATCCAATTTTTCTTCTCCTAACATACGTACCTACATAATTGATCTTCATACACCTAACTATGATGATGGTTATGCTTTATATGACCCATTTTTGGGAGGTCTTATTTAGGCTAGAGATGTTAAGATCCTTAGTTATCATTATTCTTTGTATCAGTCTTTCCATTTATCTTATCATATTTCATCTTATACCATTCCTCCTTGTATCATTATTCCTCTTGTTTTTAGGGTGGAGATGGTGCATTCAAATGACACACCTCTATTTTTTAAAGAACCTCTTATGAGCATGCTTATGGGTCATGCTATGACTAGTCCCTATCAGTTCATTAGATACTAGGATCCTTATAGCCTAATTCCCCATGAGATGTTTGCTATTATCCTTAAGCCCTATGTGCATCTTACTCCTCCCTCAACTTAGCCTAGTTTGTATCCTATTCCCACTCTACCTTTAGTTGAGTCTCTTCCTACTTCTGATTCTATTTATCCTTCAATGAACCCTTGTCCAGTCTCTCTACCAACCCCACCTCCCCTTAGTGATGGACTACTTCCTTTACCCTAGCTCACTCCTCTGCTTGCCAAATAAGCTGACCAACTATATTATGGAATTCATAGAGTCACCATTCATTTGATTAGAGATTATAAACTATACCATTCTTCCCAAACTTATGCTTCCACTCCCTCTATTATTACACCCATAAAGTCTACTAATAAGTATATTTGTTACTTCTACAACACAAATAATCATTCTTCCACCCATTGTTGAAAGCTTCAAAAATATATTGACACCATGCATCCTAATATTCTTTAGCATAAAAACAAGGCTATACCTCCTCGCAAGTTATTACCTAATTATATTTCCAAATATGGAGAGGTATATTATTTATAGCACCAATGTAATACCCATCACAATGATAGTTATCGCATCCTCGAATAACATTCTCCAAAATCACCTTATGACCATTCTTGCACTTGTTATTCCTCCTCCCATAGGTCACCCATGCAAGAAGGGTCCCCCTTCTTCCCCTATGATTCCTCCACCTATGGTCCCTTTTCCACTTGTGGTTCCTCCACTCATGGATCCTCCTTCACCTGTGGTCCCTTCTCCACCGATGACTCATTCATGTCCCATAGATTCCACTCCTATTCCTTCTCCTATGTATCCTTTGAATTATGGCCCTCATAAGCATGATCCTTTAGTCATGCCTATATTTTATATTGAGGAGATAATTTGACTAGCTTTCACTAAATATTGATGAGACCCTCATTACATTTATAGTCCAACTTCATAGAGATCTATCAAATGTTATGGATAATGTTTGTGGATAAATTTACCAATATTTATGAACACAAAATGATGTTCCTTCACTTTATTATTCATTTTTGGATTGGATGTGTGCTCCATTTTATTTATATATATCTACTTTATATCATTTGACTTTGTGTTAAATTTTGCTTCTGTTATCTATCTTATATAACTCTTTATATTTTGCATTATATTTTGTCTATGGTGTCATTTTCTTTCCTTATGATATCTTATGGATTATTTTCATGATTACATGCTTCTTTTATGTGTTCATTTATTTCCATGAATGTCTTATTCTTTTCTCATGATTTTTTGCTACCTTATCTCCATAACACAGATAATAATTATTATGACTTGGCTATACAAACCTTATTCCCCTTAGTAATCCTTATTTACCTTGTGATCAATTAACAAACAAGTCATCTCATTGTAGTCTCATTTTACTAGTCCACTTTGGATCTCAATTTATTCCCCTTATATTTCCTTTTGTAAATTAAGCATACACATGGTTAAAGCTTGAGATAACATACTAGTTCATAAGTAAGCCTAAGTGTTTTAGTCAGTCATGTCTTTGGATACTTAACTTCCTTTAGCCAAGGTTTAAAGCTCATTCATGTGTATCACTTTGTCTCTAATGTTGGTTATTCCAAGTTTGTATGGAAGAGGAATTTTAAAATCCATAAAAATTTAAATGACAAATCATTTTAACAAAAGATAATGATATACAAGGAAACATTCAATATTTAACCAAATATAATGATAAGTACATTTGTTTTTGATTTCTTGTAGTTTTATAAATCATTTTTGCCTTTTTAATTTTAGCCATGCATGTATATCACATAATGCTAGAAAATAAAACACTCCACATATATTTCCTGTAGTACATACAACAAAAGCTAAATACATGCACTAGAAAGAACTATATCCATGCATCAACATCCACAACCAAATACAACTTATGAGATCAAATCCAAACTAGTGATGTGTGTGTATATATATATATTATATGTTTTATTTAATAAAATTATAAAGTACAAAATACATAGCTCCAACTCCATGACTGGGCTCCATCATGCCTATTTTATGGTCTAGCCATGCTACACATAGATTCCTCAGATTGTGCCCTCTGAATGGTATGCTATAATGAGGTAATCTAGGATCTCAAACTTGATAATTGTCCGTATAAGTTTGTCACCTATGCCTGCACCTATCCAAGTTGGGTTATGATAGCCATATGTAATACTCTCTCATGAGCTGAGGCCTACCAGGCTTGTGCCTCTCCCTCTTCCACCCCCACTGATGGATGTAATCCATTCCCACATGTATGAAACTACCGATCAACCTCTCCCACTAGTCTAAACTAGCCTACCTATGTTGGGGTAGCGAGTACCATAGGAACATCTAGAGTGGTAGGGTTGTATGGTGATTATACCTTATCTAAAATACCATGATGCACAATCATAATTAGGGCTCCCCATCTGACCTCCTTTATTGTAGGATCTACAAAACCAAAACTAGATAGATATTAGATCACACATATATCTCAAAATATATCTATCTATTATAACCATATGCAACTAATATTCTATATCAAATCTTAAATCAAAATCACAACATTTCTCACCAGTGTTAGTGTCACTAACCACCATATCCCATCTACTCACCTACCAAGCATGGTATCTCTATTTGTTCATCCCTTGAGTACCTACTCGATGGATAGCCTCAATGCTAGTGAAAATTGAGGTGTCACCACTCATGCAAGTTGTGACCCTCTCCTGAGAGGTGTCTCTATAGACTAGCTATGTCTTAGAATAATTGCTAGGTCATCTTGCACTATTGACCTTGCCTGTGTTTGCTCTCACTAGTGGTGCCTCTATTTATGGTGTGGTCAAGGTGGTCATTATTTATACTACTATGGTGGTTACTATGGTTCATACTATGGTTCATGTTGTATACCTATATCCACATCCATGCTATCCCCTCCCCTGGTCACTTGTTGTCTTACTCAACCAGTCCATCATCTAACATATTGTAGCCTAATCATAAGTCTCTCTACTAGTGCTCATCCTCATCCTCTCCCCTTGACTTTATAAAATGTCATGCATAATAAACACACACTACTAAAGGGGCCAATGGGTATGGGATTCCAAATTACCCTAGCAAGTGTGCCACCAGATATAGCTCTACCCATGAGTTGTAGTGGCCTGTGATCTGCACCTATGCCAACCCTGTCACCATGGTCAACTTACTGGGCCATACACTATTTCCCCTCATGTGATAATATGAAACAATGCAACATGGGGCATGGCCTAAGCTACATGGTCTTGCCTCCATCTCATCACTTGAGGTAATATGTCATTGACCACATTGGGCAATCCAACTGGTTGATATATAGGAAAACTATCATATATCCAAGCACTCAACAAAATAATAGGCCCCATGGTCTTCTACCCTCTAAACAACATCCCATATATATCATGCATGACGTAACCGAAATGATAGATTTAAAATTGTATAGTGTTCCCTGATCTAAAATGGACTGACACAAGGTTATTACATAGAGAAATACCTTATCATCTGACTTATGTCATAGCATTCATGCTATCATAAGTCTAATCATGACCTTATAGATGTCTAAAATATTAGTGATATATATATATATATATATATATATATATATATATATATAATAAATTCACCCTTAATCCTAGGTATATCCTATTATTTCACTAAAATTTTACTTTATTTCTTAAGAAGAAAGTTTTAAAACTTGAAAGAAGGGTGAGGTTAGTAGAACCTTGATTTGGTTTGCGCTCTATGATCCATATGGTTTTAGATACTCTTCTTTATCTAGGGAGGAATGACCTATAGATAAGAAAGCACTAAATAAATGGTTGCTTAGTTAGGTATTAGGGTGGATTGCCTAACATGCTAGGTCCAACAAGTACAAGCTTCCTTGGGGGTTGTCAATCCACACTTTTAAATAATTAAGTTATGGAAATGAAAGATAAATTACTTACATGAATAAAAAAAGATACTGAAATCAAATACAAGAAGTGCTTAAAAATAGATGAATTTGTCTAATTATGCAATACATAATTAAATATTAATGCTAAGTAAATCAGATGTGGTTCAAAAAATAGGGTGATATTTTATGATCAAGAAGAAATTTAGAGAGTGGGATTTTGTTAGGATATGATAGGTGAAGAAAGCTTAATGTTGGAATTGACATATAGTGACCATCGGTAGTTAGGTAAGACTGTCAGTGGTTAGGTGACCATTGGTGGTTAGGGGTAAACCATTGGTGATTAGGTGATCATTGGTGGTTACTGTGAGATTTGGCTTAGGTCAAGAAGTTTGTTTGGGAAGGCTGGAGAGAAGTTATCCAGAAAAACAAAGGGACTAATTACTAAAATTAGATACTTAACTTTGCTTTTGGTCTAAATAATGTTGAGGTGGGTGGTTGAAAGCTTATTGTATATTTTGAAGCAATTCTAATAGAGTGATGATATCTTGGATATTCATTGATGAGTAATAACACTTTTGATTTTTATCTTGGTTATTAGAAGATATAAAAATACCTACACAAAAAGATATGATGTATAAGACTCTAATTATTATTGATCTGTCCTTTTCACCTCCTCCTCTTCTCTTTATATAGGAAAAAGAGAGTTGTGAAACAAGAGGTTAAAAACTAGTTCAACAAGATTTTTAATTTTATCCTTGATATGCATTGATTATGCACATAAATCAAACAAATAAAAGTAAAACAATTTGTAGTTGAGTGGTAGTTAATGCTTAAGGTAGTTAAAGGCTAACCATTAGTGGTCTAGTCTAACCATTGATGATCAAGGGTTGACCATCGGTGGTCAATAGGATAAAGGTGGAATGGTCAGAGTTAGTCAAGTTGACTTAAGTTTGGTGCTTGAAAAGTTATGAAATGGTCTTAATGGGGTCTAGGGATGATTTAAGGATCAACACGACATCTATAACTATCATGTATAATTTTCTAGTGTCTACATTTTCCCCCTTTTTATTGTGTAATTTGTATCAACAAGCTGCAAAACAAGAAATGGATGGTAGGTTGAAGGCTCAGTTACCCTAAGCATGGGAAAAGGTATGCCCACTTAAATTAGGATTCGATGAGGTAAAAAAAAATCAGATGAGGGTTTGATAAGTGGTTAAGTGGGTGACAAAGTTGGTGAGAGGTTGGACATTTAAGGGAAAACATGTGCAGATAATGTGATAGAGTGTGATATCATGGATCATGCATAGACTATACTACCATAGTTGAGTTAGTTGGGTAAAAATAAGGTCATCGCTATAATGAAAATTAACAAGTAGACCAAGTGACCGTATTCAGGCATGGTCGTTATGGTTGTACTCATAAATGCAAGTCTCTTTAGCAAGGTCAGTGTATTCATAGGTATCCAAAGTAGGAAGTGCTCTTGAGAAGACATTTGTGGTTTATGAATAAAAGTATCACAAGTTCAAGTTGTCTAAGATGGCAATGTAATCATAGTGATCAAAGTGACCAAGGTAAGGTCGTCATAAAGACATGCAAAATTTGGGCCAAAATGACCAATTTCAAGGTTGATGTGGTTGGTTTACTTGGTGGAGTAGGTAATCTCCAATGGTATGTAGTTGGTAATGGCAAGGGTATAAGTGGGTAACAAATGTTTTGATCATGGTTGGAAATGATAAGTTAGGTTAGAAATTTTTAAGAAGGTTGATCATCAACAATCAGGGTTGATCATCGATAATCACCTACTGAATATTGATAGTCATACATCAACCTTAAAAGGGAGATGGTAAAAAGGCCACCTAGGGTTTTTATTTCCTCATTATTGCATTATTAACCCATAATGCTTATCTCTTGGTGAGTGTGAAAAAATATCAATGATTAGAGTTGTCATTTGTGATTGAGTGAGTTGAGTGATTGTTGGGTGATTGAGAGTGAGTAGATATGGACTGAGGTTGATTGGTTGGAGATATTGACCTGAGAGGATGTAGAGAAGATAAGGGAGAGTGCCAAGTGTGGTACCAGTAGTTTCTAGAGCTCTTCCATGATGATGATCAATAAATGAGGTAGGTAGTGCACTTATATTTGGTAGTTTGTAGACTAAAGTTTGTTTTTTTTGTTATTATTTAAAACTGTGGATAATTAAGATATAGGGTGAGGGTTTATTACCAATTTTGAGAGTTGGGCATGTGGATGAGTTTAAAAATTGTTATCTCTCTATTTTATTATGTGTTTTGTTACTTTTTTGGCTATTTAAGGGGAGTTTACCAAGCCCTAAGATTTGAGAATCACCAACAATCACTACACGGTGACTGCCAATGGTTGCTATCGATCAATGACCACCAATTGGTCATTATGTAGACTATCGATGGTTGACCACTTGGCCATCGATGGTCAAAGGTTGATTAGTGATGGTCCTAAGAACCATCATTGGTTAACCTTCGACCATCAATAGTTTTAATAAGTTTTTGAAATGGGGAAAGTTTGGGTAGAAGGTTTAATTGAAGGGTTTAGTTTAAGGGAATGGTTAAGGGTTTAGGGTAAGGGTAGTGGTTAAGGTTTTAGGGTAAGGGTAGTGGTTAAGTATATAGGGTAAGGGTAGTGGTTAAGTAGATGAGACAAGGTAGAATAGGTGAATTTTAAGGTAAGTCTCGGGTATCAGTTAGACTAGGCATAGTTTTTGGGTATTGAGATGAGTAGTTTAATGTAGTAGGTAATAATAAATTATAGAATTCATAGGCAAAGTATGTCAGATTAGGCAAACTAAAGTATTGATATCAAACCTTTTAGGTGAGGAAATAATTATATATGCATGATAAAGTGACTTAGATACTCAACGAGGTATATCAAGCATAACTAATGTAGATTGGGATCATATGACCGATGTAGGTCTGGGAGGCATGAGGTACTATCAACACATACCTTAAGATGTAGTGATGTTAGTGACACTCATCGAGAGATAGGATCTAGTCACTAACAAATTCTTACTACTGACAGGTGAGATCACCATTTTACTAGAGGACATCCACCAGATATTATGGCTACCCATATGGGGTGAGTTGATATACCATATCAATAGTGATGAGAGAGATGAGCAGATGGATCACTTATGTGGAGAGGACCTTGTACTATCAAGGTGGAATTCAAGAAAATTACATTATACTCATTTATATTAGTTGGATAGGGATAGTAGATGGCTATTTATGATGATGATAATTGTCACATATTACGTGCTACTAGATTTTAGTAGTGGTAAATTTTTGTACTTGTTGTTGGGGTTTCTAGTGGAGACATGGTTGTCTTGTATGGTGTTTGAGTGGGCACCTATATTATTAGTTCAAATATATTAGGATTTGTGCATATACCATACCCACAAGAGATATAGGATCAACATTAGTTTTTTGTTACATTGTTGGGCTTATGAGCACATCAGGGTACTGAGACTCAGGGGACTACTGTGACATGGTTTTGTCCATATGGATTTTAGGATTGGTTACATGCGATGGAGAAGTGATTATGTGCTTATCTAACTAGGGGGAGGAACCCAAGACCTAGATTGGTATAGAGATAAGCTAAAGGCACTAGTTGAGGGTGAGGTCATTTAGCATCTATACATTATATTTTTAACATGGGTGGGTTACACCAGACATATGTTATCATTATAGAGCTGTAGGTGGGTGTTCGAGTGGCAAGACCATGAGGTTAAGATTATCCCATTTTATAGGGTGAGGAGGTATTTTGAACTTGTTTAGGATATTTCAAGGGAGTTCCCAAGATATATAAGGGAAGATGCAAAGTTCCCATTGCCTACACTAGAACCTAAGGATGTGTTTATTGATCATGAGGAGATACCAACGAGGGCTGAGATTAATGATGTAGGTGTTACTAATGGGTACCCTATGTGGTTATAGACACATTATGATACAACCATTTTTAGGGGTGATGGTGGCTAGTAAGACATGGATGTGGATGTAGAGGTGGGGGTTGGTGATCAGAAGGATGAGGATTCCCCAGATAGATAGGCATTGATTACTAAGAGGGATCAGGCATGGGTGGTACTAGTCACAACATAAGAATCCTTAATGCCCATGAACCAAGAGAGGAATGCAACACAAGTCTAGGTTCCCACTATTGTTAGAGATAGGGATCAAGTTAGGGCTCAGCTAGCTACTATTACATAGGAGAGGGATTCTCTCAAGTAGGTAGAAGGGTGAGCATCAACACCTGTAGGACCACCAAAGACTATCTCCATGATAAGATATATTGAGATAGTGGAGGAGCTAAACTATTATGAGGCCTTGTTATTCAAATGTCTTCTAGATGACCCCAAATGGGGTGAGTATAGAGCAAGGATCATCAGAGGGGCCAATAGTGTGACACTAGGTTAGTGGGCTGCATCTATAGGGGATAGGTAGGTGTAGGAGGTGGATAGGCTCCAAGAGGCAATGGTGCTTCAATGTCCTAGACTATGATAAGACATTGTACGTTGATGTATTATATGATTTTTATACTGACCTATGATTAGATATAGTGAGATTTATGTATCCATTCAAAGACATGTACATTATTGTATGTATGATCATTATTTTGATTATGAGCTCATGATATATAGATGTGATCATAGTTTATGGTTTGTGTTTATAGATGCAATGTTTTTTATTTATGATATAATGTTATGATGATTAGCATGTTATGGTTTATGTGTGCTCACTTTTCTAGGCATGTGATAATCAAGAGACAAGCACTGTAATGAATGTATCAATAGTTAAATATGAGAGAATAAGAAAGAGGCATGATGTTTATTCATTGATAAGGACCAAGACAAACTTAAGCTAGATTAGATTATGAACATAAGCCCTTTGAATGCTTCAAATGAGGGGTCGTTAGTTGGTTAAAAAAGTGTCTTGATCTCATAATGTCAAGTAAGTTCAAAATACCTTGTTTATATAAGGTATAAAGGGGAGATGGATGAAAATGGAACCTTCTTGTGAGACTAGAATGCCTCTTCTGTAGGTTACCAAAGAGCCAATATAAACAAATCCATGTCATATAAGGTGTAGATTGATCAATGTGGGAAGTCTACTCATGAGATTCGATTGCAACTTCCGAATTTTTTTTGCATTTTCTAATTTTGATAATGGGTCTTTTGATATTTTGTTAATGCTTAGAGGGATGGGGAAGATGATGGATGTAGGAAGCTTCCAATAAATTTATACGATTTGATAAATGCTTTACTCAACCATCTTTTAAGGGAATAGTCTAAGTTTTTGAGCTTTGTTTAAAGCTTTTGGATAGTTGTCCTTCAATGGAGTAGTCTACCTTATATTGAGAAATTTTGATATGTTTTGGTAGTTGTCCTTCAGGGGAGTAGTTTGTGAATGATTTATTTTGATTAATTTTTGAATTTATGCTATTAATTTTTGCTTTTGATGACATAGACTTGCTTATATAGGCTTAAATATTCACCTTTATGAAGGCAAAACTAAAAAACCAAAAGGGGGATGATATGTAAAAGATATTTTAAGGGATGATGGCCATGGGAATCTATCCTATAAAAGGGGAGAAAGTAGCATGAGAAACATTCCATGGGTAGAGATGTGGTACCCTTATTTAAGAGTAGGCTATGATTATGATGGATAATCACATGATTCAATTTTTAATCAGTTATCCCTAAAATAAGGAGATGAATGTAGTTAAAAATAAAGGATGAGCTTAATTTAGACAAAAGTGAGTTTGACCTTGTTTAAAAAAAGAAAGGATGTAGATACGAATCATTGAGGGGCTCAAGATTTGGGTTCCCTTTAAGAGAGGATAATTGGTAGGCTCTTGATCCATACTTGTGCACTATGATATAAGGTCCGAGCTAATTAAAAGCAAATTTCCCTCGCTTATTTTTCTTCATATTGGTGACATGTTGATTTTTATTTAAGATGAGGTCTCTAATGTTTAATTCTTGCACTTTAAGGTTTTTGTTATAAGTATGCTTGATTCGTTATTGATAGACATGAAGATGAATAAATGTGGTATAAAGATGTTTGTCAAGTAGCTCAAATTGGGTTAAATTTTCTTGATGATAATCATCTTCAAAAATGATATCCTATAAGGATATGCGAAGAGAGGGAATTTGGACTTCGAGAGGCAAGATAGCCTCTACTCCAAAAATAAGAGAGAAAGGAGTGATAGGACCTAGGTTCCACAAAGCTCTGACACCACTTGTCAGAATTAAGAGCACACTTGATTACCTTTATATAAGTAACTAAATGCAGAATTTAACTAGAAGTAATAAGTAACTAGAAATTAGAAATAACGTAGAATATGAGAGGCAACACACAATTGTATTCAACTCATTCCAGAAGGAAATTAAAATAAAGAGATCACACTCTTTCATCCACTTCGTGGGCATACCAGTAATCTTCCCTCAAGAGTTATCTTCTCTCAATACAGGTCACAACAATCAACTCAAACACAGAGCTATTGTTCACCTTAACCAGTCAATACAATACTACCAGTACAACTAAGTACGCAACGTACTCCAAATAGATCTCACCTGATCTTGCTCCTTGATGTGTTGCTATCACCTTTGATCTTGCTACCTCGCAGATCTCCTTTGACCTCGCACACACACACACACACCTATAGATCAACCGACCTTACTTACCCATGTAGATCTTCTCCCTGATCTTGCAACAACCTGCAAATCAACCTGATCTTACATACCTGGAAGAACCCTTGTGATTCCACCATCGAAAGAACTCTTCTAGTTTTACACTTTACAATACAGCCCCATGAGTCTATTATATAGATCCCATGCCAAACAATAATTAGAAATGCAACTCAAGACTAAAATTAGTCTTTAACATGCAAACAACTGGTTCGTTAACAAACTATCCATGAAACTCATAGTTTTGAACCGCATAGGGGACCGACATCCATCCCTGTCTATTTGGGGATGACCGACGTCAACCGATCCTGACCGATGTCGACAGCTTCTTGTCTCCACCTGATCAACGTTGGTTGTCCTAACTGACATCGGTGACTGTGACACTCAACAACCCTCCATGTTTGCATATGGGTGAAGCTTTTAGCTCCACAACCTAACAATCTCCCACTTGGAGATAAATAGCTGCACCTATACTTGTACCTATACATCTTTCTAATTTATTTCCTGGTTTGTATCCCTCTTCAAGCTCAATCTTGAAGACCATCCACCACACACCCTATGGTGCTACACCTGTGTCTGAATTTCTCCATTCTAAGCTTACCTTCTTCTGCCATTGCTATACTCCCACTCAATCAGAAACCCTTTAGAGTGACCTGTAATAAAAAACACTTAACACACTCTGTGACCAAGGTGTTAGTGAACCTCGCTCTGAGAACCTATAACCTCACTCTGATACCAATTGATAGGACCTAGGTTCCACAAAGCTCTAACACCACTTGTCAGAATTAAGAGCACACTTGATTACCTTTGTATAAGCAACTAAATGTAGAATTTAACCAAAAGTAACAAGTAACTAGAAATTAGAAATATCATAAAATATGAGAGGCAACACACAATTATATTCAACTCATTCTAGAAGGAAATTACAATAAAGAGATCACACTCTTTCATCCACTTCGTGGGCATACCAGTAATATTCCCTCAAGAGTTATCTTCTCTCAATATAGGTCACAATAATCAACTCAAACAGAGAGCTGTTGTTCACCTCAACCAGTCAATACAATACTGGCAATACAACCGAGTATGCAACATGCTCTAAGTAGATCTCACCTGATCTTGCTCCTTGATGTGTTGTCACCTTTGATCTTGCTACCCTGTAGATCTCCTTTGACCTTGCACACACACACCTACAGATCAATCGACCTTACTTACCCATGTAGATCTTCTCCCTGATCTTGCAAAAACCTACAGATCAACCTGATCTTACATACCTAGAAGAACCCTTGTGATTCCACCATCAGAAGAACTCTTCTGGTTCTACACTTTACAATACAACCCCATGAGTCTATTATATAGATCCCATGCCAAACAATAATTAGAAATGCAACTCAAGACTAAAATTAGTCTTTTACATGCAAACAATTGGTTCATTAACAAACTATCCATGAAACTCATAGTTCTGAACCGCACAGGTGACCGACGTCGGTCCCTGTCTATCTGGGGATGACTGACGTCGGCCGATCCTGACCGATGTCGATAGCTTCCTGTCTCCACCTGACTGATGTCGGTTGGCCTGACCGACATCGGTGATTGTGACACTCAGCAACTCTCCATGTTTGCATTTGGGTGAAGCTTTTAGCTCCACAACCTAACAAGGAGTAGCACTAATGGGGGTTATAATGCTAGTACAATATGCCCATAAGGTGAAAGGGATGTGCAAATGCCAATCTTGACCATATTCATTAACCATTTTAAGTAGCATGTTGTTGAGAGTTTTGTTATAAGCTTTGAATTATTTATTTAATTATGGATGATAAGGAAATGAGAAACTTAACTTGATACCAAATGTGTCACAAATACGTTGGATTTGTTTATTCTTAAAAGATTTACTGTTGGTAGTGATAATTTTATGAGGAATACCAAAATGATAGATAATGTAATGGTTGATAAAATTGAAAATCTTTTTGGCTTTGGTGGAGTTGAGAGGAATAACCTCTACCCATTTGGTGAAATATTCTATTGCATTGATGATATAATGATGTTGCTATGAAGAATGGGGGTTAATTTCATCAATAAGATCTAGACCCCATTGTGAGAAGGGCTGAAGATCCTTGGATACTTGGAGACTATGGCTAGGTACATGATGTAAATTGGCATGTTGTTGACATTTGACACACTTCTTCACATAATCAAAACAATCTTGGTTGAGAGTAGGCCAGTAGTAGCCAAGGCAAAGGATACATTTAATGACAACTAGACCACTAAAGTTTCCTCCACAAATCCCATCATGAATTTCCTTGATATCATGAGAGGATTCATGACTACAGAGGCAATGAAAGAGGAGACCATCAAAGCCATATTTATAAAGAATTTCCCCTATTATGGTATAACATGAGGTGTTCTGAATAAACACTCTTTGAGCATTCCTATAAAGGTTGGAAGGGATGATGACAAGGTTGAGATAGTCAAAGGTCTACCGGTACCAAAGACAGGGTTGGGTCTCCTCCACATTGAAGATGGTAGGAGAGTTTAATTTGATATAATAAGGCTTGATAAGTTGATAGATAATGGCATATAACTTAGAGTTAGAGGGTGTAGATAGGATCTAGGAAGAAAAAGAAGCCATCATATCGACAAACTTATTCATAGATCATGAATTGGTTTAGATATGGTAGTGTTTAAATGATGCTAAGAGTACATCAACTAGTTGTTTATATTATTGCAAAATAGCATTATTACATTGGTAAGAGCCATTTATTTGATTGGCCATAAGTTGAGAGCCACCAAAATTTATAATGATTTTGATTCCCAAGGCTAATGCAGTTTGGAGACCTATCACTAGGGCTTTGTACTTAGCCATATTATTAGTACATTCAAAATTTAGCTTGAAGGATAAAGGAATAGGATCATCATGAAGGGGGATAAGGATGATGTCAGCTTCCACACCATGTTGACACTTTGATCCATTAAAAAACATGGTCACTTTATTGGTGAAGTCAGCTTGAGAGAGGGTCATGATAGACTCATCTGGAAACTCATGAGGAGGGGGCTAGTTGTCTGCCAATGGTGCTTCAACCAATTAGTCGATAATGACTTAAAATTTAATTGACCTTTACTATAGGAACTCAAGGTAAAAATTAGCTAAAATCATGATCTACTTGGCCATACATTGATTTTGGTATGGCTTAGAGTGCATATACTTGAGTGGGTCAATATTGGTTATAACATAGGTCTTGTGGTTGAGAAGTTAATGGTAAAGTTTTGTGGCCACAAAGACTAAGGTGAGGGAAAGTTTCTTAGTATGGGTGTACTGAGTCTTACACTCTACAAGCATACATCTAATGTAGTAGATGGCTTACTCTTTATGTTGTTCATCCCAATGAGCCAACATTGCCCCTAAGGAGTGGTTGATGGTAGAAATATAAAGGTAAAAAGGTTGATCTTCCTTAAAAGGAATGAGGATGGGTGGAGATAAAAGGTAATCTTTAAGTGAATCAAAGGCCTTTTGATAGTTGTTATTCCAATTAAAAGATACATCCTTATTTAGAAGGTGGTGGAAAAGTTGACATCAATTAGAGAGCTAAGAGATAAAGAAATGAATGGATTGGATCTTCCCCTATAAGCTATGGAGTTGATTGAGGTGAATGGGAGGAGGCATGTCTAGGATTACTTTAATTTTTGTAGGATTGACTTCAATTCTCTAAAGGGAGATGATAAAACCAAGGAGTTTACCTGACAAGTCCCAAAAAATACACTTATTGGGGTTAAGGTGGACATGGTAATAGATAAGTCATTTAAAGATAATCTTAAGAATGGCTAAATGATATTTACAACATTTGGATTTCCCAAGAAGGTCATCAACATAGTCTTATATGATTTTATGAATAAGGTCATAGAAGATGTAGGTCATAGCATGTTGATAGGTTCTACCAACATTCTTTAGACTAAAAGGCATGACCTTATGGCATAAGGTTCCCCAAGGGGTAGTAAAGATGGTTTTGTGTTGATATTCAAGGTAAATTAATATTTGATTGTAATTTGAGAGCTCATCCATAAGAGATAACATCTCATGGCTGGCTGTAAGATCAATAAGATGGTCAATGCTTGTAAAAAAAAGTCATCTTTGGGTAAGTAAGGTTAAGGTCATGAAAGTATACATAAATGCAAAGTCCCCCTATGGATTTTATGATAGGTATGATGTTTGAGACCCATTAGGAATAATCAATGGGTTGGATGAAATTTATGGATAGGAGAAGTTGAAGCTCTTCTTTGATGAGAAGGGCCATATGAGGGTGCATTCATAAAAGTTTTTGCCCAACTAGCTTGGCATCATGGTTGGTGACTATATTATGGGTGGTGATGAAGGGGTCGATTCCTAGAATATCACTTTAAAACTAAGAAAATTTTATGCTATGGTCTTTCAAGAAGGAGGGAAAGTCCCAAACTCCTTAGGATTTAGCAATTGGCTGATTTTGACAATGCACAGTTATCTAGAGTACCCAAGTTGATATCCATGGTAGATTCGTTTAACATGGTTGAAGTCTTAGGAGGAAGGGATTTGTGGATCGAGGAATCTTCTTCACCAAGATATGTGAGAATGGAATCATCATCCTCACATCGAATGATATTAATAGTAAGAGAGTCATCTCTTACCATCTCAAGATGAGTAAGAGAAGTCAGGGGTCTGAGGCTACTCATGTTGATGAAAAAATGTTAGGGGGGATGATGTCAGAATCGTCAGTTGTTGATGGTAGAGTAGATGGCGAGGATGAGATTTCCTCATCAATGATGGTAATAAAAGGCAGGTTGGTTTACTTTTTAGGTGGTGTAAAACTAAAGCCATGCTTTTCATAAGGTTTTTAGATCTTGATTAAAAGCAATTTGTATGGCCTGTGTTCATACTGACCTAGACCAAATCTCTTCCAAGCACACCTATAGAGATATGTCTTGGTGAACTCTATTTTATCTAGATAGGAGAAACTAGAGGTGAATGGTTGAGGTGAAAAAGAGGTGGCAAAAGTGTCTATGGGTTTATCAAGTCCCCCATAGATGAAATTGGTTTGAAACGTTGAGGGCCCAAAAGGAATAATGGCTCCAATATTAGGGTCATAACTAGGTTGTTGGTTAAGGTTCCCATACTCTTAGGGAGTAAGAAAAGTGTCTAATGTCAAAAGGTGATACTCTCCCAATGAAAGATGCTAAAAGGTTGATTCTAAAGGGTATATTATGGGGATTTAGGTGGAAGGGACAAATGAACTAGTAGATGATTTGTTGGTAAAAGAAGATAGAGCTTCATCTTTTACTGATGGAGGCTTTTTGGATGGAGAAAAGAGAACATCATTGGGTTGGTACATCATGTTGCATGATGTAAAAGGACTCAGGTCAACTTGACCTTCATGTTCAAATTTTTTGTATCAGTGTAGGGTGGATGGCACACATCCCATGGAATAAATCCAAGGGCATCCTAAAAAATATTATACTAGAACACACCTTATACTACGTATAAGAGCTCAGGAAGCATGTGGGGTCCTAAGTAGATGTGAAGGACAACAGTTCTTAAAGTTATGGCCATGGTAACATTAAATGATCAGAGCACCATTGAGGTTACGACATAACGTTCTCAAGTAATTTGAGTTGTTTGTATGTGTGGGAGGAGATAATATTTATACTATCTCCCCCATCAATCATAACCCTCTTGATGTGGGTTTGGTTGATGTATAAAATAATGAAGAGGGAAGGATCTAGATCATCTAGATGGATGGAGGGTATTTTTAAATCCTTAAAGGTAACAAGGTTGGAAAGGTGAAAAGCTCTGACAAAGGTGATAGAGGTTATGGGTCTTCTAGTTAAATGTCTATGGATTGTAATGCCTCTATCATTGCTTGGAAGTGATGGTGTGAGGTATTAATTATTTCATACAAACTCATCTTCATCGGTGTTTGGTGAAGCTATTTCAGAACTCTCATTGGATTGATTAAGAAGGGTTGGCTTGAGAGGGACCCAAGATAGACACCTTGGGTTTGGTTGAAGGTAAAGGTGCTTGGTGTTGGTTAGGTGATTGGGTGGTGGAAGAGGGATATGTCCATAGAATTGACACCTTTTATTTTACCTTATCCTTTGTTTGAGTTTTTGATTGTATGACCACATGGATGGTATGGATTTGGAAAAGAGTTAGGGTAGATGATTATTTCAATTCCACTTCACTCTGAGATGAGAGTGGGGGAGTAGGTAAGTGTTGGTTGATGGATCTTTATTCTTGGGTTAGTGATGGCCTCATAGGAGGCTCATATAAAAATAATTAATCCTCATGATATAATTTGTGAACTAGGAATTTGACTCAAGAGAGGATGGTTAGTATCGTGTTAGTTCTAAATTGAAATAAACACACTAGCATAACATCTGTAGGACTAGTTACTAGGGGGAGCTTAGTTAACAAATATAGGATAGAAAGCACAAATAAAATGAAAAATAAACCTTATTTCACCTTCATTGGATGCTCCAAACAACTTGTTGAAGTGGCTTGCTTGGTTTTGTGCTCATGAAGTTTGCATCAATGAAGTGTGACTACCTCCATATCTCCTTGACACCGTGCTTGGTTTTGGCTTGGCTTAATATCTAGGAATTATAAAAATAATTTTCATGAAGCTTTGGAATAAATTAAACATTATTACTTTGGCATATGAGAGCTTAAAATTCAATAAGCAAGGCTTCCTATTTATAGATTTTCAAAAATGGTTAAAATCAACCTGAACCATCCATCTCAAGATGAAGATGTGTAGCTAAGGATTCATTCAATTATGTAATTAAAATTCATAAATAGTCTCATCAATATTTGTGATAGAGGGGAAATGAATAGGCATGGAGGGTCTTAATGAGGTATGGGAGGGGTTAACCTTGATATTTTATGCATTTATGACCTAGGGATGTCTTCCCAAGAAATGATGTCACTTGATGATGCAAATATTCAATATTCATTTTCAAAAATAAATCCTTAAAAAATTTCCATAGAATTATTAATTAGGCTCATGATTTGGTTTAATTATCTCTAAGCATGATTAAGCATTTTGATGCAAACCTTGGCTCTTTATGCATAAATTACTCAAATTAGTCATAATGTCTTATTATTGGCCCAAAATTTGACTAGATTGGAATTAGGAAGTGATGTAAAATGCATTAGAAATATTATCATATTTAGGATGTTTTCAACACTAAATAAAAAAGCCACATATCTTATGCAAGATATTTGACAAAAAAGAGCAATCCAGGGCACTCAGGTATAAAATTGGCATATTGACTCGAAATGATCTAGTCAAAGTTAGTTGGAACATAAAATAAATTGCCCCATTTAGGGATAATTTGGCCAAAATATGCATTTTAATATATAAATTTCAACTCATTTAATGTGTTTTAGTGTTTGAGGCCAAATTATGCATTTTGGTGGAAATTGGTCAAAACCCTGATTGATGGTCATTGGTGGCCATATTTAGGTGTCTATAGTTTGCCCCTATTTGGAAAAATGTTTAAAACCATAGGCATAGCAACATATTTTAAAATAATAATAAATGGCCTTTATTCCAAAAATAAGATGAAAATTGAAGAACAAAGCTCAAAATGGTTTTTTGAAAAGCCTATGATGATGCCCCCTCGAGGGAGTGGCCATCACATATGTCAATGGATGGTCCCTTGAAAATAATTAAGAATAAGGGTGAGATTAACTTATGGTTAATATTAATCTAAATGAGAAAATGCTTGCATGCATTGATTTAAAAATAACTAATTTTCCCTAAGGTAGTTATAATTAGAAATAAAAATAAAAAAATAATGATTTGCCCATAGGAAATTATAATCATCAAGAGGACCTAAATTCGATAAAGATGATTGTGCCCCAATTAGGGATGATTAGCAATCATAACTCAAGGATATAACCTAGAATATAGATTAAAGATGAGTAGGCATAAAGTGATGAAAGAGATGAAAAATAAGACTGATCAATGCGAATGATTTAATTGTACCTGCTAATGAGGAGATGCTCATCCTTATTAAAAATGATACAACTAGAATGGTCAATGGGTTAATTTGATCAAGATGGGATGGGAAGAATTTTCCAAGGTGCCAAGGATAAACTTCTATAGCTCCATTGATTGTAGACCTCTTGAAGCTGATTTTTGTTATAGCACGTGATGGTAGGCATCATGGTAGAACACCATGAAGACTATCCCAAAATATATGTAAAGATTGAATATTGATCTAATAAACACTCAAAAATAATACACCAATGATAAAAACCATAATGAAAATGTTGACGTATGAATATAGATGGACTCAAGAATAATGTGTGTAAGGAATCACCCAACAAACATATATAGATTAAGTCAAGGCAATAGTGCTGAAAGCAAACAAACATGCAAGAAAGCAAAAAAAAAAACACAAAAACAAACAAATAAATTTAAATAAACAAACAAATTTTTTTTTGAAAATAAAATTAAAAAAAAAACATCCTAATAATGGTTGTGCCTCAGTAGGGCAGATCAAGGATAATTGACTAGGCTTAGACATGACAAATGTTTTTGGATTTTGAAATATTTAAAATGTTTTTGGCATTTTGAGGTATTTCAACTCATTAGAGAATTACAAGATACTTGCTCACAAAATGATGAGAGCATTTAGCTTAGGTTGCTTGCAAAATAGCGAGAGAATATAGAAAGAGAAACTGAGGTAACTACAATGTGAATAAAGCATGGCCCACATAGTCCTGAAATGACCTCAAGTCATAGTAATTCCATCCACACAAAAGGTGAGTAAAAACCAACTAGGTCCCAACAATTTCTCAAGTCTGGCAAAAGGCTAGTCAAATGAAAACAATAATGGCAAGGTGATATGACAATGCATGATAAACAAATGCTACCCCTAGTTTTCCCATAGGTGGTTATAACTAGGATACAATGACATAGATCAATGATACTAATTTTACCATAGGTGGTTATAATTAGTAGCAAGACCGGTGATCACTAATTTACCCATAGGATGTTATAATTAGGGTCACATAAATCAACTTTGATATAGGATTGAAAATGAAAGATATCTTGCCAGATCAACTATCACACTAATTTCATAGACTTTCATTGAAACACATATTTGATAAGATTTGAAACTTGATTAGAATCCCCTTATGAAAAGTGTGGGAAGAACCAAAGGAACCAAGATCAAAATATAATTGGGTAAGATGACTAAAAATAGGCTTTGGGATAGATAGGAATGAAATGATAAGATGACATGGTCTTATTAAGGATAATGATGGTTTGATAAATTAGATAAAATGGTAAGAGGGTTGCCCCCAAGTGGGAAGGTGATTGGCTAGGATATGTGACAATGGAAAATGGATATGGAAAATGACAAGGTACATATTTTTAGCCTAAGTTATTTTTGGTTTTTGATATGTTTGGCCTGGGTATGCTAAATGGCATATGATTCTATTATTCTTGCTGAAGTGGAGATACATGTCCCAATCAATAAATGATACAACCAGAATAATCAATCATGTTAATTGCTAGCCCACACCTCATCTAAATAGTTAGTATATTAATAACTACCTATAGATTTGGATGCCAAGAATTCTTTTGTGATCTTCATTGGTAGTTCATTATGATTCCTTCAAGCATCGAGACAAGGTATCTTTGTAGCCTTTGCAAAGGAAAATGCGACTGTGGATGGTGAATAGGGATAAATAATGGATGATAGGTTTGTTTTTGAAATGGAATGGTGGATGACAATGGAATGAATAATGGTGGGGAAAAAAATGAAGATCGAGACTTTCAGTCACATGTAATGTTGTTGATGTTGGATTCGCCATAAATTTGGTTGTGGTAGGGCTAAAGATTTATTCTCTTGATAGGACCACTACATTTTATATTGTTTAAGATTGAGAGTAGATACCATCTAATTAGGCTATAGATTGGAAGCTAATTTAATTTGATCTTTGATTTTGTCTTCATCAAGCAATGAAGAAATTTTATGCTCAGCTATTGGTACCTCAAAGAGGTTTTCACTAGTAAGTTATCTTGATTGTCCAATAACACCTTTGAGAAGGTTTCTCTAATGAATATTGGCTTTTGAATTTGATTTTCTTATAGTGCTTCCAAAAAAGTTCCACTAAAAGATGTTGAGTTTAAACTTTGCATGTCTCCTAGTGCCTCTAAAAAAGTTTCACTAGGAGAGTATTCTTCTACAACATGAATGTGGTTTTAGCCTCCTTGCTCTTATTCAATTATTATGTCACCATGGATTTAGTTCAATAAAGTGTGATTTTTTCGATCCTAATCGACACATGTGAGAGATGGAATGTCGATAATATGGTTATATTGGTTGATGGTAATGGCCTGTAGAATGGTAATGAAATGGGTAAAGGCTGCACAATCCTCATAGAAGATACTAGGATAACTTGTATCAAAGCTAAAGTACTCATCCTCAAAAACTGTATAAGGATCATAAGTGTATTCAAATTGATCTGAAAGGCACACATAACTAATGTTGTAACAATCATGAACATATTCTATATCTAAATATGATTCCAACTCAATGGACTCTAAATCTGATGTTGAGACTAATGTTGATTCTAATTTTAATGCTAAATTTGATGTTGGTTTAATAATATAACCCAAATTTAACTTTGATTCTTCTTCTAATGGGTACTCTATTATAATGATGTCTTATTGAATGTTTAGTATTGGATAAGCAACAACTTATGATGGCATGGTGGGCTCCACAAAAATTGGTTTGTCAGAATGGGACTCCTCTAGGATGGAAAAAGGTCAAGAGACAACTCCTTAGAGATTGCTTTGTCAAGGAGAGGATCTTGAAAAATAGGCATATGATCAAGGTAATTATTTGCCCAAAGGTAGTTATAATCATTAAGAAGTGACTCAACAAATATTGTCTCATCAAATTGATACTCTTGGACAACTGGTATAGAATTGAAAGGTGATTCATCAAAGGTTTACTTATCACAAGTGGTTGGTTCAACAAAAACATCTCAGATTGGTTAGTTCTCTTGGCCTTGGTTTCCAATGAGTTGGAAAATACTAGTTTTGAATACAACTTGGTCTTCAAATGATTGGATTGTTTGAGGTTTTAATGATATTGGTACTATATGAGGAATGGCCTATGGTTGGATAATGGTAGGGCATTGAGGAACATGATTTCTCACATGAGCCAAAGGATAAAGTCTAAAATGTTAACAACAGGATGGTGTGGAGATTGATTACTCGCACAAGCCAAAGGACTATGTACTGGAATGATGAGAAGGCATTGTGGAGCTTGGTTACTTGCACGAGCTAAAGGATGAGGTCTTGGAAGGATAAGTTTTGGGTGTTGTGGAGCATGGTTGCTTGCATAAGCCAAAGGATGAGGTCTTGATATAGAAATGGTATGACATTGTGGTCCTAAAATAGAAATGGTATGACGTGGTGGAGCTTGATTACTTACATAAGCTAAAGCATCCAAGTCCTCCTCATAAACCATATCATCCCAGTTGATATTTTAATTTGGATTTTATGGATTTTGAATGTGTTCCCATATAGAGTATTGTATGGAGAATAATAAAACTTAGAAAATCTATCTTTGTATGGGTTTTTAGTCAGATTTTTTGTGGACATTCTATCATAAATTAGGTTGTACATGAATCCACCATAAGTGTAGCTATACATATCTACATAAATGATAAAATATTTGAAACAAAAAGGCTTAGAGTTTTGTGAACTCTAAAAAAAAAAAAAGTCAAAAGGACAAATGGTTTAAACTAGGTCTGACTTGGTCAAAAGTGGAGTTGTATCTCCAAATAATGATTTGATATAGAGATATATCTCCAAAATGGTTTGTGCCAAAACTTGGCATAAAATAGCCTAATGTTAAATGTTACACACATAAAAGGTCAAGCGTCTGAATAAAAACTAACATGTTAAATGTCTAGGCCAAAGTGCTCCAAACAAGGTCTAAACTAGGAAAGGGAAAAGAGTCCCTAGGTCTTTTGTCCAAACGTAGAGTCAAAAGCTAGGCTTAAATAAGCTATGCTAGGACTTTTTTCCAAACAACATCAAAATCTAGGCTTAAAACAAAGGATGATATGAATTTGATTTAATCTAACAAGTTTGAAAACAACTTTAACATAGACCTGACACACAGAATCAAACATTAACATGATCAGTTGGTATAAGGCATAAAATAAAAGGCATTTGTAGAAAGGTTGTGTTCTCCCAAATAAAGGCACAAACAATGATGAGGATAGGTATTGAACAAATAAACCATCAATAATTTTCAAATTTGGGTAATCGATTAACCAAGGTTATGCAACCCAAAAGAGAAAGATCTATGTATCAACCCCATGAATTGAAGCCTAAATAGAAATCAATCAATGTTTGAATCCAAAATTTAACAAGGTTAATTGAAAACTCAATGTTGAAAACTAGGTTTTGATAAAAAAAGCTAGACAAGATTAGACATCATGATGACACATAAACAAGGTCCAAATGGCTGATATGACGTGGTTTGAAACAAACAGTTTTTGATACAATGGTAAACAAGTCTTGAAAAAAATTGAGTATCCTAATGGCATAAACATGTTCAAATGATGTGATTAATGTTATGTTTCAAAGACTTAAAGGCAAAATAGTTTGATATGATTGTTGCATTGTAACATTACCCTCAAAAACTCAAATGACACACACAGAAACAAGTTTAGTAAAAATTTCAAAGCATAAGTGTGGTGTAAAATGGCCAACATAACACCTCTTTAGATAAAAGAGTGATATATATTAAAATTGGTTTTTACATGGTTATAAACAAATAATTAGGTTTTAGTCTAAAAAAATACCAACTAAAAATAACCAAAATACACTAAGTATAATCAATTAAATCCTAGTAAGGGTATGACAAAGTGGGGTTGACTAAAATGAATTGATTTTCGATCATTCTAGATGGATAAATTACACAATGAATTTCACATCAGGACGGCACTTGGTTTGTTGTAAAAAGGTATATTCCTTTTTACAACCATTGATCCTAGTGGGAGTGGTTGAATTCAGTGCTGAGAGATGAAAACCTGGGTGAAAGCTTCCCTATAGAACTTGCAGGAGGTAATGAATTCCCCCTCATAATCTAATTTTGCATAAATATAAATGACTAATAGAAAGACTTTAGGGTCATTTTCAAGATCACCTAAACTATTATGAGGTTTTATGGAGTGCTTTAGATGACATTCTTTCTATGCCTTAGACTTGGCATGTTTGTAATGAGGATGGTGATTTTGGTTCCAAAATTTCCGTAAAGGAGATGGATGGAAGAGCATCCATGCAACACCCCTCTATTTTCCAATCAAATTCTAAGTTTAAATAATTTTTGAAGATAAAATTTGATAAGTGAGTTCAATTTTAAGTACCAAATGAAAGATTAGGTGGTGTTTTTTTGACCCCTTGGTCTTAAGTTGTAATTTGTCAAAACATTCACTTAAGCACCCTAGTTTTTCATTGAGAACCAAAACAAAGTTCCTAGTCCATTTTAAACTTTCAAAGAAAGTCTAAAAAACATGTAATAATAAATTTCAAACTGACCCTACAATGAAAAAGTTAGTATGTCCTTTAGCTTTGAAGCACAATTGCTAATGAGAGAAGTAACTTCCCAAAATGAGCTCTCTATTTTGAAATCATAATTACATAGTCAATCCTGTTGTTTCCCTATAAAATTGCAATTTTATACAATAATATCATTATTTTGGGTTAGATCAAATAGAAAGCATAATATCACTATTTACCTATAAAATCACTGCCAATTTTAACAATATCACTATTATAAAATAAAATCATTATTTTCAATGAAATCATTGGCCAAATTGATGATATCTCTACTCAAAATACAATATCACCATTCAGGTCAACAATATCATTATTTTTTGACAAAATTACTATTTACCAGATAGAAAACACAAAATCACTATTTTGTTGACAAAATCGCTACCCAAATTAACAATATCACTGCCTAGAGTGATGATATCATTATTTTGTGAAATCATTGCTCAGGCAAATAAAATTATTGTTATGGCAAACGATATCACTACTCCAAGATATGAAATCACTTTTTAGCAAACAATGATTTTATTTACAAAATCGCTAGTATGATAGTATTGATATTTTAATAGACAACAAAACTGACGTCACCAGAAACAAAAATGTAGTTATAAAAAATAGAATTTTAACTTAAATTTCCACTCTTTTTGGCCTCCAACTCCAAGATCCTACATGGAAAATATTAGTAAGTTGCTTGTAGGAGTTTTTTGACCAAATTTGTTGGGCTAGGGTCCCACTAGGCATGCCATTATATGAAATAGGAATTTGACTCAAGAGATGATGGTTAGTATCGTGTTAGTTCCAAAATGAAATAAACACACTAGCATAACATCTCTAGGCCTAATTACTAGGGGGAGCTTAGTTAAAAAAACTAGAATTAAAATCAAAAATAAAATGAAAAATAAACCTTCTTTCACCTTCTTTGAATGCTCCAAACAACTTGTTGAAGTGGCTTGCTCAGTTTTGTGCTCATGAAGCCTACATCAATGAAGCGTGGATACCTCCATCTCTCCTTGGCACCATGTTTGGTTTTGGTTTGGCTCAATATTTGGGAATTATAACATTAATTTTCATGAATCTTTGGAATCAATTCAACATTAAAACTTTGGCATATGAGAGCTTAAAATTCATTAGGCAATGCCTCTTATTTATAGATTTTTAAAAATGGTTAGAATCAACCTGAACCATCCATCTCAAGATAGATATGTGTGACTAAGGACTAATTTAATTATGTAATTAAAATTAATAAATAGGCTCATCAATATTTGGGATATAGGGAAAATGAAAAGGCATGGAGGGTCTTAATGAGGCATGGGAGGGGTTAACCTTGATATTTTATGCATTTATGGCCTAGGGATGTCTTCCCAAGAAATGATGTCATCTGATGATGTAGCAATTCAATATTCATTTCCAAAAATAAATTATTCAAAAATTTCCATGGAATTCTTAATTAGGCTCATAACTTGGTTTAATTATCTCTAATCATGATTAAGCACTTTGATGCAAACCTTGGCTCTTTGTGCATAAATTACTCAAATTGGTCTAAATGTCTTATTATTGGCTCAAATTTGATTGGATTAGAATTAGGATGCAATGTCAGATGCATTAGAACCATTGTCCTATTTAGGATGATGTCAACACCAAATAACAAAGGCACATATCTTGTGTAAGAGATTTGATAGAAAAGATCAATCTAGGGCACCTAGGTGCAAAATTAGCATTTCGACTCAAAATGATCTAATTAGAGTTAACTGGCCCATAAAATGCATTTCCCCATTAAGGGATACTTTGAAAAAAAATTGCACTTGAATATATCAATTTTAAATCATTTAATGTGTTTTAGTGTTTGAGGCCAAATTATGAAATTTGGTGGAAATTGGTCAAAAGCCTGATTGATGGTCATTGGTGGCCAGATTTAGGTGTCTACATAATCGATGGATTAATAATTAGAGAGATTTAAAGTTCTCCATATCATGCCTAGGTGTTATATGGTATGAGCATACTAATTTGTCATTATACTAGGATGGTTTAGGATTATGTGGGTCAAATGGTTTGGTAGATGGAAAGGTTAAACAAGATGCTTGCAACAACCTTTACAAGATGGCTGAGTAAGACTTGGGCAAAGGTGGAAAAGGCATGGAGGTTTTAGGTTTGATAGTCAAGGTTGAAGCTCTTTTAGGAGTAGGTTTGATGGTAAGAGATTTGGGTGAAGGAGCATTCTTGGTGGATGGTTTTGGTATAGATTTTTTGGAGGTGAAAGGTGTTCAGGTAGACATTTCAGTAGTAGGAAGTTTATTTATAGAAGGTTTGGTGAAAATAGGTGAGGATAAAAGTAGGAGTGATGGTGTAACCAAAATTGGTGGTTGAATTTGGGTTTTTTTTGGGATGGTTGGTTTCCTTACTAAGGTAGAAGGGTGAGGTCCCAAGATAGAAGGCAAAGTGGAAAGGGGAGGTAGAGTTTTGGTTTGTTGGATCTTGGGTGGTTTTATCCTTTTTGTTAGTTTAGCTTGGGATTTGTTTGGTGGGCTTAAATATAAATTTATTGATGGTTGATTAAGGCTCTAAGTAGAGAGTATGCCTAAGTTTTTGATGGGTGTGGTTGTGATTAGGGAAGCTACTTGGGCTATTTTGGGTAGAGCTGGTTTGGTCAGTTCAAATATGGTTTGAGGGGTAGAGGTTTATAAAGGGTTGGTCAAGTAGATGGTGGGTTAAATATTGGAAATGAAAGGTTGGGATGATAGTGGCATGGTTGGATGCTCTTGCTTGTTTGGGTAAGGAAGCCCAAGATGGTGCCAAAATGTGGCATGATTTACATTAGGTTTTGGATAAGTACTTCATGTTTTGAACTAGTCTAGAGAAGGGCTTATAGACGGGTTTGATCCCTTCAATATTGATCTCAAAAGATAAAATCATGGGTGGAGAGAGAGAAGTGGTTACCTCATCATTTTCCTTAATCAAAGGCTCCAAGATTTGGGAAGATGAGTCTCATATGGGAGAGGTAGTTAGAGTGATCTATTCCTTAGGGATTCTTTCCAAAGGAAGAGTGGATTGTTGTATGATGGAGGAGAAGGATACGATGTTAATGGATGCCTCATTTGGTATGTCTCCCAAAGGAGAGGTTGGTAGATCAATTTCCTCAATGAGAAGAGAAAGGGGAATATTTGTTTCCTTGGTCTCATTTTGCAAAGGAATGGAGAGTGACTCCACTACCTCAATAAGTGGAGGGGCAGGAAAGGTGGTTTAGGCAATGGTTTCCTCAATAATGAGTTCACTAATAATTATGTTAATGGTATGGACTTCACATTTGTGAGAATATTTTGATCTATTATTTTCATTACTCATAGAAGGGGCATGGTTGGGAAATAACTATCTAAATATGTCAAGCGATTGATTTTGGGGTGTATTGGGGTTATCTGACACAATTTACCCCTTATAAATGAGATTTTGGATGAAGTTATTGAAGGTATTGTACCTACTAATGTCATATCCAATGACACGATGGAAGGCACACAATTTTTTCTCCTTGTACCAATCATGTACATGATGAGAGGAATCAAATTATTAGAGAGGTTTGATCAACAGGATTTGTATGATATTTGATTTCAATAACTTTCCAAGAATGAAGCATATGACTCCCTTAGTAGATTAAATTGCTTTTGGTTATTACAGTTTAGGTTTTTAGTGTTCTGATTGGAGGAATTGGAGGATTTGGGTTGGTTAACAACCAATGAAAGAATGGTTTTTAGGATAACCATATTCACAGTTCCTTTATTTTTAGAGTTAGTGTTGTTTTGATTATTAGGTTTGGAGGAGGGAGTCTCATTTGATTTGAAGGTATAATTCTTGTTTCTCAATTTCAACTTCCCCTCATCAATGAATCTATTCTCTAATTTTTGTGCCATGGTGAAAGCCTCATCAAAGGTCTTGAAATTCTAAACTCATAAAGTGGAGGAAATGTGTTTGGCACAAGCCTGAGCAAAGAGTTCAATTAGCTCAGGTTGGGGTAGAGATAAAGAGAGTTGATTTATCAAGATTTTCCAATGGGCTGCAAAGTTAGCTATGGACTCATTTTCAGATTACCAAATGGAGTAGAGATCAATGATGGAAAATTTCTTAGAGATGTTTATGGAAAAGTGATCTAAAAAAGTCTGAGCTAGTTGGGCAAAAGAAAAGAGGGAGTGCTTTGTAATAGCACTATACCAATCAAGTGCTAGACCTGGAAGAGACCTGGGAAAGGTACATAAAAGGAGAGCATCATCATAGGATTTAAATTAACAATAACACCTAAATGCTCTCATATGTTTTTGAGGGTCTTTCTTGCTCTGAAATCTTAAATTTTTTGGAAGTTGCCATTGAAGAGGACAAGGTCGAATGGGGATGGATGGATGAATTAGTTTGTTGCAAATTTGGTCATAAGATAAGAGGTTATGGACACCAAAAATAGATGAATCCAAAGTAGTCATTTTATACATTAACATTTTGATAAGGTCCATTTATGGTTTTGCACCCCTGTAGTTATAGGGTAGATTATGTTGGGTCAGGTAGGTGTAACATACATATAGCTGGTGGGGGGTTGAGAAGCTACCACATATTGGTATGTGGACATGGGTGGTTAGGATGATGATACATATGAATATGTGGAGATAGGTTGTTGGGTGGAAGGTATAGGTATGTACCCTTATGGGTTAGGGATGTAGCTCAGGTTTTATGTAGTGGAAACCTATTGTGGGACTGACGTAGGTTGGGTTGGATGTATGGTTGGGTTGGTAGATAGAGGATAGCTGGTAACTTTGATACCGATGGGTGGAAGGGTAGAAGGTATACTGACCACCAAGATCTAGAATGGAGTGGAAGTAGGTGGGTTGGAAGTAAGAGGAAGGGTGGTGACACTTATAAAGGGTAGTCCTATGATAAATAGAGTATCGATACCCAAATGATGGGTTACTCCTATACTAGAAGGGTTTTTATTTGGGGTAGAAGGTGTTTGGGTTTTGGTTGGTTGGGTGGGTTGATTTTAGTTGGTGGTATTGGTGGGATTATTGGTAGAAGATGATGCTTGGGTGATGAAAGGTTGGGTGGAAATGGTGGTAATGGGAGTGTTTCCCATAAGGTGGGATGATATGCCATAGGGTGGGTCAATAGGTAGAATTGAAGAAAGGGTACAATGGGATATGGTATTAATATAATTTTGGAAGGCTATGGGGTTAGAAAGGTGACAAAACCCATATCACCTTGGGAAACCATTCAAGGGATGTTAGGATTTATTGAAGAATGGGGATAACTCTTTGTATATGAGATGTACTCCATGGATGAAGGAGAATAGGAAGATGGATGATTAGGAGGTGGATCTTTATTGGTTTGGTTTCTTAGCTGTTGCCTAGTTAAAACCATACAGATAAGGGAAAGAAGAAGATACAAGCAATATCACAACTCAAACAAAGATCAAACTAGAAAAATTTAAGGAAATGAAACACACACACTAAAGCACATTAAATCTTAAGGTTATTTTTAGTCTCTTCTGTGGCTTATGCCTTAATATTTAATAATTATGTGACTCAACTTTGTTTGTAGAATGGGTACTAGAAAAAGATATCTAAGGATGGTTTTAGGTAGTTAAAGGCTCTCAAGATCTATACTAGAACTTGGTATGTGGCTTGATATTAGGGCCTACCCCCTCACTTCATACATCATAATGATTAGGGTGTCGGGTTCTTATCCAAAATATACTGATTTACTAGAGATTATACTCATCCAATGTACTAAGTTGGTTCTCCCTTTGGTGGTGAAATCCAAGTAGGATAGTCATGAAAGGTGATTTCTAAGTGATGAAATCCCAATAGGGCTTTATGTCAATGTTTCTATGTTAGATTAGGTGTAAGTGGTTTGGTCTTGTGTGTGTGATAAGAGTGAAGCTACAATTGATTCACTTGATTAATTAAGCTAGCGAGCTATGATAAGCAGGCAAACAATGCAAGTAGTTGATTTTATGCCCAAGATGAAATTTTAATTTTGTTGCATGAGTAGAAAACAACAAGAAGAAACACCTAGATGCAACTATGAACCTAATAAAAATAATCAAGGGTCCCATCAGGAATGCCAAAATGTTTCACTAAAATTTTACTATATTTCTTAAGAAGAAAGTTGTAAAACTTGAAAGAAGGGTGAGGTTAATATAACTTAGATTTGGTTTGTGCTCTATGATCCAGATGATTGTAGATACTCCTTTTTGTCTGGGGAAGAATGACTTGTAGATAATAAATAACTACATAAATGGTTGATTAGTTAGTTAGTAGGGTGGATTGCTTAGTACGCTAGGTACAAAAAGCATAAGATTTCTTGGGGGTTGTCAATCCACACTTTTATATAATCAAGTTCTAGAAATGAAAGATAAATTGCTTGCATGAATAATAGAAGATAATAAAATTAAATACAAGAAGTGATTAAAAAGATATGAATTTGCCAAATTACAGTAATATATGATTAAATAAATCAGACATGGTTCAAAAAATAGGGTGATATTCTATGATTAGATAAAAGTCAGAGAGTGAGATTTGGTTAAGATATAATAGGTAAAGTAAGCTTGCTATTATAATTGACACATAGTGACCATCGGTGGTTGGGTAAGATCATCAATAGTCAGGTAACTATCAGTGGTTAGGGGTAAACCATTGGTGGTTGGGTGACTGTCAGCAGTTACTATGAGATTTGGCTTGAGTCAAGAAGTTTGTTTGGGAAGGCTAGAGAGGAGTTATAGAGAGAAACATAGGGACTAATTATTAAAATTAGATACTTAACTTTGTTTTTGGTCTGAAGAATGTTAAGGTGGGTGGTTGGAAACTTGTAGATTTTGAAGCAATTTCGATAGAGTGATGATAACTTGGCTATTGATTGATGAGCAACAATACTTTTGATTTTTGTCTTGGTCATTGGAAGTTAGAATAATACCTACACAAGAAGCTATGATGCACAAGAATCTAATGATTATTGATCTCTCTTTTTCACCTCCTCCTCTTCTCTTTATATAGGAAAAAGGGAGTGGTGAAATAAGATGTTAAACAACCGGTTTGACAAGCTGTTTAGTTTTAGCCTTGACATGTATTGATTACACACATGAATCAAATATATAAAAATAAAATGAAAAGTTATAGTTGAGTGGCATTTAACCCTTAAGGTGATTAAAGGCTGACCATCGACAATCGAGTCTAACCATTGATAGTCAAGGGTCAATCATTGGTAGTTGATAGGATAAAGGTGGAATGGTCAGAGTTAGTCAGGTTGACTTAGGTTTGGAAGTTGAAAAGTTTTAAAATGGTCTTAAAGGTGTCTAGGAATGATCTAAGGGTCAACACAACATATAGAACCATCATGTATAGTTTTATAGTGTCTACACCTATCCAAGCATGTCATTTATTGGTATAATGCATGTTTCTGCTCTAGATCATTCAGTGTCCCATTGGTCACCAATTTCCCTCCTATCAACATTCTCAAAAATGCATGGACATTATCTAGCATGATATACACTTCAACGGTATCCCCATCCACCTCCCATCAAATTTTTTTGGTCAAACATTCCATTGCTCCAAGGAACATGAAAATGAGATAACAATTAAGTGGGATGCACTTCATCTCCATGATGCCTTCAAAGCCAGTGTGACCAATCATGCTCTGTCCATGTCAATCAATCACTCTAGTAGATCTAGTAGCCATGATGCATCTATCAGTCACCAATACCTCCAGTATCTCTATAAAATATCAAACAAGAAAGGATGTATCAGATCTCCATGTCATAAAATATCAAATTACATTCTTAAAATTTCACAAAATCAACTAGTTTGATTTAGTTTATCAATTTATTTTACAACATCAGCATTTTAATACTAAATCAACCCTATATTTTATGTGTGATATGAGATCAACGCTTTCAATTTCCTATTAAATCAGCCACATTGATACTACATTGACCATTTTCTTGCTCTAAGATTCTATATCAACCCTTATATACATAATCAACCTATTTTAGTGATACTATATTGGCCCTCATCAGCAAACTAAATCAGCCCTATTGTACATAGTCAAGTTTTACCCCTTAATAAATAATTTAACCTATTACTATGCAGTTGAACCCATTTTAGCATATTAAATCAACCCATTGATATGCAGTCAGCCTTACCATTTTGTTTTGCCTTACAGACTAAGTCGACTCTATTTATTAGTTTGAATTCTTCCTACCCATTGATATATAGTAGTGAATTTTTTCCTAATTACCATAAATGCCTTAGGTTTTATTAGTCTGAATTCTTCCTACCCTATACCCCATTTTATCCTTAGTTTACCTATAAATTTCTTAGGGTTCATTTTGATACCTAAATTTTGCCTACCGATCAATTTTCTATTTTTTAGCTTAATAACAAATAATAATATTCAAAATTTGAAATTTATAATTACTTACCTATGATGCACTCACTGTGACTACATGCATCCTCCCCATCTTAGCTATCATCTCCTCATCATGATGGCTCTTTGGTCTCCAACTAGGTCTCTCAGAGCTCTATTTTCTTAGAATAGTAAAAATGACAAATGAATTAATTTTCATGTTGTTTATATTTACTATTCAAATTTATTTACCTTTTAAATATTTAACATCAGATTTCATATTTTGATCATGTCTTTGTCTCTACTAGTTCTTTTTCTAAACCATAAAATGTTCTAGAATCTTGACATCATAGAGAATCTTTTCACCTATTATATGTCTATGTTGTAAAAATTTTGATTTTTAATCTTTTTATGATAACTTCTATAGGTTTACGTAATGATCCCTATATTAGACACCTTAATATTTATTGCATCTCATTTTTTATCTACAACACTAAGGTAAGTAAAGGTATGTGTTTTTTAATTTTGTCCTTTCATTTATCTTATTTACTCCTTACTCCAATTTATTCAGCTTCAACATTTTTTTTTTGGAAGCATCATCATGTATTACACCTATGTGACACATGATGAGATTTGAGTGGGGTATATGTATACACATAATATTTTAAAATTGATCAATTATTGATGTTTTATCTCTTGTAGGAACCCATTGAGTCTCAATCTCTCTGAGTGCACACCTTAAGGGGTGCATTGGGAAAAGGGTGGGTAGACCATTGATGCTTTTCATGATTGTTATCCCTATACCACCACCTATTATCATTCCAATCATCTCCTAAAAGCATTCCCCTAAGCTTTACCTCTTATTTTTGACCTCCTCTAGTCATTTTTTGTCTTCATTAGCCCTTCCCTAGCCTACAATCCTTTTTAGTGATTTATGATACACTATCAAACCCATTGACCCTATACTCTAATTGATAAAACTCATTTAGGGTTTAGGTCAGCCCTTGGCTGACCTTGACCAAGACCTAATTTAATTTTGTCAATAATGTTATATAGTTGATTGGGCTAACTTTATCAGCTAACCTTTTAGAAAGGTTTAGTGTTAAGATTTAGCTATATAAAACACTCATTTCATCATTTATGAGGAAGATAAGAGAAGAAGAAGAGATGTATTATTTATTTGATTATCCACCTTTCTACTTGAGAAGCATAGTTCATAGTTTCATACTTTCTTTGGAGATATAGATCTTGTGTTGTGGAAAAGTATTTTAGATGTATTGATAGCTTATGTAGCCTAAAGCTAGTTTATCCTTGTCATCCTTACATACTACAATAGCCTCTTACAAATCACCTTGGCCAAGGGAGAGATTGAGGCTCGAGCATTTGTTTTTAAATGTAAGTATTCCTAACTTTGTCCATCCTTTGTAAGATTTAATAGATATGCATTTATACTTCTCTCCCATACATTAGGATTCCATATACATTGACATTATATGTTTTATATGCATGTTTAATTTGAACATTTATTACCTCCATTTGTGCCACAAGTTTTGGTGAGCACTAGATTAGAATTTTACTTTACTTGTTATTAGTTTAGTAAACATGAAAACATAGGACCTAGTTAGGGTTATTGCATAGTTTTGCTTGACTAGAGGCTTTATAACTCTCCCTAGTAATATTATTGTGGTAAGAGATCCCTTGGCTAGGTTTAGCAGATCCATCTTGGTCATGACCTTGAATATATAATGTATCAACAATCAAAAGTATAAGTAGGATTTATCTTCTCTGAACTAGGATTGATTTATAGATCAGTTGCATTTTCATTTGCATACTATACCAACCACTATAGATGGGTAAGTCCTAGTATAGTCTATGAATGTTCAATCAGTACACAAGCTAAAAGATGAGGGACTATAATGTTAATATTTAGACATTAAGAAGCTAGGTGATTTACACAATCCAAAAGTGGGTTAATAGTATATGTGGGAGATCGGGTACCATCGGGCATCAAAGGGTGAACTCAGTACATTATTCATCCTAATGAAGGTATCATCACATGCTATTCTCAAGGATCTTGGATTTATTCCCTAGATTGAGTATTTTAAGGAGGATAAATATCTGTCTTGAAAATAACATCATCTTAGTAGGGGTCTTGAAAAAAGTCATCATATGTGACCACATTATCATAACCTGAATTATACATGGCTCCACTATGAGTGTAATGAGACATATCCAAGTCAATGATGAATGTTTCACAAAAGGGCCTAGAGTTATACAAACTCTAAAAAATAAGGTCCAAATGACAAATGGTCCAAACATAGTCTAACTTGGTTGAAGGAATGGAGCTATTTCTCCAAAAAGGTCTGTGCTAAAAACTTGGTCTAAAATAGTCGAATGTCATAATGTCTAACGTCAAATGTCTTAAACAAAGGGTCAAGTGTCTGAATAAAAATAAAAATGCCAAACTCTAGGTATAAATTGTTTCAAAAAAGTATAATCTAAATAAAACAAAACTTGCTAGGTGTTTCAGAGAAGGATAAAAGCTAGGCTCAAAACAGGCATTGCTAGTCTTTTGGAAAAGGAACAAAAGCTAGACTTTTAAACAAAACAAGGTAAGAGATTTAATATAAAAAATTTAAAATGCTTTGGCATAAACTAGGCATTTATATTTAAACATGAACTTGATCAGTTGGTATAAGTCATGAAACTTTAGGCACTTTGGAAGATAGGCTATTTCCCCTAAATCTAGGCACAAACAATAGTTTTCAAAATGAATAAAGAATTAACATAAGTTGCAAATTCCAAAGTGAAATATCAATGTCTAAGACAAAATTACACAAAGCATAGGTAGAAATCAATCAGTGTTTGGATTTGAAATTGTAAAGGCTAATTTTGAAATCAAATAAAAAAACTAGGCTTCTTTAAAATGGATAACAAGCTAGACGAAGATGAATTGCATAATGACACTAGGAATAAATCCAAAAGGCACATGAAGCTTAAGTTCCAAAAATAGAATTTAGACACAAGGTAAAAAATTATTTGAAATGATTCGATAAGCATAATGATATTATTGTGCTCTAAAGATATAATCAATGGTTTGTTTCAAGACTCAAAGACACAAGATTTGAAATGAATTGGGTAGTGTAATGACACCTTTTTAAATTTAGTGACACACACAAAGAGGAATTGTCAAAATACTAAGGCAAAGGTATGGTGTCAAATAGGTGATGTAACGCTTCCTAAATCAAAGGAGTGATGTATAAACAAGACTTGTTTTGACATGGTATAATAGATAAAAATAGATAGTTCGACTTAAGACCATGCAAGAAAGGATAAAATGACACAAACACCTAAGTGTAACATCCTAAATCTTAAAACTGACAAAGTTTCATAATACTATTAAATTCTATTAATATACTCACTCTTGAGAGGATTTTAATTATTAATCCAAAAATTAAAAACATGTGAAAAGTAGGAATTTTAAGCCCCCTCTTCTCTCAAGAGTTTATATTATGACATAGAACTATTGGTGTTCTAGATTTGCACCCTAGATGAGATGGGGATTGTTCATGGTCTCTACTCAAATATAGTCCAACATGAGACTGACCCTAGGTTGTGGGCCACCTATCAGAAGGTCAGATCTCTGGAGAAGGTTGGCTTCCTTCTGGATCTATCACCTTAAGTAAAATCTAACTGGGAAAAGAGAGACAAAAATGGGTAACAATACATAAATTTTTTTAAAGGAGGTGATGCACCAGTAATGTGATTGTTCATCCACTCTATTTGAACCTATAACAAACAATAATGAGATCAGATTTACAATTCCAAATGGCTATATATTTATAAGTATTTCATGCAAAGATTCACTAAATGATAAAACTCAAGGGAAGTAATGGAGAGGCCTGATTCAAGGCACTAACTAGTCAATTTATCCACTTGGTAGCTCTTATCAAATGACATTTAACACTAAACATGACCTACAAAAATATAATCTAGTAGCTATGTGAGATAAAGATTTGACAAGGGAAAGATTTCTACCATATATGCAAATCAATCTAACATTTACACACTACCAAAATAATAAAATCTAGGTAGAGTTTAGTCATGCCCAAAATAGGGATTATTCAACTATTTTAAGGCTTAGAAGCTTGTATTTATAGAAAAAGGGATGAGAGAGAGAAACAACTAAGCAAATAAAAAATATTGAATGAGGTCCAACTAATCTTGATGGATTAACATTCTTGAGGATGCTGAGTCATGATTTTGTCAAGAAGGCACAATTTCAAAGGATTTACAAAAGAATTTAATGTTCCATGATCCTTATCCGACCACTAGGTCATTGTCTCAAGACTCCATGCCATTTTCACCTAATCTACTAATGAGGACAAATTTTTTATGCCTTGAAACTGATAGAGATGCTTGGTCTATTTTGATTGTCTAGATGTACCTATCTGTATCATAATATTTAAGCATAGGTCTCTTTATAGATTAAAAATGAATCATATTATTGGTTTTCCTATAGTTTAATGCCCGGTCTCATTTTGAAAACCAAATGTCAACTTTCGACTAAAAAAGGTCTAAAATACCAATCCTATCTTCAAGGAGCTCTATTGATGATGCTTGGTCTTGAAATATTCACCCCAACTTGACTTGGATCATGCTTGAGTTTTGTTTCCTTTATATTAGCTTACCTAGGAAAAAAAACTATCTCCTCGATCTCTATTGAAAGTAGCTTAGGATCGATCTTGACTTAGTCTATTGACCTCTTTGACCCTATTCACTCCATTGATCTTTATGGTACAAATGCATGTGCTTCCTCAATCTTCTGCTAGGACCCACATGCTTTTGACACTTATTATGAATGCATTCATTTTTGAGATCCACTAACCGCTTTGACCTTCGCTCAACATTAGATTTGAATGTATGATTAAATGCACTCTATTGATCTTCTAAGGACCCACTGACATTGTTAGGTTTCCTCACTCCATTGGATCTGGTTGTATCTTTAAATGCTCACCATCATATCTACCTACCTTTTTAAATCCAACAATGCTTTACCATGTCTTAAAATTAACATTTGCATAAATGTCATTTGATGTCCATACGAACATATTTGACATTGTACAAACCATCAATTTTAAGCTCATGATTTTTGCCTAGGATTTATTTTGACATCCATGTGACCATCATTTGACATTCACACGAATGTCATTGATTTCCCATAGACCATCAATTTTAAGAACTTATGAATTTTCACCTGAGTTTAAACTTGAATTTAGTGTGAACGTCTTCATCTGTTAGATCACAAATTCCCCAGGCTATTTCCTTCAAAATTTTATCTATAGTGTTTTTATTGAAGAAATTACCCTTTCTATTTTTTCCTTAGGATACTTTTGCTGCAAGAGTGACCCTTCATAATTTTTGTATTAAACCATTTTACCAAGAAGAGACCCTTCAAGAAAATTGTCTAGGGACACTTTGCTAAAAAATGATCCTTCAAGACTTTATCTTGGGACAATTTGTCTAAAGAAAATACCCCTTGGAAAAAATGCATATGACCATTTCTTTAAAAAATTACCTTTTGGGTCTTCTATATTAGACCACTTTCTCAAAGAAATACCTTTCAAAAAAATGTTTTGGACACTTTGAAAAAATACCCTTTAGGATTTCTGTATGAGCCACTTTCTATGCTTGAATTAACCCTTCAGGATTTCTACTTAGGACACTTTGTCTGAAAAGTGACCTTTTAGAACTTTGCTTTGGAACTTTTTCCCAAGAAAAGACCCTGTAGGAAAATTGTTCGAGACACTTTTTGAGAGAATGATCCTTTGGGTTTTTTTTTTTAGATAAAATGTTTAAAATAATTCCTGACACTTGGCCCAAAAACAAATTTCTTGAAATAAATAACACTTATCCAAAGAAAAAGGTAAAAAAGAATCAAACTTAGTAAAAGAAAAGACCAAAATAAATTGCTCGAGAAGATGTTAGCACTTTAGCTAAAAATAAAACCCCAAAATAATTTCCAAGTAAAGACTTGGCCCAAAAGGGATTTTTTACTTAGCTTTTATAAGGCCTATATATTATTTTGGACTCATTCTTGATCCTTAAAGTCCCAGACACCTTGAAAACTTGTGCAGATACTTACTCTTTTTTTTACAGACCTGTGCCTTAGAAATTGGCAAGATACACTTTTAAGAAAGCTCAAAGTGTTTCAAAGGCTTTGAAGCCTATATGATCCCGTTGGTCCATTAATTTCATCCAAAAATCTTGTCCAAGCCTTATTCCATACTTGATCCTCAAGAAACTACACTGCATTCAGGCAAGTTTAGTATGTGGGCCAAAAATGGCCAACATCTTTAGCAACTCAATCAGGCAGCATGCCTGGTATGCTTAAAATTAGACCATGTACATGACTCTTGACTCATAACAAATGACTGCAAAAAATGTCTTGATTTTCAAAGATAATAGACTCCACCAAAATAGGGAAGGAAATAAAAGAAAACAAGGAAACTATCCTAACAAAGTAAATGTGCAAATAAAACACTTATCTAGGACAAAATATAAACAAACTAATGTAATTGACCATGACAAAATATGATCCACCTAGATCAAAAGGGAAATTCATGAACTCATTCATTACAAAAGATGGTACAAATTGCAAAGTATGGGGTTTATTGAACATGACCTTTGAAGAGGTACTCTTTTTTCCAATTATTTATATTAACATCTCCTAAAATGAGCCATCAACAACAAACTAGTAACCAATAAAGACAAATTCATCTTGCACTTTTGAATCCTTTTTTATGTTGTATGTCAACTATAACATTGTCAAGTGACATCTCATCTATGCCTTGTTATTGAGTGACCTTATCTTTCTTATCAACTATTGCAAGTTCATCCAAATCTTTAAGAAGCTCTAAATAATCAACCCAAACTGTATCATGACATTTAATAGGTACCTCTTGATCAAATTTTTGAATATCATGCTTTGCAATGGGCAACATATCCTTACAAAGATATTCAATCTCTTATAGAGATTCAAAGTACAACTATCAAACATATTTTTTTCTTCATTTTGATCAATTTGAATAAGATAATTTTTAAAGGTACCTTCATCTTTCTCAATTGGAGATATCTCAACCTCATTTGTGACATTAGCTTGTATTAATTCTTTATGGATTAATTCCATAACAAGACTAGCCTTTTCATCCTCAACTACAATCTCATTCCCAACTATAGCCTCGAGTGAAGCATCAATGAGAAACTCTTTATCATACACATTTGAAGCATATTCTTCACATTCTCCAAGAACTTGACTTGTAGTTGCAACCTCTTTCTCTATCTCCCATAGAACATGCTCCTCTTGAAATTGGGAGATGGTGGGAGGGTGATGAAATTCATTTTCTTGAGAGGGAGTATGAAGCATGGAATGTTGATCATGATTAGAATTTGGGATCTTGAAGGTAATGGAATCATGTATGGGGTTTTGGAAAGGAGGAAAAGAGAAAATTTTGAGAACTTCTATATTCTACTCCTTCCACTTGGCCATTACTTCATCAAGGTCTGAAACCTTTTTGTTCTCATGGAAAAACTGAACTTGAGGGGTAAGTGGTGAAGAAAGGGGACTATAAGAAGGTTAAGTTTCTTAAATAGGCTTTTGAAATGGCATGTGAATATCTTCTTGAATAGGTTCTTGACTCCAACTATGAATCTCCATTGGCTCACACTAAACATGGTTAAGAACTTTATGAGAATAAGGAACATAAGAAGATTGGTAAGGAATATAATAGGGTTCTTTAGATAACTATCTCAACTCACCTTTATGTCTCTCACAAGCCTCTGCTTTCTCTAATACAAAATTCCAAAACTCATGTCTCTCTTTTAGATCATTAGACACATTTTAAAACCATTCATTCAGTTCTTCATATTGGGAATCTAAACATACTTTTCTTGCATATGCTAGAAGTTTGAGTTTTATCTCATCCATATATTCTTGTAAACAAGACTGCTCATATTCAACATCATAGCCACATGGAAAAGGTGAAATATAGTCTTGAGACTAATATGGTTCATAAGGAAGGTAATAGTCATGCTCTTGATAATAAGGATCATGGGAAACTTGATAAGGCTCATCACAACTTTGATAAAATTCTTGGTAAGGCTCATAACAAGGATCATATGGATCATGACAAGGCTAGTATGATCTATCATAGGGATGATAAGGAGGTATTGCATAGGGATTTCATTCATATATAGCCATGAAAATAACATCAAGATAGTGTAAATGAAATTGAACTTACTTGAAAATTGCCTAGACTTTAGAAGTAATTACTTGAGCTTGTAATCACCAAATTCTTCATGAAGAACACTATTACAACTTCTATTCCACCAAGACCAGCTCTAATGGGTCCCACTGGACATGCCAAAACTATTAGTGTTCTAGATTTTTACCCTATCTAAGAAGGGGTTTACTCAATTCTTTTGCTCAAATCTAGTCCAACATAAGACTGACCCTAGGCTATGGATCACCTATCATAGGGTCAGAACTTTGAAGAAGGCTAGCTTCCTTTTGGATCTATCACCTAAACTAAAATATGACTGGGAAAAGAGAGAGAGAAATGGGAAATAATGCATAAAACCATGTAAATGAGGTGATGCACCAATAATGTGAGTATTCATCCACTATATCTAAGCTTCTAGAAAAAACTAATGAGATCAGATCTATAATTCTAAATGGTTATTTATGCATCAATATTTCATGCAGAGGTTCACCTAATGATCAAAACTTGATGGAAGTGATGGAGAGGCCTAATTAAAGGCACTAACTAGTCAAATTATCTACTTGCTAGCTCTAATCAAATGACATTTAACACTAAACATGACCTGTAAAATAATCTTATTTAGTAGCTAGGTGAGATCAAGATTTGATAAGGGAGAGATTTTTACAACATATGCAAATCAATCTGACATTTACACACTATACCAGAATAATAAAATCTAAAAAGAGTCCTTTATTTATCTCAAGAGGTTATAATGATCAAATATGGGGTGAGTCTAATCATGCCCAAGAGAGGGATTATCTAGCTATTTTTAAGGCTTAAAAGCCTATATTCATAGAAAAAGGGATGAGAGAGAGAGAAGGAACTAAGCAAATAGAAAACATTGAATGAGGTCCAACTGCTCTTGATGGATTAGTATTTTTAAGGATGCTAAGTAATTATCTTATCAATAAGGAACAATTTTAAAGTTTTTAAAAAATAGTTTAATGTTCCATGATCCTTATTTGGCCACTAGGTCATCATCTTAGGATTCCATTCCATTTTCACCTGATCTACTAATGAGGACAAATATTCTATGCCTTGAAACTAAAAAAGATGCTTAGTTTATTTTGAGTGGCTAAATGTACCTATTTGTATCATTATATCTAATCATAGATCTTTTTATAGATTAAAAACTAATCATATTATTGGTTTTCCTATAGTTTGGTGTCTTGTCTCATTTCAAAAACCAAATGTTGACCTTCAATTGAAAAATGTCTAAAAGACCAATCCTATCTTCAAGGAGCTCTATTGAAGATGTTTGGTCTTGAAATATTTACCTTGACTCAACCCAAATCATGCTTGAGCTTTGTTTCCTTTGTATTAGCTTACCTGAGTCAAAAATAATTCTCTTAGACCTCCATCAAAAGTCCCTTGTGCTCAATCCTACTTATTGGTTGTTGAATGTTGACTTGAGATGTTGACCTCTTTGACCCTATTCACTCTATTGATCTTTATGGTACAAATGCACATACTTTGTCAATATTCTACTAGGACCCACATGCTTTTGACACTTATCATGCATGCATTCATTTTTAAGATCAACTAACCCCTTTGACCTCTACTCATTGTTAGATATGAATGCATGATTAAATGCACTCCATTGATCTTCTGGGGACCCACTGACACTGTCAGGTTGCCTCACTCCATTGGATATGGTTGTACATTCAAACCCTAATCATCAGACCTACTTGCCTTTAGAAATCTAATGTCTCTTTACCATGTCTTAAAATTGATGTTTGTGTGAACATCATTTTACATTCGTGTAGATGTATTTGAGGTTTTGCAGATGGTCAATTTTAAGTTCATATGATTTTTTCCTAGGATTTATTTTTGACATCTACACGACCATCATTTGATGTTCATTCAAATGTCATTGACGTCCCGTAGACCATCGATTTTAAGAACTTATGAATTTCCTTGAGTTTAAACTTGACTTTCATGTGAATGTCTTTATCTTTTGGATCATAAATTCCTCAAGTTATTTCCTTCAAACTTTTATCTGTGAGATTTTCATTAAAGAAATGATCCTTCAAGTTTTTGCCTTAGGATACTTTGCTATGAGAGTGACCCTTCAAATTTTTTATATCAGACCATTTTCTTGAGAAGAAAACCTTTACAAAAATTGTCTAGGGACACTTTGCTAAAAAATGATCCTTCGGGACTTTGTCTCAGGATAATTTGTCTAAAGAAAGTACCCCTTGAAAAAAATGTATAAGACCATTTATTTGAAAAATGACCATTCAAGACTTCTTTATCGGACCAATTTCTCAAAGAAATAATCTTCCAAAAAAATGTTTCAGATAATTTGTTTAAAAAAATACCCTTAGGGATTTTTGTATGAGCCACTTTATGTGCTTAAATTAATCCTTTGATATTTCTTCTTAGGACACTTTGTCTAAAAATTGACCCTTTGGAACTTTAATTTGGACCTTTTTCTCGAGAAAAGACCCTTCAAGAAAATTATTTGGGACACTTTCTGAGAGAATGATCCTTTGAGATTTTATTTTAGACAAAATGTCTGAAATAATTCTTGAAACTTAGCCCAAAAGACTGGAAACAAATTTCCCAAAAGAAATAACACTTAGCCAAGTAAAAAGGTTAGAAAGGATTGAAATTAGTAAAAGGAAAGCACAAAATAAATTGCTCGAGAGAGATGTTAGTACTTTAGCCAAAAATAATTTCCAAAGTAAGGACTTGGGCCAAAAGGGATGTCTTACTTAGCTTTTCCAAGGCCTGTATATTCTTCTAGACTCATTCTTGATCCTTGAAAGTTTGGACACCTTGAAAACCTATTAAAATACCTACTCTTTGTTCTATAGACCTATCCCTTAGAAATTAACAAGATATACTTTTTATCCAACTCAAAGTGTTTCAAAAGCTTTGAACTCTGTATGATCCCTTTGGTTCATTAATTTCATCCTCAAATCTTATCCTAGCCTTGTTCCATACTTTATCCTTAGGAAAATACATTGGATTTAGGAAAGTTTAGTATGTGGGCCAAAAATGGCCAACAGGAACTTTAGGTTACTTACCTTGCATCAACAATATGTCCATGATAAGTGGGGTTGACTAAAATATTCATTTATGTTTGTTTCTAGATGGTCCCAAGTGTGGCTAACACTAGAGATGCTCATGATAATTGGATCCATGTCAACCAACTTATTATGAAAATATCTTGTCTTTTCCATAACCAATACACCTGTTACTTATTTAGTGTAGTGTGATTCCTGAGTTGATCATACATTCTAAGGGTAGCCGTCACTAATAGAGGTAGTTTAACTGCTTAAACTACCATTCATGTGATTCACCAACTCAATTTATACACCCCACCATGGAGTGGAGTTAAAATGATGCTAGAAGATGAATTCTTGGGGTAGTGCTTCCCTAAAGAACACATGAGGAGGCAATGAACTTCCACTCACAAGCCAAAATACATGAAAAATGAAGATAAGTGAAAAGACTTTATGGTCAGTTTGGGGTCACCCAAACCACACAAATTTGGGGAGGGCCTTAGAAAATTTATTTTCATGATTTTGTACTAAAGTGATAAAGGCAAATAATAAATAATTTTGGTCACCTAAGTTACCTAAAAGGGATGGGGGAGAGCATACACGCATCACTTGTTTTGCTCAAATAAATAACTTCAACAAAGAAACAATAAAAATGAAACTCTTAAGAGTATTTATATAGTGTTGGAGTTCATTTTAATCACCAAAATTAAGTGTTTAGTGAAGTTTGAGCCCCTTGGCATTTGTTAAAAAACTTGATAAAAATGTCAAAAATAACTAAGGCATGAAAAGAACTAAGTTCATTTTAAACACCAAAGACAAAGTGTGAAAGATTTAATCATGTTGAAACTTGGCTTTTTCCACCTTAAGACCTATAATTTGTTAGAGGGTTTTCCTGTTTAGAATCCCAAAAGTGAGTGAGAAAACAATATTTAGGATTTTGATCTTGGGTTTCTATGATTGTCTGTCTTAAAGTGATCGACATCAATCCACGTAGGGATTGATGTTGGTCTATAGAGATTAACGTCGATCGATCTAATAGGGACTGATGTCGATTAATAGAGACCAACATTAGTTTCTTGCGAAAACATCAGAAAACACAATATGGTTTGACAGAAAGGATGATTAGCAAAACAAGCCAAAAAATCAAATATTCCTCCAAATCTTGTAAGAAAAATGGTTAAAAAGATAATATGAAAGTTATTAAACACAAAATAAAAGCCAAAAAATAATAAAAACCACTATTAGTGACATTTTTGACATGCCCTTCTTTTCACATAGGGATCAATGTCAATTTTGGGAGAATATTTGTCGATCTCTATGCAACCCATGTGTTTATAAAAGAATATAAATACATGAAAAACAAAGTTAAAACTCAAATTTTAAAGATTGTTAATCATCCATTAGAAAAATTAAAAGTCACATATTAATCTCCTTGCTATATGGGATGCTTGAGAGTCCCACCAAGAATGCCAATATGTGAACAAGGAATACATAGAGGGGAGGTTAGTATTTGTGTTAATCTCATAAAACCATTGAAATGAACACACTAAGTTCCTAACACCTTTAACTCACTAGGCTGAAATTTTATGAAATCTATACTGTCGATCTAGTAGGTATGTGCTGATATAGTTTGTTTTCCAAACTACTGACTTAGTACATGACTATTGACTTAGTAAAAAAATCCACTGTGAGGATTTAGTACTAAGGGGGGAAAAGTAAAGGGTTGACTTAGTTTTTTAAGTTAAGTTGGTAAAAATAAGGAAATTTTAGTCAACCTAGTATTTGACTAAGTGACGAAAATAGTATGAAAATGTGTGAAATAAGCTGAAAGAATGTTAGAAAGGCCCAAAATGACTAATTAAGGGCTAAAAGGGCCGAGTAGGCTAGAAATAGGTCAAGTGGATTAAAAATGAGTAATTTAAAGTAAATTAGGCTTGTTTTTTTTAAATTTAAAAATAATGTAATTTAATTATAAATAACATGGAGGATCTAATACATATTTTGTTATTTTATGGCTAGAGGGGTGTTTGAGATTTTGGTGTTTAGTGGATGTGGAATAGATCCTAAATATCTTGGAGTGATTTTTAGTTAAGGATCAAGTGAGATTAATTGTATTGGGTCTAGGAGGGATTGTAGATATGTGTAGATCCCATTGAGTTTAGATTTTATAGTCATGTTCTTGAGAACCTGGGAATCATTTACTAAAAACTTTAGGTAGGAGGGGGATGGGGATACCATTGAGGTGGGTATCACCATAGAGGACATCTATGTGATCCTTGGACTACTTATAGGAGGTACACCCATGGTCATGAGAGTACTAGATGGATAGGAGAGAAGAGCCTTATCCATATGGGTAACAGGTGCAAAGAGGATATATCCTAGGTTGAGAGTTAGCCTACTCAATATTTATACCTCTTAGATTATGGATATTTGGAAGGTAGTTATAAGACTTATGATAACATGAGTGTTGTGTCACAAGTTAGATGGAAAGGTACCACTATATGTGATAGCCTTATGCCATACTATATAAGAACATGGGGTTTTGTATGATTTAGGCTTTGTCGTCTAGGTACATCTTATGTATGACATGTATGAGATGTTATCTAGAGGGAAAAAATTTATGGGGCCTATTATGTTATAGAGTCTATGGATATATGAGAGGGTATTTATGTATTGGTCAGCTGGGTTGCCCCATATGGTTGATGATAAGTTTCCTTGCATACAAAGGTGGTATTAGGATCAATTAGCATGGGTTGTGTCCCATGTGTTAGTACTAAAAATAGTTAGGTGAGTAAAGATTGTGTGGCATCCTTATGGGCACATTGTTATGTTATGGTTGGGCTAGGAAATAGTGACACTAGTATTGGTATGAATAGATATTACATGCCACTATACCTATGGATAGAGGTGCATCCAATGGCACATGTACCAAGATAGATGGGACTCCCTCACCCAGTAGCATTGATAGTGGTACCCATATTTTAAGCTAGGCATGCGTAAGAGTCGAGTGGGAGAGGAGGATTAGGGCCACCAATTACTAGGCTAGTGATTAGATCGTAACATGAGAGATCATGGAATAGTAAAGTATGATAGGTAGTATATAGAGAGGAGATGGATGCAGACATAAGAGTCCCAAAGGTACCAATGCTAGTACCATAGTAGGAGGAATGGAAACTACCTTGATTGTACCATTGATGAAGACACCAATAGTAGGAGAGAGTAAAGTTAGTGGTCATCCCAGATGACCCATTAGGTGACTAGGATAGAATTGGATGATAAATAGACCACTTAGGCATAGCCTAAATAGGCATGAGTGGTGACTCTAGGATTTAATTTTGGGTAGCAACCCATGGATGACATAATCCAAGGACACGTTGATGGGGAGATCATGCTCAACAATTTCATAGATGGAGAGATGATGGTAGGTGACACATAGACATGTAAAAATAATTGGTTTGAATTTTTCTTAAGTTATTTGAGATATACTATAGATAGATAAATATATTTTAAGATATATTAGTGATCTAATATATATATATAGTTTGATTTTTTTAGATGCTATAGAAGAGGAGACCAAATACGGATACTGAGTGATGGGAACACTCCATGAGATCTTCAATGAGGCACTAGTGCCCTATAACTTGGTGATACTGGAGGATCCTAAGATAGAGTCTACCCTAGGGAGCTAGTTCAAACTGGTAGAGGTGAGTATGGGTACACACAGAGGATCTATAGCCACCAAAAGGGGTGGGAAAAAGTGAGGTACATGCATGATAGGCCTTGGATTAGAAGAGAGCCACACATATGACTACCATGACCCCATTGACATAGGTACATGCCTAGTTAGTGTAGGTACAGACTCAGGTGGCCAACCTACAGGGATATGTGATAAGACTGAGATCTCAGATAACCTCTTTACAACATACTATTCAAAGGGAATAGTTTGAGGCATCTATGGAAAGTGTGGCTAGGCCATGAGATAGATAGGATAGACCCCATTTGTAGAGCTAGGAAGATATATATTATTTGTACTTTATATCAAAACATATGATATATATAAATTTCTCATTTTAGTAGTTGGATGCTAATTTTATGTGTTTGTATTATGGTTGTGGTTGTGGATGTTTGGATATATTTATTTCTAGCACATTTATTTATCTTTTTTTTTGTATGCTATAATAAATATATGAGTTGTTGTCTGTTTTATAGTATTATGTAGGACACATGCATGGTTAAAAAGAAACAGACAAAAAAGACTTGGTAAAATATAATCAATAAAAAATGTACTACACATTGTTTCATGTTGGGAAATGTGTAATAAAAATAAAATGAATAAGTATAAGAGACCAAAGGGTGGCAAAAAAGATGGCGATTTTTTTTTAAAAAACCAAAGGAAAAATTGGCAACAAATTAAGACGAGTAAAATCATCTAAATCATGTTGGGAAGTATGAAAATAATGTAATAAAATGGAAAGTATGTGAAAGAAAAAATGGTATTAAAAAATTAATTAATTTATTCAATCATATTAAATCACATTGGGAAGTATAAAAGAAAAACAAAATTTGAAAAAATAAATCTTAAATTTATCACACTAATTCAAGCTGTGAAGAATGAAAAATTCAAGAAATGGTTGGATTCTTACATGCAATCAAAAAAATAAGAAGATAAGAGTGAAAGAGTAATGAAGTAAGCATAAAACATACTTCTCTACCCTATGATAAATATGAAAAATGCTAAAATTAGGAACTATATATGATGGAATATGGTAATATGCACTAAAATACTGAAGCAAAGAGGAATGATAATGGATAATCTTAGCATCACGGGCTTGAATAAGACTGCCTAAGAATGGATCATCTAAGGTATAACCACCATCATAATTAGGTGTATAAAGATCAATGATGTAGGTATGGATGACATTATCATCTAATGAGGTGTGATGAATGGAATTCTGAATCTTAGTCAAGACAATGGGGATGTCATAACAAGGTGGTTTACAAGAATGAGGTTGTAAAAAAGTAGGAAGCTAAGAGATGAGATGAGGTGAGAGATTAGAAGTTTTAATCTTGAGATTGATCTCATCAGGGTCATCATTATCAAAATCTAAGAGGTTAGGAAGAATATTCCCAATGAGTTTTAAATGACCATTATAACCTCGAGTGGGATTGATGGGAAAGTTGAATTGTTGAGACTTATAAAATAGAACATTGGGCAAAGGTTCAAGGGTAGTAATCTTGAAGACACCACGATCTTAGAATTATTATAAATTATAAGGGTTAGTTCCACTTTGAATCATATATATAGCTCCATTATGAGGGAATTTAAAGCATTGGTATGTGAAAGAAGTAACTACTCATATACAATGAGTCCATGGCCTACCAAGCAGGATGTTCTAAGATAGAGGAAAGTTAAATATCATTACCTTCACATGAATGGTAATAGGTGGGATGGTAATGGGAAGCCACACACAACCTAAAGTAGGCATTTTCCTTTGATCATAACCTTGACATGTGTTGCATGTGGATTTTAGATTACATTTAGAATATCTAAGGGTTTTGATAAAATTGAGAGTGGCAACACAAGTTTCAGAACCCTCGTCAATCAAGGCATGCTTGAATTAGATATCTCCAATTTAGACCATAATGAATAGAGGAGGATCATCCACATGAAGAAGAATCTCATCAATAATCATGAAATTAATGATAATATTGAGGGAAAGAGAAGTTTCCATTATTTCATTAGCATGTATGGACATCTCTTCACATTATTTCAATATGCTATCTTCATATCAAGATAAAGGTGCTTCATATCCTATTAGGGGAGGACGAGGGATGTTTATTTTGAAAAAAATTACATAAGATAGTTTTGATGATGAAAAAATTTCCTCATAAGCTCAAGAAATGGAATTTAGGATGGGAGATTAGTGAATTCCATGATAGGATCCCACTCATCATAACCCATGAGAAGATTGTTAGAAATAGGTGCATAGTGTTAAAGGAGGTCCTCAGAAGGAGGAGTCAAAGTACATTGGAAATTATGTTTTTAAGAGGTAGAAGGTTTAGAACAAGGTTGTAAATTATGTTGAGACGCTGAAGTAGTTAGTGCATGTTGGTTTTGAGAATTATTAGAAGAAGTATTGATAGAAGCTTGAGTGTCATTAGTGTTAGGTAACACAGATAGAGGGATGACATAAATAGAATGGGAAGTGTTATCTAAAGGAGGAGTTGGAATTGGTTCATCAAAATTTATAAGGTCATATTTCCCCAACTTATTTAAGTGAGTTAGAGAAGAATCTTAGATAACATAAAAGGTGCAAGATAATGGAGGGGTGTAGATAGGTTGAGGATCAATGAAAGCAACCACCCTTTGTATATTAGTCATATTAACCACATTCTCTTCTAGAGTTGGGGAAATAAGACTATCAACATTGTTTGTGTAAGGGGTGGGCTTGTCTTGGTTATCTTGATGATTCAAAAGAGGGTATTTATAGATAGCCAAATAAAAATTATCTTTATTCAAAGCTTGAGATTTAGTATTTATTTCATGGGATTTAAAATCAATGTCATAAGCTTGCTAGCATTTTTGGATGATAGAATCATGATCAAAATTGGGATCAATAAGAAAATCCATGGCCAAATTACGAAGTTGCCTACATGTCTCATGAGAATGACCCCAACTAACATGAAACCAACAAAATTTGTTGGGATCATACCTAGATTTTATAGGATGAGTGGGATCAAGTTCTTTTGGAAGAGGCTATTAGGATAAATTAAAACCCAAAAGTATCCCCAAATTACAAACAAGAGAAACTATGAAATGAATTAATCAAACATTCAAAAATAAACATAAACATGCACATAAATAGAGGCACTAGATTTACCCTGGTTTACCCAAGATAGAATACATCCACCAAACTTGTACCATGTATTATTTCTAGTAATACAAGGGAGACACAAAATCCCATAACAAACCCTGTTACATCTCTCTACCTTTTCTGCTTCCACTCTGTATATAATATTTCATTAATTCATCACAATAATCCATCTCAGCCATATATCAATACATTTTAGGGTTAAAAACACCTAAATATAACTTATACCATCAGATCTAGAAACCTTTAATCAATGGACCATATTGATTACAAAATTACAATTTAACAAGGTAATTTTAATAAAAATTGTCTCTAGGGTGCACAACCCTTGGACCTTCCATAGAGGGGTCATCCCATCAAACCCTAAAAGGGGGTTCCCCATTGAAAACCCCCATGTCATGAGGGATTCAAAGAGTGGGATCCAAACCCAGCTGATATAACATAAGAAATTTGAACTCTGATCTTCCAAGACAATCAGGCTCTACAACTAATAGAGGCCTAGGTAAATGCTTGAGTAATTTGGTTAAGGATAAAGGTTTGTGAACATTAATGTTATTTGGTGAAGATAAATGAGGAATAATGAATTATTGAGAAGGAGTTGGTTCCAAAGATTGGTTAGGAACAATAACTTGAATAGTATGAATGGTGTCACAAGAGTCCATGACACCATCATTGGTAGCATGATGGTTTTTGTTCTAAAGTAAGATGTGAGTACCTAGAGAAGGTTAGGGTGGCTCAAATTGATGCATAAGGAAATCTTGATGTTTTTATTGGTCAATGGCCTCCTCCAAAGTATGTGGAAAGAGAGAGTGCGGACCCAATATTACAACTTGGGAAAAAGAGCATTGGTAAAGAGATGGAAAAGGTTATCATCAGCCTTGTTATGTTCACATTTGTTGGACAATATTTTTCACCTTTAAACAAAAAAATTGGGTAGTTTTTTTTTCAAGTTACTTAAAATTGATAAAATGGGCCAAGGTATTCTTAGGAAGATCACTAGTTTGGAACTCTTGAACTAGAGCATTTACTAAGTCTTCCAAACTATTAATAGAACGAGTTTTAAGTTGGATGTATTAGTCCAAAGCATCACTTGTGATGGTTTTGGATAATATATTGGTATTAGAAAAGGTGTTTGATTTGACCCAATCTTTATAGAGATTTCCAAATGTTTTTAAATGAAGAGTAGGATCAATTGACCCATTGTAAGAAATGGTAGGGGTGGTAACTCCTATATACATATTAGCAATTTGAGATGTAAGAGATTCATTTTGAAGATGCTTAATTGTCTTATTGACAAGAGGAGGTTAAGGGATAAGATTAACATGAGCATCTCTAATAGGATATGGGGGAACATTTTGATTATGTATGCCCCATGGCATCTAGTGAGGGTGCATTTGAAAATGCATAAGGTGGTTTTGCATTCTGAACATTTGATTTGTATTATGAGCTTGAAAAGTATTCATTTGATTAAGCATTTGTAATAAAAATTTATGGGTTTGAGTTATATTATTTATATTGTTTGAAGTGTTATAATTGGATGTAGTGGCTTGGGTACCACTATTGGTGTTGTTAGGAGATTGAGAGAAACTGTTAGAATGTGAGGCACTAGTGGCAAAATTTGTTTATGTGGCAAAATATGGACTAGTGAATGGATTAGAAGAGGAATCACTAGAATAATGATTAACTTAGGTAGAAAATGATGTAATAATGGAAGAATTAAGGAGGGTGGGTCTTGGAAGAGTCCCACTAGATGTAGAACTTACCATGCTAGTGGAGATACTAGGCATGGAGGTGGAAGAAGTCAAAGAAGAATAAGTCATGGTATGAAAAGGGTTCAAAATAGAGGGAAGAGGCTAAGAATCAAAGAAACTAGTATCCCCAAGTCCATGTGAGAATGTAGGAGAAGGTGAATGAGGCTCTTCAACTTGACCAATAGTCATGAGATTGTAAATTACAAAAGGATCCTTTCCTTGATGTTGAGGAAAATTAGAGGTAAAGGAGAGAATTTCAGGGGTATACTATAATTCAGGTTAATATTTAAGTGAGAAGAGAGGATTATAAAGTGAAGAGTAATGAGGAGGGGTCCCATAGTTTATTGTGTGAGTGGATATATGAACATTACTCTTATCCAGGAGAGGATCCCTAAGCTACTTATGGGAGACCCTATAAGTGTTGGTAAGACTCATCATATCTATTAAATTAAACTTAGTGTTGCCTTCAAATAGGAAACTTATGATGAAAGAGAAGGACTAGATAAATAAAAAGTGATGTGAAAGTAAGGAATTAGGAAGTGACAAAAAAATGTATAGAGTTGACTTTGTCAACCTAGTATAGAAAATATGGTCTAAAAATTGTATAGAGTCAATAAGATCGACCTAGTACTGGAAATAAAAGATGAAAAAGTGTATAAATTCGATAGGTTGACCTAATACTCTAAGTAGGGGCAAAAAAAGTCTACAGAGTTAATAGGGTTGACTTAGTACTAGAAACAAGGGCTAAAAAAGTGTATAGAGTCGACAAGGTTAACCTTGTACTATAAATAGGGGAAAAATAGATAGTTTGTAAGACACTATGTCAAGTAGAATGACTATGTACTAAAATAGGAAAAATTTTGCAAGTACTTTTAAAAGCAAGAAATGAAGGAAACACACAATCAATTGGGCCAATGAGGTTGATCCAATAGAGGTACATAACCCAAAACCTTGCACTAACACTGGCTAATGTAATTTTTTATAATACAACATATAATTGATCAAAGAGCAAGCAATGAACTTATAAATTAAAAGCTAACTAGGTGGTCATCTTGAATGTTTTTAGATTATTAGAATATAATTTTGGATGTGATAGGAAGTTGGTTGTAATCAAGGAACTAGAAAGCAATCTAAGGATGGTTTTAGGAAATTTAGGCTGAAAGGAATTTGTATTGGCAATGGTATTAGATTGGTATTAGGGTCTACCCCCTCACTTCACACACCGTAGTGATAAGGGTGTCAGATGTTTTATCAATATATACCATTAACCACATGTTTATACTTGGCTAGAAAACCAAGTTAGCTTCCCCCTTACTGATGAAATCCAAGTAGGTAGGCCTTGGGTAGACAATTATTTAACTATGTTTTAAGATTATGTGATTTGGTAGTGTGTTCATAAAATAAAAAATAGTGTAACTAAATAGTATATTGAAAAACCACCTAATTAGACTATGTGGTCTATTCTAAACATGCAATCAACAAGAAATGAAAGCATGAGCTAATTACTACCATATAAGTGTTAATTCTAACTTTGAAACATAATACAATGTCATTGTAGATAAAAGTGTATGTAGAGATTACATAATAGATTCGACAATATCACTACTATACTATGAAAGCAAAGGCCTAAAAAAGAACTACATTGACAGTGTTGACCTAGTTTTCTAGATAGAAGACAAAATATAGAACTATTTCAATAAGGTTGACCTAATTGATTATATAGGGGAAATTTAAAAGAATGGAAATTATGAAAAATAGAACTATAATAAATAACAAAAATGATAGATAAGGATAGAAATGAACCTTGGTGGGTTGAAGGATGCAGAGGAAAATGAGATTGATGTTGAAGTACCCTAATTTATACTTACAAATTATGCTAATTGGGTTGACTGGGTCAACCTTGTTTTACAATTACCTATTTGTAGAAGACCTATAAAATGTACTCTATAGACATGTTTGATTGAGTATGTTTTTTAGAAGTATGTAAATGTATATAGTCTATAAGGTCAACCTAGTAGCCTGATCTGGAAGTTTGAAAGTGTATTGTGTTGATAGAGTCGACATAGTATCTTGTACCTGATGAAAATATTGCACAAAAAATAGATTCATATGTTGGAGTATTTTCAATGATGTCATGGTGATGTCATGAAGGTGTCTAAGTGAGTAGATGAAGTGCCTTGATAGTCTAAGTGACAATGACAAAGTGTGTAATGTGTTTGTTCTAGTATGTTTGAAGTATGCTTGGTTGATCTTCTATTTTGGCATGGTTAGAGACGTTCATGGTGATTTGAGGATGTGAAATATGTCCCTAAGATGTTTTATATGATTTGATTACTTGTGTGCATAAGTATAATTCATCTATTTATCCATTGTTTTCATCTAGACACTTTCAGTCTAGTGGCAAAAGTTTTGAGTAGGCATTTTGATGACATCACCATTACTACATGGGAATGAATCAAGGGGAGTTGGTCATATGGTTGTGATCACATTAGTACTTAGTTGTTGTGAACTAGATATCATTTCATGTTATGAAGTGTGGTCGATGATATGAGGATGTAAAGTTGGATACTCAGATAAAATTCACTATGTTCGCATACTTAGCCAAATTTGAAAAATAACTCAAATAGAGCCAAGTAAGCATGTTGATAAGGTCAAAATTAACACAAGTGGAGGTGTCAGGAAAAAATGATCATATGTGTTTGATCATTTTTATGCCTAGTTTCTATGTGCTAATTATCAGATCATGTGACTAAGCACATCAAAAGATATGCATGTGCAAAGTTGGGCTCCCAGGCATTTTGACATTGTTTTCCCATACTTAGCCAAATTTGTAATGTGGCAAGAAGAGTTGAGTAAGCATTTTAATGATGGTATATATCATACATGTAGATGTTTTAGGAGAAGGTGATCATATGGGTTTATTTAGTTTTATGCATAGTTTATTTTTACTAAATTTTAAATCATGTATCGAAGTGCAGTAAAAGTTATGCTTGAGCAAAGTTGGCCTTCTAGCCAAGTTCTAAGCATAGTTGGCTTTGTGACAAAATATTTTGAGAAGGAATTTTAATGGTATTATATCTCTCACACATAAAGGTTTCATGATAAATTTGTGACATGATTAGATTCCCCTATGAAAGGTGTTCATATGGTGCAAATGCAAGGTCATGAGATTAATCGAGGCAAAAGATATATTTATGCAAAGTAGGCTTTCCAAGCATTATATTGTGGTTGGTCCCCATACTTAGTCAATTTTCATGATGTTAATGATCTAGACCTAGTGGTGATCCAATGGTTCATGAGAGTTTATAATTCCAAATATAATGGTGTGCATAGAATCAAATGGGTCAATATAATATCTGTTTAACAAAGATAAAGATTGAGCAAGTTTCAAGGAGATCAACAGAGTGCATTTGCTCTAAGATGTCAAGAAGTAGTGAGATGGAAAAAAGTGTACATTTAAAAAAAAATGAGTAAAGGTAAAGGATAAAGATACAATAGTGAGTAGGTGTTCGTATATAATGATCAAATGGTGAGCATTGATAATTAAAGACCTGGCTGATGCATAGAGATTGACAGTGCATATTGAGTCATCATTGCAAGGTTGCATGAGATGAGGTCAAAGTGACTAAGGTTTAATGTTTTAACATTAGTGCCTATGAATTAAATTTAGGAAAAGATCAATGGTGTGTAATTGATATAATTACCAAGGACATGAGATGCGAGCAAAGTGGCCAAAGTTTAACTATGACCATTGTCATTTAAATATTCAAATTTAATAAGGGAAAAACTAGTGTCTGGTTTTTTTTCCATATCTTTTGATCTATGTAGATTTTTCTCATGATCTAAAAATAAAAGATGAAGAAGAATCCATGGTGAATCCATTGAAACTAATTTTAATATCTATTAGTATGTATAATCAAAGATATTAAGGTTCAGATTTGACTGTGTTTGTGTATATTCTACAAGTGACTTGAAAAGGATGTTCGAGTTTGTTTTGATGTTGTTCTGATATCTCATGATGAATTATCTATTTTTAAATGTTGTATACTCCATGAGGATTCTCTATATGGTATTTAGAGGTTTGACCAATTGTTTTTTTGTATGAATAATGTTTAAAAGTTGATTGTGTGTTTTTTCATAATGGTCTTATGTACTAAGTCAGTGTTTAAGTTGTTTGAACATACACAGATGTGAGCAAAGATGATTGTGATAATTTTAATATGTCAAGGGGCACATAAGGAGTGGAATCATATATTTTAAAGTGTTATTGTTTTCTTTTTTTGATTGATAAAGTGATAAATGGGTGAATAAGTTTTCATGAGACCTATAAGAGCTACAAGGGCCTTATTAAAAGGTGTAGCTACTTAAGGGTGACCCATAGATGCTATGGCCAACCTATGAATATTGTATTGAGATATGTATTTATGAGATCGATGTATTAAGGGTTACTACATGACTAATGGCCAACAAATATGGTGATGATCATGATTACTTTATAAATAGTGAAACCAAATGTGTTAGTTTTAAGACTTTATGTGAGACTTTGAGGGAGTGCAAATGTGGATCCAAGTGAAGGTAAAAACCTTTGAAAGAAAAGGTATAGGTTAGTGAGGACTATTATACTAAAATTTTTCTTTATTTCTTTAAGAAGAAAGATTAAAACTAAAAATAAGGGTAAGGTTGGTAGAACCTACATTTGGTTTGCGCTCTATGATCTAGATGGCTGTGAGAGCTCCTCTTTACCTTGGGAGGATGACCTACATAATAAAGAGACTAAAAAAAGGTTGTGTGAGTTAGGTATGAAGGTGAATTTCCTAGAAATATAGATCCAATAAGTATATGACTTACTTGGAGGCTATCAATTCACCTATAAAAATAAGTTAATGTTGATAAAAGAAGGTTGCATAACAGATAAATGAAAGTACTTCATCTAGGTGAGATAAATACTATTAAAAATAAATTATTAGATTAATAAGATAGAATTAAGGTGAATCTTAAACTATAAAAATATGTTTTAAGTATGGTCAGGTTGATGTTTCTGGTCTGTATTGTGATAAAAATCAAGAAAATAAGGTTTTCGTTGAGGGTAAGAATTAGTTTCTGCTTGCTAATTTTGGGTGTCTAGTTTTACATAGTTACCATCAGTGGTCAGAGTAATCATTGATAGTCAAGATGATCATTGATGTTTAGGTTGATCATCAATGGTTAGGGTGATCATTGATGGTCAGGGTGATCATCGATGGTCAAGGTGATTATTGACGATTAGGGTGATCATCAATGATTACTATCAATTTTGGTTTGGGTTAAAAAGGTTGCTTTTTTGAGGTTATAGAATGGTTTTACAAAGTGGGTTTGGGTTAGATATTAGTTTTGACATAGAAGGTAAGGTTCAAAGGTGGTTGGTTTAAGGGTTAATCATTCAGATGACTAAAAAGAGGTTATGGGTGGATGGGTACAATTTCTAAACTAAATAATTAAAACTTGAAACAAAGAATAATATACTGAGCTCATGGTTCTATAGTTGACAGTTGATGGTTTGAAGAATTTATATTATTTTTTAAATATGATTTATGATGAATAAATACTTGTACAAGGATTTGATGATTGATCTTGATCTCTTTTCTCTCTTTTACTTTTGCCTCCTGATGGTCTACTTCCCTTCTCTCTCTCTTAAGTTCTCCTCTTTTTATAAGAAGGAAGGAGAGGTGTAACACTATGTTAACAAGTGGTCCAAATTTATATTTAAATATAGTTCATGCATGCGTTGGTTTACACACAAATTAGATGAGCTAATTATAAAAAAATAGATCAAAATTTAAGGGTTAGTTAAGTTGTTTAGGTGGTGAAACCTAACCATCGATGGTTGATGGGGCCAAGGTAGAAAGGTTAAAAAGTTAAGTTAAGTCAGTTAGTAAAACTAACCATGGTTGGGCTTAGTTAGGGGTTGAAGGGTGTCAAAATGGTCACATGGAGGTCCTAAGGTGGTCTAGGGGAATTATGAAATTTCGAATCATGGTGTGTGGATTTTTGGTGTCTACATTTTACCCTTTTTTATTATGCATCTTTAAATCAACAAGATGCAAAATAAAAATAGATTATCGATCGAAGGTCATAGATACCCTGAGTATGGGAGGAGGTGTTCCCCCTTAAACTAGGAGTCAATGAGGTAAAATAGAATCAGGTATGGGTTTGATAAGGTAGATCAAGGTGATGAAAAAGGTGGATTTAATGAAGGTGGGTGATAGGTTTGGAACTAAAGCACAAATAAGCATGCAAAGTGTGAAAAAATATGCAATAACCAAGATTGTGTAAAGACTAGGTTGCTAGAGTTGATAAAAATAAAGGTTGATACTAGAAGGATAAGGGATGAGTGGAATACATGATCATATTTAAGCATGATGGCTAGGTACACTCATAAATATCATAAGTGATGTTTGAGTTTTGGTGCGTATCTAAGGTAGAAAGTTCTAGTGAAAACATAAACTGGTCAAGTGTCATAAGCATTCAAGGTAGGAAGTTCTCCCAAAAAAACACAATTGGGTCTAATATGTGCTAGGTGGTGCAAGTTTAAAAGGGTGGTCAACATGGTAATTATTGTCATTATGGTCAAAAGGACTAGGTAAAAGTCATAACAAAATGCATACTAGTTGGGTTGAAATGGACCAATGGTGAGATGATGTGGTGGCCAGGGTGGGTGGAGAAGGTTGTCTCCATGGGTAGGTGATAGGTTGGTGGAGAAAGGTGATCTCCAATGTTTGGGTTCAAAAAGGTAAGGTTGGGTTATGGAGAAAGGTGATCTCCAATGGTTAGTGGTGTTCAAATTAGTTTCCCAATTCGGGGTACCACTTGGTTTGGTAAAAAGGCTCCCCATTTCTTGATGAAAGGGTATAAAGTGGGTAGTTGGGGATGTTAATGACCCAAAAAAGGAAGACACACATCTTGACAAGGTTTTTATGAAATTAGGAGTAGGATAAATGCTCCAATTAGCAAAGATCATAATCGCAAGATGGGTAGGCTTATAAACATAAACCCTTCATGATGTGCTTAGTTGTTAGTTTGATGGTTAAAAAGGTAGCTTGATCATAAATATTAAAGTAAGCTCAAAATCCCTTGATTTTATAGAGGGTAAAAAGGGTAATGGGTGAAAGTGTGACTTTATTGTGGGGATGACCCTTCTATAGGTAACTTAAGAATCATGATAGATAAGTCCATGTTTTATGCTGGGTGTAGACTAATCGATGTGGGAAATCTAATAATGCTATTATGAAAGCTAATTACATCTTTATTGGGATTATTTTTCCTATTTTTTTTCTTTTTGAGAATAGGGTCTTTTGATTACTTTGTTGGATGGTGGTAGGAAGTTTATTGATCTAGCTGATTATTAGTTTGACAAAGTTGACTTAGCCATCCTTCAAGGGAGTGGTCTAAGTTTTAGATTTACACATGTGTATAGTTGTCCTTCAAGGGAGCAGTCTATATTTTAAAGAAATTTTTGGTAGGTATGGGTAGCTATCCTTCAAGGGAGCAGTTAGCAATGCTAGAGATGTGACCCAAGTGATATTTGGTATCCCAAATGGATTTATGTTAGTTTATACATGAATGAGTTTATATAGGCATACAAATTTCCTTTATGGGGGCAAAACCATAGCACAAGAAGGTCAATGATGGGTAAAAGAGGTTTAAATGACAACAAATATGATAATCTATCCTATAAGGTGTGGAAAGTACCATGAGAATCATGCCATGGGTAGATCCAGGGTACCCATGTTCAAGATTAGGCTAAAAGGTTGTGACAAATAATCACATGATCTTGTTTGTAGTTGGTTATCCTTAAAATAAGGAAGTGAAGGTGGTATGATAACAAGGGATAAGCTTAAGTTAGACACATGATGACTTAAAAACTTATTTTTAACAAAAGAACATAAAAAACACACATTATTTAGGGGTTTAGGATCAAATATTCCCCAAATCCATGCTTATGCATGAATGGTTTGGGCCAATCAAGGCTAAAGATGTCCCCCAGTTAAATTTTGACACTTTAAAAGACATAGAAAAGATGATCGATTGACAAATGGTTAAAAGGCAAGGTTGGTTAGGTGGTTGGTTTGATGGTAGGTACCAAGGATTGGTTTGGTAATTAGTTAATGTTGGGGTTACTGCTTGATCGAAGCTTTTAGAGGAAGAATTCCCCTAGATGCTCTTTCCATGAATGTTGAGGCATGAAAAGATTCCTAGGTAAAGACATGGGTTAGTAAAGAGGGTTTAGGAAGGATGAATATGACTTCATTTGCCTCCCAAGGGTTGTTAGTTATTATTTGTTAGTTTGGAGTTCAAGTTGTAGGTGGTGGTTCAGGCAAGATCATTGTCATGGTGTTATGACAAGAGAAACATTATTGGTTTAGATTTGGGTAGGTTTGAGGTATAGAAATGATGTTGGGAACATCATCCTAAAATAGAGGTGGGGTGGACAAGAGTGTTTAATTATCCCAATGAGGGAGCTTAGGTGAGGTGTGGGTAGCTAGGATAAAAGGGTAGCCAAGATTTAAGAAATCTTGAATGAAGGGTTGATGTGGGTTTCTATTGATAGATAAGTTATTTATGGTTGGGTTGATCATGGTTGATTGATATGGTTTAAAGTTTGGTTTGATTGGTTGGGGATAGTAGGATAGGTGATTGATTTGGTTTGTTGGTTTGGTTTTCTTGTTTGTTTGATCCAGTTGGTAAGGTAAGGTGACAAATATTTGACCCTACTCAAAAAGGAGTCAAACCAAAGACAATGTCATTAGGTATATGAGAACTAGCAGATTATAGAAGAATTGAATGGGTTTGATTTTAGTTGAGGTTGGGTTGTATTTATATGAGGTTGGATTGGTTTTAGTTGAGATATTTTGAGTTTGGGTTGGCTCCATTAAAAGGGGAAGTGGAATAGGTGGGTTGGTTTCCTTAATGATGGTTTTAAAGGAAAGTTGAGAAGGCTCTTCTCGGTCAACAATAGGTGGTTTAAGGTTGATTCTTCTTTAGTGATGATTTCAAAAGGAATTTGAAAATGGTGCACTTAGTTAACAAGTGGATTGTTTGGGGTTTTGATTATGGTTTCCCTAGTTATAGATGCACTAAGGACTAAATATAATGAAGGGATCTCATTGTGTTGAGGTCTTTGATAATGGTTTTGCACAATAATAGGTGTAGAAAGAGGTTTCATGATTGATTTCTTGAATACATTCAAGGCTAGCCTAGGGGGAACACAAAGAATATCGTTTGGAACCTCCTTTTGATTAATAAGGTTTTAGACAAACATCTTAAAAGACCCACATTTTTCTACCACATGCCCATTTGTACGATGATATGTACAAATCTCATTCTCTATGAACCAAATGGGTTTTGGAAAAGAAGTATTTATAGGTTTGATTTGAGGGAGTCTAATGACAAAATCCCTTAAAAGTTTGTCAAGGATTGAGGCATATGATTCCCCCAGTGGGGTATACTACCTAAGAAGAGGGTGCACCAATGGATCTTGAGGTTGTGAGCTAATTGGTTGGTTTGGTGAAGTTTGTTGGTCAAATAAGTTGGATTGACTTGACAAGTTTGAGTGATTTGATGGGTTGGGTATGATTTATAAGGTTGATAGGTTGGAAAAATGTGGTCGATAGGTATTGGTTTGATTTGGTGAGGTTGGTTGGTTTAATAAGATTGGTGGGTTTAAAAAATTTGGTTGGTTGGATAAGGTAGGTTTGTTTGAGAGGTTGGGTAAGGTTGAGGTATTTGATATATTTGACATGGTTGATATGGTGGGTAGGTTTGATATGGTAGGGTAGTGTAAAAAGTTTGGTTGGTTCAATATGGTAGATTGATAGTTATTGGTTGGATTTGATGGGGTTGATAAGGTTGATAAGGTGGGTAAGGTAGGTTGGCTTGATAGTTTTGATAATGTTGGTAAGGGTGAAAAGATTGATCAGTTAGAAAAGTTTGTTTGATAGTTATTGGTTGGATGATTGTTAATTTGATTTGATGAGGTTGATAGTGGTTGGTTTAATAGTGGTTGGGTTGATAGGTATTGGGTTGATAGTTGTTGGGATATGACTAGGGGGATATACCAAGTCTTGGTTTTGAGATAAAGAAAGTTGCCACAAAGGAGGCATAGGTGATTGATATGATGGTTGAGGTAGGTAATCAAAAGTTTGAAATTATTTAGGTAATTGATATGGTGGTTGGGATAGGTAACCCAAAGATTGGTGAGGTTGAGATAGTTGAGGTGGTTATGACTATTAGTGTAGGTTTTTATTTTTCCCTATTTATTAATTAGGGAAATTGTATATCTTGTGCATACATGGAGTTTTCCTACATTTGTGGGATAGGCTAGCTTATGTGGAGGTGTGTGTCATAGATGTGTCATAGGTGTCATAAGTAACTCCCTTGATGGGAGTTACTTCTCTATTATTAGCACCTTATCACCACCTTTCATGGAGGAGTTACAATCTATTCTTGGGATGCCTTGTCCACCTTTTGTGGAGGAGTTACTTACGTACTCTCCTATATGTATTACTCACTTTGGCCATCTCATGTTAATCAGATTTTGGTTTTCTCCATTTTGTCTTGTGTAATTTATCTTCTTGTGTTATTTTCAAATTGATTTAGCATCTATGTGGTGTGCACTTGCTTCAACTCGTGTGATCATGTCTCCATTGCACTCGCATAATCCGGATTTTAGCAACAAATTCGATATGGTATTAGAGCAAGAACGGTAATCATGTGTCTGGTTATGCTTTTAGTTCATTTTGAAATCAAGAGGAGTGGAGTTCTCTTTATTTTTTCTAATTTCTAGATCTGATCTAAAATAAAAAAAACTTTCAATATCATTTCTGGTATCATTTCTTGCATCTTGGAATCCTTGGCCTTTGGGTGTCTTGGCTGTCTTCACTTTAGGGGCTGGTTCAATAGTTAACTTGGGCGCCATTGTTGTGTGCAAGCAGTAGAGGGAAGAGCAACTCTCAACATTCAGTTTAGGCTCAACACTCAGCATTTGCCATGCCAAGCTTCAACACTCCATGCTAAACTTCAGGTCTGCACAAAAGTCTGCTGTTCATTTGCTTATTTTCTCTGCCTAGCAAGGCGTGTATGGCGTTTCCAGTAGGTCTATTTTTTTTGTCTTTTCTACCAGCAGTCTTGTTTGGAAAATGGCAATTTTTTCATGCTTGGCGTCCCATGTGGACCCTTAGATGCTTGGCTAGTAGTTCAATTCTATCTATGCTTCATTATTTTCAGTTAAAAATTGACTTGTAAAACAAAAATCAGTCAATTTGACTGAATATTTAATTTTTTAAATAGTTTTGTATTTTGGGGGTTTAGATTTAAACTTGTATCTTCGACCTACAAAGACGAAGGGTGAGGCCTGGGTTGGCAGGAGGCCAATTCCCCATCACACAAACCTCTTTTATATTCCTCATTCCATGTTGAATCTAATGAGTGGTTGGAAGGCCACTTTCTCTTTCATAACAGGCATTTTTTTAATGTTTTAGTGCTTTTTCTTGCAAAAACACTAGTTTATGAGAAAATTGAACCATTAATACCTTGCAAATGGTAGCTCAAATTTGGGTGCCATTTTTTGGAAAAGTGTTTCTAATTCAATTATCCATAGCATAGGATTTTTATTTGTCAAAAATTCACTAGTTTATAAAGTGCCAAAAATTTGGGTCTCTCGAGATGCATTTTCAGCTGAGTCCGACGTCCTGTTTGCTTTAGTCTTGCACTGATTGCTCTAAGATGCATTCTTGGCTGAGTCTGACGTATTTTGAGCGTGCACTTGCATATTCATAGGGGGATCAATATTTTGGGGGGGGGGGTGTGATTGCTTTTCACAACTTGCAAATCTTTGCTTTCATTCTCCTTTATGCATAAATTCATAACTTGCAATCAACACAACTTCACCTAAATTCAGCTAGAAATAGATTATTTTCAACTTAAACCCATAACACCCTTCAACTATCATGAATGAAAGGTTAAAATGTCAATCATTCTTAGAAGCAAAGGGTTGTATAGGATCATCATGGGTACTGAAGTAGAACCCAACACTGATGCTGAAAAGGTCAAGTGGTACAACTGTAGTGATGAAGCCTATAGATTACTGAGCTTGTCTATGTCTCCAAAAATTCTCTTCTATTTATAATCATCCCAAACTCCCAATGACATATGGGACACCTTAGAAAAGTTATTTGGGAAGCTTGATGAGATGAGAGGTCATGAGCTCGAAAACGAACTCATAAGTCTAAGTCCTAGCAACTTTGACACCCTACAGGACTTCTTCACTAAATTTAAGGCCCTTAAATTGCAATTGAAAGAATGCAAGATAGAGAAGAAAGATGATCAACTCATAATTTTGATTCTCACAAAGTTAGGTCCAAGCTATTCAGTCTTTGTCTCCACTTTCCATGCCATAAAAGTGCCCTTGGCACTACATGGAAAATGCCTTCTTTGGATTCATTCAATTCCAACTTGTCTAGGGAGCAAGATAAGCTAATTCAAATGGGCACAATGAAGTCTACTCAACCCCAAGCTTTGATAGCTAGAAATGGTAAGGATAAGACTTCAACAAAGGAGAAGAAGAAAAAGAACAAGGACCAAGAGAAGAAGGAAAAAAACACCAATCCTGCCAAAAACAACACCAAGTCTTCCACCTTCAATGTTAAACCTAAGAAGGAGAAGGTTAAGTGTGCCTATTGTAAGAAGACAAGGCATGATGAACACAAATGCATGAAGAAACAAATAGATCACCTAACTCATTTTCTAGAGAAGCACAACATAGGTGTTCATGAGTCCATCAAGCAGAATTCATCTACCCAAGATTCTATCAAGGTAAAAGGCAAGGGTAAGGAGAAAGAAAAGGGCAAGGCCCTTGTAGAAACTACAGCTTCTACATCATCATAGGTCATGAATTCAGGTGCTTCTCACCACATGGGCTCTTCACTAGTTGAGTTTTCATCTTTAGAGCCTTGTAGCATGACTTCAATGAGTTTGGGTGATGACACTTCAGTTTCTATTACAGGGAGAGGTTCAGTTGAAATGGAAGGAGGAACATTAAATAATGTTCTAAGTGTTCCTTCTCTTTCAACCAATCTCCTATCAGTGTACCAAATCACTCACATTGGTCGAGGCATGAGAGTTGAGTTTTTGCCAGATTCAGTGGCTATCAAGAAGTTGCATAGTGATACTACAGTGGCAGTGGGTAGGGCAGATCACCAAGCCAAGTTATACACCTTCTCATATTTTGCATCAAATTCTTCTCCAACAGCATTGCTGACTCATTCAAATGACATTATCAAATTGTGGCATGAGTGGTTTGGCCACCTTAACTACCGCTACCTTGAGTAACTTTGCAAACATGACATGGTCATTGTCTTGCCTCGTGTCCAATTCTCAAAAGGACTTTGTGAGGGTTGCTCCCTTGGGAAGCATCCCGAAGCAAAATTTGACAAAGGCAAAGCTTTGAGGGCTTCACAAACTTTGGAGTTAGTCCACATTGATGTATCGAGACCTTTTCCCAAACCATCTTTCACAAGGGCCAAGTACATCCTCACTTTCATTGATGATTTCTCTAAGTACACTTAGATATATTTTATGAAACAAAAGTCTGAAGTGTTTGAAAATTTTCTAGACTTCAAGGCTCTTGTTGAGAAATAAAGTGAGAAATCCATCAAGGTTCTTCACACTAATAATGGAGGGGAGTATGTCAGCATCAAGTTTGAGTAGTTTTGCACCACAAAGGGGATTTATTTGCAGTGTACAGTCACTTATAGTCCTTCACAAAATGGGGTTGCAGAATGCAAAAATAGGTTCTTGAAAGAGATGGGTAGCTATATGATTCACTCCAAATCCTTAGCACCACAGTACTGGGCCGAAGCCATCAATTATGATTGCTACATTCAAAATAGGGTTCCTCACAAAGCTTTGAAAGGGATAACACCCTTTGAAGCTTGGCATAAAAGGAAACCTGATGTTGAGCACCTCAGGGTTTTTGGATCCCCAACCATGGCCCACATTCTGAAGAAAAAACACAAAGCTATGGAATGATAGTCCAACCCTTGCATCTTTTTAGGATATCCAGATGGTATTAAGGGATATTACCTTCTAGATCTAGTAACTCATGAGTTGTTCATCGAGAGAAGTGTCCATTTTTAGGAGAGTCCTAGAGACTCAACACTTGACACTTCTCCCTCATCGGATCTACTTCTTCATGATGATTCCTCATCAGATTTAGATCAGCCACAATAGGTTCTTGAGCTAGAGATAACTTCTTCTTCTTCTTCGAGTTTAGATAGTGAAGACAGTGATGCAACATCATCCACCTCTAGTCAGTCAGAGGATGAGTTAGCACCTGACTCGCTCACTTTCAGGCCACTTTGGTCCAGACAAACACTTGAGAGTGTTGGCACTTGGGCATGAGATCCCGCAGATGACAAACATACTAGGAGGGATTTTTAGAGAGATCCACATGCCTTCTTTTCTTCAATTTCAGATCCACAGACTTTTTGAGAGGCATCGGGGGTACCTGAGTGGGATAATGCTATGGAGGAAGAATATTCTTCCTTAATCAAAAATCACACTTGGAACTTGACTTCACTTCCTAAGGGAAGGAAGATGGTTCGATGTAGGTGGATATATCAGACCAAGTTTGTAGCAGATGGGTCAGTTGATAAGTATAAGGCACAATTGGTCACCAAGGGTTTCTCACAGGTGGCAAGCATTGACTACTCAGAGACCTTTGCACCCATTGCAAAGATGACTTCTATTTGACACACCTTGGCTATTGCCACAGCACATGGTTGGGATGTGCATCAGATGGACGTGAAGAGTGCCTTTCTTCACAGAGACCTAGAGGAAGAGATCTACATGGAGCAGCCGCCAAGATTTGTTCAAGATTCTTTCTTAGTATTCAGACTTAGGAAATCTATCTATGGCTTCAAACAGGCCCCTCAGGCTTGGTATGCCAAGATGGATTCCTTCCTTCTCACAGTGGGTTTCACTAAGTGTCATTCTGATCCCAATGTCTACTTATTGCAGCAAGATGATTCGCTCTTGATTATAGTTCTATATGTTGATGACCTTTTGATCACCAGAGTTCTTCATTGGCTATTTCAGCAGTGAAGGCATCTCTTCAAGATAGATTTGACATGACAAACTTGGGTTTGTTGCACTACTTCCTTGGCATCAAGATCTCACAATCAGATTCATGGATTTCTCTTGCACAGCCTAAGTATGTTATTGACTTATTGGCTCAGTTTCACATGGCTAATTACAAGCCATCTCTGACTTCCTTTTTATCAAGAATCAAGCTTGAGGCTTATTGTTCTTCACCATTGGTTGATGCCACTCGATATCGACAATTTGTTGGTAGTCTCATCTACTTGACTCACACCAGGTGTGACATATCATATACAGTGGGAGTTGTCTCCAGATTCATGTAGGAACCTCATGAGCTGCATTGGAAAGCAGCTAAGAGGATTTTTCATTACATACAGGGTTCACATAGATATGGGATTCATTACAGATTTGGCATAAAGGTTGACTTGGTTGGATATACAAATTCAAATTGGGCTAGTGATTCATAAACTCACAAGTCCACTTCTAGTTACAGTTTCTCTCTAGGTTCTGGTCTTATCAATTGGTCTAGCAAGAAACAGAATGCTATTGCTATATCATCCACAGAGGTAGAGTACAGGGGAGCTATTAATGTAGCTACTGAGGCTATTTGGCTTTAGGGGATACTTTCTGAGTTTGGCATTCCTATCAGGCAATCCACCATCATTTATTGTGATAACCAGAGTACCATTCAGATTTATAGGAATCCAGTTCAGCACCAGCAGACTAAGCACATAGACATTCACATGAATTTTATTTGGGAGCTTATTCATAGTTAGGTCATTGACTTGATATTTTGCCAGTCTTCAGAGTAGGTTGCAGACATCTTCACTAAACCTTTCACTGAGAGCAAGTTCATTCATCTATGAGCTCTTCTTGGGGTGTGGTCCACATCTATAGCAACATCATCTTTAGGGGGGCCTTCTAGCCTCTTCTTTTCTTTTATGTCTCTCTTTTGGGAGGGAGTTTTTTCCTACGGGTTTTCTCCTTTTCTCTATCTTATGGGAGATTGCATTTGTACATTGGTACCTCATCAGGCCTAGTTGCCTCGACCCATTTTATATTTCCACACTGCCCACCTAAGCTACGCTTATGGGGGGGTTTTAGTGCAAGTTTTTATTTTTCCCTATTTATTAATTAGTTAAATTGTATTTCTTGTGCATACATGGAGTTTTCCTACATTTGTGGGATAGGCTAGCTTATGTGGAGGTGTGTGTCATATATGTGTCATAGGTGTCATAAGAATGTCATAAATAACTCCCTTGATGGGAGTTACTTCTCTATTCTTAGCACCTTGTCACCATCTTTCATGGAGGAGTTACAGTCTATTCTTGGGGTGCCTTGTCCACCTTTTGTGGAGGAGGGAGTTACGCACTCTCCTATATGTATTCCTCACTTTGGCCATCTTATGTTAATCAGATTTTGGTTTTCTCCATTTTGTCTTGTGCAATTTATCTTCTTGTGTTATTTTCAAATTGATTTAGCATTTATGTGGTGTGCACTTGCTTCAACTCGTGTGATCACATCTCTATTGCACTTGCATTATCTATATTTTGGCATCAACTCTGATAATGACAAGGATCTAATAAGGGTTGAAAGCTTATTGGTTGGTTGAGGTGATGATCAAGTGGTTTTGAAAGGTTATCAATTGGTTGTAGTTGAGGTTGAATTGATTGTAGGCATGGATAGGTTGGTTGTAGGTGAGATAAGGGTTGGTTATAGGTGAGATTAGGTTGATTATAGGTGAAGTTAGGTTGATCATAGGTGAGGTTAGGCTGATTGTAGGTGGGGTTGGGTTGGTTATAGGTAAGGTTAGGGGAATAAATATCTCTTGATGCAAGGTAACATTCGAAAGCAAAAGGGTTATTTTCAAGGAGTCTAACAAAGTTAGTATCTCCTAGAGAAACTATAAGAGGGATTTCCATTGAATAAGGTAGTGGAAATGAGGTGGATGAAGGTAAAATGGTTGAAAGTTTCCAAGGGAAGTTAGATTCCTCACAACTCAAACAAAGAGAAGATAATAAAAAGTCAAAGAAGATAAACCATTTGCTAAAACACATTAAATCTTAAGGTTCTTTTTAGTCTCTCTTATGGCTTATACCTTAAGTTTAAATTGTGTGACTCAACTAGGCTTGTAGAGCAGGTATTAACAAATAAGTCTATGGTTGTTTTTGGGTTGTGTTTAGGATCTCAAAAGTATCTGTATTAAAAATTAATACGTGGCTTGGTATTGGGGCCTACTCCCTCACTTCACACACTATAACAATAAGGGTGTTGGGTGCTTAGCCAATATATACCGATTTCCATTATTTATACTCAACCAAAGAGCTGAGTTAGATCTCCTCTTGGTTATGACCTCCAAGTAGGATTACCAAGAAAGGGTAAGGTGACCACTAGGTGATGAAATCCTAGTTGAGACTTATCTTAGCTTTGTTTGATGTTTAATTGATGAAGGTGGTTTGGTTTAGTGTGTGCAACAAAAAGTGATGCTATGATAGGATTAATTCACTTTAAATTAAACTATGTGAGCTAAAATTTCAAAAAATCAATGTATGTACTTTTGTTTAAACCCAAAAAAGATTTCACTTTCATTAATGAGAACAGATAGAGAGTAGAGCATATAGATGCAAAGAAAACAAACCCAAATTAAAGACTCAATATCCCATCAGGTGTGCCAAAATGTTATACTCAAATTTTGATTTAGTTTTTCAAAGAGTAAAACTAAAAATAAGGGTAAGGTTGGTAGAACCTGGATTTGGTTTGCACTCTATGATCTAGATGGTTGTGAGAGCTCCTCTTTAGCTTAGGAGGATGACCTACATAATAAAGAGACAAAAGAAAGGTTGTGTTAGTTATGTAGGATGGTGGATTGCCTAGCAAGCTAGATCCAATAAGTACATGAATTCCTTGGAGGCTATCAATCCACCTTTAAAAATAAGTTAATGCTGATAAAAGAAGGTTGAATAAAAGATAAATGAAAATACTTAATCTAGGTGAAATAAATGCTTTTTAAAAGAAATGCTTAGATTAAAAAGATAACATTAAGGTGAATGCCAAACTATCAAAATATGGTTCAAGTATGGTCAAGTTGCTATTTTTGGTCTGTATTATGAGAAAAATCAAGAAAATAGGGTTTTGGTTGAGGGTAAGAAGTGGTTTCTTCTTATTGATGTTGGGTGTCTAGTTACTCTCGATTCTAGTTTGGGTCAAGAAGGTTATTTAGTTGAGGTTGAAGAGTGGTTTTGCAAGATGGGTTTGGGTCAGATATTGGTTACGAAGCAGAGGGTAAGGTTTATAGTTGGATAGTTTAAGGGTTAGTCATTCAGATGACTAAAAAGAGGTTATGGGTGGATGGGTGCAATTTTTAAACTAAATAATTGAAACTTCAAACAAAGAATAATATACTTAGCTCATGGTTTGATAGTTGATGGTTGATGGCTTGAATAAGTTCTAGAGTTTGTTAATTGATGATTGATCTTGATCTCTATTCTCTCTTTTTCTCTTGCCTCTTGATGATCTATTTCCCTTCTCTCTTTCTCAAGTTCTCCTCTTTTTATAGGAAGGAAGGAGAGGTGTAACAATATGTTAACAAAGGGTCCAACTTGTTGTCTAAATATAACTCACACATGCATTGATTTGCACACAAATTAGATGAGCTAATTATAAAAAAACAAGTTAGAGTTAAAGGGTCAGTTAAGTTGTTCAAGTAGTGAAACTTGACCATCGATGGCTAGGGTGATCATCAATGGTCAGGGTGATCATTGACTATCAGGGTGATTGCTAATAATTGATATGGCCAAGGTAGAAATTTTAAAAAGGTAGGTTAAGTTAGTTGGTAAAATTGACCATGATTAGGCTCGATTAGGGGTTGAATAGGTCATAAGGGGGTCCTATGGTAGTCTAAGGGAATTATGACATTCATAATCACAATGTGCATATTCCTAGTGTCTACAAGGACTAGTAGAGAGTGAATAAGATTAGACATGCTTGTTTGATTAAGTTGGTGCTGAAGGAAATATAGGTCATTGGACCTAATGAGCCTAGAGGAGGCAAAAATGAGCAAGTTATTCAAGAGGCTATTTGAGAGAGTATATTATGAGCTAAGGTAAGACGAAGACTATATGAGCTTGGTGGTTGATCTAAGAGGTAGATCAAAGTTTGGGATATGTGTATGACCATCTGGTCATGTTGATGTTGTTATGATAGAGTTGTTGCATGTGTGCTAAAGTGAGAGAGACTTGGGAGAGTTCTTGAAAGAGGATTGTGTGTGTGAATTGGGGAGAGAAGGAGGGGTAGAGTGCCTTTTGGATGAGTTGAAGAGAAAAATAGGTTGAGGACTATTTGTATGACCTATTGGTAATAAATATGTTGGTATAATAGTGCTCTTATTGTTTGAGTATGTGCAAAAGTGAAGAGTGATAATCAAAGGTCCATCATCAGGTTTTGAAGACATCAATGCAAAGGTAGATGTGTTCATAGGTGTTGTTATAGGTGCTTAACATCTCAGGGGGTTATTTCCTTCTTATAAGGTGAAAATTGCTAAAATTATAGTTATTATGGGTGCTCAGCTAGACATGTGTAGTAGCTCTTTGTGGGATTATAGTCTCACTAAAATTAAGAATGCTAGTTCCTTGATTAGTATCTTACTAATGTAAATTGGTTCTTATTTTATAGGATAGTAGTTCAATCACAGGTTCTAGTGGGTTTTATTCCCCAAGAGGGTTTCCCATGTATGTCATGTGTTATATGCTTGATCTTGAATTGTCTTTCTTGTTCATTGCTTTGAATGTTGTGTATGCCTCATGAATGTATGTATTGACTGATTAAGAGTTTGGAAGGATTGGAACTAAAGTTGAAATATTTAGGCTCACTGATTCACCCCTTTTTTTAGTGATTTTACCTCTAACATCATATTCATACGACTGTGTGTTAAACCTATACACATAAGTTAGAGATATATTGATAATGTTGACCCAATCTCGTAAATGTAAAGAAATAAAATGATAGAATAATGTAAACATGAGATAAAACCTACAAGGGTTTGATTCACATCAAGTTCACCATAATGTATGCAATCATAAGTGCATCATGTCTACAAATTAATCCTAATTCTAAGAAGATAGATTATACCATACACTTCTGATTGGGGACACATTAGATAATTGGGAACATGAACAATATAAGGATCAACTAGACCTGATTAGGGGATCTCTTATCACAATACACAATACTAGGGAGGGTTCCAAAGCCTCCAATCAAGCACAATCACGTAATAACCCTAAGGGAGTCCTATGTTTTCATATATCTTACTAAACTAATAAAAAGTAAAGTAAAATCTAATCTAGTGCTTACCAAATCTTGTGGCACAAAGTAGAGGTTAGAAAGAATAAAATTAAACATGCATAAGATGCATATACTCATGTCAATGTATATGTAATCCTAATGCATGGAAGAGAAGTACAAATGCATATCTATCTACTCTTACAAAGGATCAACAAAGTTAGGAATACTTACCTTTGAAGACAAAACCATTGAGCCTCAATCTCTCCCTTGGCCAAAGTGATTCACAAGAGTTTGTTGTGGTATGTAAGGATGACAAGGAAAAATCAACTCTAGGATACACAACCTATCAATGCATCCAAAAGACTTCTCCAGAAGACAAGATCCCTATCTCCAAGGAGAGTATGATACCCTAAGCTTGTTCCTCAATTCAAATGGTATATAAGCAGACGTGCAATATCTCTTACTTCTTCTTTTCTTCTCTAAATAATGGCAAAATGAACTTGTATATATAATCAGATTTAACCCTAATCCCTTTTAAATTTTTTGGCCAACAGGGTTAACCCAATTGACCTAGCATTATTTTGGACAAGAATTCACTAGGTCATGGGTTAGGTTGACCAAGATCCAACCTAAATCCTATGTTAATTTCACCCAAAATTTTACAGGGTCAACCCAGTTGACCTAGTATTGTAAACAGTGAAGAAGGGACTAAGGTTAGGAAAAGGGGGACAATAGGTAAGAAATGACTGAGAAGTGTGCAATAGAAAATAACAAGCTTAGGGATATGGTTTTTAGGATACAAGTGTGTAGATAACAAGTGGAAAAAATAAAAACAATGCTATGAAACACCAATGGTCTACCCACCCCTTTCTTGATGCACCCCTTAAGGCATGCACTCAAAGAGATTGAGACTCGAGGGGTTCATGTAAGATACAAAGTGTCAATCATCAATGAAAATATAAAAATATTATGTGTATACATATGACCCTCTCAAAGCTCATCACATGTCACATGAATGCAACATGAGATGTTGCTTTGGGAAGAGAACATGATAACATAATGTTGATGCTAAGTAAAATACAGTAAGGAACAAATAAGATAAATAAAAGGATAGAATTGAAAAACACATACCTTTACTTACCTTAGTGCTGTAGTTAAAGAAGTAGACTTCAAGAGAAATGAAGGCATCCAAATGTGAATAAAATTAGGCAAACATGTAGAGATCAGTGCAAAAAAAAAAAGCCAAAAATTAAAACTTTTGAAATATAGGAATATAGTAGTGGAAACGATTTTGTATGTGATCATGATTATAAAACATTTTACTGTTCAAAAAATAGATAATTAAAAACAAAGATATGAGCAAATCAAATAATCTAATGGAAAATATTTGGGAGGTAAAGAATTGTGAAAAGTGAGTTTAAATAGGGTGAAAGGGAAGTCATTTGTTATTTTTGACTTGTGGGTGAGAGAAAAAGAGCTCTGAGAGACTAAATGAGCTAGGATGGTGACAGAACGACAACCGATAGGGGAGGGACTCCCAAAAGTGATAATGGATGTAACATAGGTAGGTAACTAAGAATCTCAAACTTATTTTTGAATATTTTATTGAAATTAAGTGTTTTTTAGAAATTTGTAATTTAGAGCAATTCTAAGAACTGAAATGAAGCCAAAAAAATTGCTAAGGGTAAGTAAACCAAGTAGAGAAATGGGTTTGAAGGGATCAGAGTAATAACTATTAAAAGGCATTTATTATTAGCAATGAAAGAGGTCAACATGTAAAAATAACTAGGTTGACCTAGTTGACCTAGTAGGTTGAAACTTTATGAAATCTATACTGTTGGTTTAGTAGGTATGTGTCGATGTAGTTTGGTTTCCACACTACTGACTTAGTACATGACTGCCGACCTAGTAGAAAAATCCACTATGATGACTTAGTAATAAGGTGGGGAAAAGTAAAGGTTTGACTTAGTTTGTTAAGTCAACTTGGTTAAAATAAGGAAATTTTGGTCAACCTAGTGTTTGACTAAGTGTCTAGAATAGTACAAAAATGCATGAAATACGCTAAAAGAGTGCTACAAAAGCCCAAAATGGATGACTAAGGGTTAAAAGGGCTGAGTAGGCTAGAAATAGGTTGAGTGGATTAAAAATGAATAATTTAAAGAAAATTAGGCTTGTTTTTGTTAAAATTGAAAAAAATAATGTAATTTTATTATAAATGACATGGAGGATATAATACATCTTTTATTGTTTTATAGTTAGAGGAGCATTTGAGATTTTGGTACTTGGTGGATGTGGTATAGCTCCTAGACCTCTTAGAGTGATTTTCAACTGAGGATCGAATGAGATTAATTGCATTAGGTCTAGGAGGGATTGGAGATATGTGTAAGATCCCATTGAGTTCAAATTTAATAGTCATGTTTTGGGAGCCTCGGAATGATTAACTAACACATTTAGGTAGGAGGTGGATGAGGATACCATTAAGGTGGGTATCACCCTAGAGGATGTACATGAAATTCTTAGACTACCTATATGAGGTACACCTATGGTCATGGGAGTACCATATGGATAGGAGGAGAGGAGAGCCTTAACCATATGGGTGATGGGTGTAGAGAAGATATATCTTGGTGTGAGAGTTATCTTGTTCAATGTTTATACCTCTTAGATTATGGATATTTAGAAGGTGATTATAGGACTTGTGATATCATGGGTGATGTGTCACAAGTCAGATGGCAAGGTACCATTGTATGTGATAGCCTTATGCCAGACTATATTGGAGCATGAGGTTTTGTATGATTTAGGCTCTATTATCTAGGTACAACCTATGCATGACATGTATGGGATGTTATCTAGAGGTTAAAAGTCTATGCGGTCTATTATCTTATTGAGTTCATGGATATATGAAAGGTTCCTTATGTATTGGCCAGCTAGGTTGCCTCATGTGGTTGATGATAGGCTGCCTTGGGTATAGAGGTGGAAGCAGGATCAAGTAGCATAGGCTATGCCCCACATGCCAACACTGTAGATAGTTAGGTGAATAGACATTATGTGGTAACCTTATGTGCATAATATTATGGTATGGCTGAGCTATGAGATAGTGGCAACAACACTAACATGGATAGACATTATAGTCCATTATACATGTGGATAGAGCTACATTTGGTGGTGCATGTATTGGGATAGATGGGACTCCCTCACCTAGTGGTGATAATAATGGTACCCACATTTTGGGATAGGCATGTGAGAGAGAGCTGAGGGGGATAGGAGGATTAGGGCCACCAATTACTAGGACAATGATTAGACTGTGACATGAGAGACTATGGACTGTTTGATCATGATAGGTAGTAGATATAGAGGAGATGGATGTAGATGCAAGAGTGTTAGAGGTACCACTACCAACACCATAGAAAGAGGAAAGGTGACCACCTCAATTGCACTATTGAAATATATATATATATATATATATATATATATATATATATATATATATATATATATATATATATATATACTCACATAAAAGTAAACATTCATAAAAGACATATACTCATGTCAATGTATAAAAAATCCTAATGCATGGAAGATAAGTACAAATACATATCTATCTAATCTTCAAAAGGAAGAAAAAAGTCAGGAATACTTACATTTGAAGATGAACCCATCAAGTCTCAATCTCTCCCTTGGCCAAGGTGCTTCACAAGAGGTTGTTGTGGTATGTAAGGATGATAAGGACAAATGATATCTAGGATACACAACTTATCAATGTATCCAAAAGACTTCTCCACAAGACAAGATCTGTATCTCCAAAGAAAGTATGAAACCTTAAGCTTGCTCCTCAAGTATAATGGTAGATAAGTAGATGTGTAATAGTTATTTCTTCTTCTTCTCTTCTCTAATGGCAAAATGAACTTGTATTTATAGACAAATTTAACCCTAATCCCTTTCAAAAGTTTTGGTTGATAGGTTCAACCCAATCGACCTAGCGTAATTTTGGACAATAATTCACTAGGTCACGAGCTAGGTCAACCAAGAGCCAACCTAGATCCTCAGTGAATTTCACCCAAAATTGTATAGGGTCAACCTAGTCGACATAGTATATTAAATAGTCAAAAAAGGTTAGAAAAGGGGGAAAAAAGGTAAGAAATGACTGAGGAGTGTGCGATAGAGAAGAAAAAGCTTAGGGATATGGTTTTTAGGAGACAAGTGTGTATATAACAAGTGGAAAAAGGGACAACAATCCTTTGAAGCACCAATGGTCTCGCCACTCCTGTCTCAATTTACTCCTTAAGGCATGCACTCAGAAATATTGAGACTCAATGGGTTTTTTCAAGATACAAAGTGTTAGTAATCAATAAAGATTAAAAATATTATGTGTATATATTATGTAGAAGACTAGTCATGATTATGAAGGCAAACAATAGAAATCTACACTTTTAAATTATAGATTTTGGCTTCAAATTGTAACTGGATTCATAAAACCTATACTTTAAAAGTTATAATCTCCCACTCATCTCTTAAAAAAACACATCTATTAACCTCACAAAATAAAACCACTCATGATCTACTTTTCTACTACCTTCTAAATACCTATAGAAATTATATGCTCCACAATAATGAAATACCTAAAGCATAAAATGAAATCAAAACTCTTCTCCTCAAATAGAAAATAAACACAATTTCTATCCACTTTCTAATTACTAGGATCTTGTTAAGGCAAGGTGAGAGCATCCGGTAAACAAAACTTCAAACTACTACTTGCATAACCTCTTGAAAAAAAGACAGAAATGACCCTAGAAAGGGCTCTGATATCAAATTTTAAGAACTTCTAGACTCATAACAAAATAACTACATATATTATAACACAAATTATAATATTCATTTTTGGTGGAAGGAATAACTCCATAATCACTTTCCACTTAGAGGGGTAAAATAGATTATAGTCCTATAAGATAAACATCAAGATTTAGAGAAGCACCAACCCCAACTAGCTAAGTACCAACTTAGGCTTTAGCAATCACCCACTTTTAAGGAGGCACCAACCCCCTAGATGATTCAGAACTAACTCAGCTACCTAAAACCTTTGATCACCTTCAAATGAATTTTTTTCTCATACAATAGATGATGATCTCCTTCTTCATCTCTTAACACACTCTTATCTTTCTCAAACTGGTCTTTAGCTATCTTCACTTAATTAGCCCTATTATCAACTTGATTAGGCCATATAACCTTGATAATAATCTACATTACCCCTATCAAATCTTCATGTTAGTTTATCTACACCCTCCTAATGGTCTATAAGACCTCATTCAGTTGTTCAAATTTCTATCTCATTCACTTGAACTCTCTCAATCTCTAACTAAATAATTAGGCCTATTAGGCCTTGTTCTTATACTAGATTCTTGCTCATACACTCCTTGGTTGGCCAAACACACTTACACATTTAGATTTCATAAATAATAGGCCTTATGACATGCCAAAAACATGAATCAAATATTAAAATAGGTTGGTCATATTATATAGTACAAAAACCCCTTTTAGGCCTTAAGGAGACCTAATTCAATTAGGCCTTCATTAGCACATGTTACCCTTTGAACACCTTTGAACACTCTTAGACTTTTCACACAATAAGAACATATCATATGTTACTTAAATAGACCCCTAACAAGATCATATTAGGTCCATGACACCTTTTATTTCCAATTACCACTTGATGTTAGTGTAGGTTTTTATTTTTCCTTATTATTTAATTAGGGAATGTTATATATTTGTGCATACATGGAGTTTTCCTACATTCATGGTATAGGCTAGCTTATGTGGAGATGTGTGTCATAGGTGTCATAAGAATTTCATAAGTAACTCCTTTGACCAGCTATTCTGGGTATGGGAGTTACTTCTCTATTCTTAGCACCTTGTCACCACCTTTCATGAAGGAATTACAGTCTATTCTTGGGGTGCTTTGACCACCTTTTGTGGAGGAGTTACTTACGTGCTCTCCTATATGTATTCTTCACTTTGGCCATCTTAATTTAATCTAATATTGGGTTTCGCTCCTATTTGTCTTTTGTAAATTATCTCTTTCAGTGATTTCACTTTGCTTTAGCTTCTTTGTGGTGTGCACTAGCTTCATCTCGTGTGATCACTTGACCATTACATTCACATTATTCAGACCTTGGCAAAAAATCTGATATGGTATCAGAGCCACCCTGATAATCATGTGTTTGGTTATGCTATTGGTTCATTCTAAAATCTTGAGTTTTTTCCTTGCAAAGGATCTTCAATTTTACTATTTGCATGCATTATGTTTGTATTGGCATATAAGCCTTGATGCAGATTTGTAGGTTTGACTCATTCTCCGTGTGAAGTATATGAGCATACTTGCATGCAAATAATCTGCAAGTTTTCTTAGAACGTCATTGATGTTATTGGAAAGCTCGCATTGAAAACCTAGTGTGTTGGCATTTGACATGTGGAGAGGCTTTTAAGCTTTCTTGAATGTTGCATGAGCTGTACGGCCTGGTGTCTCCTGAAAATCCCTCTCTTCCACTTTGGCACTTATCTCCTTAACTAGGCATTTGGATATGTTGTGAAACTGATCTTAAAGTGTGAAATTATTTTCTAAAATCAGCCTTAAAGACCAGCGTGGACCGTACGGTCCGTACACCTGCGCAGTTTTCACTCACCTCTCACCTTGGCGTTTTAGTTTGGCATTTCAGTTTGGCTTTGGATAGCAGAAAAAGGAGGCATTGGAGTTGTTTTGTCTTCACCAAGCTGCTATGTGGAGATCTAGACAGTCAAAACAACAAACAAAAAGACCAAACCTTCAAAAATGGCACCCTTTTTCATTTTGGCGCTCCATGTGGGCCCTCACACAGCCTTTATTTGGTAAAATCTGCCTTTATTTCTTAAATTCTTAGTCAAATTTGACTTTTCAAATCTTAAATCAGTCAATTTGGTTAAAAAATGAAAATTTAAGGCTGTATTTTACATTGTGGGCAATTTGGGGTTTTTATTTTAAGTTTGAGTTTTCGCCTGTCGAAGATGAAGGGTGAGGCCCAGGTTGGCAGGAGGCCAATTCCCCCTCATAAATACCTCTTTTGGATTCTTCTCTCCATGTCGAGTCTAATGAGTGGTTGGAAGGCCACTTTCTCTCTCAAAACATGCATTTTTTAATGTTTTAGTGCTATTTTTTTGCAAAATTACTAGTTTATAGGAAATTAAAACTTAAAATCTTGTAAATGGTAGCTCAGATTCGAGTGCCATCTTTTGAAAAAGTGCTTAGTTTTCAATTTTTTACAACTTAAGCTAGATAATTGTAAAAAATGCACTAATTTATAAAGTGCCAAAAATTTGGGTCTCTTAGGATGCATTTTTGGCTGGGTCCGATGTCCTATTTGCTTGGGTTATTAACTTGACTTGCATAGATTGCTCTAAGATGCATTTTTAGCTAAGTCTAACATATTTTGAGTGTGCACTTACATATTTTGGGGGGCTCAAAATTTTGGGGGGGGGGTGTGATTGTCTTTCAACACTTTATTTACTTTTGTTATCTTTCAACTTTTTGCATACTTTCACAAACTTTAAATCAATAAAACTTCACCTAAATTCAGCTTAAAATGGATTCTTTTCATCTTAAACCCCTAACACCCTTCCACTATCATGAATGGAAGGTTAAAATTTCAATCATTCTTAGAAGCAAAGGGTTGTATAGGATCACCATGGGTACTGAAGTAGAACCCAGCACTGATGCTGAATAGGTCAAGTGGTACAATCGTAGTGATGAAGCCTATGGATTAATGAGCTTGTCCATGTCTCTGGAACTTCTCTTCCATTTAGAAACTGCCAAGACTCCCAAAGACATATGGGACACCTTAGAAGTCTTATTTGGGAAGCTTGATGAGATGAGAGGTCATAAGCTCGAAAATGAACTCATAAGTCTAAGTCCTAGCAACTTTGACACCCTAAAAGAATTCTTCACTAAGTTTAAGGCCCTCAAATTGAAATTAAAATAATGTGGGATAGAGAATAAAGATGATCAACTCATCCTTTCTATTCTCGCTAAGTTAGCTCCAAGCTATTCAGTCTTTGTCTCCACTTTCCATGCCACAAAAAGTGCCCTTGGCGCTACATGGAAAATGTCTTCTTTGAATTCATTCATTGTCGACTTGACTAGGGAGCAAGATAAACTAATCCAAATGGGAACAATGAAGTCTACTCAACCCCAAGCCTTGATAGCTGGAAATGGTAAGGATAAGACTTCAACAAAGGAGAAGAAGAAAAAGAACAGGGACCAAGAGAAGAAGAAAGAAAACAACAATCCTACCAAAAACAACACCAAGTCTTCCTCCTCCAATGCTAAACCTAAGAAGGAGAAGGTTAAGTGTGCCTATTGTAAGAAGACAGGGCATGATGAACACAAATGCATGAAGAAACAAATAGATCACCTAACTCATTTTCTAGAGAAGCACAACATAGGTGTTCCTGAGTCCATCAAGCAGAACTCATCTACCCAAGATTCTATCAAGGTAAAAGGCAAGGGTAAGGAGAAAGAAAAGGGCAAGGCCCTTGTAGCAACTATAGCTTCTACATCATCATAGGTCATTGATTCAGGTGCTTCTCACCACATGGGCTCTTCACTAGTTGAGTTTTCATCTTTAGAGCTTTGTAGCATAACTTTAATTAGTTTGGGTGATGACACATCGGTTTCTATTGTATGGAGAGGGTTAGTTGAAATGGAAGGAGGAACATTCAATAATGTTCTAAGTGTTCCTTCTCTTTCAACCAATCTCCTATCAGTGTACCAAATCACTCACATTGGTCGGGGCATGAGAGTTGAGTTTTTACCAGATTTAGTAGCTATCAGGGAGTTGCATAGTGATACTACAGTGGCAGTGGGTAGGGCAGATCACCAAGCAAGGTTATACACCTTCTCATATTTTGCACTAGATTCTTCTCCAACAGCATTTCTAACTCATTCAGATGAAGTTAGCAAATTATGGCATGAGCGGTTTGGCCACCTTAACTACCGCTACCTTGAACAAATTTGCAAAAATGACATGGTCATTGGCTTGCCTCGTGTCCAATTCTCAAAAAGACTTTGTGAGGGGTGCTCCCTTGGGAAGCATCCCGAAGCAAAATTTGACAAAGGCAAAGCTTGGAGGGCTTCACAACCTTTGGAGTTAGTCCACAATGATGTATCAGGACCCTTTCCCAAACCATCTTTCACAAAGGCCAAGTACATCCTCACTTTCATTGATGATTTCTCTAGGTACACTTGGATATATTTTCTCAAACAAAAGTTTGAAGTGTTTGAAAATTTTCTAGACTTCAAGGCTCTTGTTGAGAAATAGAGTGAGAAATCCATCAAGGTTATTTGAATTGATAATGGAGGGGAGTATGTTAGCAACATGTTTGAGCAATTTTGTACCATAGAGGGGATTGATTTGCAGTGCACAATCACTTACAGTCCTTCACAGAATGGGGTTATAGAATGTAAAAATAGGTTCTTGAAAGAGATGGGTAGCTTTATGATTCACTCCAAATCCTTAGCACCATAGTACTGGGCCGAATCCATCAATTATGCTTGCTACATTCAAAATAGGGTTCCTCATAAAGCTTTGAAAGGGACAACACCCTTTGAAGCTTGGCATAAAAGGAAACCTGATGTTGAGCACCTTAGGGTTTTCAGATCCCTAGCCATGGCCCATATACTGAAGAAGAAACACAAAGCTGTGGAATGTCAGTCCAAGCCTTGCATCTTTGTAGGATATCCAGATGGTGTTAAGGGGTATCACCTTCTAGATCAAACCACTCATGAGTTGTTCATTGAGAGAAGTGTCCACTTTCAGGGGAGTCCTAGAGACTCAACACTTGGCACTTCTTCTCCCTCATTGGATCTACTTCTTCATGATGATTTCTCAGATTTAGATTAGCCATAGCAAGTTCCTGAGCCAAAAACATCTTCTTCTTCTTCTTCAAGTTTAAACAACGAGGGTAGTATGCAGAGTCATGCAGCTCTAGTTAGTCAGAGGATGAGGAGGTAGCACCTAACTCACCCACTTTCAAGCCACTTTGGGCCAGACAGACACTTGAGAGTGCTGGAACTTGGGCAGGAGATCCTGTAGATGATAGATGCACTATGGGGATTATCAGAGAAATCCACATGCCTTCTTTGCTTTAATTTTAGATTCATAGACTTTTCAAGAGGCATCAGGGGTACCTGAGTGGGATAATGCTATGGAGGAAGAATATTCTTCCTTAATCAAAAATCACACTTGGGACTTGACTTCACTTCCTAAGGGAAGGAAGGTGGTTCGATGTAGGTGGATATATTGGACCAAGTTTGTAGCAGATGGGTCAGTTGATAAGTATAAGGCACGATTGGTCACCAAGGGTTTCTCACAGGTGGTAGGCATTGACTACTCAGAGACCTTTGCACCCATTACAAAGATGACTTTTATTTGACTCACCTTGGCTATTTCTGCAGCACATGGTTGGGATGTGCACTAGATGGATGTGAAGAGTGCCTTTCTTCATAGAGACCTAGAGGAGGAGATCTACATGGAGTAGATGCCAAGATTTGTTCAAGATTCTTCCTTAGTATGCAGACTTAGGAAATCTATCTATGGCCTCAAATAGGGCCCTCAGGCTTGGTATGCCAAGATGGATTCTTTGCTTCTCACAGTAGGTTTCACTAGGTGCCATTTTGATCCCAATGTCTACTTCTTGTGGAAGGATGATTCACTCTTGATTTTGGTTCTATATGTTGATGACCTTTTGATCACTAGGATTTCTTCATCAGCTATTGCAGTGGTGAAGGCATCTCTCCAGGATAGATTTGACATGACAGACTTGGGTTTGTTGCACTATTTTCTTGGCATCAAGATCTCACAGTCAGATTCAGGGATTTCTCTTACACAACCTAAGTATGCTCTTGATTTATTGTCTTGGTTTCACATGGCTGATTTCAAGCCGTCTCTGACTCCCTTTCTATCAGGATTCAAGCTTGAGGCTGACTGTTCTTCACCATTAGTTGATGCCACTCAATATCAACAACTTGTTGGCAGTCTCATCTACTTGACTCACACCATGCCTAACATATCATATGCAGTGGGACTTGTCTCCAGATTTATGCAAAAACCTCATGAGTTGCATTGGAAAGCAGATAAGAGGCTCTTGCATTACATACAGGGTTCACATAGATATGGGATTCATTAAATATTTGGCATAGATGCTGAATTGATTGGGTATACAAATTTAGACTAGGCTAGCGATTCATAGACTCACAAGTCCACTTCTGGTTATAGTTTCTCTCTAGGTTCTGGTCCTATCAGTTGGTCTAGCAAGAAGCAAAATGCTATTGCTATATCATCCATAGAGGCAGAGTACATGGGAGATATTAATGTAGCTACTGAGGCTATTTGGCTTCAGGGGATACTTTATAAGTTTGGCATTCCTATCAGGTATCCCACCATCATTTATTGTGACAACCAGAGTACTATTCAAATTTGTAGGAATCTAGTTCAGCACCAACATACCAAGCACATAGAGATTCACATGCATTTCATTTGGGAGCTTATTCATAGTCAAGTCATTAACTTGATATTTTTCCAGTCTTTGGAGTAGGTTGTAGACATCTTCACCAAACCTTTCATTGAGAGCAAGTTCATTCATCTACAAGCTCTTCTTGGGGTGCATTCCACATCTACAGTAGCATCATCTTCGGGGGGGCCCACTAGCCTCTTCATTTCTTTTATGTCTCTCTTTTTGGGGGGAGTTTTTTCTTATGGGTTTTCTCATTTTCTCTATCTTATGGGAGATTGCATTTGTACATGGGTACCTCATCAGACCTAGTTGCTAGGACCCATTTTATATTTCTACACTGCCCACCTAAGCTATGGTTATGGGGGGGTGGTAGTGTAGGTTTTTATTTTTCCCTATTATTTATTTAGGGAATATTATATATTTGTTCATACATGGAGTTTTCCTAAATTCGTGGGATAGGCTAGCTTATTTGGAGATGTGTGTCATAGATGTGTCATAGGTGTCATAAGTAACTCCTTTGATCGGCTATTCCGGGTATGGGAGTTACTTCTCTATTCTTAGCACCTTGTCACCACCTTTCATGGAGGAGTTACAGTCTATTCTTGGGGTGCTTTGAACACCTTTTGTGGAGGAGTTACTTACGTGCTCTCCTATATGTATTATTCACTTTGGCCATCTTAAGTTAATCAAATATTGGTTTTTACTCCTATTTGTCTTTTGCAAATTATCTCTTTCAGTGACTTCACTTTGCTTTAGCTTCTTTGTGGTGTGCACCAGCTTCGTCTCATGTGATCACTTGACCATTACATTCACATTATTCAGACCCTGACAACAACTCTGATACTTGAAGCACACCATTAGGACTATTTATAATTAGGCATGTGCATACCTAAAAAATCTATCTTGAACAACTGAAGGAAAAACATAATCTTGTCAAACAACCATGGAAATAAATCATATACAGAGAACCTTCAAGACCTCAAAAACTTTACCAAATTCATTAGAATTCATTATATATGTCAAAAGGATTCAAACCCTTCTCTGTAAGTAGTCCACTCAAAACTACCAACTAGCCTCAAAACACAATCACGAAAACAAAGTCCTAAAATACCTATATAACCACTTTCAGAGACTTCTAATGCATGCAAATGATCCTATGAGGTTATTATTCACCATTTTGACCACAAGTAAAAATGATTCAACCCCATATATTCAAAAACTTGATATAGGGATAAATTAGAATGTCATAGGGTTTGTTATAGTTTATTTGATGTCATTTAATGTCTTATTAGCCTTGGTCATAGTCCAATTAGCCTTTGTGTCATTTGATGTCACTTAGGGGTCATTTTATGGGTCATAATGAAGTGGTAAAGTTTTATAAGATATAAAATTTTTCTAATATCCTTCTCAACATCCCTCATTCTAGCCTCTATCATATTCCTTGTCAGGAATGTCAGTACTAATATAAACTTGCAGGTGTTAACTAAAAAGTAAGAAAATAAGTACAAAAGAGGGAATTTTAAAGGTTGTATGACCTATGAGAGAGAGTGGAACATAAGGAAAGGTTTTGGGATGGATATTCAACTTATTTTGACTAATTTACATGATTTAAATGATTTTTAAGTGCATAAAATGGGCTAAAACCATTCTATATCTCCATCACTTTAATAGGCAAGTAGAACTAGTTAGTAGGTTTCTTATTGGTACAACCAATAGGAAGACTTCCAAGTAAAATGATGTTATTGGTGTATATTAAAATTTTTTAGCTTCACATTAATGTTTTTATTTAAATTATTGGCTTCTTATACCTTATGAACCACCCTTAACAAGTTAATTGTACATTTTTGCTTGTTGTTTCCCACACCCTATAGGTTTTACTCTTGTTGAAGCTAGTCCATACAACTCAATTGATTATATTTCTTACAGATGATGTATACTCCCTCATATCATGTTTCCCATCTTTATTTTCATGATTAGAAGTGATTTTATGATCTAAATAGTTTAGGCTATAGGTTGGTGTCACCATGTGAGGTTACAATCAAATTTCAGCACTTGCAGAAGGTTTATTTCTCTAAAATGGTTTCATGTGAATGTGATATGGTGTGATTTATATTTCTCATGTCATATAAATCACCTTCTTTCTTTGCTTGGTATTACAAGTTTATGCATTGATCAAACACATAGTTATATGTGTTACATAGTCAGTCTTCTGCTTGTTTCCAATTGTAGTCATAGTGTCTTAAAGTTTGAAAATGTTCATGGGAGGTATATGAAGATTTTAAAGATGTTGAAAATCTTATATAAGCATAAATAATCAATCAAAGGTCCTTTAAACACCATATTATAGACTATGATAGTCAATTCAATATGTATACATAATCATATACCATTAGTGTGCACCTACAAGTGCTCTTAGGTAATTTTCACCTTGAAATGGAATATGGAAATTTTTTAAAGCCTTGAAAGTTTTTAAAATGTCATTTGAACACTAGGAGATAAAATAAAACTAGTTATGAAGTCATAACATGTGCACATTGCTCAAATTCTACATTCACTACTTGGTCTACAACTATTTTAACACCTACAAGAGGGTAAGAACATTGAAATGGGAGTTTTGAATCTTGATTAAAATCCTTAAAGGTGAAAAATATGCATTTGGAGACCTTGCTAAGGTCTAAAACTCATTGAAGTTTCATATTCTATGCACTCTACCATATCCATACTCACTGCCTGCATACATGTAAATGTCCACCTACAAGTGGTACCAAAGAGATCTGAGATGCTTCATAGAGGAGATTAGAACATGATTTAAAACCTTATTTAAGTCTCAATATGTTGTAAAATTTATTATAGTCATGTTTGAGGCGTTAAGTTGGTAATCAAAGTGAGAATACACTTCAAGAGGAGAGAATTTGAGTTTCAGGGATAAAATCCCTAAAAGTCCTAAAATAGAGCCCTATGCCCTTTTGTTGATGCCATATGATGGGAAATCATGATGCCTAGATGATTTTAGATTCACCCATGTTGTATCCCCCACATAGAGGTATAACCTTGAAAAATAAATAAGGTGTGTGACTAGTGAAAAGTAGTGTTTGGAGACCTCAAAATCATGAATTTGTTTACTATAGTTTTTCACTATATTCTATATGATTGGAACTTCCAAAGTGGCCTTATACACTAAGATGGTAATACAAGAACCTATCACCATGAAAAATAGTTCTAAGCAAGTGAGAGGGACTATTAGGGGTCAAAGAGCATCAATAATAGTTTAAGAGAAGGGTATTGAACCCCATTAACACCTACAGGTGTGCTTGACCCTGAGATAATTTACTTAAAATTGACTGTGAACTCCTATAGGCAAATGAGATGAGCTTAGATATGGAAATACAAATATTTTTTAGTGGAATATATCTCATAAATATCTCAAAATGATAATATACCATGTGGCACAAGTTATAATATGGATACTCACCTACATGACCTCCATTCAACTCTAAAACAATCAATTGTAGTTAATTGTGACATGACAATGAGCTAAAACAATTGACCTGGAGTGTATCTTAGCATGCATATAATAAAAGGAAGTCTAGGTTAATTTTAAAAGTTAATTTGAATGATCCTATAAGGTTTTGAGGCAATGTAATTAAAGGTCTAACCATGTAAATACACCTATAGATAGGCCTTTTCTAAGGTAAAACACAGTCAACCTATCAGTCAGGCCTAGTGGAACAAGGACATGGTTTAAGGGTGCAAGCATGGATGATAGGAAGTTTGTGAGCATGTCAAAAACCTCCAAAATGATGTTAGACACATTAAAGTTCTCTTATAACATGGAAACAAGGTAAGGACAGGTTTTTATTAGGCAACCTATACTCACATATGTAAAGCCTACACACAATCAAAGTTCAAAGGGTCTATCTTAGGTTTTGAAGGAGTTAAGGGATCTATTAAAGTGATATAGCAATGGAAATTGGTATGTAAGGTCCCAACCATTTGGATAAGATGACCATACCTTCAATTTTGATGAGACAATAAGGGATGTGCCCTCTATTTTGTCTCAGATAGAGGGCACTCCCTAATGGTGCAATCCTACATATTGGTCATGAAAAGGAAAATAAGGTAGGGTGAGGATTGATGAAACTTTGTAAGAAGATGTCATGATATATGATATACATATAACAATAATAAAAACCATGCACAAGTGTTTCAATCACATTATGGTGTCATAAACCTACAAGGATGCAAACAAACCTACATGGTCGAGACTAGGGATATTGCCCTTTTGGGGGTTTGATAACACTTTCGACATTAGATGAACATTTTAACCTATTGGAACATGTTTATAGAGATATATAAGGTGTGTCCAATCTATTGGAAAGAAGAGAAAACCATAGGGAATCCATTTTTAGGCTCAGACCAACATTAGGCCTACACAAAATGGTAGATAAAGCTTGAGAGGCTCACACCTATATACACATAATATTCTCAACCTTTTATCAAATATTGATGTTTTACATCTTGCAAGAACCCATCAAGACTTAATATCTCTGAGTGCATACCTTAAGGGATGCACTGAGAAAGGGGTGGGTAGACCTTTAGTGTTTCACAAGATTATTGTCCCTTGTTGCCACATTATTACCAATCCAACCAGCTCCTAAAACCATTCCCTAAGATATTACTCCTCCCTTGCACACTATTTTAGTCTTTTTCCTCTTTCCATCCCTCTTTTCCTCACCTTGATCCTCTTTCACCAATTGAATGTACCATGTTAACTAGGTTGAACCTATACAATTTTTAGCCTTTGATTATTGTACATGGTCGACTGGGTCGACCCTATACTATTTAGGGTTATTTTTCACTTGGAGTTTCATTAGCCCTTTGGCTGACCTAGATCGAGATCTAGTGATTTATCTCCTGAAAACATACAAGGGTGACTGGGTCAACCTTATACAACTGACATATTTCAAAGGATTTAGGTCGAGATATACATATATATACAAGATCATTTCATCATTATTTCAATATGTAATCAAGATTTATTATTTGCTCACACTTTTTTACAATATGCTCTTCCACTATTCAGTATTAGATTAGGGTTTCTACTTTGAGAATCTAGTATTATGAATAAGTCTTAGATGTTTTGGCCTTTCTTAGTGATCCTTAAAAACCACAAAAACCTCTTGTAAATCCCCATTAGCTAAGGGATAGATTGAGTTTCGATGGGTTCACATTCAGGTAAGTATATTCTAACTTTATTCTCCTCTCTTTCATATATAGAAGTAGCATAAGTATTGGATCAAATAATATTACTCTTCATATTTAATGTATTAGGATCTTAATCTTCATATTATTCTCCTATAGATGTTTTGATTTCTTTACTAACCCCTCATGTTGTGCAACAAGCTTTGGTGATCACTAGATTACATTTACTTTATTTTTATTAGATATAGAGTGAAATTTAAACCTAGGACTCTTTTAGGGTTGTTTCATGATTGTGTTAGACTATAAGCTTTGGAACCCTTCCTAGCATGTTGTATTATGACAAGTGATCCCTTAATTAGGTCTAGTGGATCCCTATATTGGTTATGCTCCCACTTAAAAAATGTATTCCTAATTGGAAGTATAGGTATTCACTATCTTCTTTGAGTCAAGATTGATTTCTAGACATGATGCATTTTTAATTGCATACATTCTAGTGAACCCAATGTGAAGTAATCCTTGTAAGATTTGTTAACCTTATTTCATTATTTTATTATTTTTTATAATTATTTTTATCATATATTTTCCATACTGAGTCAATTGCATCGACCCAACTCTGAATTCTTTGCATAGGTTTTCATGTATAGGCTACTAGATCAACCATGTCAGCCTATTATAGTTTTTCAAACTTTTAGACATCTAGTCCAGACTACTAAGTCAACCCAGTTAGTAAAATTTATAAGCATATATCATAGTTATTTAATATTGATCTTCATTCTCTACTTCTTTGATCCACCAAGGTTCCTTTCTATCTCTCTATCTCTTTCTTTAATATTTCCTTTTACAGTTTGTAGTCTTTAAAATTGCCCCTACACAATCAATTGGATTGAACCTACCGACCCAATTTTGTGATCTATGTGATTTATAATAAATTAGGTTGATTCTATAGACCCTATTCATTTTTAGACCTTGCTTTTGCCGTATAGGTTCAACCCTATTTTATATTCTATGCATACACTATTGACTATATCAACATTGTACCTTGCTTTAAAGTTAGAATTAACCTTAAATGATAGTAATTAATTCACACTTTATTTTCTTGTTGCTTACATGCTTAGAATAGATCACATATTTTAAGTAGGTGGTTTTCAATTAATCATTTAGTTTCACTATTTTCTATTTTATGAACACATGACCAAATCATAAAATCTAAACAAACATTTTAACATTTGACTATCCAAGGCCAACTTTTTTGGACTTCATCACCAAGGTGGAAGCCAACTTGATGTTCTGGTCAAGTATAAAGCATGGTTAATGGTATATTTTGGCTAAGAACCTGACACCCTTATCATTATGGTGTGAGAAGTGAGGGGGTAGGCCCCAATACCAAGCCTGTATCATTACCACTATAGATCCATTTCAGCCTAAACTACCTAAAACTATCCTTAGATTTATTTCTAGTTCCTTATATCCAAATTCCCATCACATTTAAAATCATATTATAATAATCTTATAAAAATTTAGGTTGACCAATTAGTTAGCTATTTACTTTCTAAGTTGATTGCTTGTTCTTTACTTAATTGTATTTTGTATTGAAAAAACTTGCATTAGCTAGTGTTGGTGCAAGGTTTTGTGCTGTGTGCCTCAATTGGATTGGCCAGTGTTAATCCAATTGATTATTTATTTTAATTTATTTCTTTTTTTCAAATTAATTTTAAAAAATATCTTGTTTCAATTCACAATCTATTATAGGATTCTTAAATTTCCTTATCTACTATATTGGGTCGACCTAGTCAACCTTGTATCTTTTTCTATCCTTTGTTCACTATAATGAATCGACCTAATCGACCATGTACAATTTATAGGACCTATTTTCTATTGTTCATTGACCCAATCAACTTTGTACTACTTTATTCCTTCCTTGTTTATCAATCCACATCTCTATTTCTCCTTCTTTACATTCTATTCATCTCTCTTAAGTCACAATGAAATCTCTTATCAGAATATTATTAGATAGTTTGAATATATTTAGATACTATATGGGATTTTCATTTATCCCTCTTTTCCTCCCAAGAGCCTCATTAATTTTGGGGCACTTCTTCCCCTCCTTCATCCATGAACTATAATATGGTATAAATAACACCTTAAGATGAAGTTGATGGGTCTAATCCTTTCCTTATCAAAAAATGTCTCATCTTCAAAATATTCAAACTAATGTGGGATTAATTGATACAAGTTTACTTAACAATCTCACTAATAATCCTTCTTCTAGTAATCCTCCCCCTAACACCAATTTAGGGAGTGCTCCTACCAACACCAACCCACCACCTGATACAACTCAAATTTTAGCCCAGGTTATCCAACAAATGAACATAATGCAAAATTCTAAGACTAACCAAATGATGAAACTTCAACAAAATTTAATTAATGTGGATAATCAACCTCTAACTATCCATCCTCAAGTTATAATCCCAACTACATTCCTCCACCTCTTAGGGATACCTCAAGCAATGTCATTCCTCAACCCATAATGAATAAAAATATGCTTCAAACCATTCAAAATGAGCTTTTGGACCCATTAATTATATCCATTGATACTGGTAACATATCTCCAACTATCAAATATGATGGGACTAAAGACCCTGCCTCATTTCTTAAAGCCTTTGGAAACCTTTACAAAGAGTAGATCCAAACTAATACCTTCACCACTACTAAAATCTTAGTAAAAACCTTCACTAAAAATGTATTAGAATGGTATAATAAACCTACCCAACATTATATTTGTCAACTTGAATATTTGGTTAATCTTTTGGTTAAAAATTTTCAACACAATGATCTTCTTGAAAATTGTCTTAGCCACTTATTCAATACTAAGCAATCTCCCACTAAATAAGCTCATGATTTTATCAAAATATTGAAATATTTAGCTCATAAATACAACCATAACATGATTGATGATAACTTATTCAAACTCTTTATTACCAATTTGACTGCCTCTCTTCAGTATAAGGTTCAAACCTTTGCTCCCCAAACACTTAATGAAGCTCTTGATCAAGCTAAACATCAAGACTTTATTATGAAGCAATTCAAACCTAATCCTAAAATTCTTAAAGGATCTTTCCAAACATTTAATGATATCACTAGTAATACTATGAAAACTAAACTAGGGGTTTAAAAAACCAATATTCTTTCACATTCTCATACACCTCTTTCAATTCAGCAAATGAAATAATTTTTACCGCCTTCAAAACTTTCACCTATCCCAATGCTCCTCCTAGATGGTAAGACCCCAATCTATTTTATTGGTTTCATGTAGACATTAAGAATTATCATGAATGTTGTAAAGGGCTCACTAATTTTTTAATCTCCTATATGCTTGGTGATTCATTCAATCATGAAGTTATGATCAATCTTTATCATCAATAATACACTGCTACTTTTCAAAAATGACAAGATTCCAAAGCTTCTATCTCTAATAACCAAAACTCTTCTTCAAATAATAACCCAAATGTCAAAGATGTTTATGCCATTGATGCTGATTATTACCAATATTTTAGAAATTCTCAATATTTTAAGACTGCTAAAGTCAACTACCATCACAAACCAGCTCATAAATATCCTGTTACTATGCCTAAGAATCCATCTTTGGGGGAACAAATTCTTAAAGATAATACCACTACTAATGTTGCTTTGAAGCCCATGAGGAACCATCTCTTCCTTCTGACCTTCCAACCACAACTATTCCTCCAAAATATAATTTACCTCCTAGACCTCATGTTTTTTCTTCTAAGTCACATTGGAACTTTATTGAAGAACTCAACTCTATGCCTTGTAAGATTCCACTTATGGAGTTGGTTCCTAATTCTCCCTATCATCATAAATTCCTTATGCAACAACTCTGATAAATTGATAATCCAAATTCCTTCGATGAAGAACCACCTTTTATAGACTCTCAACCTACCAACATAAATATCATTCAAACTATGTGTCCTCATTCCAAGCCCTCTATTGAATTTCTGGAAGAGGACATGATTAGTGATTAAATTCTCTTTCGTGCTGATGATCCACAACTTTTCATCAAAGTGTCCATTAATACCATTATTATCTATAAAGTTATAGTTGATGAAGGTTCTAGTATTAGTGTGACATCTTTATGGTTTATACAACAACTTGGTTATAAAATGATCATATCAATCAAATTCATATTACTTATCATGGTTTTGATAAGACAAATCAAAACCCATTTGGTTACATTTGGCTTCCATTAACCATTGGACCTAAGACTATTTGAATCAAGATTATGGTCTTTAACATTCCCCTATCTAAAATCATACTCTTTGATCATCCATGGACTCATCGAATGAGGGCCACTACTTCTTCTGGTAGACAATGTATTAAATTTTTACATAATGGAAAATGATACAAGCAAAAAGCTGATCCCAACACATAGAGCATTTAATTTCCTAATCCTAAATCATAATATCATATTCCTATGATTCTTAAAATCAATAGTGCTCCTTTACCTAAGTTCATCAATGTGAATACTAATTTATAAATTAATCTTATGGATTTTGATGATGATGAGCCCAATGATTTGTAACATACTTGCAATACTACCAAGTTACCTCCCTACATTTTGCAATGGCTTCCTCTTTCTCTATTAGCTAGGGATTGTATTATTCCTCTTATTGATGAGATTATAAGTTTCCCCACTAAATTTAATGCTCAAGAACCTTATTTACATGAAGATGCCTTCACTTGTAATTATTTTGGAGTGGAAAAATTATTTCAAGATCCTCTCATCATGTCTCCTCCTACATTCAGTAATATCAAATTTTCACCCTATGAAACTCCCCCTGATTTTCAAGCATGTAAAATTTCTAAAGCTCAATGATAACTATATAATAACTATGATAACTATATAGTAGCCCAAGCTCAATGTAGAGACTTGTATGTCTAAAATTATCAAAAAACCTTAGCCCAAATTCATGCTTTTAATTGGGATGTTTATACCATTTTTATGGATCATACCATAAATATTGAGGATCATGTGCTTCCTACCAATTCTCCTCTTATTGATACTCCTTGGGTGGTAGAGCAAATTATACCTTTTGAAGCTTTATAAATTTATACATCTCCTTTACCACTTATATATCCAATCATTAACTTTGATCTTTATCCCATCACTGAACCCATTGATATTCCAGCCCCTTCTGATCCATCTACTTCTTCTTTACTCCTAAAATTACACTAAATGCCAAGGCAACTGATGTTCATCAAATACATTCTGAATATGATGACCATGGTAATTAAATTCTATATCTTGAAGTAGATGTCGAATATTATGGTCCTCTTCCCACCTTTCCTAGTGATGAAGCTATCCTTGAGTAACTTTATGCCTAAGAACCTCAAATTCATTGGCAACATCATAAACTTGGAAATTTAAAGACTAAAACTCCTTACTTCAACAAATTATTTACTAGCATTAAACTTAAAATAAATCCAATTTATACCTTACCCACTACACCATACCATTTTCAAAATTACAATGCCATGCTTATTGAAGAAACGAATCACATCGAATATGTTAGTCCATCTTATCCTTGACCAATTACTATCTCTCCTTAACTCTCACCTATCGAACACAATAATTTTAGATTATTATTTGATAAATATCATGAGGCTTTTTATTGGTCCTATGAGGACATGCCTAGTATTGACCCTAGCATTATGGTTTATAACATCATTACTTATCCTGATACCAAGCTTGTGCATCAAAAACAAAGAAAATTTCCACCTGAAGTTTCCACTTTATGTCATAAAGAAATCATCAAATTACTTGATGTTAAATTTTTCAAACTAGTCGATTATTTTGAATGGGTTTCCAACATAGTTTTTATTCAAAGGAAAGTGACTATGGTCATTCACATTTGTATTGATTTTCATAATCTAAATATTGCTTGTACTAAGGACAACTTCCCTTTACCTTTAATAGATGCCATTATTGATTCCACAACTACTTATGAAATATTATCTCTTATAGATAGCTTCTCAGGATACACTTAGATTCATATTACCCCTGAAGACTAATATAAGACAACTTTCACCACAAAATGAGGTACCTATTGCTATGTCAAAATGCCTTTCAGTCTTAATAATTTTGAATCCACTTACCAACAAGAAATGACTCATACATTTCATGATCTCATTTACAAAATTGTTGAAACTTATGTGGATGATCTTATTGCTAAATCCAAACATCATAAGAATCATCTTTCTGATCTTACTATCATCTTTAACCATCTCCTTAATTATAAATTTAGACTTAATCCTTACAAATGTGTCTTTGGAGTCACATCTAGAAAATTGTTAGAATTCTTAGTCTCTTTCTGTGGCATCGATGTTGACCCTGCCAAAATTAGTGCTATCATCAACATGCCCATTCCTCATTCTATTATTAATATACGTACTTATTTAGGCAAACTTGGGGCAATTAGGCTATTTTCCCCCAAAATGGCATATCAATAAAGGTACTATTTTAGAATGGATGGATCCATGTCAAAAAGCCTTTGATAATATGAAAGAGTCATTGCTTCATCCACCCACACTTCATCCTCCTTCCAATGATAAAACTTTGATTCTATATATTTATTCCACACCTATTTCAGTTCGGACAATGCTTACCCAGCAAGATGATATGGGAATAGAGTATGTTGTCTACTACATTAGCTAAGGCTTCATCGACTATGAAACATGTTATACCAAAATTGAGCATGATTGCCTTACCATATATTTCATAGCTAAAAATTTTCACCACTATATGCTTTACCAAACTACTTATGTCATTGTTCATTCTAACCCCCTTCATCATTTCTTCTCCAAATAATTTCTTGCTAGAGATAGAATTGGTAAATGGATGGTCTTCCTTATAGAATTTGATCTTTGCATCATCACTAAAAAATCTATCAAAGTGTAAATCATAGCCAATCAGCTTACTGTAACTCCCATCCTAGCTACTTCTTCTCTTCAAGATAATCTTCCAGATGACAATATCTTTTAAATTAAAGGTTTTAATCAAGCTATTTCTCTCAAAGATTATTTTCATAGATTTATCGACAATATTGAAGCCAATAATCTTAATGAATACACTTCTCCCTCTAGTACTACTACACCAAAAGCAGTTATCAAGAAACTTCCTAAAATTCATGTCGACTTACATGAGAATATTTGGACCCTTCACTTTGATGGTGCTAAATTCCTTCAAGGAGCTAGGGTAGGTTGCATTCTCACAAGTCCTCTTGGCAAGATCATTCCTTTATATTTTTGCTTCACCCTCGATGTCACCAATAATATGGCTGAGTATAAAGCTCTTATCTTAGACATGAGAGCTACTCTTGACTTAGACATTCAATACATTCATGTTTTAGGTGATTCTCAACTTATTTACCACCATGTCGGTGGTGATTATCAATGTAAAAGTGAGAACCTCATCACATATCATCAAATTATAACCACTCTTGCTAAGGATTTTTTTTTTTCACTATTGAGCATAATTTTAGAGACTAAAATTCCATTGTTAATTCTCTTGACTCTTTAGCATCTCTCTTTCACCCCCACCAAGTCCTTTTCAATCATACTTTTATTATATAAATAAGAAAATATTCATCCTCTACTTAACCAATGAATTCACTTATCTATCATATCAAGGCTGTTACCATTCGACAAATCCCATGGTATGAAGACATCATTCAATTCCTAGAACATCAAATTTATACTCCTAATTTAGACTCTCGTGAAAAGACAAGTATTTTTAAACAAGCTTTAAAATATGTATTTTGACAAAACATCCTTTATTATAATAATACTAAAGGTACCTTGCTCTAGTGTGTCATGAAAAAGGAGTTCCTTCCTCTTTTTAAACAAGGACACTGGGGGATTGATGATATCCACTATAGCAAACATGTTATAGCCTATAAATGCCTACGTATGGGTTACTTTTGGCCTACTCTTGAAAAAGATGTAATTGAATATGTTAAAAAGCGTAATCCTTGTCAGCTTCATGATGATCTAATCCATTCACCTCTAGCTGAAGTTCAAACTATCGAATCTCCTTGGCCATTTTCCACATGGGGATTCAATCTCATTGGCAAATTACCTCACTCCCAAGATGGGCATGTCTTTTTCATCACTGCTATTGAATATTTTACTAGATGGGTAGAAGCCATTCCCCTTATTAATGTCACCAATCCTACCATTTCCAAATTTATTATTAATCAAATCATTTACCACTTTAGTGTTCCCCATACTATCTTTCAACCAATGGTGGTAATTTAAAAAATAAGCATGTTAAAGAACTTTACAATACATTTAAGATTAATCACAAATTTTCCATACCTTATCATCTACAATGCAATGGCCAAGCTAAGGCACTAATAAAATTCTCAACAAAATTCTTCAAAAAATAATTAATGAAACTTGCACTTATTGGCATCTTCATCTTTACCCTACACTTTAGGCCTATCGAACTAACATACGTACTACCACTGGGGCAACTCCATTCTCGCTAGTCTATAGTTCTGAGCTAGTTCTTCCTTTAGAAGTTGAGATTTCATCTCTTTGTATATCTCTTCATGGTATTATTCCCAATGAATAATTACTTAAAACTCATCTTCATGCCCTTGATCTACATGATGAACATCATCTTTCTACCTTAAAACATAATCACCAATATAAATCTCACATTACCAAGTAACATAACAAACATGTTAAAGTCCACACATTTAATCTTGGTGATCATGTCCTCAAATTAGATTACACCCATGATAAATAAGGTAAATACACCTAAAAATGGTGATGCCCATATATAGTCAAAGATATTCTTTGTCCAAGCACTTACCACCTTCAAACCAATGAAGGCCATGTTTTCAAAGAGCCCACCAATGCACAATTTCTCAAAAAGTGCTTTACCTAAACATTTCTTTCTTTTCATTATTTATATCTACATCTATCTAACACTTTTTTTAGGTTACTTACATGGGTCTTTCCCTCTACAACAAGTTCCTTCCTTTCATAAACCTTTAGTCCTCCCTTTTGGTCTTTTGGTTTCTTGATGTACTAGAGTCTTCTTTATCTTCTTGCATTTTCTATTTTTGACACCTCTTGGGTTTTTATTTTGTGAGTTTATTTATAAGACCTTGGATAGGACCCAACATTACCCACAAAACTACCATTTTTTTACTTACCTCACTTTATCTTTCACTTGCTTGTTGGTACACGCGTGGGTTTCCCATATATGAAGTTACAATATAAGACTATGGATAGGATCCACCCTCCCCATAAAATTACCATATTTTCATCTTTTTACATCCTTGATCTCAACTTTAGCTTTTACTTCTTTTATTATATGGAATTTTCCCAAATAATCTATGTTAGCATGTTTTCCTCCATTTCCCTCATTCTTATGATAGGGAATCACCCTTTACTATCATTGTATCCATTTTTACCCTTTGTCACTTTTTTTTGCAATTTGAAGTACTTCAAATTATTCCATGTGTCACTCTTGATTTCCCCTTTCCTTTCACTCCAAATTGGATAAAACAAGGTTGAAGTCAATATAGCTCTTTTATTTCACCTAAATTTATGAGACTCTCAAACCCCATGCTCTTTGAAGTTCTCTCTCTTAGTAACCAAGTCTCAAGTATTTGAATGAAAGACATATTTAACACCCATGTTTGGTTTTAAAAATCCATATGGAAGAGGAATAAAAGTATCCATCAAGTTAAAAGCCAAATCATTTGAAATAAAAGGCAATTATATCTAAAAGGCAACATACATATCCCAAAAGTCAACATCACACCAAAAGACATGATTAGAAGCACATTTCCTATCTCTAATTAAATATCAAACTCCACAATTGGCCTCACATAGAGACTATTAGGAACCCCTTATCCAATGGAAGCACAATTGATTACTTTCTTATAAGCAATTAAACACGAAATTATACCATAATGATTAAGTAACTAGAAACTTGAGACAACAAAGAATTTGAGAGACAATACATACTCTTGTATTAAATACTACTAGAAGAAAATACAATAAGGAAGATGCCACTTCTTCCTCCACCTCAAAGGCTTGCCACACCTCAAGACCTTCTTCCCTCTCTCTCTTGCTCAACACAACCAACTCAACAACCTGAGTTGTTATCCCTCCTTGAATACTTCAGCTAATCTCCTTGACCTTACACCTGTAGACCTCCTTGACCTTGCTTCAATGCTTCAATGCTTTACTTGCTTGCTTGATTTACAATACATGCCTCATGGGTCTTTAAATAGAATCCCATGCATACAAAAATAGAACTCTAATTACAATAATTAGACATGCAGCTCGTGACTATAATTAGTCATTTAACATGCAAACACTCGTTTCACTTAACTGACTGTTCATCAACAATAGTTCTGGAATGCCACAAGCGACCGACATCGGTCCCTTTCTATCTGGTGCTGTCGATGTCAGCTGACTCCCTACCAACGCCGATTGCCTTCTGCACTGGTAATGACCGACGTCGGTCATGCTACTGACGCCAATACTTCTAAATCTTCAGTAACCTCTTGTTTCTTCATGCCTGCAACAGTTTGAAGCTTTTAGCTCCACACCTTAACAATCTCCCACTTGGAGATAAATAGCTGCAACTGTACCTATACTTGTACACCATCTATTTTGTTCCCTTGGCTCTATATCCCTCTTCAACATCACTCTTGAAGACCAACCACCACAAAACCTGTGATGCAATACCTGTCACTTATGCCAAAAGAATTTTGCTGCTCCCAAATTCTTCATGACATACTTCTGAACCAACTTTACCCTTAGCTCAGAAAACTCCTTGTATATGAAACCCTGCAACAAGAAACACAATACAGTAACAGGATAATGTAGCTAATATTATCCAACCTGGTAAAGATAAATACAATGGTCAAACCTCCATTGTCCTGCAGCCTAATCAAGACCATATACCATAGCCTTCTGTCTCACGTGTCCATCCACTCTCTTCTCTAACATGGGAATCCATCCCTCATCCAGTGCTTCCTTCCAGCTGACAACTCCACCAACAAATACCTATTTGGTTCTTCTCCAAGGACTCACACTCCTCATCCATGCCAAGCTCCCACTGTTTCTAGATTCTACCTGCATTGCTTCTTCCATTTTCCTAGTTCTTGACCATCAGTAAGCAATATAAAGAAGGTGAATAATGAATATGAGGTTCACTTACCCTTTCTGACCTCCATATGGGTGTTTGAGACTCCTTGACAGCTAGCTACCCACCCAACATCCGTTCTAGTGACCGATCTCAGTCATCTCCCAGTCTGCTCCCAACTAATGTCGATTCCCTACACTGACCCTGACTGCCAACATCATTTCCTTGGCCGATGTCGGTGTCCCCCCTACCAATGTCAGTTTCTGCCTGATCGATGTCAGACTTCTCTGCCTGACTCTATCAACCTTGCTGGTTTGCACATGACTGATGTCGGTATCTGCTTGACCGACGTCGGTCCCAAGTGACCGACATCGGTGTCTATGTGTTCCTGTAAGTGATGAAATCTTCATCCACAAGCTCATCTTGGATCAAACCTCTGTCCATACTACCCTACTCAGAATTATTCAGCCCCTGTGACTGATCTCTGTCTTTCATCTCCTCCATAAACACCAAGGCTTCTTTGTTCCTGTCAAAAGCATCAAATTTCCTTTTCTTGCAATGAACTCTATCTATGCTTTCTGAATCTGAATACATACCTTTTGAATCAAGAACGTCCATTCCCTTCTTATTCATGTGACCAAGCCTATTAAGCCACATCTTCGAATCTACAGCTGAAGTAGATAAACCAAAAGTAGAATCAACAATACAAGTAGATAGATAAAGAGTACCTACTTTTTTACCTCTAGCTAAAACAAGTGCTCCCTTGGTAACCTTCCAAGAATCCGCTGTGAGGATTATTCTGCATCCCTCATTGTTAGGTTGTGGAGCTAAAAGCTTCAACCTTTGCAAACTGAGGAATAGATGGTTGCTGAGTTCTACAGGAACCGGCATCGGCATCAAGACCGACGTCGACAGAGACCAGTGCAGAAGGCCACCGGCGACGGCAGGAAGTCGGCCGACGTCAGCAGAACCAGACAAGCAGGGACCGACGTCGGTCCCCTGTGTGTTCCAGAAGTGTTCGTTTCACGGATAGTTAGTTAAGTGAATGATGAGTTTGCATGTTAAGACCACCCAGAGTCTTGGGCTGCGAGGATAATTGTCTAAATTAAGAGTCTAAGTTATTGTTTGAGTTAGGGATCTATTTATAGACCCATTGGCATGTATTGTATAAGGCATGAGATAGAAAGGAAGAGTTCCTTCTAGTTGTAAGATCTGTGAGTTGCAGGTTGTTGCAAGCTCATTGGGGATCTACATGTAAGTTTGGTCTTTGAATTGTAGGTTGCAGGTTCATGAGAGATCAGCTTGAAGTGCTATAGAGTGCTTGGTGTACCGGCAGGGTTATTACTGACTGGTTGGTGAGGTGAACACCAATACTGTGTGTGAGTTGGTTGTTGGGACCATTTTTTGTGTAGGAGAGTGTGTGTGAGAAGAATTACTATACACTTGAGGTGTGGTGAATCTCTGTAAGGTGAAAGAGTGTGGCGGCTCTTTGATGTATTCTTTTCTGTATAGTGTTAATACAAGATAGTGTATTGTCTCTCATATTCTGTGCTATTGGTGAATTCTAGTTACTTGTGTTTCTGGTTATTTCCGCATATTCAATTGCTTATATTTGGTAATCATACTGTGCTCTTTCTGAGGAGCAAGATCCTAATGGGTGGAATTAGAACAGGTGTGTTTGTTCTTGGATTTACCTCCACCTCCTCTCCCAACAAGTGGTATCAGAGCTTTTGGTTGGGATACTAACAGATTGGTGTAGATCTGGGTAGTGTGTTTTGATTACAGGTTACTCACAGGGCTTTTGTTTGAGTGGGAGTTGAGCAATGGCAGAAAGCAGTCAACTACGAATGGAAAAGTTTAATGGCAAGAACTACCAATTATGGAGGATGCAGATTGAGGACTATCTGTATCAGAAAGATTTGTACTTACCGTTGGGTGGGGTTGCTAGCAAACCCTTGGATATGAAAGATGAAGAATGGGAGGTTCTTGATCGGAAGGCTCTGGGATCTGTTAGATTGAGTCTTGATTCATCTGTGATTTCCAGCTTATCACAGTGTAAGACAACGGTGGAGTTGATGAAATCTTTGGCAAATTTGTATGAAAAACCCTCGGCTTCTAATAAGGTATTTCTTATGAAGCGTTTATTTAATTTGCAAATGTTGGAAGGTGGATCTGTTCATAGCCATCTTAGTGATTTCTATGGTTTGGTAAACCAGTTAAGCTCAGTCAATATTGTATTTGATGATGAACTTAGAGCTCTCTTAATCTTGTGTTCATTACCTGAAAGTTGGGAAGGTTTGGTAATGGCAGTTTCTAATACTGTGTCTCCTTCAAAAGTCTTAAAAGTGGATGATGTTGTGAGTGTGATCTTGAATGAAGAGATACGTAGGAAAAGCATAGGTGAATCATCTGGAGATGCTTTGAGTGTTGAAGGAAGAGGAAGGCCAAGAGAGAAGACAGAGCGTGGGAGATCAAGGTCGAAGATGGGCAAAAGATCCAAGTCCAAGTATGGCAGAATAACCTGCTGGAAATGTGGAAAGCAAGGGCACTTAAAGAGAGATTGCAGATCGGGTGAAGATCAGCATGAAGGACATGGAGAAGAAGCAGATGTTGCGGGTTACTTTGCACAGGATGCTCTGGTATGTTCTTTGGATAAAGTAGAATCTTGGGTATTAGATTCTGGTGCCTCTTTTCATGCATCCCCACATAGGGAATTTTTTCATGAGTATGTCCAGGGAGACTTTGGAGAAATTTGTGTAGGGGATGGTAAGCCTTGTCAGATTGTTGGCAAAGGCAAAGTGAAGCTGAAATTGCAGACAGGTGACACATGGATGTTAAAGGAGGTCATGCATGTCCCAGTTCTGAAGCAGAATCTGATTTCTGTTAGAAGTTTGGGTGAAGAGGGTTGCACAGTAACTCTCACATTGGACTCTTGGAAGGTTACCAAGGGTACACTTGTTGTAGCTAGAGGTAAGAAAGTAGGTACGCTTTATCTATCTACTTGTTTTACTGATTCTCTTTCTGGGTTATCTACTTCAGCTGTAGATTCAGAGATGTGGCTTGATAGGCTTGGTCACATAGATAAGAAGGAGATGCTGGTTCTTGAGTCAAAGAATATGCTTTCGGATTTGGAAGGCATGGATCATGGTTTCTGTATGCAGAATAAGAAGGTGAGGTTTCTTAAGGAATCCGATGTTAGTGATAAGAACAGGAAAGCCTTGGTTTTCAAGGAGAAAGTGACGGACAGAGTTCAGCACAAGGTGCAGAGGAATTTTGAGCAGAGCAAGGGTGATTTGGACAAGGGTTTGATCCAAAAAGAGCTCGTGGAAAAAAGTCAGGTCTCACAAGAAAAACACAGAGACCGACGTCGGTAGGAAAACCGGCGTCGATGTCCAGACAGGGACCGACATCGGCTATGTGCAGCCCGACATCGGTGACTCAGGGCAGAAAAGGACCGGCGTCAGCCAGGGGAAACCGACGTCGGCAGGGAGGCAGTCGCAGGGAACCGACATCGATCGGCTGTAGACTGAGATGTGACCGGCATCAGTCACTGAGATGAATTTTGGGTGGACAGCGAGTTGTCATGGAGTCTCAAGCACCCATATGGAGGACTGAAGGTGTAAGTAAGTTCTTAAATTCATCATTTCCCTTCTTTACACTACTTGTTGCTCACTTATGGCATAGGACCAGGAAGTTGTTGAAGAAGCAAAACAGGTAGATCCAAGAAACAGTGGGAGCTTGGCATGGATGAGGATGTGATTCCTTAGAGGAGAACCAAACAGGTGTTTTGGGTAGTGTTGCCAACTGGAAGTAAGCACTGAGAGACGAATGGATGTTGAGGATGAAGAAGAGCAGAAATGGATACATGAGATGGAAGATCAGGGTATATGATCTTGTATTAGCTGCAGGGCAATGGAGGTTTGATCATTGTGTTTCTCTTTACCAAGTTGGATAATATTAGCTACATTATCCTATTTTCTGTATGATGTGCTTGTTGCAGGGTTACATATACAGGTATTGCTGAACTAAAGGTAAAGCTAGTTCAGGGGTTTGTCATAGAGAATCTGGGAGCAGCAAGATTCTTTGGCATGAGTGTGATCTAGAGACATGGAGGTCTTGTTGACTTTGTTTCAGGATGATTGTGTGAAGCCGGTTAGCACACCGATGGTTAGACAGTTCATAGAACAGGTGTCTTGATTCACATAATGAGGTTGAGTGCATGGTATGTACTAAACCTGAGTTTTCCCAAGCAGTGGGAGTTGTCACAAGTTTGGAGTCAATCTGGGAGAGTAATACTGAAGGGCAGTTCAGTGGGACCAACAGCAGGTGCACATGCTATGCAGGGTCAAGTTCTTTATCTACATGGTTGTAGATGCGGATGTGGCAGGTAATTTAGATGACAGGTTTTGCATCACGGATTTTGTGGTGGTTGGTCTTCAAGAGTGATCTTGAGGAGGGATACAAAGCCAAGGAAACAAACTAGACGGTGTACAGGTACAGGTACAGGTTACAGCTGTTTATCTCCAAGTGGGAGATTGTTAGGTTGTGGAGCTAAAAGCTTCAACCTTTGCAAACTGAGGAATAGATGGTTGCTGAGTTCTACAGGAACCGGCGTCGGCATCAGGACCGACGTCGGCAGAGACCAGTGCAGAAGGCCACCGGCGACGGCAGGAAGTCAGCCGACGTCGGTAGAACCAGACAGGCAGGGACCGACGTCGGTCGCCTGTGTGTTCTAGAAGTGTTCGTTTCACGGATAGTTAGTTAAGTGAATGATGAGTTTGCATGTTAAGACCACCCAGAGTCTTGGGCTGCGAGGATAATTGTCTAAATTGAGAGTCTAAGTTATTGTTTGAGTTAGGGATCTATTTATAGACCCATTGGCATGTATTGTATAAGACATGAGATAGAAAGGAAGAGTTCCTTCTAGTTGTAAGATCTATGAGTTGCAAGTTGTTGCAAGCTCATTGGGGATCTACATGTAAGTTTGGTCTTTGAATTGCAGGTTGTAGGTTCATGAGAGATCAGCTTGAAGTGCTATAGAGTGCTTGGTGTACCGGCAGGGTTATTACTGACTGGTTGGTGAGGTGAACACCAATACTGTGTGTGAGTTGGTTGTTGGGACCGTTTTTTGTGTAGGAGAGTGTGTGTGAGAAGAATTACTGTACACTTGAGGTGTGGTGAATCTCTGTAAGGTGAAAGAGTGTGGCGGCTCTTTGATGTATTCTTTTTTGTATAGTGTTAATTCAAGATAGTGTATTGTCTCTCATATTCTGTGCTATTGGTGAATTCTAGTTACTTGTGTTTCTGGTTATTTCCGCATATTCAATTGCTTATATTTGGTAATCATACTGTGCTCTTTCTGAGGAGCAAGATCCTAACGGGTGGAATTAGAACAGGTGTGTTTGTTCTTAGATTTACCTCCACCTCCTCTCCCAACACTCATCACCCAACCTTCCAATAGAAACCAAACTCTGCTTCAGAACTGGGACATGCATGACCTCATTCAACACCCATGTGTTGTCCATCTGCAATCTTAGCTGCACTGTCCCTTTGCCAACTATTTGACAAGGCATACCATCCCCTAGATAAAGCACTCCAAAGTCTCCCTGTTCATACTCATGGAACAAATCTCTGTTTGGGGATGCATGAAAAGAAGAACCAGAATCTAAAATCCAAGATCCTATCTGACTATCCAAATAAAGTATGAGAGCGTCCTGTACCATAATATTTGCATCCTTTGCATCTTCATTACCTACATGTTGATTCTCTTTATCTCTTAACCAACACTCCTTCTTTGTGTGTCCTCTCTTTCCACAAAACTAACAGGTAACACCTCTAGATTCGGATCTCCCTCCCACCTTCGACCTTGATTTCCCTTGCTCTATCTTCTCTCTTTGCCTTCTCTTGCTTTCTACACTTAGAGCATTCCCTGATGATTCACCTATGCTTCTCCTGCGTATTTCTTCATTCAAGATCACACTCACAACATCATCAACTTTTAAGATTTTAGAAGCAGATGCAGAGTTACTTACTGCCATAACCAAACTATCCCAACTTTCAGGCAAGGAACATAAAATCAAGAGAGCCTTTACCTCATCATCAAAAACAATATTGACTGAAGCTAACTGGTTTACCAAACCATGGAAATCACTAAGATGAGTATGTACCGATCCACCTTCCTGCATTTTCAAAGTAAATAACTTCTTCATAAGAAATACCTTATTAGAAGCCGAGGGCTTTTCATATAAATTTGCCAAGGATTTTATCAACTCTTCCATTGTCTTGCACTATGACAAGTTAGAAATCATAGACGATGCAAGGCTCAACCTTATGGAACTGAGAGCCTTCCGATCAAGAACACTCCATTCTTCATCCTTCATATCTGTGGGCTTGCATGAAACCCCACCCAACGGTAAGTATAGATCCTTCTGATATAGATAATCCTCTATCTGCATCCTCCAATGTTGATAATTCTTGCCGTTAAATTTCTCCATTCATAACTTACTTTGTTTTGCCATTGCTGAACTCCCACTCAATTAGAAACCCTATGAATGACCTGTAATCAACAAATAATAACCTGCTCCCTGCAAATTGTAGCTCTGATACCAACTGTTAGGAACCCCTTATCCAACGGAAGCACAATTGATTACTTTCTTATAAGTAATTAAACATGGAATTATACCAGAATGATTAAGTAACTAGAAACTTGAGACAGCAAAGAATTTGAGAGACAATACACACTCTTGTATTAAATACTACTAGAAGAAAATACAATAAGGAAGATGCCACTTCTTCCTCCACCTCAAAGGCTTGCCACACCTCAAGACCTTCTTCCCTCTCTCTCTTGCTCAACACAACCAACTCAACAACCTGAGTTGTTATCCCTCCTTGAATACTTCAGCTGATCTCCTTGACCTTACACCTGTAGACCTCCTTGACCTTGCTTCAATGCTTCAATGCTTTACTTGCTTTCTTGATTTACAATACATGCCTCATGGGTCTTTAAATAGAATCCCATGCATACAAAAATAGAACTCTAACTACAATAATTAGACACGCAGCTCGTGACTATAATTAGTCATTTAACATGCAAACACTCACTTCACTTAATTGACTATTCATCAACAACAGTTCTGGAATGCCACAGGCGACTGATGTTGGTCCCTGTCTATCTGGTGCTACTGACATTGGCCGACTCCCTGTCGATGCCGGTTGCCTTTTGCACTGGTAATGACAGACGTTGGTCATGCTGCCGACGCCGGTACTTCTGGATCTTCAGCAACCTCTTGTTTCTTCGTGCCTGCAATAGTTTGAAGCTTTTAGCTCCACACCCTAACAAAGACAAGGTCCTTTGGGGTGTGGTAGGCCAATAAATTGGAATAAGTGAATTCAAAAAACTCTATGGTGCTACCTATTTTCTCACACAAGTACCTAATCTTTGTAGTAGACTAACGGTTTTGTAAGGGGTCCTGAAGAATGGGAAACACATTATGAGAAGGTAGGTCCATTTTAATTTTCATGCATATAGCCTTCATGGGATGATATATATACTTTATTTGTTGAACTAAGACTTGTGTGGCTAAGATAAGTTCTTCATAGTCCTTAAGGTCAGAAGTCCTCTTGTTTTGACAAACCTAATTTGAGTGTCTTGACTTCGATAAAGAGTTATTCTACATTGGTTTTCCTTTCATTCTCCCCACCCCCAATTTAATTTCCCCCCTTGATATAAATTTTTTGATTCAAAATCTATTTTACCTTCTTCGATATTAATTCTTCATATCTTAAAAACATGCTATCACTACTTTGTCTCAATTTTATTTATCCTTATAGCAAAACAACATGTTTGAGAAACTATGGATTACTTCTTTCTTTTTCACCATAAATTTACGTTTTTAAACTTTTTTTACTTTCCTTTTTACCATTTATTATTTTTTTACTATCCTTATATTATGGACACTTGAGTTCATACCCTTTTTCCATTTTTGAGTGAGGTTGGCTTGTTACTTCTCACTCATCAATGTTTTTTCCCTTTTATGAACCTTTTTCCATTTTTGAGTGAGATAAAGATTGTTACTACTCACTCATCAATGTTTTTTTAGCATTTTTTTATTCTTTTACCATTGATTTATTTTATTACCATTATTTTTGGCATGTATCCTTCATTTGATTTGGTGAGTTTGTCTTTCTTACTTAAGGTTTACTTGTTTGATTTTTTTGGTTTTTAGTAGCCTTGGCTTTTCAGTTACCCAATTTACTCTTATTTTTTGACTTGGTAATTTGGTCTAACATATAACCTATCACCCTATATTGACAAATTTTTATGTACGTCCCATCCTGATAGCACTAACTATCTTGGCTTTTCTTGCATTTGTTTGTTTTTTCTCATTAGTTTTGTATTCTTAGGTTTGTTGAAAGAAATCTTTGTGCCATATATGATAAAAACTAATAACACATTACACAACCATCCCATGATAAAGGTAATTCAAGGTACACATTATGTTTAATTTTTATTTATTTACTTTTTATTCACTTACTTTTTGTTATTTTATGTGTTAAAATACTACAACTTTTTTATAGCATCAACATTATGCATTCCTATGTTCTTTCTCAAAGTACCATCCTCTATTGCACCTTAGTGACACATGATGATATTTGAGTGGAGCATATGTATACACATAATATTTTTAACCTTTTATCAAATACTAATGCTTTACATCTTGAAAAAACCCATTGAGACTCCATCTCTTTGAGTACATGCCTTAAAAGGTACACTAGGAAAGGGGTGGGCAGAGCTTTGGTGCTTCACAAGATTGTTGTCCCTTATTTATAAATTATTACCAATCCAACCAACTCTTAAAACAATTCCCTAAGCTATTAATCCTCCCTTACACACTCCAATTTTTTTCCTCTTTCCATCTCTCTTTTCCTCACCTTGATCCCCTTTTGCCAATTAATTATACTAGGTTGACTAAGTTGACCCTATACTGTATAGGGATATTTTTCACTTGGAGTTTCATTAGTCCTTTAGCTGACCTAGCTTGGGACTTGGTGATTTATCTCCAAAAACATACATGGTCGACTGGGTCGACCCTGTATAACCAACATATTTAGAAAGATTTAGGGTGAGATATGCCTATATATATAAGATCATTTCATCATTATTTCAATATGAAATAAAGAGTTATTATTCACTCACATTTATTTACAATCTGCTCTTACACCATTCTACTTGAGGAGTCTTATCTTTGGGTTTCTACTTGGAGAATATAGTCTTATAGATAAGTCTTAGATGCTTTGGCATTTCTTAGTGATCCTTACAAACCATAACATCTTGCAAAGCCCCATTGTCCAAGGGAGAGATTGAGTCTCGATGGGTTCACATTTAGGTAAGTATATTCTAACTTTATTCTCTTCTCTTTAATCAATAGAAGTAGCATAATTATTGGATTGAATGATATTACTCTTCATATTCTATGTATTAGGTTCTTGCTCATATTTAGCTTAATTGAGATTCTCCTATACATGTTTTGATTGCTTTACTAACCCCTCATGTTGTTCCACAAGCTTTGGTGAGCACTAGATTATATTTACTTTCTTTTTATTAGATATAAAGTGAACATTAAACCTATGACTCTTTTAGGGTTATTGTGTGACTATGTTAGAATGTAGGATTTGAAACCCTTCCTAGCATGGTGTATTGTGATAGGTGATCCCCTAATCAGGTCTAGTAGATACCCATATTGATCATGCTCCCATTTAACAAATGTATTCCCAATCGAAAGTATAGGTATGCTCTATCTTCTTCGAGCTAGGATTGATTTATAGACATGATACATTTTTGGTTTCATACAACACCTACTTATAGGTTGTGTATGGGAGTTTGAGGAGTTGAGGGATGCTGAATGAGGTCTTAAACAAGAAATTTGTGAATTTTTTTGGATAATTAAATGTCAGACCTGTATGAAACATCTTTAGGGGGAAAAAGTACTCTAACCCTCTAAAACCCTTGGTAGTGACCCGATTGGGAAGATGAAGCAAGAGAGTCATCCACATGTCATGGAATGGTTTGAGATATGATAGGAGATTATAGATGACTCTCCAAGGCTCCTTCCCATTATCTTGATTTGTACCTTACTTATATAGACAAGGTGGAATATGTCTTTCTTTGACTATTTTTGGTGTTGTTCAGGTATGAAAGGGAGTTAAAGGATGTAAGTCAATTTGGGAGATAGGTTGGTACTTGATATAACCAATAATGTACATTTATTGCAATAGAAGATATCATAAGTGTCTATGCAAGTAACTTCATCTCAACTAGTCAAAACTGGCATAGTTAACAAGCTAGTGAGAGAGTGGAAACTTAAAGTGGGGTGATTTTTAAGGACTAGCTAAGGAATATAAGGCCATGAGGGGTCCTAAAAGGTATCATACACTCCTATTTATGGATCAAATTGGAAAACTAAAGACAAATTTATTGCCAAGTGTGAGAGGTGGATGAAAGAAGAGTTATTTGGACTGTAGGTAGTGATAACTCATCTCTACAAGAATATTGATAATTAGGGATGCAACCAATGCATGTTGGAGCATGCCTATAGCCCATCCCTCTTAGTGAAATATATATACACATAATATTTTAAATTTTTTATTGATTACTGACACTTTGTATCTTACAAGAACCTATCTAGTCTCAATATCTCTGAGTGCATGCTTTAAAGTGTGCACCAGGAAAGGGGTGGGTAGACCATCGATGATTCATAAGATTTTTATCCCTTTTTCCACTTTCTATCTACACACTTATCTCCTAAAACTATTAACTCTAAGCTTATTATTCTCAATCCTACCTATTCTAGTCTTTTCCTCTTTCCATTCCTCTTTTTAATGCCTTAACACCCTTTTGAATAGTTGACTATACTAGGTCAACCCGTGAAAGTTTAGGGGTACTTTTTACTTTCTTAGCTTGTTAGACTGTCATTCGACCTAGCTCAGACCTAGTGAATTGTCCCTGAAAACACACTAGGTCAACTAGGTTGACCCTGTACAACTAACATTCTTAGGAAGATTTAGGGTAAGATCCACCTATATATACAAGTTCATTTCTCACTATTTTATAAGAAAATAATTAATAGCAAAGAAGTGTGAATGAACATTTGTTTATTCACCATTTTACTAGAGGAATAAAACCTAGGGTTATATAATTTAATTGGAGATACATATCTTATATTACATAGAAGTATTTTGGATGCCTAGATAGGTTGTGTAGTTTAAAGTTGATTTATCTTCATTATCCTGAAGCACCTTGGCCAAGGGAGAGATTGAGGCTTGATGGGTTCATATTCAAAGGCAAGTATTCCTATAATTATTTCTCCTTTGTAAAAGTAGATAGATAATGTATTTGTATTCTTCTCCCATGTATTAAAATTCTATATACATTGACATGAGTATATGTCTTCTAATACATGTTTAGTTTAGTTGTTTTATTATTTATAACCCCCCACTTTATGCCCCAAGCTTTGGGGTGCACTAGATTAGATTTAATTTCTCATTATTAGAATAAGTGAATGCTTTAAACCTTAGGAATCCATTAGAGTTGTTGTGTGATTATGTAAGACTGTAGGTTTTAAAAACCCTTCCTAGCATGATATATTGTGACAAGTCATCCCTTAATTGAGTCTAGTGGATCCCCATATTGGTCATTCTCCTACTTAACAAGTGTATCCCTAATAAAAAGTGTAGGTATGCTCTATCTATTCTGAGCCAAGATTGATTTATAGACTTGATGCATTTTTGATTGCATATATTCTAGTGAACTCAACATGAAACTAACCCTTGCAAGATTTATTTCACTTATTTTCAATGTTTTATTCATTTTTTTTATCATATTAGATCGGCTATGTCGACCCAATTCTATAAATTTTATGCATCATTTTATATAAATAGGTAACTAGATCAACCCAATCAACCTTGTATAGGTTTTTAGCCTTTCAAATATCAAGTTCAGCCTACTAGGTCAACCCAGTTGACCTTGTACATTTTAAACAATCAACAACAGGTTCTTGCACAACTTGATCCATCTTGTCGACCTAGTTTGTAGGTTTTGCCAACATAATTCAAGGTTATTCATCAACAATATTCCTTCATTACATCTCTAATCCACCAAGGATCATTTCTACCTCTCTATTTCTTTCTTTCCTTTTAAAATTTATAGTCTTTAAAACTGACTTTGCATAATCAACTAGATTGACACGGCTAATCTAGTTCTATGTTATGTGTGCTATCTGAAAAACTAGGTCAACTTTACTGACACTATACATTTTCAAACCTTGCTTTCATAATATAGGTTTGACCCTATCGACCCTATTCTATATTTTTTGCATTTAGTGTCAACACTATACCTTATTTCAATTTGGAATTAACTTCATATCTATTAGTAATTAGTTCACACTTTATTTTCTTATTGCTTGTATGCTTTGAATAGTTCACATAGTTTAATTAGATGTTTTTTAATTAATCACTTAGTTTCACTATTTATATTTTATATACACATGGCCAAATCATATAATCTAAAATAAGCACTTTAATATTTTGTCTACCCTAGGACAACCTACTTGGATTTCATCACCAAGGGGAAGCCAACTTGATACTCTGATCAAGTATAAATCATGGTTAATAGTATATTTTGAATAAGCACTTGACAACCTTATCACTAAGATGTGTGAAGTGAGGGGGTATGCCACAATACCAAGCCTATATAATTGCCACTATAGTTCCTTTCAGCGTAAACTATTTGAAACCATCCTTAGATTGCTATCTAGTACCTTGATATATCCAACCTCCAATCACATTAAAAATCATATCTTAATAATCTAATAAACATTCAGGTTCACCAATTAGTTATATCTTTACTTTTCAAGTTGATTGCTTGCTCTTTATTCAATTATGTGTACAAAATATTGCATTATCCAACATTAGTGCAAGATTTTATTTTTTATACCTCAATTGGATTGGCCAACATTAATCCAATTGACTTTTTGTTTCCTTTTAGTACTTACTACTTTTCATTACTTGCAAAATTATCTTGTTTCATTTTTGTAATATGTATTTGGGTTTCTTGAATTCTTTGTCTACTATACTAGATCAACCCAATCAACCCAGTATCTTTTTTACCTTTTGTACACTATATTGGATCAACCCAATTGACCTTATATAGTTTTACAGTCCCTATTTTTGTGCTAGGTTGACCTAATTAACCCTATACTATTTCATTCACTTCTTCATCCTTTGATTTCTCATCTTCTTCTTTTCCCTTCATCATGGATTTTCTATTAGATTATGACACTGAGTTCCAGTCAACAAACATTATGAAATTTACCAATCCTAATAGGGTCTCCCATAAACAAAGTAGGGCTCTTCTTTTGGATGCTAGTAATGTTCATATTTCCACTCACACAATGAACTATGGGACCCATCCTAATACCTCTTCATAACATAATCCTCTTTTTTTAATAGAAGACCAACCTAAGTTAAATTATACTCCCAAAATGCTTTTCTTTATTTCTTTATTTCCTCAACATCGAGGAAAGGATCCTTCTACCATTTATAACCTCATGATTAGTGATCAAACCTAAGAGCCTCATTTACCTACTCCTACAGTAAATACTAGATTTAAGCATACCACTTTCTTTAATTCTTAGCCTCATCCTTTAATTTTGACTCCTTCTTATGCCATGACATCTTCTTGTCTAACCTCTTCTACATTCATGCCTAGTATCTCAATTGACATGGTAGGTTCTACATCTAGTGGTCCTCTCATAAGATCCACTATCCTTAATCCTTCCACTATTCATTATTTTCTACCCAAGATAATCATGCTTCTAGTGCTTCTTGTTCTCAACCATTAACTAGTCCATTTTTTGCTACACAAACAAAATTTTCCACTAGTGATTTACATTCTCATAATTCATCTTAAGCTCGTATCAACACTAATAGTGGTAACCAAGCCACTAATAACAACACAGATACCAATTCTAATGCTTCTAATGTTAATCAAACACATCAAATTTTATTGCAAACTCTCAATCAAATGAATACCTTTCAAGTGCATAACATAAATCAAATGATGAGAATACAAAACCACCTTCTTAATCTTCAATCTCATCCACAACCAATGGCTCGAGGCACACATAACCAAAATGTTCTCCATCCTCTTAGATATTCTCAAGGAATTATCATTCCTCAACCTCCTTTAGTTAATAAAATGATCAAGTATCTACAAAATGAACCTCTCACTACTAAAATTGCCAACATTGATATAGGAAGTGCTTCACTAAAATTTGTCTATTTCAAGTCTAAAGAATAAAAGAGAAGAATGATAGGAATAAGTGATTAGAATGAACCTGTATTGGTTTGTACATCATATCTAAACATTGTGAGCACTCCTCTTTAGTTGGAGGGGACTACCTACAAGTAAGAAAGTACTACCATAAAATGTTTGTTAGCAAATATCTGAATGGGCTGCCAAGCTATGCACTTGTTATAGGAAGTGTGAAACTTCCTTATAGATGAAAATCCACCTTTGAGAGACAAAAGAGTAATAAACAACTAAAAGAGAGGTAAAGAGAGAGTAAAAGAGAGATAATGTTACTATTATTCACACACTGATTGTAGTAAAAAGTAATAGAGTGCATGTGGTATGTTCTATTTGTATTTTAGAAGTTATTTGGGCAGGTTTTAGAAGGCTTGGAAAATCCACAGTTACCTATGTCAGTTATGCGACTGAGGTTAGTAAGGAAGTGACCGATATCAGTTATGATGCTGAAGTCGGTCGGTGAAGGTGATCGATGTTGGTTAGGCTATTAAGGTTGGTAGGGGAAATAATTGCCTAGGAGCTTGTAGAAGGCTTGTCTAGGTATGAAAAATGCTTTTGGTCAGGTCTAGAAGGTTAGGGAGATTTGTGAGAGAGAGAGTATGGTTTGGATGGATCTTGTCAGAGGTTTGATGTGTTGGTTTCAAGGGGAAACAAGCAGGTAAGCTTTATAACTCCCTCACAGAGGTTTAGTTAGGAATGCATAAAGCAACAAATAATAGATATAAAGTGATTGCAAAGTAACTACTTAAAAAACCTATAGAATAAGTGATGTACTTAGATGTAGTGATGACTAAATGATAAGTGCCATATGGATGGCTCCTATCAGGTAGTCCAAACTGATGCCCTGAATAGAGAAAATAAGTGGGTGATGTTGGTTTTCAAGAGCTTGGTTCCTGATCTAGATTGACTTATGCAAGATAACAGTAAGCTAAGATGTCAAAAGTTGAATGTCAAAAGCTTGTATGTAAATAAGGAGTTTTCTTAATTTCTACTGACCTAAATATTAGTTTGGAGTTTGGATTATATAACCGATGTTAGTGATCCCACTAACGTCGACTATGGGTTGACCGATGTCGATGATATAAGAATAAGTAAAACTACTATTTTTATCCTATTTTTTATTTCTCCTTGTACCAAGTGTGGTATCTATTAAGAAAAGGTAGAAATGGGAGGTTAAGAAGGACATAGTTGGTTAGGAACTCATTTTTAAGGTGAGAACAAGTCTTGGGTTGTTAGGAAAAGGGGATTAAGTCTTGAGGTGACTCATCAAGTGAGAATTAGTCTTAGGATGAGGTGGCCATGTAAGGTGGCAAAATGGGTTTTTAATTAACTTAATTATATATTTCAAATTAATTAAATATATGAGGGGTAAGAGCATGGGTTAGGGAGGCTAATCATTATTATTGAAATAGGGCTCAAGGGGGGTTTAGACACAAGGAGTTATGCATATGTGTGACTCAATTTTAGTGTCTACATTTGCCTCTTTTTGTCTTATAATTTGCATTGATAAGTTGCAAGACAAAAAATAGGAGTTAGATGCTCAAGGTATTAGATGAAGTATCCCCCCTCAAAATGGGAATCGATCAAGGAGAAACTAGAATCAGGGACCAATTTGATAAAAAGTGAATTGTGTGAGTGGAAGAGAACATGGTATCACTACTTGTGTGTATACTACTATGACCTATAGTTAAAAAAAACAAGAATGGGTAAGGTTAAGGAGGACTTGAATAGAAATAACCAAAGCATAGCTTGTAAGTGATAACTAATAAGGTCAAAACAATCAAAGTTATAGCTCTAATTGGTCCATGTGTCTTAGGTATCTGAGGTAGGAAGTGCCCCTAGGAAATATAAAAAGGTTTCAAGGGATAGGATGAGCTTGATTGCTATTTAAAAATGTAATATACATGTATGTGTTTAATAGCCAACTATAGTAGAATAGCATAAGTGGTCTAGACAAGCTATGCAAGGTTGGTGTAAAAGGGTCAATGGGTGAGGAGATATTCAGGACTCTAGTTAAAGGCATCATGGGGGAGATTTGAGTGATCTTCAAGGGTGGTTGTCATGGTTGGGGAGATATATGTGATCTCTAAGTTGGTAGTCATGGTTAGGAAGATATATGTGATCTCCAAATTACCTTAGTTATGGGTAGAGTCTAAAGAGTTGTGCTTGTTGGTGGAAATTTTAATGCAATTGTACTGACATCAATGATGTTATTGATGTTGGTAGTAAATATTATGGACATTGGTGGCCTACAACAAGGTTACTGACATCATTAGAAAAAAGTGTCAATGTCGATGGATTAGGTTAAGTATGTCAACATTAGTGGGTAACCAAACCTAACAAAAGGGGGTTTGGTGGCCTGAAAAACTCATTTGCAACATTTTATTAGAGATAAATAGAGCTCTGACTATGATTGAGATGGCAAATCTAGGAGGGGACCCAATGAGAGGTACACCACCATAAGAGTCAGTTGCGCCAGTCTAGAGGAGATGGAGAGATGAGGTAAGATCCTCTATGATTTGGTTTTGAATGTGAGTTGGTTAATTTACTTTTGTAGGCTAATTTAGAGGTGGGGGGAAAATAAAATGTTAGTATAGGGGTAGGAAATGGGGTAGGGTAGGTTTAAGTTAAATTGGGAGGGATTTGGGGTAGGTTTTAGGTGAAAATTTGAACTTTTAGGGATGGGTCATTCAACCCTAGGGCTGAACCAATTGCTAACATAGTGGGGTCCATTGACATCAACTAAAATGACACCAATGTCGATAAGTTTTTGCTTACATTGGCTGACACCAAACACTGATGTTGACATATAAGACCAATGTTGATGACTGTGCAGGACCAAAAAATAAGATAAAATGTCAATTTTGATCCCTAATTAAAGTAGTCAACTAGCCTAATGTCTGAGCTAACCTCAGAAGACCTCATGTTGACCGAGTGCTACCTATATGGCTTAGTGGAGGGCCTCAAACCAATGTAGTTCTCCCAAAGCCTAGGGAAAAATATCTAAGGTATGATTAAAATTATGTTAAAAAATAGAGGTTGAGATAAGTCACGAGACCTAGTGCTTAAAAAAAAGGTCATAGGGTCGAAGGGTATGGATATAAGCCATATGGCCTAGAGTTGTGATAGGTAGTTGGGCTTAGAGTGGAGAGAGAGAGGTAGTGAAGCCTAGGGTAGAGAGGGGAGATTAGGGTAGATAGTTAGGTGGGTATATGGATTAGCTAACCTTAGAAGACCCCATGTTGACTGAGTGCTACCTACATAGTTCAGTGGAGGGATTTAGATCAATGAAGTTCTCCCAAAGAGAAGGGGAAAAAGGTAGTGATAGATTATATTAAAAAGTATATGAATTGAGTTGTGTGTGTATGGATGTAGGTGAGGTTGGATTTGACATTGTGGGATCACCTACTGAGTTTGTTGATGTGGATGAGGAGGGATGTCACTTCAAAGGAATGGGAGCACATGGTAGTTGTGGGGTTAGGAGGAGTGCAATGATATTATAGAGTCCTTTGAGATGTGATCCTGATGATAGCATTGATCGAGAGGTGGGATCACACTAGCAACACCTTCCATCTATTGATCAGAGTTGATAGTGACCCAAGAGGATATATATAGGATATTATGATTTCCACTCTAGGGTGAGGAGATCTTCTCATGCTCAAGAGAGGAGCATGATATGCACATGGTGACATTATTTGGCAAGCATGTTAGCGAGGTGACCTATCACTCAGTGAGCTTTGCTTATGAGCCACTGTATAATACTGATGAGGAATAACATTGACTGAGCATCTTTATGATGATAGGGATTATTATGTATGCATTACTAGATGTGGATGGTGGGAGATTTTTGATATCATTGACAGGTGTTCTGGCATAGATGGTTGAGTAGTGGACTATTTTTACATGGGGACTAGATTTTTTGGCATAGTTATACAGAGAGCTATGCGGTTTAAGACTGCATTAATGATATGATTTATATGTTGGCCATTTAATACACTATTGGGTATATGATTATAATGTGGTGACATAACCATTAGGGCTACTTACCATGATTTTAGCCAGCTTTAGGGTTAGTTTTAGATGGTGGAGAGATGGTATGGCACAGACCTGAGTGGATGATGTAGTATGTGACATTGCTTATTATAGGAATATGATAGAGGGATAGATCCCTATAGATATTTTTAGGAGTCCCTACCTAACATACCCTTCCTTTAGAGGATAGGTAGAGCAGCTGGTTGGATTATAGAGCTCACTATGGGTTATAGGGAGATGAGCCAATGCACTGGAGATGGTACCCATGGCATAGGTTAGGAGGTAGTTTGGCCTACTATAGGATGTACCACCTACCTTCCCTTGATATAGGAGGGATGATATAGAGGCACCCCTACCTTTTCCCTAGGAGATAAATAGGCCATATTTTAAGGAGCTGCTAGTAGGACTAGGTGTAGTTGATCTAGGGTGTACAATAGCATATATGGCTTGGTGGGTAGGTTTACATCTCATGGTGGAGGTCACGAGGACACCACCAAATTTATAGGGGTTGGTGAGAGAGAGAGATGCAATCATATAGGCACATGATGTAGTAGTGTAGGCTAGAGATACAACTCAAGCATAGGTATTAACCTTATAAGGATAGGTGGTGACATTACAGGGCTAGGTTGGGGCACTATAGGGCCAGGTTGGGGCACTATAGGGCCAAGTTGGGATACTATAGGGCTAGGTCAGGGTGTTATAGGGTTAGGTTACTACATTGATAGTGGAGAGGGATAGTTTGAGAGCAACAAGTTAGGCTACTCTTCCTCTTCCACCATAGGGACCAGTATAGGCCAGGCCCTGAATAGGTATGATGGGACCATTGTAGACCATATCTCTAGTGAGATATACTACTACCCTTGATGAGATTGTCTATTATGAGAGGGCCATTAGGGAGTTCTCATAGATTTAGAGGTATTCTAAGTTTAGAGAGTAGGAGAGATCAACGACACATGCCATGAATTCTAGATCACATAGACATAGATGAGTGGAGAGTGGTGAAGGAATTGATTCTTCATGACCACATGGAGAGCCTCGAGGACTCTGAGTGCTAGAGTTTTCTTTTGTTATATATATACCAGCCTGTGAGCTGAATATGAGAGATGTATATTTTGAGAGAGAATTGATATTATGATGATGTACATGTATGTTGATCATATATATATATATGAGAAGTTAATCTATTGTGATTTTGAGATGCATTTATTATGATTGTAATGATGTTTATGTGGATGATTATTTTATGTTATGTTAATTCTATTTTAATGTTTGAGTTAGTCTAACATTTCCCATATGTGTGATGGTATATGCATAGTTGGTTTGTTATCTTCATCTTAACATTTTTACATATTTGTGATGGTGTATGATTAAAATGAATAGGTTGGTTATGTTATTTTATTTAAAAAAATTTCCATATTTGTGATGGTGTATGCTTAAAATAAATGTAGTAGTCTTGATAGTGCTTGTATAACATTTTCATCTTAGTAGAGAGATCGACATGTGATTGGGATGGCAAAATAAAGAGGTAGAATACTAGTGTATTGGAAAATAACATAATCATGACATAAATAGGCTCAAGAATATGAGCCTATTTCATGCTTTGCATCATTGGACCATTTTGTTTATTAGAGAAGCATCGTGTTCACCTTGTGTTAAGTGAGCTCAAAGTCCCTTGAAAGAGTATGAGGAAAAAAGGGGTAAATGAGTGAAAGTGTTTGGGGTAACGTAACCTTCAAAGTGGGGATGATATGCCCCTATTATGGGTGACTCGAGAGCTACTATAGGCAAGTCCATAACTTAAAGCTTTTTTTTTGTGTAAGCTGATCAATACGAGAAGCCTATAATGGGATTTTGTATGTGTTGAGGTCATATGAAGCTGATCAATACAAGAAGATTTTGATTTGTATTCCTTTTTGAGAATAAAGCTTGGCCTATCCATCCTTCAAGGGAGTGGTCTAAGTGTTTGTGTTTGATTTTTAGAAAGTTTTCCTTCAAGGGAGCAGTCTATTGATATTAATAAAGAGAAGTTACTTAGCTGTCCTTTAAGGGAGCAGTCTACGTTGAGAAAAAAGACTTTAGAGATTAAAACTTGTCTACATATCCCATTTTTTTAAATTTTATTTTAGTCATGGATAAGTCTATAGAGGTTTAAGAGTTTTCCACTTTGAGGGCAAAACCATAAAACCTCGTAAGTTAACTAAGTGTGTAGGATTAAGAGTTAAGAGGAAGGGAGATGAATGTAATGGGGTGATTAAGGGATGCGCTTAAGTGAAACACAAGGTGAAGTGACACTTATTTAAAAAAATAATGGTCATACATGTAAGGCATTTAAAGTCTCGAGTTCTAGCCTTCCTTCAAGAGAAGACAAGAGATAAGTTCCTAAGCCATACTTGTGAGTTATGATATAGGGTCCAAGCCAATTAGGAGAAAACTTACCTCATTTTCTTTTCTCCATGTTCGTCACATGTTAATTTTATTTTAAGATGAGATATCTAATAATAAAATCTCAGTCTTTGAGGTTTTTATTGTAAGCACGTTTGATACTGTCTTGATAGATTTGGAGGTGGTTGAGGGATATGAGACGATGATTATCAATCAATTCGAGTTGAGCCAAATGTTCTTGGTGAAAGTCATCATTGGTGAGTATGTCTTTTAGATAAATGCAAAGAGAAGGAATCTAAACCTCAAAAGGTAAAATAGCTTCCATTTCATACACCAATGAAAAAGGCATGGCACCTGTAGGGGTTTGAATGATTTGAATGCTAGTGTGGTAAAGCCTATAAAGCAAAGGGAATGTGTGTGTACTAATCCATGCTTGTATTATTGACTACCTTCATCAAAATTTTGGTCAATGTTTTGTTAGAAGATTCTACCTATACATTTACTTATGGATAGTATGATGATGATGTTGTTTCTAAAATTAGCTTAGCTCAATTTTGGGAACAACCACCCTATGAAACTTGTTCGTTTCATCTTTCGTCTCTCTAAGTTTGTTTTCGAGATGGGTTTTCCTCGTTCTCATTTTGGTCCAACTGATACCATTTGAAATTAGTAATGTCTTTTCGTCCAATTTTCCCCAAAAAACATCAAAATCATTATGGTCTCGATGTGTTTAGAGGACCAATTTCTGCCTCTTTCAGAGTTGGTGTTTCTTTTCTTCTATTTCTGTGCACGAGCGGTAATTTTTGCCGCTAGTACATTTCCCTTCTTGATGCAAGGATGGCAATTTTTGCCGCTCATACATTTTACCTGCAAGGGCAGCAATTTTTTCCGCCCCTGCATCTTGACCTGCAAGGGTGGTGAAAATTTCCACCCCTGCATCTGAACTGTCAACCGACTTACAAGGGCGGCAATTTTTGCCACCCCTGCATGTCTCAATTTCCATGCGCGGCATTTATTGCCACACACAGTGGGTTTTTGGGGTTGTTTTTCACCCCATATAATCTGATTTCAACCTCATTTATTCTCATTCTTCCTCCTCTCCTCCTGCCCTTTGCATTTGGATGGCCCAGTGGATGAGTTGAAGTGCATTTTGGTGGATTTAATCTCATGGCATGCGCGGCTTTCCAGGTTGGTCTCATTTTTAGCTTTTATTATCTTTTCCTTCCTCTTTCTTAGCTCTTTTTTCTTCTTTTGGTTTTGTTAAAGTGTTTTTGTTGTTTTTTCTCCTTGTCCCCCCCCGTCGGCCTTCCAGACTTACTTACCTGCTGGGATGGCTAAAATCGCTGTCCCTTCCCATTACCTGTGGTTTTTGTGCAAACCAAGCACAGGTGGCAATTTTAGCCACCCGTGCCTTTTGGATGCCCTCTCTGCAGCCCTTACCTATGTGGGCAGTGAATTTTGCTGCCCACGCATGCCTTGCCTATGCGTGCGGGAAAATTCACCACCCGCGCACCTTTCCCCCTCCAAACTTGCATCGATGGCTAAAATCACCGTCGATGCAGGTCAGAAGTGTAGGGGTGGAAAATTTTGCTGCCCCTACATTGTCCTTCTCCAATCTATATGGGCAAAAAAAATCACTGCCCACGTAGGCTGATCCTGTAGGGGCGGCAAATTTTGCCGCCCTTACACTATTTGACTTCTTCATGCAGGGGCGGTGATTTTCGTTGCCCATGCATTCCTCCTCTATATTTTTTCTAACTTCAGAGGATTTTTCATATTTTCCTTTCTTTCCCTTCCTTCCCCATTTTTTGTACCTTTTTCTGACACAGCTTTTTTAAAGTATCCTCCCATGATCATGATCACTTGATATGCAAATTCTCTAACTAGCTCCCTTTTCCCTAATTGTGTGATCATGGCTACAGTTCTTTCTAAAGGCTCTTGCTCATCAACACCCGTCTGATCAAAACTAGTTCCAATGTCGGAAACATCTCCTAAAAAGGCAAAGACAATGAAGTACAAATACCAGGGTGTCTTCCCGATCACTTTGGTCACCTCCAATGTCGACGACATCTGGGACACCAAAATTGGCCACATAGATATCACTAAGTTTGTGGCTCAAATGAAGGTGACGAACCCAAGCTCCAAAATAAAGAGGATCATTGAAAGCAACATCCACTTGGTTGACACTTTTCTAATGGCAACACATCATACAAAATTTATCCTCTAATGTGCCCGCTTCTACAACAAAGAGACAAGGTCAGTTTTAGATGCTAGCAGTAATGTGATAATTCAGCTGGATCCCAAATTCATTGAAAAAGTCTTCATGTGCCCTCCCGCTACTGAAATGTTGAAAATCAACTTTGTAGAAGCCCAGAAGGAACATGACAAGGACCCTGAGAGGGCAAAGAAAGTCATGAATAACAGATGGCTAAAAACACCTAAGACCAGTCTATCCAGATGGCCATAGAACTTCTCAAGGAGTGATTTTATTGAAGAAGTCGGTGACTTGATCACCCTTCTCAGCAAAGTGTGAGGCCTCCCATCTTCCTCACAGTTCCATGAGTGGATGTACCCATTCATCAAGATCATCCTCCAGGGTAAGCAGGTCATCTTTTGGGGTGAGCAGATTAGCAATGCCCTCCATGAGTAGCTAACCAAGGTACATACTTCTTCCAAGTTCTATATGACTTTGTACTTTGTGTACATAGCTACATCGATGCAAACTTTTTTGGGTTTGACAACTGAAGGGGATAGAAAGACTGCCTTGATCTACTCATATTACCCCCAATTGACACTTCAAGGGTTAACCTACCATTTCAAAAGGGTAAATGATGCTTTCTTTGCCGTATTTTTATGCCTCTTTGACCCTCAGCTTGAGTAGAAGAGAGTATCAAATGAAGCTTGGACAGTCATCAACGACTATGGGTGTATGTTCTTCCAATTTCCCACCTTCTGCTATCTTCGAGTTGGCTTTTTCCAAGGCTCCCCCTATATGCTCCCCAGGTTCCCTTCTAACAAGTTGGTTTTAATAGAACTTTGCTGACAACTAGTTGTCATGCGTAATAGGCAAATGAAACTGAAAAAGCTAGGTTTTAGGTTTTCAGTCGAAATTGGCAGGTACTTTATTGCAATAGTAGCCAAAGCCAAAGTAATGGAAATAGAGATGCAACTAGTCACTCTGAAGCAGTTCAAGAGAAGGGATAAATTTGACTATAGGGGAGTCAAGGACAAGATCAGGCAGAAGACTCAATTTCATGAGCCCATGATCGAGGACATCTGGATAAACCTAAGAACAGCTAAAAAAATTAGAAGAATAGATTTTAGCAGGCTAACCCTAGAACAAATTGAGTATTTGGGGCTTGTAAATATCCCTCCTAACCTGGTCGATGATAAGAGTATCATCAATAATAGGTACCTAGATGAAAAGATTGCTAACTCCCCTCTTCCCCCAATTCAGTGGTCTAAGAAAGAGCTAACTTCTCTGAAGAAGAGATTTGAGCCAATATTGGCTAACACCAATGATTGGTTAGCAGCCAAAGGGATCGTACTAAAAGAGTTTATTACGAGATCAGAGGTTGAGTTCTAAGTAGAGATGAAGAAGAAGGCAGAAAATAGAACCAAAAACAAAAGTGATGTTCCTTCCCCATCTAGGCCTCACAAGCCTAGAATCATCTTTGTTTCTAAAAAATCAAAGACTACTGAAGAGCCAGAAGCGGTGGCTAAAGGAATTGCAGAACAAAGCTCCCAAGAGCAGGTAGCCCAACCAATGGAGACAGACAACCATCCATCAAAACAACAAAAGACTGAGCCTCTACCTTCCCAAGAAGGGGCACAACCACTCAAAAGCATCTCTCCTTCTTCACCTCAGTCTCTTGTGGTACCCCCTTCTCCTCTCTCTCCTATCAACGTTCCTTCTTCTAGAGCCACCTCTCCTTCTAGAGCCACCTATCCTTCTAGAGTTATATTTGGAGATCCTTAGGGCACTTTTGGAGGTACTCCTCGCTCCTCTGGGTCCATTCCTAGTGTATCATCTCCCTTTTAATCTGGGAGAGAGTTCTGCACAAGAGCTAAAATCTATGGTCGATATAGTTTTTCCTATTACTCCAACTATGACCACTATCACCACTAGCAGTGTAGAAGCTGCCATGGTAAGACCAGCTGAAGGAACCATTGCCACAATAGGTACTTCTCTCCCACCATGGATGTCAGCTTTCACACCCAAAAGAAAGAAGTTAGCCATCTCTCCAGATGACTTTGATTTTGGCAAAATAGTGCCGGTGAAAGCTAAGGCTCCTAAAAGGCCAAGGATCCTCTCAAAATTAGTTGAGGGAAAAGGACAATTTTTTTTGAAAATAGCTAAGCCTCCACAAGACACAACCCTTGAGGGTTTTGAAATGAGCAGTTATTCCATCTCTCATGTTGAACTTGGCAAAGTTACTCACGAAGGTGCGAAAAGTGACCTTCAGTCTGCTATGGACATCATGGTCCAAAAATTCAATCGAGAAAAGGAAATGAAAGATTATTACAAGGCCAAGACAGAACAGCTAATGGTAGTAATAAGGAGGTTCACTCTTCCCCCTGAGGCGATGACTCCAGAGGCCTTTTCCATAGATGACCCTGTCATTAAAAAGGTAGAGAAGACTTACTTAAAGGGGAAAGTCCTAAAGGACTATGTTGAAAAAATGCATACATAGGGAGTTTCTTTGCTTATAGAGGTTGCTAAAAAGATAGACAAAATAGAAAAGGTGAGGGCATATTTAGATGACCTTGTCTCTCTTATCTCTCAGGAGGTTGATAGTTCATAAAAAGATCTTAGCAAATGGAGGGAGATGAAGGATCTGAAGAAAAGCACCTTGATATCTATCGGTGTCATCTCTAGCAAGGACTCTTATGTTGAGATCAAGGAGTCACTGATCTTTAGGATCCAGGTACTCAAGGATTTAATTGAGGATCTCAAAGCTTCCAGGGATGCTAGTGAGAAGAGCAACACAAGCCTGCTCAATAAACTAGAAGAACTGCCCTGTAACCTCACTTCTAGAGATAACCAATTTCTCTCAGCTGAAGAAATGATCCAAGGTTTTAAAGGGATGATTCAAAGAGATTTTGAAGAAAAAGCCTTCTCAATGACCTCTATGGACAATATCTTGGATACTCAGCTGACTCTGGACAATCTAAAATCCAAATTAACTGGTCATGCAAAGTCCATCACAACATTAAAGGATGCTTTAATCAGAGTCAGAATCATCTCCAAGAACATGGTTACACCAGACAGTATAGGAATTCAGGCATCTATTGCTATGTATGATGCTCATCTGAAGAATTTTGGCAGCAAGAACTAAAGTTTTTTCCCTTTCTCTCTTCTTCTTTCCTTATGCACTTTTGTCTTATAAAAAGTGCATGCAATTTTGTAATATGTAATTACATGTAAAAAGTTCAGAAAAATATCTCAAAGTCAAAGATGAGTCATCTTTGACTGAGATATTTTTTGTATTTTAATATTTTCTAATTTTGAGAGTTTCTCCCTATATATAATGGAGACCTCTTTTGTAAATACCTCTTGGATAATAGAGAGCAAAAACTTTGCCAAAATTGAAACACTTTTTGAGACTTTGTGCTCAAACTTGTAAATCATATTTTGTTAAATGAATGAGAAGCAGGTTTATTTCAGACTTCATGTTGAAATTATCTGTGTTATTTAGAAAACAGTTCTTATGTCCTTTTTCTTGGTATTATCTTGTTTATCTGATTTAATAAGCAAAGTGAGTGTGTTAATATTATCTGAGAGCATTTCTAAAAGGTAGAAGATAGACTTTGAGCTATTTTTATCTTTGTGATTCAGTTATCTTTTGTAGTTTCAAGGGAAGACTTTGTGCTTCATTTCATTCTATGGTTATGCTTGTTCTGAATCGGTGAAGGAGGCTACGAAAGACTTTGTGCTTACGTGAGTGTTCTTGTGAACTTTGTTACTTCAAGTGATTTTTTGCTTCACGTTTGATACCATTCCTGAAAGAAGAGGAATGTTGTTAGCTAAGGACCAGGATTTCCCTCTTTTGTTCTTTATACATTACCTCTGAAAAAAGAGAGGTGGATGTTGTTATACCACCCCATGTATTATTTTTTGCTTAATTCTATATATACATATAGCGTATAAGTATTCACAGGAACCTCCCCTTGATGAGAGGAGAGATTTACCTCATCCAAATCTGGTAAACCCACACTTTTCATGGTGTAAATCTCCTTATGCTGTGGTTGATATACCCATTTTGTCATCAGTTAGTTGACGACAAAATATTCACCCAACGGTTTTTGGTGACTCTGTTGGGGATTACGAACGTGCATTTTGAAGCCTCAAGCTTTAACTTGAAGCAGTTTCGGTCCTTTTTTCATTTGAAATTTGGCAACTCCATGCTACACAAGAATCCAGAGAGCCAAGGGTGTTTTTGACCCCATGTTTGAGTTAGCATAGCAGAGCAATTTTGATCTATTTCCTTCACCACTTTTCCTCCAATGGTCTAGGAGTTTTCCTCCTAACCTTATTAGATCACCACCATAAGGTAGAGCTTTTTTTCCTGCTGTTAATCATGACCTGCCTATAAATACCCCACCCAGATTCGTTATACCACCATTTAATCCTCTTATCATAATGGCTCAAGGCCTGTGGGGCAATTCCTTTGGTCCTCTTAATTTGACTGCACCTTTGCATGAACTACCTCGTAGTTTTAGGAAAAATTTCCCTAAGTTTTTTGGTGATGGGAAGCTTCATCCTGACGAGCATATCACCACTTTCTCCATAGTATGTGGCATAATCAGTGTAGAATTTGAGGATGTAACAGTTAGACTTTTTGTAAAAACCCTGTAAGGAGCTATCACGGATTGGTTCTATCACCTACAAGCTAGGTTAGTGACTGATTGGGATACGCTCAAAGCTAAATTCAAAGCTAGGTTTAAACCTACTGAAGATGCCCATGCCTTGTTAGCACAGCTAACATAGATATAAAAATAATCCCAGGAACCTATGAGGGATTTCATAGCTAAATTTAACAAGCTGAGGAACCGGATTTCAACTGTTGCTCAGCCCACGCTAGAGAATCTCACGTGTTTTTTCATCAACTCACAGCTTCCTGAAGTAAGTTTCCTATTGAGGTGAGCTGGCCCTATGGATTCAACATTAGCTCAAAATTTAGCTACTGAGATCAAAGATGATCTTATTCTAGTAGGTAAGATCAGAAAAGACCCTAGTAAAAATAGATTATCTTCATCTACTGAAAGTTCTTCTACAGGCACTACAGATCCTATGGTGTAAAAATTGACAAATGAACTAATAGAATTAAAGAGGCAAATAGACCAAGGTACGTCTGCCCCTACCTATCAGGATATGCCTAGGAGAACATTCCAGAATCAACAATATCAAGGTAATGCTACCCAGAACCAAGTGCAACCAAATCACCTACCTCTCCCTCCAGGAAAATTGGCCATTAAAGTAGCACCTGCCAATTCAGTGGTTGGTTACCTAGAGGTTGAACACGATTATTTTCTCCAACCTTAGTTGGACCAACAAGATGATGCTAATCTCTTCGATGAGTAGGAAGAAGAATTAGCTAGCAACTCCAATATTGGTTTCCTGGATTACCAGGATGAAGCTGGAAGTAAAGGAGAGGGTTTGGATGGATCCTACACTATTTTCACTAGGTCTCAAAATCAGTCAGCTTCACAGACTGACAAAGTAAAGGTAGAGGAAGAACCCCAGCCAGTGGTTTCCATCGCTAAACGAGGGACTCCATTGCCTTCACAATCAAAAGATCAAGTAATTCATAAAAAAGTAAGTACCTCCAACCACCTGATACCTTCCACTTCTGTTGCTCAGACCAGTGCCATACCTACTAAAGTTCCAGATGATGGACCCTCTTCCTCTGTCTCAATTTCTTTTCAATTATTTGATATAATTGACCATGCTAAAAAGACTAAAATTCAAATGACAGAGATTGAATATTTGAGGGCTAACCTAGAACAATTCGATAGGTTAGTAGAATATGTGAAAAATAAAGCCGTCTCCATAGGACAAGATTCTTTGAAGGCCATTCATGATCCCCCTAAAGATAAACTGGCCCAAAACAATCTTGTTGTGACTCCTCCTGTTGCTCTTGGGAAAATAGAACATTTCTATGTTTCCCTACTAATAAATGGTTATAAACTGAGTAATTGTATTATAGACTTTGGAGCCTCAGATAATGTCATGCCCACGAAGGTGGCAGATTCTCTTGGCTTAACTTTGACCAAAACTTTTGGGAGGTGTTTTTCTATAGAAAATAAGCAAGTTCCCCTCCTTGGTCAGATAAAAGACGCTCAATTTGCTTTCGTAGCTTTTCTAAAAAAGTGGATAAAAATGACGATTTTAGTGGCCGATGTTCCAGCGTCTTACGACATCTTGCTTGGGAGTTAAGTATGGACTTGTCAGAAGCAAGAATCCCAATTTAAGGTGTCATGAAGAAGTTGCTTCCTGAAAAAGAAGGAAGGTATGTAGTTACCCTATTGTCGGCACCAAAAGCTCAAATTTTATTTGAGTCCTCAGACATGGGCAACTACTTCCTATCTATGGACGAGATCCATGGGGCATCTGATGAAACTCTTATGAGTGATAATTTGAGATTGTGTTCAGCTGACATAGTGGGAAAATTGACAAATCAAAATAAATGCATGGAAGAACCTCTTCCCCCAAATAAAGGAGTTTTCAAAGAAAAAGTAGCATCTATCGAGGTATGAACCTTAGAATTTGATGGCAACTGCTCTTCTACTAGTTCAAGAGCTGGGGTTGTGTTGCTATCTCCTCAGGGAGACATTATTCCTTTGTCCTACAAATTTTAGTTTAACAATACCAACAACACGGCTGAGTATGAATCCCTGTTGCTTGGATTGTAAGCTACCAGAGAAAAGGGCATTAGGCTACTCCATGCTAAAGGGGATGCTGAGTTGGTAGTCTACCAGGTGAACCTCTATCAAACAAAAAATGAAAGATTGTGCCACTATCACAATCTCGTTTGGGATCAAATTAAAATTTTTGACGCTTTCAACATCTCCGCCATTCTAAGAGAATTCAATGACCAGGCAGATGCATTGGCTGTCTCTGCTACTCTCTTAGTTCCTCACCCAGACTTTAAGAGAGATAAGTACACTATTAAACTAGTCTTTCAGCCAAGTGTACCTGATAATGCTGGCCATTGGCAAGTATTTAACAATGATGATCAAATCATCGTCTTTTTGGAGCAAAAAGATAGTTTTGAACAACTGCATTTTGAAGGTAGTGAACTCTGAGAATGTGAAGAAACTCTTGAGTCAAATATGAATACAGGTGAGGATTTCCTACAGCTTAAGGGAAATAAGATTCCCAAAGGCCTGGTTTTCCTAGAGAAGTTGTTTGATAACCATGATAGGTTTATTAAGCAACAACGAACAGATTCAAACTCCTCTCAAGATTTTGATCAGATAAACTTGGGAACCAAGCAAGATCTTCCGATGGTAAAAATTGGGAAATGTTGCACCCCCGAGGAGAGATTTAAGCTTGCTAGTTTACTTCGTCAATATATTGATGTATTGGCCTATTCCTATGATGATCTAAAATCACTCAGGCCAAAGGACATTCGCCATGACATTCCTCTGAAGGCAAACTCTGTACCTTACAAGCAAAAGTTCAGGCAATATAATCCAAAAATCTCAAGTACTATTTTAACTGAGATACAAAAAATGCTTGATGCCCAGATAATTTTCCCAATCCATCACTCAACATGGATTGCCAACATAGTGCCTGTCAAGAAGAAGAATGGTGAAATTTGAATTTGCATGGATTTCAAAAACTTAAATCAATTGTCTTTAAAAGATAACTACCCTCTTCCTATCATGGATCAAGTTTTGTAGATGGTAACAGTTTTAGAAATGTTATCAATGCTGGATGGTTTTTTGGGGTACAATCAGGTCAAAGTTGGAAAAGCAGATCAGCATAAGACAACATTCACCACACCTTGGGGCACCTTCGCTTATCGAAGAATGCCTTTTGGTCTGATAAATGCAGGCACCACATTTCAAAGGGCGATGGATCTCACTTTCAAGGATGAAATGGGAAAATTCATTGTAGTATACCTAGATGATCTGACAATGTTTTCAAAACATCATTTTGAGCATGTCCACTATTTGCAAAGGTTACTGGAATGCTGTCGTCAGAATGGTATTTCTTTAAACCCAAAGAAATATATCTTTAGAGTAACTGAAGGGAAGCTTCTCAGACACATTGTGTCCTGAGAAGGTATTAAAATTGATCTAGAAAGAGTCAAGTCCATCCAAGAACTTACTCTGCCTACCAGCAAGACCGCAGTTCACTCTTTCTTTAGAAAGGTGAATTTTCTTCAAAGATTCATTCTCGAGTTTTTTGAAAAAACTCGCCACATTGTCAACATGATGAAAGGCAATGCTACATTTAGGTGGACTACTGAGGGCAAATCAGCATTCAAAGAAATTAAGGAAGCAATCACCTGCGTACTAGTCTTAGTTTGTCCAGATTATACCAAAAGTTTCAAAATATATAGTTATGCTTCTAAGCATACACTATCGGCCATTTTAGTCTAACAGAATCAAGAAGGTGTAGAATCTCCTATCTCTTTTATGAGTTGTCCACTCAAGGTTCATGAGCTGAAATATTCCCTTATAGAGAAGCATGCATACGCAGTGATCAAAGCAGTCAAGCATTTCAATTTTTATATCCTGAACTCTCACACCGAAGTTCTCGTACTATACACAACAGTAAAATCCATTTTGACTCAGCAAGATTTTGGTACGAAGAGAGGTAACTAGATTTTTAAGACTCAGGAGTTTGATCTAGACATCAAACCTACCAAGATTGTATGGGGAAAGGGTCTTTGCTAGTTGATCACCAACAACATTCCAGGTGAAGCAAAAAATGAAGAAGTAGAGATCGAAGGTGTGCCTACGGTCCTCTTTGTTACAACTACTGATGAGTGATATTCCGACATTGCTCATTTTTTGACATATGGTGAGTGTCCCACTCATCTTTCTTATAAAGAAAAATGGAATGTTAGGTTAAAAGCAGTTGGTTATGTTCTATGGGACAATGGTCTTTATAAAAGAAACCTGGATGGGGCATTTCTTCGTTGTGTTGATAAGGCAGAACAAGAAAAACTCTTAGAGTCTTTCCACAATTTGGCCTGTGGAGGGCATTTTTTTGCACCGGTGACAGCGCACAAAATTCTACGAGCAAGGTATTATTGGCCCATGCTTTTCCAGGATGCTTATAGATGGGTGCGTAGGTGTGAATTGTGCTAGCAGTTTATTGGGAAGCCTAAGCTGGTTGCTTTACCTCTCAAACCGGTAGTGATCGAGGAACCATATTTTGTTAAATGAATGAGACTTTGTGCTCAAATTTGTAAATCATATTTTGTTAAATGAATGAGAAGCAGGTTTATTTTAGACTTTGTGTTGAAATTATCTGTGTCATTTAGGAAACAATTCTTATGTCCTTTTTCCTGGTAATATCTTGTTTATTTGATTTAATAAGCAAAGTGAGTGTGTTAATATTATTTGAGAGCATTTCTAAAAGGTAGAAGATAGACTTTGAGCTATTTTTATCTTTGTGATTTAGTTATCTTTTGTAGTTTCAGGGGAAGACTTTGTGCTTCGTTTCATTCTACGGTTATGCTTGTTTCGAATCGGTGAAGGAGGCTACGAAAGACTTTGTGCTTACGTGAGTGTTCTTGTGAACTTTGTTACTTCAGCTGATTTTTTGCTTCATGTTTGATACCATTCCTAAAAGAAGAGGAATGTTGTTAGCTAAGGACCAGGATTTCCCTCTTTTTTTATTTATACATTACCTCTAAAAAAAGAGAGGTGGATGCTGTTATACCACCTCATGTGTTATTTTTTGCTTAATTCTATATATACATATAGCATATAAGTATTCACAGGGAACCTCCCCTTGATGAGAGGAGAGATTTACCTCATCCTGATCTGGTAAACCCACACTTTTCATGGTGTAAATCTCCCTATGCTGTGGTTGATATACCCATTTTGTCATCAGTTAGTTGACGACAAAATATTCACCCAACAGATGAGAAGCTTAATTTAATTATGAATGTATCACAAGGAGTTTGGACAGTCTTATTTTTAAGAGATTTGTCATTTCCTATTATAATTTTATGAGGGACACTAAAATCATAGATGATGTGATGGTTGATAAAATCAACAATTTTGTCAGCCTTAATGGAGATGAGAGGAATGGCCTCGACCCACTTGGTGAAGTATTCAGTGGTAGTAATGATAGAATGATGATAGAGGGAGGGATGATGGTTAATCTCCCTAATTAGATCTAATCCCCATTGAGAGAAGGGATATAAGTCTTTGGTGATTGGTAATGCATGACTTGGAATGTGGAGGTTAGCATGTTTTTGACATTTGACACAACACCAAATGTAATCACCATAATCTTGATGGAGTGTTGGCCAATAATAGAAAAGTCAAAGGATACTCTTGGCAACTGCATGACCATTGAAATGTCCACCACAAATCTCATCATGGACTTCCTTAATAGCGAAGGGAGTCTTAGTACTAGTCAGGCATTTAAGGAGGAGACCATCAAAACCTCCCTTATAGAGAAGTCCCCCTAACATAGTGTAACGAGCGGAATATTTTATGAAGGCACATCTCCCATTATTGGAGAGATCAGAAGGGGTAATAGAAAAGGAAAGATAATCCATGAGTTTCTTGTACCATAAGTCATGTGGGTTGGATGTTATAGTTTTGATAAAGAGGATGTTAGTTGATGCATAAGATGGTATTGTTAAGCGATGCACGGTGACATAGATTTTTGAGGAAGAGGATGAAGAGTGTATGTATGAAGCAAGTGAAGCCATTATGTCAAAAAACTTGTTTGTGGATCGAGAAATAATTTTTAAGAGATAAGAATCAAATGATCCCAAGAGTGTATCTACATGATGTTTATACCACTGTAGAATTTCATTTTTGCATAAGTAAGAACCATTAACCTGGTTAACCACTAGTTGAGAATCACCAAAAATGATTATGGATTTGATACCCAAGAAGAGATAAATTTGAAGCCCTAAGATCAAAGCCTCATATTTGGCCATGTTGTTAGTACATTCAAAATCTAGTTTAAGTGATAAAGGCATAGGCTCACCATCTAGAGGAATAAGAATGACCCCTACATTTAGATCCATCGAAGAACATCATCATTTGATAGGAGATGTCATCAATGGAGAACATTACAATGGATTCATAATTTTTTTTGAGATTTGAAGGTTGGTTGTTAGGCAAAGGGGTGACAACTAATTGCTTAGTGATTATTTTCCCCTTAATATAATTTTGTTGAATAAAATCCAATTCTAATTTAGCAAGGAACATGATCCACTGAGCTACACGTTGGTTGTGATATGGTTTGGAATGCATGTATTTTAGGGGATCATTATGGGTGATCATGTAGGTTTTATGATTTAGAAGATAATGGTAGAGTTTGGGGGCTGAAAAGACCAACATGGGGTAAAGTTTTTTGGTATGGGTATATCGAGTCTCATAATCAATAAGTGTGTAGCTTATGTAGTAAACCACCTATTCTCGATGGTCAAAATCTCGATGTGCAATCATAACACCTAAAGAATGGTCTATTGTGGAGATGTATAGGTAGAAAGGCTAATTTTCCTTAGGTGGAATAAGAACTGGTGGGGAAAGAAGATATTGTTTGAGTACATCAAAAGCTTCTTGGTAATATATATTCTAATGGAAGGAAACATCCTTTTTAAGGAGATGGTGAAAGGGTTAGCAATGAACTGATAGTTGGGAGATGAAGTGATAAATTGACTAAAGTTTGCCTTATAGGCTACAAAGTTGTTTGATATTAGTATGTGGTGGCATCTCTAGTATTGCTATAACCTTAGCAGGGTAGTCCTCAATACCATGGAAAGAAATGATAAATCCTAAAAGCTTATCATAAAGAACATCAAAGACACATTTCTTTGGGTTTAGTTAAATGTTATATTGGAGGAGATGAGTAAATATGATTTTGAGAATTATTCAATGATTTTAGTGAAGTTTAGACTTTCCAAGTAAGACATCCATGTAATCTTCCATAATTTTGTGTAGGATATCATGGAAGATGTAAGTCATAACACGTTGATAGGTGGCACTAATGTTATTAAAACTAAAAGGCATGACCCGATAACAAAAATTCCATGATGGGGTAATGAAGATTATCTTATGCTAATCCTCGAGAGAAACTAGGATTTGATTATATCTAGAGAACCCATCAATAAGTGATAGCATCTCATGGCTAGTTGTTAGATTAACAAGTTGGTTGATACTTGGTAATGGGAAGTTGTCTTTTGGAAAAGCAAGGTTTAAGTCATGATAGTTAGTGCAAATGCAGATTCTTTTGGTCACTTTTATGACAAGAACAATATTAGAAATCCATTGCGAGTAGTCGATGGGTTGGATAAAGTTAACAAAAAGGAGGTATTAAATCTCTTATTTGATAAGGAGAGCAATACGAGGATGCATCTTGTGAAGCTTCTACTTAATAGGTTTAACATCTCGATTGGTGATAATGTTATGGGTGATGATAGAGGGTCAATACTAGGCATGTCATTATAAGACCAAGTGACGGCTATGCTATGGTTATTAAGAAATATGGCATAATCAGATTACTCAGAGGAATCCAAAGATTGGCTAATCTTGAGGACATGGGGGCTATCATGAGAGGGCAAATTGATGTTAATGGTTAATTTATTAACATAGCTTATGTTTTGAATGGGATCAATCATTGGATATAGGAATCATTTTCACCCATGTATGTGAGAATAACATCATCATCTTGATATTGGATAGTGTTAATAGTGGGAGAGTCTTCATCAATTATTTTATGATGAACAAGAGGAAGGGACCTTGTTTCCTTACCCTGGTGATAGGTGAGTGGCCCTAAATGGATGGCATTTATTGAAAAAAATAAAGAGGTATAGATACCTCTGATTTGATAGGCGATGGTGGAGAAGAAGGTGGAGAGGGAGAGACTGACTCTTTAATAATTGGTACATGGGAAGTTTTAGTGAGTTTAGTTGGTTCATCATAACCCACACCATGCATCTTTTTGGCATTTTCAATGGTTTGGCTAGTGAGATATTTAATAGGTGTATGGACACCCTGCTCATAATGACCTAAACCAAATCCTTTCTAGGCACATTGATAGAGATAGGTGTGTGTGAAACTAGGCTTTCTTAGGAAAGATAATTCACATGTAAATGGTTGTCGCGAAGAGAATGGATTGTTGATAGTAGGAGCCTGATCAATTCCCCCATATGTAAAATTAGTTTGAAGGTTAGGGGGCCCATAAGGGATGACCATCCCAATACGAAAATTGTAATTTGGGTGCATGTGAAGCTTTTAATACTCTTATGGAGTATAAAACATGTCAAACATCAATAAATGATATTCTTTGAGGGATAAATGTTTAAAATTTTACTCCATGGGATCTGTGTCAGGTATTTGTGTTACTGGTATCTATGTAATTAGGGTAGTGGAGCTTGTAGAAGCTTCAAAAGTATCATGTGGTTAATATGATGTCTTTAATGGAATGAGAAAATCATTAGGACTATATGTCATGTTGCATGTTTTAAATGGAGGAGGGTTAGTGGGTATAACATGCACTTGCCCATCATGTTCAAACTTGACACAATGGTGCAAAGTTGAGGATACACATGCCAGAACATGTATCCAAGGTCATCCAAATAGGATGTTATATTGGAAATATCCTTATATAACATATAAGAGTTCAATAATTGTGTAGGGACCTACACTTTTATGTAAGACAATAGTGCCCACCATAGTAGTTATGGTATCATTAAAGGAGCAGAGTATCATGTCAGTTTGAGACATACAATTCTCGAGAAGAGCTAGCTATTTGTAGGCATGGGTGGAAATAATATTAATACTAGATCCCCCATCAATCATGACTCTCTTGACACAAGTTTGATCAATATATGTGGTAATAAAAAGGGCAAAATCCTGATCTTTAGGGTGTTGAATTGGAATTTCTAAATTACTGAAGGAAATCATGGAGATGGAATTAAGAGAGCTGACCAAAGCTACAAGAGGTTAGGGATCATCAGGTTATACCTCAATCATTTGTAAGGCACTAATCAAATCTTGATGGTGTTGGGATGAGTTTTGGATTAACTCATACAAGGACATTTTCACTAGCATTTGGTGAAGCTATTTCACCATCGAACTTTGAATAGAATCTAAAGATGTTGGATTTGGGACCCCTAAGATGGAAACTTTGGAATTTAGAGGAGCATCTTTGGTGAAGGGATGAGCCCAAAGAGCATTGACTTTTTATTTGCCTTTATCCTTTTGGTTTTATGACCACGTGGTCACATTAACTATGTTGATCTAAAATATAGGTGAAGGAGGTAGCAAAGGGGGTTTGACCACATCTTTGGGTTTGAATTTAGGTGGAAAAATAGGAGGCATTATGGATGTTAGAGGTGGAATAACATGAAGGTTAATGGGATTATCAACTAAGAAAGTGTTGACATTAAAGTGTTACTGAATGACTGTTGTGAGGGATTTACAACTCTCAGTATCATGGTCAGGTGAATGATGATATAGACACACTTATGTATCATTAAACCAAGATGGCTTCATTCTAAGAGAAATATAAGGCTTAACAAGAGGAAGAGTTATTGTATAAGATTGTAATAATTGATGTAGGAAAAAGCTATGAGATCTTGTGAGTGGGCTCAAATTTATTGTGGTAATAGAAGTGGAGACCTTATTTTGTTTATTAGTCATAGGAGTAGTTTTATGTGGTACCTTGTTTGGTGGTGGTGAAGTTACATATTTTGCTGACACTTTCTTGGTGTTAGGTATCTTGGTGTCAGATGTGAAAGGTCTACTAAGTAGCAATGGCAATAGTGGAGGTATCTTAGCCTTTTGTTTTTCTTGGGTTGGTAATAATCTAACTAAAGTAGAGGGGTATGGTCCCAAAATTGATGATAAAGTTAAAGGTCAAAGAGGGAAAGATCAATGAGATCTAGGAATCTTAACATTTTTTTGTAGTTCAGGGTGTGAAACTCCAACTTGTGGTTGAGGAGTTAAATCTAATTTCACCTATGGATGAATTAAATTAGAGATGGGGTGTATGCCTAAGGGCTTGATCTGATTTAATGTGGTAGATACCTATGAGGGTGAGGGTTTTGACATAGATGGATGAGCTTTTGGTGATTTTGGTGAAAAATCTTTGATTTTGTCGAAAAATCTTTGATTTTGTCAAATACCTTGGGGTAAAGGGTAGTGAGAGGGTTGGTGGGAAAGGTCGACACTCGTTGTGTTGGATAAGGATTTTTAAGTTGGTCCCAAAATACCACGTGATCTAGCTTTGTGGAGTCAATAAATTATAGACTTTTCACCAACCACAAGAAGGGTTTATATGAAGTTAATGTAGGTCTTATAGTTTCATCTTTAGAAGGCTAAGGTATTTGAGAAAGAGGGAAATTGTTGGTCTCTGAGACTTCAGGCCAAAGATGAGAAAGAGCCACAATAGGGTCTTCTTCGATAGAAATAGGAGAAGAGGCATGGTCTTCTATGGGTGGAGGAGAGGTAGGAAAAGAAGGTTCCTCAAGGGGGTTGAACATAGGTATAATTGCTCCCTCAACATGTGGGTGAGGAATAGGTAAAGTATGATCCTCCATAGGTAAAAGAAGGGGTAAGAGTGGTATAATTAAAGTAGGCACAATAGGTCTCTCATCTAATGTGAGAGTAGATAATACTGACTCCTCTAGGTGTAAAGGTGGAGTGGATGGGGTATTACTCTCTATTAGTAGAGGAGAGGCAAGTGAGGAAGGTTCCTCAAAAGGGTATAACATAGGAATGATGTTCACCTCAACATGTGGTTATGGAATGGGTAAGGTGTGGTCTTCCATAGGCAAAAGAATAGGTAATATTGGTGCAAAAGGAATTGGCAATACTAGCTCCTTCGATGGCAAAAGAAGTGGTAAAGGAGGCTCTTCCTCACGTAGAAGTGAAACAGGTGAAATAGGATCTTCTACATGGGGAGGAAGAATGGACAAGACAAATGCCATTGATTGTGGGGGAGGAGTTGATAAAATGGGTGATTCTTATTGAGGGGGAGGTTGAACTAGAGGTAAAGAATAATAACTATATGGATATTGTGATCACATGAGTTAGTCATGGTTTGAACAATATTTGAACACATCAATACTTTGATTAGGGGGTACATTAGGATTATCCAAGATGAGATCATCTCTATCAAGCATGTCTTGAACAATGTTCTTTAATGTCTTATATTTATTATAATTGTGGCCTTTAACTCGATGGTAGCCATAAAAGTCATCTTCCTTATACCAAGTTGGAATAGGATGGAAGGGGTCAAATTGTATAGGAGGTTTGATTTGAGTAAGGGTTATGACACCTTGTTGAAATAATTTTTCCAAAACGGATGTATATGACTCCCTAATGAGAGTGTATTATCTTTGTTCATACCGTTGTTAGAATTGCTTGGTCAAATTTTGGGAAGTTGAGGAATTAGATTGGTTTTTGGTTGTGAAAGAAGTTGATTTAACAACCACTGCATTAGTAGAGCCTTTATATTTTTGGTTAAAAGGAGAAGTTTTAGAAGAGGAGTCATTCGATTTAGAATTGGGGTTCTTACTATGAAACTTGACTCTGCCTTCGTCTATACCCTGAATCTTGAGTTTTCATGCCATTGTAAAGGCCTCATCACATGTGCAAAATGTTTATACTCAGAGTGTGGATGAAATATGTTTATCACATGCTCTTGAGAAGAAATGAATAAGCTCAGGTTGGGTTAAGGAGAAGGAGAGTTGATTGATCAAGCCTCTCTAATGAATGACAAAATCTATGATAGACTCATCATCAAATTGTCTAATAGAATAAAGGTCTGTAATAGAAAGAATTTTAGAAATGTTAATAGAGAAATGGTCTAGGAATATTTTTGCGAGTTGGGTAAATGAGAAAAGGGAGTGTTGAGGTATAGAGCTATACCAATCTAAGGCAACACCCAAAAGAGACATAGGGAAAGTGAGAAGTAGTAATGCATCATTGTGCCCTATTAAATAACAAGCATGTCTAAATGCTTGTAAATGTTATTATGGGTACTCTTTACTCTAGAAATGAGTAAATTTTGGGAGTTCACATTGGCTTGGATAAGGGTGAATAGGCACATAAGGATGGATGGGTTCATTGCATATCTGATTGTAAGATAACACATTCTTTAAACCAAAAATGGATGTCTCTAGATTAGACATCTTGTCCATCAGCATCTTAATGAGGTCTAGAGGGGGATTAGTCTAGGAGATACCTCCTAAGTTATAGGGAACCTAGTAGGAAGCAGAGGGAGCATAGGATATAGATTGATGAGGTTGTGTTGGCACAATATAAGGAAAATGAGTCATAGGCTGGGGGCAAAAATAAAAGGGGCTTGTCCTTTTGGGTTAGAGACTATGCTTTGGTTGGATGTTATTATAGGTTGGGTTATTGGCATGTTTAAACTAGATGAAGGTTGAGTCATAACTTGAGTAATTATAGGTGTGAGAGTAGATGGAATAGGTACCACCAAATTCTAAAATGAGGTGTGACTTGACTGAACTGATTGTGGTTTTGAAAGTTGGGAAGTCATGCCTGGGTTTAGGTGGGATTGGGCAGTTGGTGATGCTAAACTTTGGACATTGTTTATGGTTGGGTTACTTGTTGAGGTGATGGTTTGAGTAACCATGGAGAAAATAGTGGAGATAGCTGAAATTGAAGTTATCTCCATTAGATAGGTTGGCATACCATAGATTGGGTCACTTGAAGAATTATGGGTTTGGCTCATGGCAAGGTAATGTTGAAGGGCTGCCACATTGTGATCAAGAAATTTAGCAAAATCTTGATCTCCTTCAGGCATAATGGGAATTTGGTTGGGGACAGGAGTATATTCTATATCTTAACTATGCTCCATGATAAAATTATAAAGAAGAGGGAAAGGTGGAAATGGCTATTGGCTTGCGTAATTGACAAGAATTTTGGTTTGAGCTTGCATCAATACCATGTAAGGAGAAATAACAATAGTATTAATACTCTGTATTAGTGATATAATAAGGAAAACCTAGGTTCAAGTGTAGGTAAGTGGGTTGTTTTAGCTTTCTATTTTGAGAGAATTAAAAAATTGCACAGTCATTGACATCGGTCATTTGACTGATGTTGGTAGTAAAAGTTTGCCAATGTCGAAGGGATTAAACGATGTTGATAGCTAAAGTCTGCCGATGTCGGTATAGTTAACTGATGTCAATCACTATGATAACCAGGGAGATGGAAAATCTAATGTTTTAGAAACCTAGGAGTAGAATCTAGGTAAAATAGAGGATGGAAGAGGTCTATGTAAGAAGGAAGAACACTTAGACAACTTGATATAATAGGTTATACAAACTGAGTATTAGGAATAGTGTTGATTTTGTGAATCAATAGAAAAATGTCCTTACCAACTCCAAAATATAGAAGGAAATAGAAAAGTAGAAAAAAAACATAGAACCACTAATTATTAACTCCTAGAGATTATTTTTAGTCTCGTGTTGGCTTATGCCTTAATCAGATAGTGAGAAGAAAATTTGGTTAATGAAGGTACTAGAAAGAAATTTAGAGCTAGTTTTAGGTTAGTTTTAGTGCTCAAGAGGAAATATATGTTAGACCAAGTACATGGCTTGTTATATGAGCTTGTTCCCCATACTTCATGGACCTAAAGATAGACCAGGCCACTTAGCCAAAATATACCTTCTATCTAGAGTTTATACTCTGCTAGAGTACAGAGTGGGTTCTCCCCTTGGTGGTGAAATCCAAGTAGGATAGCTAGGTAGGGTAAGGTGATCCACTAGGTGATGAAATCCTGATGGGCCTTCTCTCATGTGAGTTTAGATGTTTTTTTTTGTGAGTGTGATTTGGTTGTGTAACATAGGTGCACTATAATTCATTCATAATGCTTGTAATTAACTAGGTGAGCTAAAATGCAACAAGCAAATAATGAAGTGTAGTAAGTTTTAAACCCAAATCTGAAATGTTTAGATTTGAATGAAAACAAAGATGAAATAGGAGTAGAGAATGAAATTCACTATCCTAATGTGATGCAAGAAGAAGTAAATAAGAGATTCTTTCAACTTATAATAAAAATGATAAATTAATTTTTAAAGGCAAAGAGAAAAGAAGAGTGGCAAGGAAGAATGAATTTCAGTTTATTGTCCTTAAACATAAAATAAAATGTTGAATTTTTTGTTTTAAGAGAGAAGAGAAGAGGAAAGTGCATGAAATGAAAATTTCACTATAATGCACCTATATGAATGCTTAAAATGAGCAATGAACCCAAGGAAAACTCTAGGGTCCCACTGGGCATGCCAAAAATGTTTTGCTAAAATTTGTCTATTTCAAGTCTAAAGATAAATAAAGAAGAATGATAGGAATAAGTAATTAGAATGAACCCAGATTTGTTTGTGCATCATATCCAAACATTGTGAGCACTCCTCTTTGGCTGGGGAGGACTACCTACAAGTAAGAAAGTACTACCACAAAATGTTTATTAGTAGATATCTAAGTGGGCTGCCAAGCTACGTGCTTGTTCCATGAAGTGTGAAATTTCCTTAGAGATGACACTTCACCTTTGAGAGACAAAAGAGTAATAAATAACCAAAAGAGAGGTAAAGAAAGAGTAAAAGAGAGATAATGTTATCATTATTTGTAACCTGAGTGTAGCAAAAAGTAATAGAGTATAGGTGGAATGTTCTATTTATATTTTGGAAGTTGTTTGGGAAGGGTTTGGAAGGGTTAGGAAATCCATAGTTTGTGACATCGGTTATGTTGCCAAGGCTGATAAGGAAGTGGCCAATATCAGTTATGCTACTGAGGTCGATAGGTGAAGGTGACTGATGTCAGTTAGGCTACTGAGGTTGATAGGGGTAATAATTGCCTAGGAGCTTGTAGAAGGCTTTCACAAGTCTAAGAAATAGTTCTAGTCAGGTCTGGAGGGTTGGGGAGAGTTGTGAGAGAGAGAGTATGGTTTGGATGGATTTGATCAGAGGTTTGGTTTGTTGGGGTCAAGGGGAAACAAGAAGGTAAGCTTTATAACTCCCTCATAGAGGTTTAGTTAGGAATGTGTAAAATAATGAATAGTATATATAAAGTGATTGCAAAGTAACTACTTAAAAGACCTAGAGAATAAGTGATGTACTTAGTTATAGTGGTGACTGAATGATAAGTGCCAGATGGATGGCTCTTATCAAGTAGTCTAAATCAATGCCATGAATAGAGAAAATAAGCAAGTATTGCTAGTTCTTAAGAGCTTGGTTCCTGATCTAGATTGAATTATGTGAGATAATAGTAATCCAAGATGTCAAAAGTTAAATGTCAAAATATTGTATGCAAATAAAGAGTTTTCTTGATTTCTATTGACCTAAATATCAATTTGGAGTTTGGCTTATATAACTGATGTCAGCCATGGGTTGACCAACATTGGTGGCATAGGAATAGGTAAAACTACTATTTTAGCCTATTTTTTTTTGCTCCTCGTGCCAAGTGTGGTATCCATTAAGAAACAATATAAATGGGAGGTTAAGAAGGATGTAGTTGGTTAGGAACTCATTTTTGAGGTGAGAACAAGTCTTGGGTAGTTAGGATAAGAGGACTAAGTCTTGAGGTGACTCATCAGGTGAAAATTAGTCTTAGGATGAGTGGATAGGTAAGGTGGAAAAATGGGTTTTTAATTAACTTAATTATATATTTCAAATTAATTAAATATATGAGGGGTAAAATAATGGGTTAGGGAGGCTAATCATTATTATTAAAATAGGGCTAAAGGGGGGTTTTGACACAGGGAGTTACACATGTATGTGACTCAATTTTAGTGTCTAAAAGAGGTATAACACCTATAATTTATTATAATGGGTCAACCAATCCTACCCTTAAACTCAAAATATTTGGAAATATTTACAAGGATTGGGTTAAATTAAACACCTTTGTCAATACCAAGATCCTAGACAAAACCCTCACAGGTGATGCCTTGGATTGAAACAATCAACTTAGAGCTCATTCCATTACTAGTTTTGAGGATTTAGTAAATGCTTTAGTGTAAGAATTCAAAACTAATGACCTTCCTAAAAACACTTTGGCTCATTTCATTAATTGAAAACAACATGAGAATGAAACTGCCTAAGATTTTGTTAAGAGATGGAAAACTTTGTCAAACAAATATGAACATAACATGGTAGATGACAATATTTTTCATATCTTTACAAATGCTCTCTTTTCTAAACTATAATAACAAGTCTGCACTCTCTCTCTGTGTACCTTGGATGAGGTTATTGACTAAGCTAAACATCAAGATTTTCTAATGTATCAATTCAAACCACCCCAACATTCTATGAGTCTTCATCTCTTAATCAAAAACAAAAACCATAATATCACTAATGATGGTGTTACTGATTCTTATGACACCATTTACAATGTTTAAGTTGTTTTTCCTAACCTTCTTCAAAACAAACTCCTTCTCAAAAATATAACAATCCTCTTTTTTCTTCAGTAAACAACATCAACATTCACAAAACTTTATCCTTAGCTAAATTTAATAAACATCTACTTAGGCCTCTTCCATGAGAGCTTGATCCTACTCATCCTATGAAATCCTGGTATGATCCTAACAAATTTTGTTGGTTTCACGCTAGTTAGGTTCATTCTCATGAGACCTATAAACAAATTTGTAATTTAGCCATGGATTTTCTTCTTGGACCTAATTTTGATCATGATTCCATTATCCATAAGCATCAACAAGCCTATGAGTTTTCTTTCAAGGAATATAAATCACATGACAAAACTCAAGCCTTGAATCAAGCAAATTCTCATTTAACTCTCTATAAAGATCCTTTACCTAATCATCAACCTATTTAAGAAAATCAAGATAAGCCTACCCATTCCACCAAAAACATAGAAAGTCTTGTTGAACCAACTTCCAAATAAAATGTAGTTATCATGACTAGTATGCGAAGGGTGTTGGCTTTCATTGATTCCCAACCTATCTAAACTCTTTCATCTAAGACACATTGTGTTATCCAGGATTATTATCTAAATCATTTAAATGAGTTGGGGCAAGATGACCTTATAACTTTTGATGATCCAATTTATGATTCTCCCTTGGATAAAACATTCTATACTATTTCTACCACTCTTCCATCATCTTCCAATACTAATAATAACCAAGCTTCTACTAACACTTCTTCTTTCAATTCTCAAAATAAAATTGAACTAATCACTTCTTCTTCACATGATTTACAACCTCATTCTAAAAATTCTCTTTATTCTTATCAACAAAAATTTTAATGTACTTTGGCTCCTCCTTCCAAGGATCTCCTTAATCACTATGCACCTTTATCACCTTTATCTAACAACATTCTTATAGGTTATGATGAATGGGATCCCATTACGGAGCTCACTAATCTCCCATCTCAGATTCTATTTCTTGAGTTTATAATGACTTCCCCACATCATAAAAACCATCTTATGTAGTTATTATTCAAGATGAATGTCCCTCATACTTTCCTAATAGGATGGGAGGCAACTTTATCTAGTTTTTAAGATAATATTTTACAATAATGTGAAGAGATGTCTATTTAACGTTGATAAAACTATAGACACTACTCTTTCTCTATGGTTTTCTATCACTTCTATGATTTCCAATGAGATTATTCTTTATACAAATGATCCTCCCTTATTCATTAGAATCCAAATAGGTGATATCCAAGTTAAGAATGAATTTATTGATAAGGGTTCTGGTACCTATGTCACTTCTATCAACTTTATTAAGACTCTTGGATATTTTGAATGTAATATTAAGTCTACACACAACACATGCTAAGGATACAATAGAAGGTAAATGCCTCATCTAGGTTGCATGTGGCTCCCCATTACCATCTCACTTGTCACTATCTATGTGAAGGTGATGATCTTTAACTTCCCTCTTTCTTATAACATCTTGCTTGGTAGGCCATGGACTCACCGTATGAGAGTTATCACTTCTTCCACCTATCAATGCATTAAATTCCCTCAAAATGGAGCCATTTATAGGATTCAAGGTGACACTAACCCTTGGAATTTCAAATAATTATAATATCATGGTGTCTTCAAGATTCTTACTATTGAACCTTTATCAAGCATTCCATTTCATGAGTCTCAACATCTCAACTTTCCTATTAACTCAACCCAAGGTTACAGTGGGCATTTTGAGCTTATTGGTAACATTCCTCCTAACCTTTTAGACTCTTATGATGATGAAATTGATGAGATTAACTTAAAGATTAAAACTTTTGATCTCTCACCTCATCTCATCTCACAAATTCCTACTTCCTTATAGCCTCGCTCTTGTAAACTTCCTTGTGATGACATTCTCGTAGTCTTGACCAAGACTAGGCATTCTATTTACCATGCTTCATCAGATGACAACATTATCCCTACATGTGTCATTGATCTTCACACCCCATATTATGATGATGGCTATTCCTTCGATGATCTATTATTAGGTGGTCTTGTTCAGGCCTATGATACTGAGATTATTCATTATCATTCTTCTTTAATTAAGTCTTTTCATGTATCTCATCATTTTATTTCACTTATAGTTCATGATTTCTACATTTTTCCCCTTTCTCATAGGGTAGAGATGGCATTAACATCTCTATTTTCTGAGGATCCATGTAGGACTATGCTCATGGATTGTATTATGACTGATCCTTACCATTTTACTAGGTTTCTTAACCCTCATAGTTGGTTTACCCTTGAGGTTAGTGAAACTCTCCTTAGACCTTATGTAGATCCCATTCCTCTCTCAGTAGAGCTTGTCATAGTTGATCCTCTTCTTGATCCTACTATAGTTGATCATATTCTTGCTTCTACTATTGTTGAACATACCCCTATTTCTGATGCTATCGATCCTTCTGTTGAGCCTAGTTCCATTCCTTCCTCATCATCACCCTCCCTTGGTGATGGTTTGTTTCCCTTGCCTAAGATGGCTCCTCTTCCCACTAAATGGGCCAATGAGTTCTCTTTAGCTTATTCCACTCCTATTTTACCTCCTTTTGTGAGTGCTTCTACTAAAACTACACACAAGAATATTTGTTGCTTCCATATGATAGATAATCATTCTTATACCCATTGTCACAAGTTGTGACAATATATTGATACCTTACATCCTTACCTATGATTATAAAAATCCATACCTCCCCTAAAGGTACTTTCTAAATATCTTCCTAAGTATGGTGAGGTATATTGTCTATGGTATCTATGTGGTACCCATCACACTGATTTTTATTGCATCCTATAATAACATCTTAAATATCACCTTATAACCATTCCCAGACCTTCTACCACTCCTCCCACATGTCATTCTCATAAGAAGGCTCCTCCTTATTCTCCCATGGCTCCACCTCTAGTGATTCCATCACCTCTTATAGTACCTTCACCACCTTCTATGCCTCCATTTATGATTCCTTCACCCATAGACCTTCCCTCACCCATAAATTCCTCTCCATTGGTGATTCCTACATCTCCACTAGATCCCGCTCCCATGCATTATCCTAACCATCCTTTGCCTAATTTTCCTCTTCATCATAATCCACTAAGTATTCCTACTTTTTTAGTTGAGGAGATCAAAAAAGAAGTATTTGCCCAGTATTCATTGAAGATTAATGAAACTTTAGCAGTAGTGTGTATGCAACTTCATAAAGACTTATCTGATGTATTGGATAATGTGTGTGGATATATTTTCTAATATTTATGAGCACATGTATGGTGATTTTAGCTTTATATTTTTTTTGACGTGTGATCCAATATTATTTCTATCTATTTTATATCACTTGACACTATGTCAAAATTTTCCTTATCATATATGGTGATTTATTGCTTGTTGTACTATATATTGCTTATATTATCATTTATATTCATATATATTTGTTTTTTATCATTACTTTCCCTGTTTCCCTGGATTTTTTCTCAAAACTCTCTTTCTTATATCTTTATGATTTTTTTGCTTTCTTATCCCTCTTTTTCATAGCTAATTTGTTATGGTGACTTGGTTATACAAACCTTGTTCCCTTTAGTTATTATATACCTTTACCATGTGATCAATTAGCAAACAATATATCTCATTATTATCTCCTTACACCAATCCACCTTAGATCTCCTTTTTCCCTTCTTCCTTTTCCACAAACTAAGCATATACACAGTTGAGACTCGAGATCACATACTAGTTCATTGTGAAGCCTAAGTGTCCTACTCAGTCTTTGTCTTTGGTTACTTAGCTTCCTTTAGCCTTAGCCTATAAATAATTTATGTGTATCACTATCTCTCTCATGACTGGTCATTCCAAATCTATATGGAGGAGTAATCTTGAAAAAAAAACCTTCAAAATAAAGTTAAAAGCTAAATCATTTAAACAAAAGGAAATGATATCAAAAGGCAAAAAATATTCTTAAAAGTCTAATTTAACTAAAAGACATGATTTAAAGCACATCTCCTTCTTCTAGTCAAATCTCAAACTCCATAGTTAGCCTCATGGTAGAGCTGAGGTCCTTTGGGGTGTAGCAGGCTAGTAAATTAGAAGAGTAAAATAATAATAAAAATCTTTTAGTGTTACTTAATTTCTCACATAAGTACCCAATATTCATAGTAGACCGATGAATCTATAAGGGGTCCTAAAGAATGGGGAACATGTCATGGGAAGGAAGGTCTATTTTAATTTTCCTTGTACCAATCTACCTTCATGAGTTGATCTTAGTAGCACACTTATTTGCCTATAAAGCTTTGTGTCTATAGTGAACAAGTTTCCTTTGTACATAGACGACCACTAGTTACATAGTGTATTTTCATGTCCTTAGTATGCCTATTGCCTCTTAAGGTCTTCTCAAAAGATGCCTAAGTCTTGATTTTTACATTCTCTTTTTCATTCCTTATATCCCTCATATTTCCTCTTGATAAATATTATTTTGTCTACTAATCACTCCCCATGGGATCTCATTTGTGAGTTACTTTGTAAGACCATGGATAGGACCCGATGTTCCTTAAAAATTACCATCTTTTCCTTCCTATTACCCACATCCTTGATTACCTAATTTTTCCTATTTATTCCACCCCAATGGTGTTCTCTTTGTCGAGTTACAATGTAAGACTGTGGATAGGACCCGACCCTCATAAATTTTTCCAATACCCAAGTCACCATACAAATTACATGTGTCAAATTTGAAGATAAGATTGATTGATTTTGAAGTTACACATCATTAAAAAATTTCTTAGCTTGATTTAGTGTGTTTTATACTTAATTTTTCTTTCACCTTTTTATCTTCTTATTTTTTGAGTGCATGTAAGATTTCAATTATTTCTTGAATTTCTCATACTTCCTATCTTGAATTAGTATGACCAATTTAAGACCAATCTTGTGCCAATTTTGTTTTTATTTCATCCTTCCCAACATGATTTAGTATGATTGATTGAATTAATTTAATGTGTTTTTTTTACCATTTTGTGCCCTTTTACATACCTTCCATTTTTATTACATTGTTGTCATACTTCCAAACGCGATATTAGTATGATTTTACTTGTTTTAATTTGGTGTAAAAATATTTCATTTTGTTTTAAAAACAAATTCCTTTTTACCATCTTGTTTTATCATTTCTTGGTTCTTTATACTTATTCATTTATTGTTATTACACATTTCCCATATTTAAATAGTGTGTAGCACATTTTCTCGATTGATTATATTTTACCAAGTCCTTTTTGCCTATTTATTTTTAACCATGCATGCATTTTTCATAATTCTAGAAAAGAAACCACGTCTCATATATTTCCTATAACATAGACAACAAAGTTAAATACAACCATAATAAACAATAATGAAAACATACACATCCAATAACAATATGCTAAAATGAACCATATATATATCTCATTGGTTTGATACAACATATGCAACCATATATAATGCTCCAAATCTATGGTTGGGATCCATAATATCTATCTCATGGCCTATCCATATTTATTGCTAAGGCTTTGATCTAATTCTTCCAAATAGTACACTGTAAGGAGGCCATTTGAGATCTCAATCCCTCTGTCTATCCCTATCATCTGTGACTCTATCAACTTGGTTCAAATCTCTATCATCTACACTATTGTAACCAGATGTATAACTCTTTCATTTACTAGGGATTTATATGCCTATAAATCCCCTACACCCATCATTACTAGTGGTTACATCCTCTCTCTCTCTATGATCGTATCTATCTCACCACCTCTCTAGCTAATCTGAACCAACTCACCTAATCTGGGGTAGATGTACACTCATATCCTCTAATGTCATGGGGTTATATGGATATAGAGTCTCATCCAAGATGTCATGGAGTGTTCCCCTCACCAAAGTCCCCCATCTCTCCTTTGTATCCTCATCTATATCTATAAAATCACACTAGATAGATATGAGATCATTGTTATATCTCAAAATATCTATCTACTTTTATTTCCAAAAAATAACTTAAAGCAATATTTAAACATATTTTTCTTACCTGTCTATGTCTCAATTACTATGGTTTCACCATTTGTGTGAATGCCTAACATAGTTTCCTCATCTATGTGGCCTCCTAGCACCTCTTTTATAGGCTACCTCCTTAGCTCAAACCTAGTTGTCATGGCTTGTGTCAATCTTAGCCTAGATCTAAGTAATATCTTTATCATATCCTCTAGCTCACCTATGGGGTCATCTAGAATGACAATAGTCTCTACTCTCTCCTACTCTTCCTACCTCCATTGATGCCATGTCCTCAGTGACCGCTAATCATCTCATTATAGAGCTAGTAGTAATATATCTGGTCTCTTTGCCTCTATGTCCATATCCTCTTACTCAATTCCTTATCATACCCGACCAGTTTATGGTTACTCTCAATATGATCTTAGTGTTGGACTCACTATCTATGGCCCCAATCCTCTCCTCTCCTATGCCTCCCTCACATGTCAAGCCCACTAATTGAGCATTAGTATCAGTTTCATTAGATGAGGTAGGCCCATCTATCCTGGTACCCATGCCATTAAATGTGTCTCTTTCCACTATAAATAGTGTACAACAACCTTTATCCTTTGTGTTATTGGTGAAACTATGTCCTAGATTGCCCCTGTAGATTTTATGTGCTTGTATGGTTACCACACAATATATGTACATCTCACTAACTATAATGTTGGCATGTGAGGCATGACCTACACTACCTGGTCCTCTTTTCATATTTTTATTTGAGGTGACCTATCATCGACTGCATAGGGTAACCCAACTAGTTGATACAGAGGAAACCTCTCATATATCCAAGCTTTTAGCAATATGATTGGTCCCATGGTCCTCTTCCCTTTAACTAACATCTAGGACATATCATGTACCATCTAGACCTAGATGATAGAGCCTAAGTCATATAAAAGTCACTCATCTAAGATCATCCTACTCAAAGCTACCAAAAATAGTAGTACCTTACCATTTGACTTGTGACATAACACCCACTGTGTCATAAGGCCTATCATAGCCTTTTAGATATCTAGAATATGTAATGTATAGACATCAAACATGTTAACTCTCCTTCCTGGTAATATCATCTTTGAAGGTGTTATTCAATCACTCCCAATAACCAAAGATCATGTCTAACATATCAACATTGAGGGGGATTTGACACATATCAACTATCCTACCTAGACCTATGAATATTAGTCTAGCCCTATCTCCATTTGAGAACCTATCTAATAAGTCTGGTAATCATGCATGTGTCTACAAGTCTCCAAAATCTCTGTCATCCTTGCACCCAAAAAATAACAAAGGATGTATTAGTTCCTCCATGTCATGTATAGTCAAAATACATTCTTTTTACATTTTTAAATTAAAAAACAAGCCTAAATTTCTTTATTTTAGTCATTTTAACCTAATTTCAGCCTTCTTGATCTTTCTTAACCTTACTCGATCATTTCAGGCCATTTTAGCCCTCTTTTAACCTTTTGCATGCTTATTTGTATCATTTCAGCTCTTTGGTCAAATTAGTTTGACCATGACTTTCTTATTTTTTCACCTAGTTGACTCAAAAATCTAAGTTAACCCCCTTCTTTTCCCCTCCCTAGTATTGAGTTTCCATTCTTGATCTTTTAGACCACCTGACAACTCTGAACTAGGCCCTCAAATTATAGAATGTATAGGGTTGACCCATATCTACTAGATCAACACTATGGATTCTACTCATTTCTAGCCTACTGGGTTGACTGGGTCAACCCAATGCTTTATGCTTACTGACCCCTTGTATTTTCCTATAAAAGTGCCATTTTATCATTTTCTTCCTAAACCCTCTAAACCCATTTTACGTCTTCCTATTTGATACCCATAGAATCTAATTTTGTTCCATTTTGACATAAAAATTCTTAAAATTCAAAATTATTAAAAATACACTTAATTTAATACAAATTTCAAAAACTATTTTGAGATTCATAGTTGCATACTTGTAGTGCACCTATTGCTGCCTATAGAGCCTCTTCCTATCTAGCCTTCCATCTCCTCACCATCCTAGATTATTTTATATCTAGAGCTCTTTTTTCCCTCTCTCACAAATTAAAATAACAATTGACTTGTCTTTTATCCTATTTAAATACACTTTTCAAAAATTCAAATCTTTCCATTATTGTCTTGTAGATTCCTTATTTTGCCTATATCTTTGTTTTTACTCATCCATTTTGCAAATCATAAAATGTGTTAGATTCGTGATGACATAGATAATATTTTAAACTATCATATGCCTATATTACAAAAAAATTGATTGTTTGCTATTTTTTGCACTAACTTCTATAGGTTCATCTAGTGTTCTCTACATTGGACCCCTTCACATTTCTTACAGTCTACTTCTTTATCTATGGTACTAAGGTAAGTTAAAGGTATGTGTTTTCAATTCAGTCCTTTCATTTATCTTATTTGTTACTTACTATACTTTACTTAGCATCAACATTGTGTGTTATCATGTTCTATCCTGAAGCATCATCTTGTGTTACACTTATGTGACACATGATGAGCTTTGAGTGGGGTATAAGTATACACATAATATTTTCCAACTTTTATTAGTTACTAACACTTTGTTTCTTTCAAGAACTTGTTGAGTCTCAATCACTCTAATCTCATGCCTTAAGAGGTACACCAGGAAATGGGTGGGTAAACTATCAATGCTTTATAAGATTATTATCCCTTTTTCCACTTGCCATCTACATACTTGTCTCCTAAAACCATTAAACCTAAGCTTATTATTCTTAGTGATACCTATTCTAGTCTTTTCCTCTTTCTATTTCTCCCTTTTTATCCTTAATACCCTTTTAGATAGTCGATTGTACTAGGTTGACTGGGTCGACCTAGTATAGTTTAGGGGTATTTTTCACCCTTTTAGCTTGTTAGCCTTTTAGCTGACCTAGCTCAGACTTAATGAATTGTCCTTAAAAACACACTAGGTCAACTGGGTCAACCCTATACAACCAACATTCTTGGGAGGATTTAGGGCAAGATCTACCTATATATACAAGTTCATTTCCCATCATTTCATAAGAGAAAAATTAATAGTGAAGAAGTGCGAACAAACATCTACTTATTGACCATTATACTTGAGGAATAAAGTTTAGGGTTCCATACTTTATTTGGATAAATGGATCTTGTCTTGTGGAAAAGTCTTTTAGATGCTTAGATAGGTTGTGTAGCCTAGAGCTGATTTATCTTCATTGTCCTTACATACCACAATAATTTCTTGCAAAGCACCTTAGCCAAGGGACAAATTGAGGCTCGATGGGTTCATCTTCAAAGGTAAGTATTCTAAAATATATTTCTTCATTATAAGAGTATATATATAATTTATTTGTATTTTTCTCCCATGTATTAATATTCCATATAAATTGACATGAGTATATGTCTTCTTATACATGTGTAGATTAGTTGTTTTATTTTTTCTAGCCCCCCACTTTATGCCACAAGCTTTGGTGTGCACTAGATTAGATTTAATTTCTTATTATTAGAATAAGTGAATGCTTTAAACCTTATGACTCCATTAGGGTTGTTGTGCAATTATGTTAGACTGTAGGCTTTAAAACCCTTCCTAGCATCATATATTATGACAAGTGATCCCCTAACTGGGTCTAGCAGATCCCCGTATTGGTCATGCTCTCATTTAACAAGTGTATCCCCAATCATAATTATAGGTATTATCTTCTCTAAGCTAGGATTTATTTATATACATGATGCATTTTCAATTGTAGATATAATCATCACATATTTCTCTAGTTTACTGTGGACATTCCAAGAAATCCAAATGATGAAGGCAGTTTTGTCAATAAGTAATGAGGAATCCTATGCCACATTTTAGAGTTTCATGTTTTGAGTGACATTTATCCAATTAGACCTTGCATGGTCTATTTCACATTCATTTTCTTAGCATGACACATGTCGTAGTGACTCTTGGACTTCATAATTATAGATATTATCTTCTCTGAGCTAGGATTGATTTATATACATGATGCATTTTCAATTGTAGATATAATCATCACATATTTCCCTACTTTACTGTGGACATTCCAAGAAAGCCAAATGATGAAGGTAGTTTTGTCAATAAGCAATGAGGAATCCTGTGCCACATTTTAGAGTTTCATGTTTTGAGTGACATTTATCCAATTAGACCTTTCATGGTCTATTTCATATTCATTTTCTTAGCATGACACATGTCGTAGTGACTCTTGGACTTCATTCTCTTCTCCTCTTTCTTCAATTCTATAAGTAGTAGTCATTTTGGCTCTTGTAGACTACAAATACACCATTTAGGGTGAAGCCCTGATATAATGACATTTTATTTTTCATTTAAACAATAAATTAAAATCTATTTTTGAGTTTAAGAACATTTTTCTAAGTGTGCAAAGTGATGTATGGTGAAGTTAGTGATAATATTCTATCCTTGCTTGCCTTATGTTTTCATGTTTATGCAAGAGTTCCTATTCTAATAGGTCATATAGAGTATAGATAGTGTGTTATAATCCTTTAAAGTGTATAATTTTATTTAGAGTGTGAAACCTTCCCTCTGGTTCTCTTTCCTTATTATCTCATGCATATCACCTCTATGTTGAAACACTTATGTTAGAACCTTTTAGGACTTGAAAGCTAGTTTGTATGCTTTATTTCTTAGTGAAAGAAGTGTGATGGTCATTTTGAAATAATCTTATTGTATCACCCATTTATATTAGTTTTATTTCATGTAAATTTTTAACTCTTTCCCCAATAATCAACTAGTTAGTTAGGTGATAAGCATGTCAAGTTATATTCAAGGATCTAGCCCTTAAACCTAGAGGTCTACTTCTACCTATAGGTAAACCCACATACTTATAAGTATTCCCTATTTCCAATATATATAAGAGGCTTGAACACCCTCTTATAGAGTGTAAGATTTGGTGATAACATTTTTGGCATACTTGGTGGGACCCATTATCTTCAAGACAACTTGTCAAGGTGAATGTTGTTCTTGACAACATCAGTTGAAAATTGGTGTATTACTCAACATTTAATGACTCTACTCAAGGTAAAATCTAGTTCAATTCCATTTTTTTCATAAACTTTCTTTCATGCTTCGTGGTTATCACCAAGTCATCATCTAGTAGAGTGTTCAATACTATTAATCCACCTATTCATCCTGAACTTCCTCTTGAAGTTCAATACCCTCATCCTAATTTGACTTTTGAGGAGCAAGAATATTTTTATATCCAAAGAAGTGAAGATATTGAAGAGATGGATAGGAAACATGCCTTTCCTACCTTTAATACTAAAAATCTAATTCATCTCCAATCATATGATGCCATTCTGCCAAATGCCATAAATGGTGTGCCTACATTCAATGGTGAGAGTCATATTACACCTAGTAAACATATCAGGGATATCTCTAGCTTTTGTAGTTTCCACAATGTAAATTAAGAGAATATTTTCATTAGACTCCTTGTGATTTCCCATAAAGGGAAAGATCTCTATTGGTATATGACTCTACCCAGTGGATGCATCATATCATGGAATGACTTTGGAGTATTTTTGACTTCAAGGTATGAAGATGAAAGTGACCATACCTCTCTTATACATCATCTCAATGTGATCAAAAAAGGTCCTAAGGAAATAATGCATGAATTCATTGAGATTCTTCAAAAGACATGGTATATATTGCTTACTCACATGAGACCATCTGCTAGCTTTGTGTTCCTTACCTATTTGAAATCCATTGGTATTGATATTATCATCATACTATAATTCATGGGTGGTTTCACTCTTCTTGATGCATATATACTTTCCATTAGAGTTGAGAATGGTCTCATTCAAGAATGAAAGTTTCAACCTAAGGTGTCTATGCCCTTGCTGCCAAATAATTCTACTAATACTCCAAATATTTCTCAAATTTCCAATGCTAATGAAAAGACAAATACTACTCCTAGGAAGGCGGAAGATGATGTTAATTAAAGAGCAAGATTCCTAAACTTAGAGGTTCAAACCAGGCAAGACAATATGAAAATAGGTGCTTATCATAATCACTATCCTTATCAGTAGTAATATGGACAAAAATATGGGAGAGGAATAGGTCAATAGAAGCCTAACTTTAATAGGCTTGCCAATGTGTACAATCCCAATTCCACCACCAATGCAAGGGAGATGGTTCTGATGCATAAAAACTTGGTAAAAAGAGAATATTATAAATAATACCAATTCATGGATTATAATTAAAGTGGAGAACAAGATCTAGTTACTCAATGAGGGGTCACTCCTCTCCTATCAACTAAAGATGAAGTCATGATGCAAGTGAATGAGGATTGGCAGCCTCATCGAGAAAGCTTCACCAACTTCTTGGTGGAAGAAAATTTTGTGATCAATCAAGGGAAATATATAATAGGCAATAAAATATATAAGAGGAAGGATCTAGGAGGTGACAATAGCATGCCTATAAGTTTATATAATCTTATTTTAAGGTAGCAAAGCATGGATGCAGGCATGGTCATCTCAAACATACCTACACCTCATCCAAATCAAAACATTGGAAGGTCTACTTAAGGTGCTTCAAATCCTCAAGTTTCAACAAATATTTTGCCTCCAAGGACTCAAGAAAAGGTGAGTAATAATTCTTTAAACATAGTAGACTCTTTAAATAGTGTCAAATCCTCTATTTCCTTATGGGATGTCCTCCATATGCTTGGCCAAAAAGAGCTATTACAAAAGCAGTTGTCCACTATCCCTACTAGTCCTTCACCTTCAAGTAAAAGTCATGGTCATGTTTGTATTAAAAATTCCCCTAATACCATTATTTAACCATTTACCAATACTGATAAACCTACACCTTTCTACCTCACTCTCATAGTGGGTGACAAATTGGTCCACAATTGCATAGTTGATAGTGGTGATTCTACTTCAATCATGCCCAAAGTTATAGCTGATAAGTTGGGCCTAAGATATGAACCTCATAGCAAAGTAGTTATTCAAATAGATTTCACACCTACTAAAATAATAGGGTTAATAAATAACTTGAAGGTTTTCTTGCATGATTGTCTTAGCTTTCCTATCCTTCAAGACATAGTTATTGTTGATCTTCCTTCTCATTTTACAATCTATCTTTCAAGGAACTTTAAAACCAAGATAGGTGGTTATATCTCAATGGATTTGTAAATATTGGCCTTTAGGAGAAGGTATGGAACCAAGGTGACCATAATAACTCATCCTCTTTCAAGGTTTTATATTGAGGCCTACATTGAAACAAGCTTTAAATTGAATTGTGTGATCAATGAGAAAGAGGATACTAATATGGATGGTGGAGCTTCTAAATTTGATGGTATTTATGACTTATTACTTGATGAATATGATACTATAACTTATGAGCATCATCTTTATGCATACTTTAATAAAACTTTCCTTGGTACTTATATCAAGAAAGAAGAGCCATTTGAAGGAGCTGAAATAAGTGTTGAGAATACTTCACAAGCTCTTGAAAGTAACTACATGATTCATGAGTATGATGAAGATAGGTTGAATAACCTAATTAAAAAACATAGTGGAAAAAATTATGTCTTCTTACCTAATATTGATGAAGCTACCCTTGATTATGACACTCATGAAGGAGAGGATGATCACTTATGGCTAAGATTCAATGCCATATGTCAAGAGTTTGACCAGTTAAGTAAAGTTCCTTCTCCCCACAATAAATGTATATCTGATGTGTTTATTGATAGGATTCATAAGCAATCTCTTGAGTGTTATATCAAGCATGAAAGTAAGGGCCATGTTGTGAAGGAAGATGGACATCAATTTGTTATTTAAAAGCCTATAGTCCTAGAGGGATCTGATGAGGTTAAGTTAGATTTGGTTTTGCTTCAAGGATAGTCAAAATATCCACTTGATATAGAATAAAAGACTAACTTGAGGTTTCCAAGCATCAAGTGTATCATACACAATATGATAGAGAGGTTGAGACAACTATCATACATCCCAATTTGCATTTTTAAAAAGGTATATCAAAGATGGAAAAGATCAATCAACTTCCATCTCTAATAAAGGCTTTTAAATATCAAGGAAAAACATTCATGAAGGTTCCAAATAGTCCACTTGTATACCTAAGAATATCCAAAGTTGATAGGATTTTTGAACATTCACATGTGAAAGTGGTTGATGATGGACATGATTCTCATCTTGGATTGCCTTTATGGAGTGAAAAAGATGCAAGGGGAACTATCTTTGACCCTAGTTGAGGTATGATCATATTTTTCTCCTCAAGAGTGAGGTTTCATAAATAATATATTAGGTGTGTGTGTCTCTCTTTCAGTTGTGTTGTGTTCCATAAGTGTTCTATTCCAACACATATTTGTTTTCTTTTGGTGTATCTTGTTGTGCATCTTTTCCTTGTGTTTTATGTGGTGTCAAACACAATTTGTGTGTTAAATTGGTGTACATGTGACTCCATGGCCCAATGGATAGGATTAGGCAATTGGTCTTGGCATATAAATCATTCCACCCTTGGGAAATTGCCAAGAATGTTGATCATTTTGACCACAAGTCAAAATGAGTCAACCCCCTATAGTCCAAAAATTGATATAGGGATAAATTAAAATATCATAAGGTGTGTTGTAGTTTATTTTATGTCATTTAATGTCTTATTAGCCTTGGTCATAGTATAATTAGTCTGTGTCATTTGATATCACTTAGGGGTCATTTTATGGGTCATAAATGAAGTGGTATTGTTTTCTAAGCTAGACAAGTATTCTAATTTCCTTCTCAATGCCCCTCATGTTAGTCCCTATTAGATTCCTTGTCAAGAATGTCATTACTAACAAAAACTTGTAGGTGTTAACTAAAAATCAAGAAAATAAGTGCAAAAGGAGTTTCAAATATTGTACAACCTATGGGAAAGAGTGGCACATGGGAGAAGATTTTGGGTTGGATCTTCAACTTCCTTGGACTCATTTCCATGATTTACATGCTTTGGAGGCACAAAAAACACATAATATTTTCAAACTTTTATTTATTAGTGACACTTTATATCTTGTAAGAACCTGTCAAGTCTCAATCTCTCTAAGTGTATACCTTAAGGGGTGCATTAAGAAAGGGGTGGGTAGACCATTGGTGCTTTGTAAGATTGCTGCCCCTTTTTCCACTTGCCATCTACACACTCATCTCCTAAAAACATTAACCATAATCTTATTCTTCTTAGCCTTAACCATTCTAATCATTTTCCTCTTTTCATCTTCCTTTTCTTGCCTTAATTCCCTTTTGGACAATCCACTGTACTAGGTCGACCAAGGTTGGCCCTATATAGTTTAAGGTTATTTTTCACTTTTTGGGTTTGTTAGCCTTTCAGCCAACATAACTCAGACCTAGTGAATTGTCCCTAAAAATATATAGATTAGACTAGGTTGACCTTATATAGCCAATGTTTATAGGAGGATTTAGGGAAAGATACAAGTTTATTTCCAACCATTTTTAAGAGTAGAAATAAAGAAGAATAAGTGAAAACAAACATCTACTTATTGACCATTCTACTTGAGGAATAAATCTTATGGTTTCATACTTTCTTTTGAGATATGGATCTTATCTTGTAGAGAAGTATTTTAGATGTATAGATAGTTTTTTTATCCCAGAGATGATTTGTCTTTGTTATCCTTACATACCACAATAATATCTTGTGAAGCACCTTGGCCAAGGGAGAGATTGAGGCTCGATAGGTTCATCTTCAAGGTAAGTATTCATAACTTTATTTCTCCTTTGTAAGAGTAGATAGATAATGCAGTTATGCTTCTTTATTCCATACATTAGGATTATGTATACATTGACATGAGTATATGTCTTCTATGCATGTTTAATTTAGTTTTTTTTTAACCCCCACTTTGTGATAAAGCTTTGGTGTGCACTAAATTATATTTACTCTTTTGTTTATTAGATTAGAGTGAATATTAAACCTAGGACTCTTTTAGGATTGTGTGGTTATGTTAGACTGTAGGATTTAGAACCCTACCTCACATGATTTATTATGATAAGTGATCTCCTAATTATGTCTAATATATCCCCATATTATTCATTCTCTCACTTATTAAATTTATTCCCAATTAGAAGTGTAAGTATGTTTTATCTTCTCTAAGCCAAGATTGATTTATAAACATGATGCATTTTTGATTGCATACATTCTAGTAAACCTGACATGAAACTAACCCTTACAGGATTTATTTCACTTTATTTCATTCTTTTTAGCATTATTTTTATCATATATCTATCATAATGGACTGACTCTGTAGACCCAATTCTAATCTATGTGCATAGGTTTTTAGGAATAGGCAACTGGATCAACTCAAATGACTTAATATATGTTTCCAAACTTCTAATCTTGACTAATAGGTCGACCTAGTCAAACCTTTATAATTTTAGGCACCCATATTTATCTACTATGTCAACCCAATTGACCCTATACATTTCAGGCACTCATTAGCAAGATTTTACAAATCTTGATCGACCCAGTTAACAAAGTTTTTAAGCATATTCAAAGATTATTGACTAGCAATCTTCATTCATAGGTTCCTTTCTATCTCTCTATCTTTTTATTTATTTTATTTCCTTTCAAAATTTATAGTCTTCAAAATTACCCCTACACAATCAACTAGATTGACCTTATCGACCTAGTTCGGTGTTCTATGTGCTATCTAAATAACTAGGTCAACCTTGGCTGACCCAGTTCATTTTCATACCTTAATTTTTTAGTACAAGTTTAACCCTATCAACAATGTTCTATATTTTTTACATATAGTGTTAACACTATACTTTGTTTCAAGTTAGAATTAATTTTTATATGATAGTAATTAGTTCACACCTTTCTTTTCTTATTGCTTGCATGCTTAGAATAGTTCACATATTCTAATTAGGGGGTTTATAACTAACCACCATTTAGTTTCATTACTTCTATTTTATACACATAACCAAATCATAAAAATTAAACAAGCATTTTAACATTTTTCTACCTAAGGCTAACCTACTTGAATTTCATCACCAAGGGGGAAGCCGACTTGATACTCTAATCAAGTATAAAACATGGTTAGTGGTATATTATGGATAAGCACCTGACACCCTTATCACTATGGTGTATGAAGTAAGGGGGAAGGCCCTAATAAAAATCTTGTATCATTACCACTATAGTCCCTTTTAGCACAAACTATTTGAAACCATCCTTAGATTACTATCTAGTTCCTTGATTTACAACCAATTTCCCATCACATTTAAAATCAATTCTTAATAATCTAATAAGACATATTAAGTTAACCAATTAGTTATCTCTTTAATTTCTAAGTTGATTACTTTATATTTGCTCAATTATGTGTGCAAAAACTTGCATTATCTAGTGTTAGTGCAAGGTTTTCTAGTGTGTACCTAAATTAGAATAGCCAACATTAGTCCAATTGACTATTTGTTTCCCTTCAGTTTTTACTTTCCTAGATTAGATACAAAAATTGTCTTATTTTAGTTAATAACTTGTTATCAACCTTCTCATTTCCCTCTCTATTATACTGGGTCAACCCAGTCGACCTTATACCTTTTTCTGGGCTCTGTTCACTATATTGGATCGACCTAATTGACACTGTACTATCTATAGACCATGTTTTCCATTTTTCTAGCCTCTGTTTGTTGTAATGGGTTGACCTAGTTGACTTTGTACAATTTATAGGCCATGTTTCCTATGTTGGGTCGACCCAGTTGATCCTGTATAGTTTCATACCACTTTTTATTTCCTTGTATGGTTATCTAGTCTTATCTCATCATGATAACATCTGTTCCACCTTATTTTAGTTAAGAACATTGCATAATTAATGATTTGAATAATAACCTCACTTATTTCATTACTTTAGATGAAACTATCAAATTTCTTCTTTCCTCTTCTTTTAAACCAAAATCAATCACTACACAATGTAATGTAGTTGATGTTATCTATCCTAATCTTCTTCCCAATACAAATTTTGGGAATCTTCCACCAACTAATCCCTCTCATATCAACACTCATACCTTTACAACTAATGTTCATAATCCTCTTGTTACACCCATAAAAAGATCACTAAGTCTTATCAATTCCTAAAGTAACATAGTTTAAACCACTCAAATAGATAATCTAGATGGTTCCCAATTATTCAAAAACCTTGATGATAATACTATTTACACTCCTCATAGGAATGGTGGCTTTACCAAGCTTCCTTCTTCTTCTACGACACTTAATAAAGCTAACACTAATGTTGGGAATCATCCACCTACAAATAATCCTCCTCCCATGAACATTAACAATACTCTTCCTATCAACAATAATACCCCTCCTACAAACACCAATCCACCTATTGATACAACTCAACTTCTTGCACAAGTCATAAAATAAATGAACATCATGCAAACAAATAACACCTCTAAAGTGATGAACATGCAAAAACATTTATGCAACATGATTATTCAACCACCTCAAGTCATCATGTCTCAGGCAAATACAATTTTTTTCCCTCATCTTCCTATAGATTGCAATGGGAATATCATCCACAAATATCCAAAACCTTCACCGTCTCTACAACCAAGAAACAACAAAGGATGTATTAGTTACTTTATGTCATGTACAGTCAAAATACATTCTTTTTACATTTTTAAATAAAAAACAAGCCTAATTGATTTTAAATTTATTCATTTTTATTCATTTTACCCTATTCCTATCCCACTCGATCCTTTTTTTCCTCCTTTGGTCATTTCGGGCCATTCTAGCCCTCTTTCAGATGTATACATGCTTTTTCATGCTTATCATGGTTCTTTGGTCAAACTAGTTTGACCAAAATTTCTCTATTTTTTCCCTAGTTGACTCCAAAATCTTAGTCAAACCTCTTATTATCCCTTCTTAGTGCTACGTTGTCATTCTAAACCTTTTGAATTAGTTGGCAAACTGCATTAGGTTGGTAGCTTGAAGAATGTACAAGGTCAACCCATACTTACTATGTCAGCACTGTGGATTCTATATAGTTTCAACCTACTAGGTCAACTAGGTTGACCTAGTTTATTTTGCCTATTGACCCCTTACATTTTCCTTAAAAAATGCATTTTTTTACTTTCTTCCTAATTCCTCTAAACCCATTTCCCATCTTGTTATTTTTTACTCCTAGAATCTAATTTTGTCTCATTCTAACATCTAAAAATGCTTAAAATTCAAAATGATTGAAAATACACTTAATTCATTACAAATTTTAAAAATTAGTGTGAGATTCATAGTTGCATACATGGAGTGCATCCGTTGCTGCCTCTGGGCATCCCTCTTGTCTAGCTTGTCATCTCCTCACCATCCTAGCTCGTTTGGTATCCAGAGCTCTTTTTTCTCTACTTCACAAGTCAAAATAACAAATGACTTCTCTTTTCCCCTATTTAAAAATAGTTTTCAAAATTCAAATTCTTCAAATTACTTTCTTGCAGATTCCTTATTTTTTCTATATCTTTGTTTTTACTCATCCATTTTCAAAACCATAAAATGTGTTGGATTCATGATGACGTAGAGAATAATTTACACTATCATATGCCTATTTTCCAAAAATTATAATTTTTGGCTATTTTTTGCACTAACTTCTATAGGTTTTCCTAGTGTTCTTCACATTGGATGCCTTCACTTTCTCTTACAGTCTACTTCTTTATGTACATCACTTAGGTAAGTAAAGGTTTATGTTTTTCAATTTTTTCCTTTCATTTATCTTATTTACTACTTACTCCACTTTACTTAGCATCAACATTGTGTTTTATCATGTTCTATTTCTTGAAACACTATCTCCTATTGCACTTACATGACAAGTGATGAGCTTCAAGTGGGGCATATGTATACACATAATATTTTCAAACTTTTATTGATTACTGACACTTTGTATCTTGTAGGAACCTATCAAGTGTCAATCTCTCTGAGTGCATGCCTTAAGGGGAGCATCAGGAAAGGGGTGGGTAGATGATTGGTATTTCATAATATTGTTGTCCCCTTTGCCACTTGACATTTACACACTCATCTCATAAAAACATTAAACTAAAGCTTATTCTTCTCATCCTTAACCATTCTAGTCATTTTCCTCTTTCCATCTTCCTTTTCTTACCTTAATTCCCTTTTGAATAGTAGATTATACTAGGTTGACCAGGGTTGACCCTATACATTTTAGGGGTATTTTTCACTTTTTGGGTTGGTTAGACTTTTGACCAACATAGCTCAGACCTAGTTAATTATCCCTAGAAACATAAAGGGTCAATCGGGTTGACCTTGTATAGTTGATGTTTCTAGGAGGATTTAGGGAAAGATCCACCTTTATATACAAGTTCATTTCCAACTATTTGTAAGAATAGAAGTGAATAAGAATAAGTAAAAATGAACATATACTTATTGTTAGGTATGTGGAGCTAAAAGCTTCACCATGGAGCATAGACAAACAGGTTCGGGTCTACACAGACGCCGGCGTCGGTCAGGAGCGACCGACGTCGGTCAGTTGCAGTTCAGAGGCGCCGACGTCGGCAGTATGGTCGGCCGGCGACGGTCACAGGCGAACAGACAGGAACCGACGTCGGTTACCTGCGTGTCCAGAAAGCTATTTCCGAGGACAGAAGCGAGTGTTTGCATGATGAGTTTGAGTTGTAGACTCATGCTCGCGTCTCTATTGTTAGCAATATTATTTTTAGAGCCCTTGTTGAAGAGGCTTAACTGTTTGTTTTAAGAGCATGCTTAAGTTTCCTATTTTCTATATGTAGGAGAGATCTTCTAAGCTATTGTAATGATGAATGAATGAGAGAGTGTAATTGAGTACGAAGTAGAACATTGTGAATGTTTGAAGGACTGTACTTTAGAGAAAGCTCTTGAGGAATAGAGATCTAGTGAGAGATCTTGTGTGCATCTGAGAGAGGTGTGGAAGAACAAAGTTCTTCATTTGTATTCCTATTGTAAAGAGTTTTTAATACAAGTTTTCAGGGTGTTTTCTTGTATATCTTGTTCTGTGCTATTTATCATTTCAGTTACTTATCTATCTGATTTATTTCCACATTGATTGCTTTCATAAGTGTAATCCATTGTTGGTTGATCCCCAACAAGTGGTATCAGAGCTCAGGTTCACTAACAGGTGGTTCAGATCTGTGTAGTGTGTTCGGATTACAGGTTGCTCACAGGGATTTCTGTTTGAGTGGGAGAAGCAATGGCAGAGGAAAGTAAGTTGAGAATGGAAAAGTTTAATGGCAAGAACTATCAGCACTGGAGAATGCAGATAGAGGACTATCTGTATCAGAAGGATCTTTACTTACCGTTAGGTGGGATAGCAAAGAAGCCCAAGGACATGGAGGATGAAGAATGGGAAGTTCTTGACAGAAAGGCTCTTGGTTCTATAAGACTGAGTCTGGCCTCCACTGTGATATCCAATTTGTCACAGGCAAAAACTACGGTAGAGTTAATGACCACGTTAGCTAATTTGTATGAAAAACCCTCCGCTTCAAATAAGGTATATTTAATGAAGCAGTTGTTTAATTTGCATATGCAAGAAGGTGGATCTGTTTCTAATCACCTGAATGATTTCCATGGTATTGTTAATCAGTTAAGTTCTGTTAATATTTCATTTGAAGATGAAATAAAGGCTCTTTTAATTTTATGTTCTTTGCCTGAAAGCTGGCATGGCTTGGTAATGGCAGTTTCTAATACTGCTTCTGCTTCGAATATTTTAAAAGTAGAGGATGTGGTTAGTGTTATTTTGAATGAGGAAATACGCAGGAAAAGCACAGAAGAGACTTCTGGGACATCTGGGAATGCTTTAAATTTCGAGAGCAGAGGAAGGCAAAAAGAAAGGAGCAAGAGGAGATCAAGATCTAAGTCTAAGGGAAGAGGCAGATCCAAATCCAGGAATGGCAGAAGGCCACAATGTTGGAACTGTGGAAAGTTGGGGCACATAAGCAGAGATTGCTGGTCAAAGCCTAAGGAGGACAATCAGCACGAAGGAAAGGAAGAGACAAAGGTTGCAGGTATTGCACAGGATGCTCTTATTTTCTCTTTGCATAATAACATAGAATCTTGGGTATTAGATTCTGGTGCGTCTTTCCATGCTACCCCTAACAGAGAATATTTCAGTGACTATGTCCATGAAGATTTTGGAATAGTATACTTGGGGGATGATGAGCCTTGCAAGATTATTGGCAAAGGTAAAGTGCAGCTAAAGATGCAGAATGGCAACACATGGGTGTTGAGGGATGTGATGCATGTTCCTAGTTTGAAGAGAAATCTGATTTCTGCAGGTAAGCTTGGTGATGAGGGTTGTACAGTAACTCTCACAGCAGATTCTTGGAAAGTGACCAAGGGTGCACTTGTTATGGCCAGAGGTAAGAGAGAAGGTACTCTCTATTTGTGTAATTGTATTACTAACAAATCTCCTTCAGTTTTATCTACTTCAGATGTGGATGCTAAATTGTGGCACTCAAGGCTTGGCCACATGAGTGAGAAGGGGATGTCTATCCTGAAGTCTAAAGGTATGCTTTCAGATTTGAAAAGTATGGATCTAGAATTTTGTGAGCATTGTGTGTTTGGAAAACAGAAAAGGGTTAGTTTTCTAAAGACTGGATCTACTAAGAAAAGGCAAAAGTTGCAGCTTGTTCACACAGACGTGTGGGGATCGGCTCACGTAGCCTCTATTGGCGGATCACAGTACTATGTTACATTCATAGATGACGCCACAAGAAAGGTATGGATCTACTGTATTAAAAGGAAATCTGATGTTTTTGAGACCTTTAAGATATGGAAAGCCATGGTTGAGAATGAAACAGGCAAAAGATTAAAGTGCTTGAGATCCGATAATGGTGGTGAGTTCTGCAGTCTTAAGTTCAAATTGTATTGTTATATGAATGGGATCCGTAGGCAAAGGATGGTTCCAAGGACACCTCAGCAGAATGGTATTGCTGAAAGGATGAACAGGACTATTATGGAGCGTGCTAGATGTATGAGATTGCATGCAGGGTTGCCCTTAGAGTTTTGGGCAGAAGCAGTTGACACCGCAGTGTACCTGATCAACAGAGGACCCTCTACAGCTCTGGATGGTGGAATTCCAGAAGAGGCATGGACAGGTAAAAAGGTTGATCTTTCATATCTCAAAGTTTTTGGTTGCGAAGCCTTTGTGCACATAGATAAGGAAAATAGAAAGAAGCTTGATGCTAAGTCTATGAGGTGCACGTTTATAGGCTATGGCTCAGATGATTTTGGTTTCAGATTTTGGAATCTAGGAACTAACAAGGTAATCAGGAGCCGTGATGTTGTTTTCAATGAAAGGGTGATGTACAGTGATCAGACAAGGAAGCTAGATCAAGTTGGGCAGAGCAATAATGAGTTGGACGAAGTTATGGTCCAAAATGAGCTCGCGGGAAAAAGAAATAATCACTTATAGGAAAACACAGAGACCGACGTCGGCAGGTTTGGCACCGGCGTCGGCAGTACAGAAACCGATGTCGGTCATACAGAGACCGACGTCGGCAGACCAGGCACCGGCATCGGCCAGGAGGAACCGGCGTCGGCCAGTAACAGGTCTACAGGTGGCCGAGGTCGGTCACTGTCAGAAAATTTGGGTGGACAGATTGTGGAAAACGAGTCCAAGACACCAATCAGGAGGTCTGAAAGAGTAAGTAAGCCTCCAATTAGATACTCTCCTTCTTTATATTATTTATTGCTAACCGATGGTGGAGAACCAGAAAGTTTTGAAGAAGCTTTACAGGTGGAGTCCAGGACTAAGTGGGAGCATGGCATGATTGAGGAGATGGAGTCCTTAAGAGAGAACCAAACATGGGATTTGGTTGAATTGCCGGCTGGTAAGAGAACACTGAAGAACAGGTGGACTTACAGGTTGAAGGAAGGTGAGGATGGTCAGATGAGATACAAGGCCAGATTGGTTGTAAAAGGGTTTGCACAAAAGCCAGGTATTGACTTTGGCGAAATTTTTTCTCCAGTTGTTAAGATGACTTCTATAAGGGTTGTACTATCTTTGGTTGCTTTTGAGGATTTGCATCTCGAGCAGCTAGATGTTAAAACAACATTTCTTCATGGAGATTTAGATGAGGAAATTTACATGGAACAGCCAGAAGGTTTCAAGGTCAAGGGTAAGGAGAAACTAGTGTGCAGGTTAAAGAAAAGCTTGTATGGCCTCAAGCAAGCTCCAAGGCAATGGTACTTGAAATTTGACAGGTTTATGACTGAGCATGGTTTCAGTAGGTGTCAATCAGACCATTGTGTATACTTTAAGAGATTTGATAACAGTAGATACATTATTCTATTGTTGTATGTAGATGACATGCTGGTTGCAGGGTCTCACATGCAGGACATCTCAGAGCTTAAGGAGAAGTTAGCTCAAACGTTTGCCATGAAGGATTTGGGAGCAGCTAAGAAAATCCTTGGCATGAGAATTAAGAGAGACAGAGAAAATCACAGGTTGATATTGTCTCAAGAAGATTATGTGGACAAGGTGTTGAAACGGTTCAACATGCAGGATGCGAAACCGGTAAGCACACCTTTGGCAGGACATTTTAAGTTAAGTAAAGAACAATGTCCCAATTCACATGATGAGGTAGAGTACATGAACAAGGTTCCATATTCTTCCGCGGTAGGAAGTTTGATGTATGCAATGGTGTGTACTAGACCAGATATTGCCCAAGCAGTGGGAGTAGTAAGCAGGTATATGGCCAATCCAGGAAAGGAACATTGGAAAGCAGTACAATGGATCCTTAGATATCTGAGAGGAACCAGCAGTAGACACTTATGCTATGGAGGTTCAGATACATCTCTACATGGCTATGTAGATTCAGATATGGCAGGGGATTTGGATGGCAGGAGGAGCACTACAGGTTATGTTTTTACTGTAGGTGGAACGACAGTTAGTTGGATTTCTAAGTTGCAGAAGGTTGTAGCCTTATCAACTACAGAAGCAGAATATATTGCAGCTACAGAAGCTAGCAAGGAAATGATATGGTTGACACGGTTCATGGAAGAGCTTGGAAGGGAGCATGGGAGTTGCAGATTGCATAGTGACAGTCAAAGTGCAATCCATTTGGCAAAGAACTCAGCTTTTCACTCAAGAACCAAACACATACAGCTAAGGTACCACTTCATACGGCAGGTATTGGAAGATGGTGAGTTGAAGCTGGAGAAGATCCATACAGACGTGAATCCTGCTGATATGCTAACAAAGCCGGTTACTAAGGAGAAGTTGAATCTTCATTCAACTTCTGTTGGTCTTCACGATTGAGTTGAAGATGGAGGAGCTAGAAGATCTTGCTGTACAGGTATTGGTGCAGCTGGTTTATCTCCAAGTGGGAGATTGTTAGGTATGTGGAGCTAAAAGCTTCACCATGGAGCATAGACAAACAGGTTTGGGTCTACACAGACGCCGGCGTCGGTCAGGAGCGACCGACGTCGGTCAGTTGCAGTTCAGAGGCGCCGACGTCGGCAGTATGGTCGGCCGGCGACGGTCACAGGCGAACAGACAGGAACCGACGTCGGTTACCTGCGTGTCCAGAAAGCTATTTCCGAGGACAGAAGCGAGTGTTTGCATGATGAGTTTGAGTTGTAGACTCATGCTCGCGTCTCTATTGTTAGCAATATTATTTTTAGAGCCCTTGTTGAAGAGGCTTAACTGTTTGTTTTAAGAGCATGCTTAAGTTTCCTATTTTCTATATGTAGGAGAGATCTTCTAAGCTATTGTAATGATGAATGAATGAGAGAGTGTAATTGAGTACGAAGTAGAACATTGTGAATGTTTGAAGGACTGTACTTTAGAGAAAGCTCTTGAGGAATAGAGATCTAGTGAGAGATCTTGTGTGCATCTGAGAGAGGTGTGGAAGAACAAAGTTCTTCATTTGTATTCCTATTGTAAAGAGTTTTTAATACAAGTTTTCAGGGTGTTTTCTTGTATATCTTGTTCTGTGCTATTTATCATTTCAGTTACTTATCTATCTGATTTATTTCCGCATTGATTGCTTTCATAAGTGTAATCCATTGTTGGTTGATCCCCAACACTTATTAACCATTCTACTTGAGGAATAAAGCTTAAGATTCTATATATTCTTTGGAGATATGGATCTTGTCTCGTGGAGAAGTCTTTTGGATGCATATATAGGTTGTGTTTCTTAGAGATGATTTGTCTTTGTTATCCTTACATACCACAATAATCTCTTATGAATCACCTTGGCCAATGAAGATATTGAGGCTCAATGGGTTTGTCTTTAAGGTAAGCATTCCTAACTTTATTTCTCCTTTGTAAGAGTAGATAGATAATGCAATTATGTATCTTTCTTCCATATATTAGGATTATGTATACATTGATGTGAGTATATGTCTTCTATTCATGCTTAATTTAGTTTTTTATTTTATTTATAAACCCCACTTTATACCACAAGCTTTTATGTGCACTAGCTTAGATTTATTTTTTTATTTATTAGAATAGAGTGAATATTAGACCTAGGACTCTTTTAAGGTTGTTACATGATTGTGTTAGATTGTAGGCTTTAGAAACCTACCTCACATGGTGTATTATGTTAAGTGATCCCATAATCAGGTCTATAGGATCCCCATTTTTGCCATTATTTCACTTAACAAATGTATTCCCAATCGAAAGTGTAGGTATGCTTTATCTTCTTCAAGCCAGGATCGATTTATAGATATGATGCATTTCTAATTGCATATAGGTAATAAATGAAGTGGTAAAGTTTTATAAGTTATATAAGTGCTATAATACCCTTCTTAATGTCGCTTATGTTATTCCATATTATATTTCTTATTAGGAATATCAGTACTAATAGAAACTTGTAGGTGTTAACTAAAAATCAAGAAAATAAGTGCAAAAGAGGGAGTTTCAAAGGTCATACAGCCTATGGGAAAGAGTGGCACATGGAGGAATATTTTAGGATATCTCTTCAACTTAATTTGAATTATTTACATGATTTACATTCTTTTGTGGTGTAAAAAATGGGCTAAAACCATGTTATCTCTCCATCACTCCACTAGGCAAGGAGAACTAGTCAACAGGTTTCTTATTGGTATGACCAATAAGAAGACTTCTATGTCAAATGCTCTTGATGGTGGATATTAAAATTTATCATATTCACATTCATGTTTGTATTTTAATTATTGGCTTCCTATACCTTATTAACCATCCTTAATAAGTTGATTATACATTTATGTTCGTTATTTCCCACACCTTGTAGGTTTTTCTCTTATTTGAGCTAGTCACTACAAATAAATTAATGATTTTTATTTCACAGGATGTAGACTCCCTCCTATCATGTTTACCATGTTTATTTTCATCATTTGAAGTTATTTTATGAGCTAAATAGTTTAGGTTACAGGTTGGTATCACCATGTGAGGCTACAATAAGATTTCACCACGTATAGAAGGGTTATTTATCTGCAATGGTTTCATGTGAATGTGATATGGTGTGATTCATGTTTCTCATTTCATATCAATAACATTCTTTCCATGTTTTTTCTTATAATTTCATGCATTGATAAAACACATGGTCACATGTGTCACACAATCAGTCTTCTACTTGTTTCTAACTATAGTCATGGTGTCTTGAGGTTTGAAACTATTTATGGTATGTATATGAAGATTTTAAATATTTTTAACATATTATTGAAGCATATAAAATCAAGAAAAGGTCCTTTAAACACCATATTGTAGATTATGATAGTTAATGAAATATGTATACATAATCATACACCATTAGTGAGCACCTACAAGTGCTCTCAAGGAATTTTCACATTGAAATGGGATATGGAAACTTGTTTCAAGACTTTCAAGTTTTTAAAATATCATTTGAACACTTGGAGAGAATATAAAACTGGCTATGAAGTGATATCATGTGCATATTACTCAAGTTCTATATTCACTGCTTGGTTTGCAACTATTTTAATACCTATATGAGGGTAAGAACATTGAAATAGGAGTTTTGAATCTTTATTCAAATCCTTTAAGGTGAGAAATATGTAGTTGGAGACCTTGATAAGGTCTAAAACTCAGTCAAGGCTCATATTCTATATACTCTACCATATTCATACTCATTGCCTACATACATAGAAATGTCCACCTATAGGTGGCACCACAGAGATATGAGATGCTTCATAGAGGAGATTGAAACATGATTTTAAACCTTATTAAAGTATTTAGATTTGTAAAATCTATGATATTCATGTTTGAGGTATTAAGTTTTCAAGCAAAGTGATAATACACTTCAAGAGGAGAGAATTTGAGTTTCAAGGATAAAATCCCTAAAAGACCCAAAACAGATCCCTAAGACCTTTTGTTGATGCCATATAATATACAAGAATGATGAATAGATGATTTTAAATGCACCCATATTATAGCCCCCACATAGAGGTATAACCATGCAAAATAAATAGGGTGTGTGACTAGTGGAAAGTAGTGTTTGGAGACCTCAAAATCATGAATTTGTTCACTATAGTTTTTTAGTGTATTCTATAGGATTAGAACTTCCAAAGTGGCCTTACACACTAAGATGGAAATATAAGAACCTATCACCATGAAAATTGGTTCTAAGAAAGTGAGAGGGACTATTAGGGGTAAAAGAGCATCAATAAAGGCTGAAGAGCATGGTATTAAACACCATCAACACTTACAAGTGTGCTTGACCCTAAGATAATTTACTTATAGTTGACCATGAACACCATAAGCCCATGATATGAGCTTAGATATAGAAACACAAATATTTTTTTACTATAAATATCTCAAAATGTTCTAAAAAGGATAATAGAGTGTAAATTACAAGATGGATACCTACATGACCTCTATTTAGGTCCAAAATAATCAACTCTCGCTGATTGTGACATGATAGTGAGCTAAAATTAGTGACTTGGAGGGTATATTTGCATGAATATGATGAAATAAAGTCTAGGTTAATTTTAAAAGTGAATTGAAATGATCCTATAAGGTCTTGAGTCAATTTATTAAAGTTCCAATGATGTAGATACACCTATAAGTAGGCCTTTTATGAGGTAAAACATAGTCAGTCTATCAGTCGGGCCTAGTAAAACTAGGACATAGTTTAAAGGTACAAGCATACATGATAGGAAGTTTATGAGCATGTAAAACACCTAAAAATGATGTTAGACACCTCAAAATACTCTTATAACATGGAAATAGGCGAAGGAGAGGTTTCTATAAGGAAACCAATAGTCACATCTCTAATGCCTACACATAGTCAAAGTTCAAAGGGTTCGTCTTTGGTTTTAAAGGAGTTAAGGTATCTATTAAAGTGATATATCCATGTAAATTATCATGGAGGGTTCCCAAAAATTTTATAAGATGACCATTCCTTCACTTTTGATGAGAAAATAAGGGAAGTGGCCTCTATTTTATCTTAGATAGAGGGCACTCCCCAATGGTGTAATCTTGCATATTGGTCATGAAAAGGATAATAAGGTAGGGTGAGGATTGATGAAACTTCATAAGAAGATGTAATGAACTATGATATACATATAATAATAGGAAAAAATATGCACAAGTGTTTGAATCATGTAAGGGTGTCCTAAACTTACAAGGATACAAACTAGATAAGGCCTATTGCCCTTTTGGGGGTCTGATAAAATTTTTGACATTAGATGAACATTATAACCTATTGTAAAATGTTTATAGAGATATATAAATAATTTCCAAGCTATTTGAAAGTAGAGAAAACCATATGGAATACATTTATAGGTTCAAACAAACATTAGGACTGCATAAAATGGTAGACAAAGCTTGAGAGGCTCATTTGAGATGCTCACACCTACTTGGAGGTTGTGCATGGGAGTATGAAGAGTTGAGGGATGTTTAATGAGGTCTTAAACAATCACTTTTTGAATGTTTTTAGATAATTGAATGTCATACCTATATGAAACATCCTTAGAGGGTAAAAGTACTCTAAACCCTCTAAAACCCTTAGTAGTGACCCAATTGGGAAGATGAAGTAAGAGAGGCATAAAAATGTCATATAATATCTTTAGATATGATAGGAGGTTGTAGAGGACTCTCTAGGGATCCTCCCTATTAGTTTGAGTTATACCTTAACTATACGGATAGGGTTAACAATGTCTTTATTTGGCTATTTTAGGTGTTGTGAAAATATAAAAGGGATTTAAAGGATACAAGTAAATTTTGGAGATATGTTGGTACTTGAGATAACCACTCATATCCATTTATTTTATCATAATATCTCACAAGTTTCTTTGCAAGTACCTTCATCTTAGCCAGTCAAAACTGACATAGTTAACAAGCTAGTGAGAGAGTGGAAAAGTAAAGTGAAAGGATTTTTAAGGAATACCTAAGGAATATAAGACCATAAGGGGTACTAAAATGGGTCATACATTCATTTTTATATACCAAATTGGAAAACTAAAGATAAATTTGGTGTTAAGTGTGAGAGGTGGATGAAAGAGGAGTTATTTGGACTACAGGAAATGATAACTCATCTCTAGAAGAATCTTAATAATTAGAGAATGCAAAAAATGGATGTTGGAGCATGTATAAAACCCTTCCCTATAATTTAAATAATCACATATGTCCCTTTTCTACTATGGAAATTCCAAAAAATCCAAATGATGGAGGTAATTTTTTGAGCAAGCAATGAGGAATCCTATGCCACATTTCAAGAGTTTCATGTTTTAAGGGACATTTATCCAAGTATACCTTGGATGGTCTATTTAAAAATTTTCTCTCCTACATGTATAACTCATTTTCTCAACATGACACATGTCCTAGTGAATCTTGAACTTCATTAACTTCTCCTCTCTCTCCAATTCTATAAGTAATAGCCATTTTGGCTCTTGCAGACTAATACCACACCATGTATGGAAAAGCCCTATTGGAATGAAATTGTATTTTGAGTTTTAAAAATAAATTAAATTCTAGTTTTTATTTAATAAACATTTTTCTAAGTGTGCAAAGTGATGTATGGTGAAGCTAGTTATAATCTTCTATCCTTGCTTACCTTGTCCTTTCATGTTTATGAATGAGTTCCTATTCTAACAAGTCACATAGAGTGTAGCTAGTGTGTTAGAATACTTTAAAGTTTATAATTTTCCTTAGAGTGTGAAACCTTCCCTTTGGTTCACTTTTCTTGTTGTCTCATGCATATCAACTCTATGTTGAAATACTTATGTTAGAACCTTTTAGGAATTAGAAGCTAGTTTGTATGCCTTGTTTCTTAGTGAAAGAAGTGTGATGGTCATGTGGAAATAATATTAGTGTATCAACCATTAATATTAGTTTCATTTCATGCAAATTTCTAAGTCTTTCCCCAAAAGCAATGAGTTAGTTAGGTGATAAGCACCTCAATTTATATTCAGGGAGCTAGCCCTTAAACCTAGAGGTCTACTTCTACCTATAGGTAAACCCACATACCTATAATTATTCCCATGTTTCACAAATATAAAAGAGGATTAAACACCCTATTCTAGGGTGAAATTTTTGGTGATAATAGTTTTGGCATGATCGATGGGATGCATTATCTTCAAGATAACTTGTCAAGGTGAATGTTGTTCTTGACAACATCAGTTACAAATTGGTGTGTTACTTAGTATTTGGAGACTCCATTCAAGGTAAAAATTATTCAAGTCCATTTTTTAGTCATAAATTTGGTCTCATGATTCATGGTTATTAATATTTCATCATCTATTAGAGTGTTCAATCATATCAATCTACCTATTTAACCTAAACATCCTCTTGAAGTTCAATAGCCTCATCCTAATCTACCTTTTGAGGAGCAAGAATATTTTGTTAGCCAAATAAGTGAAGATATTGAAGAGATGGATAGGAAACATGTAATTATTGACTTAATTATTAAAAATCCAATTCATCTCCAAGAATATTATGCCATCATTCCTAATTTCATAAAGGGTGTGACTACATTCAATGGTGAGAGTCATATTACACCTAGTGAACATATTAGGGATATCTCTAGCTTTTGTAGTTTCCACAATGTAAATGAAGAGAATATTTCCATTAGAATCCTTGTCATGTCCCTTAGAGTGAAAGATCTTGATTGATATATGACTTTACCCGATGGATGCATCATATGATGGGATGACTTTGGATTGTTTTTTACTTCAAAGTTTGAAGAGGAAAGTGACCATACCTCTCTTATACATTAGCTCAAGGTGATCAAAATAGGTCCTAAGGAAATAATGCATGGCTTAAATCAGAGGTTTAAAAATACTTGGTATAGATTGCATCCTCTCATAATACCACCTAATATCTTTGTGTTCCCTACCTATTTGAGAGCCATTGATACTAATATTGCCATCATGCTACAATCCATGGGTGGTTTCACAATTCCTGATGCATATGAACTTTCCATTAGAGCTAAGAATGGCCTCATTCAAGTAGGAATATTTCCTCCTAAGGTTTATATGCCCTTGATTCCATATAATTATACTAATACTCTAAATATTTCTCAAATTCCTAATGTTAATACAAAGCCAAACACTACTCCTAAGAAGTTAAAAGATGATGTTGATTGGAGAGAAATATTCCTAGCCATAGAGGCTAAAAATAGGCAAGCAAATATGTAACTAGGTGCTTATAAAAATCCATATCCTTATCAATAGTAATATGGGAGAGGAAGAGGTCAAGGGTAGCCTAAATTTAACACATGTACCAATGTGTACAATCCCAATTCCACCACCAATACAAGGGAGATAGTAGCAATGCATAACAACTTGGTACAAAGAGAATATTGGAAACAAGACTCATTCATTTATGATAATGAATGTGGAGTACAATCTCTAGTTTCTCAAGGAGGGGTCACTCCTCTGATATCAACTGAAGATGAAGTCATGATGCAAGAAAATGAAGATTGGTAACCTTGTGGAAAAAGCTTCAATAAGTTCTTGGTGCAAGGCACTTTTTTTATCAATCAAGGGAGTTATAATAACAATAAAATATCCAAGAGGAAATCTCTAGGAGGTGAAAATATCATTCTCACAAGTTCATCTAATCTTATTTTAAGGTAGCAAAGAATGGTTGCAGTCATGGCAATCATAAACACACCTACACCTCCTCCAAATCAAAAGATTGGAAGGTCTACTTAAGGTGCTTCAACACCTCAAGATTCAACAAATTTTTTGCCTCCAATAAATAAAGATAAGGTGAGTACTATTACCCTAAACATATTGGATTATTTTAAAAGTTCTAAATCCTCTATCTCCTTGTGGGGTGTCCTCCCTATGACTGGCCAAAAAGAGCTATTAAAAAAGTAGTTGTCCACTATCCCTACTAGTCCTTAACCTTCAAGCTAAAGTCATGGTCATGTTTCTCTTACAAATTACTAAAATAATATTGTTGAAACATCTACCAAAACTGATAAAACTACACCTTTCTACCTCACTCTCATAGTGGGTGATAAATTGGTCCACAATTGCATAGTTGATAGTGGCGATTCTACTTCAGTCCTGACCAAAGTTATAGCTGATAATTTGGGCCTAAAATATGAACCTCATAGAAAATTATTTCTTCAAATATATGGAACACCTACTAAAATAATAGGTTTGATAAAGAACTTGAAGGTTTTCTTGCATGATTATCCTAGCTTTCCTATCCTTCAAGACATAGTTGTTGTTGATCTTCCTCCTCATTTTGCAATCTATATTTCAAGGGAATTTACAGCCAAGATAGGTGTCTATATCTTAGATTATTGGTCAATATTTTCCTTTAAGAAAATTTATGGAACTAATGTGACCATAAGAAATCAGCCTCTTGCAAGGTTTCATATTTAGTCCTGCATTAAAACAAGCTCTAACTTGAATTATGTGATCAATGAGAAAGAGGAGCCTAATGTGGATGATGGAGCTTCTAAACCTGAAGGTATTTCTTAAATTTTCATTGATGAATATGGTACTATAACTTATGATCATGATCCTTATGCATACTTTAAGCAAACTGACATTGGTACTTATATCATGCATGAAAAGCCATTTGAAGGAGCTAAGATAAGTGTTGAGAATGCTTCATAAGCTCTTGAGGGTAACTAAATGATTCATGAGTATGATGAATCTATGTTGAAGAACCTAAATTAGCACCATAGTGGAAAAAATTATGTATTTTTACTTGCTATTGATGAATCTGCTCTTGATGATGACACTCATGAAGGAAAGGAGGATGAATTATCACTAAGATGTAATTCTATATGTCAAGAGTTTGACCAATTAAGTAATGTTTCTTCTCCCCCCAAGAAATGTATATCTGATGTTTTTTTTATATTACTAATGATCAAGATCTTGAGTGTTCTATAAAACATGAAAGTAAGGGCCAAGTTGTGAAGGATGATGGACATCAATTTGTTGTTCAAAAGCCTACAGTCTTAGAGGGATCTCATGAGGTAAAGGTAGATTTGGTTGTGCTTCAAGGTTAATAAAAATATCCAATTGATATAGAATCATTTTCAAAGGTTTTGGAACATGGTGAATACTATCTTGAGGTTTCCAAGAATCAAGTGTATAATGCACAATAAGATAGAGAGGTTGAGACAACTATCATACATCCCAATCTATAGTTTGAGGAACATAATTTTTTATAGAAAATTCACTAAGGTATATCAAAGATGGAAAATATAAATAAAGTTAGAGATAAAATCAAGAATTTTAGAGAGTAAGCAAGAACATTCATGAAGGTTCCAACTAGTCCATTTATATACCTAATAAGATATAAAGGTGATAGGCTTCTTGAACATTCACATGTGTAAGTGGTTGATGATGGACATGATTTTCATGCTAGATTGCCTTCATGGAGTGAAAAATATTAAATGGAAACTATATTTGACTCTATTTTAGGTGTGATCAGATGTTTAACCTCAAGAGTGAGGTTTCTTAAATAATATATTAGGTGTGTGTCTCTCTCTTTCAATTGTGTTGTGTTATATTTGAACACATATTTGTTTCCCTTTAGTGTATATTTTTATGTGTCTTTTACTTTTGTTTTTTGTGGTTTCAAAGGAAATTTGTGTGTCAAAATTGTGTTTACATGTGACTCCATGGCCTAATGGATAGGATTAGGCAACTGGTCTTGGCATATAAAGCATACCACCCTTGGGAAATTACCAAGAATGTTGACCATTTTGACCATAAGTCAAAATGAGTCAACCCTCTATAGTTAAAAAATTTATATATGGATAAATTACAATGTCATAGGGTGTATTATATTTTATTTTATGTCATTTAATGTCTTATTACCCTTGTTCATAGTCCAATTAGTCTGTGTTATTTGACGTCATTTAGGGGTCATTTTATGGGTCATAAATGAAGTGGTATAATTTTATAAGCTATAAAAGTGTTATAATATAATTATCAATGTAAATAATTCTATTAATTTATATATTAATTGTAAATAATGTTAGTACTAACAAAAACATGCAAGTGTTAACTAAAAATCAAGAAAACAAGTGCAAAAGAGGGAGTTTTAAAGGTTGTATGGCCTATGGGAGAGAGTGGCACATGGGATAAGATTTATCGATGGATATTCAAATTATTTTGACTCATTTAAATTATTTAAATGATTTTAAACTTTAAAAAATTGGCTAAAACCATTTTATCTCTCCATCACTCCACTAGGCAAGTAGAACTAGTCAGCAGGTTTCTTCTTGGTACGACCAATAAGAATATGTCTACTTAAAATGATCTTTTTGGTGGATATTAAACTTGGTTAGATTAAAATTAATGTTTTTATTTCAAGGATTGTCTTACTATACCTTATTAACCATCCTTAATAAGTTGATTGTACATTTATGCTTGTTGTTTCCCACACCTTACATGTTTTAATCTTGTTTGAGCTACTCCATACAATTAAATTGATAATTTTTATTCCATAGTATGTATACTCCCTCATCTCATGTTTACCATGTTTATTTTAAATAAATTTAAAATTATTTCATGAACTAAATATTTTAGGTTACAGGTTGGTGTCACCATGTGAGGTTGTAATAAGATTTCACCACTTGTAGAAGGTTTATTTCACTGTAATTATTTCATGTGAATTTGATATGGTGTGATTAATGTTTATAATTTCTTATAAATCACCTTATTTCCATTATTTTTCTTATAAGTTCATGAATTAATCAAACACATAGTCACATGTGTCACACAGTCAGTCATCTACTTATTTCCAACTACAGTCATGATATATTGAGGTTTAAAAACATTCATGGGAGGTATATAAAGAGTTTTAAGATGTTAAACATATTATTTAAGTATAAAAAATCAAAATAATGTCCTTAAAACACCATATTGTAGACTATGACATCCAATGCAATATGTATACACAGGCATACACCATTAGTATGCACCTACAAGTGATCTCAATGAATTTTCACATTGAAATGGGATATAGAAACTTGTTTCAATCCTTTCAAGTTTTTAAACTCCCATTTTAACACTTGGAGAGAATATAAAACTAGTTATGAAGTCATATCATGTGCACATTGCTCAAGTTCTACATTCACTACCTGGTTTGTAACTATTTTAACACCTACATGAGGGTAAGAACATTGAAATGGTAGTTTTAAATATTTATTAAAATCCTTCAAGCTGAGAAAGATGAATTTTGATAACTTGATAATGTATAAAACTCACTTAAGGCTCATATTATATGCACTCTACCATATTCATACTCATTTCTTGCATACATGGAAATGCCCACTTGTAGGTGGCACCACAAAGATCTGAGATGCTTCATAGAGGAGACTAAAATATGATTTGAAACCTTATTAAAGTATCAAGATGTTATAAAATATATGATATTCATGTTTGATGCATTAAGTTGGAAAACAAAGTGAGAATACACTTCATGAGGAGAAAAATTGAGTTTCAGGGATCAAATCCCCAAAAGTCCCAAAACAGAACCCTATGACCTTTTATTGATGCCATATGATGGACAATCATGATGCATAGATGAGTTTAAATGCACCTAAATTATAGCCCCTACATAGAGGTATAACCATGAAAATAAAAGAGGGTGTGTGACTAGTGGAAATTAGTATTTAGAGACCTCAAAATCATGAATTTATTCACTATAGTTTTTTAGTGTATTTTATAGGATTGGAACTTACAAAGTGGCCTTACACACTAAGATGGAAATAAAAGAATATATCACCATGAAAAGTGGTTCTAAGAAAGTGATAGGGACTATTATGGGTCAAACATCATCAATAAAGGTTGAATATCATGGTATTTAACCCCATCAACACTTACAAGTGTGCTTGATCCTGAGATAATTTACTTACAATTGATTGTGAACTCCTATAGGTCCATGAGATGAGCTTAGATATGGAAAAACAAACATTTGTTAGTGGAAGATATATTAAAATTATATAAAAATGATAATAAACCATGTGGCACAATTTCCAATATGGATACTCACCTACATGACTTCCATTCAGCTCTAAAATAGTCAACTGTGGCTGATTGTGACATGAAGTGAGCTAAAACAAGTGACTTGGAGGGTATCTTAGCATGAACATGATGAAATAAAGTATAGGTGAATTGTAAAGGTTAATTTGACTACTCCTATAATGTCTTGAGGCAATTTATTAAAGGTCCAACTATGAAAATATGCTTATAGGTAGGCCTTTTATGAGGTAAAACATAGTCAATCTATCAGTCAAGCCTAGTGGAATAAGGACATGGTTTGAAGTTACAAGCATGAATGATAGGAATTTTTTGAGCATGGAAAACACCAAAAAAATGATTTTAAACACATCAAAATATTCTTATAACATGTAAATATGGGAAGGAAAGGTTTCTATCAGGCAACCTATAGTCACATCTCTAAAGCCTACACATAGTCAAAGTTCAAAGGGTCTATCTTAGGTTTTGAAGGTATTTAAAGTGATATATCCATGGAAATTGGTATATATGGTCCCACCATTTGGATAATATTACCATACCTTCACTTTTGATGAGATAATAGAGGAAATGCCCTCTATTTTATCTTAGATAGAGGGCACTCCCCAATCATGCAATCCTACATATTGGTCATGAAAAGGAGAATAACGTAGCACAAGGATTAATGAAAATTAATAATAAGATGTCATGGGTAGTGATAGGTATAGAAAAATAGGAAAAAACATGCACAAGTGTTTGAATCATATTAGGGTGTCCTAGACCTACAAGGATGCAAACTAGACTAGGCTTATTGCCTTTTCGAGGGTCTGATAACACTTTTGACATTAGATGAACATTTTAACCTAATGGAACATGTTTACAGATATATATAAGGTGTGTAAAAGATATTATAAGGTAGATAAAATCATATGGAATCCATTTCTTGGCTCAGACCAACATTAGGCCTCCATAAAATGGTATACAAAACTTGAGAGACTCATTTAAAATGCTCACACATACTTGGGGGTTGCGCATGGGAGTATGAAGAGTTAAGGGATGTTGAATGAGGTATTGAAAAATAATTTTGTGAATTTTTTTAGATAATTGGATGTCAGACCTATATGAAACATCCTTAGAGGGAAAAAGTACTCTAATCCCTCTAAAACCCTTGGTAGTGACCTGATTGGGAAGATGAAGCAAGAGAAGCATCCAGATGGTATTGAATGGATTAAGAGATGATAGGAAGAATCTCTAGGGATCCTCCCCATCAGCTTTACTTGTATCCCACCTATATAGATTGGGAGGAAAATGTCTTTCTTTAACTATTTTTGGTGTTATATAGGTATGAAAGGGAGTAAAAAGATGAAATTCACATTGGGAAATAGCTTGGAACTTGAAAAAACCCCTCATGTCCATTTATTGTCTTATAAGATCTCAAAAGTGTCTCTACAAGTACCTTCATCTCAGCCAACCAAAATTGGCATAGTGAACAAACTAGTGAGAGAGTGAACACTTCAAGTGGGAGGATTTTTAAGGAATATTAGGCCATGTGGTATTATAAAAAGTTTCATACACTCCTCTGTATGGATCATATTATAAAATTGAAGACAAATTTGGTGCCAAATGTGAGAGGTGGATGAAAAAGGAGTTATTTGGACTACAGGCAATGATAACTCATCTCCAGAATAATATTGATGGTTAGGGATGAAACCAATGCATTTTTTAGCATGTGTACAAAACCTTCATCTTACTTTAATCATTACATCTATCTCTAGTGTTTTTTGGATGTTCTAAGAAGGCCAAATGATGAAGGCATTTTTTTGAGCAAATAATGAGGAATCCTACACCACATTTATGAAGTTTCATGTTTTGAGGGACATTTGTCCAAGTAGACCTTGCATGGTTTGTTTCACATTCCTCTCTCTTACATGTAAAACTCATTTTATCAACATGAAACATTTCCTAGTGATTTTTGGACGTCATTGTCTTTTCCTCTCTCTCCCATTCTATAAGTAGTAGCCATTTTGGCTCTTATAGAATAATACCACACCATGTATGACAAATTCTTGTTAGAATGACATGTATGTTGAATTTTAAAAATAAAATAAAGTTTATTTTTGAGTTCATAAACATCTGTCTAAGTCTGTAAAGTGATGTACGATGAAGTTAGTGATAATCTTTTATCCTTGCTTGCCTTACCTTTCATGTTTATGCAAGAGTTCCTATTCTAACAAGTCACATAGAGTGTAGCTAGTGTTTTAGACTCCTTTAAATTGTATAATTATCCTTAGAGTGTGAAAAATTCCCTCTGGTTCACTTTCCTTATTGTCTCATACATATCACCTTTATGTTAAAACACTTATGTTAGAACCTTTTAAAACTTGGAAGCTAGTTTGTATGCCTTGCTTCTTAGTGAAAGAAGTGTGATGGTCATGTGGAAATCATCTTTGTGTATCACCCATTTATATTAGTTCAATTTTATGAAAATTTCTATTTCTTTCTCCATAAGCAACTAGTTAGTTAGGTGATAAGAATTTCAAGGTATATTCAGGGAGTTAACCCTTAAACCTAGACGCCTACTTCTACCTATAGGCAAGTCCACATACCTAGAAGTATTGCCATATTACCTAAATATGGAAGAGGATTGAACACCCTATTCTAAGGTGAAATATTTGGTGACAATATTCATTATACCATTCTTAGATATTTAGATAATATGTTTAAATGATAATTTTCGTCTTGTAGACCAATCTCATAGTCTTGTAATTCATTGTCTCATTTGAACTAGACAGGTCAACTTATGAGCAAAATTTTCATCATATACAATGATATATAAATATTATATCCAATGTGAACATGTATTAAAATTATTTAACAAAGCATCCATGTAATTGGATTCATCCTTAATCTATTATAACACATACCTAATCACCTTCTCTCTTCTACTTAGTTTTCTCACTATTTGCAGCATTATGATTTTTAGTGATAGGTCAACTTGTATGACTGGTTTAGCATATCTAAGAGATATAATATGCTCAAAAAAAACCATGGAATTTAAACAACAGTCTCAATATTTAATCTTCATCCATTTGGGAACTTTGACTTGGTCAACTCTGACTGCTACAATAATTTTTTGAGAAATAAGGCTTTTTTATAGGGTCCACTCACTCACCTAAAAAACCAAACACACTTAAAGGTGAATAGAAGAGTTAAAAACATGATATAATCAGTTAAATAGCCATAAAAAATCATTATAATCACTTTAGAATAAGATATTTCACATGGGGTCATTATTAGTGTTTTAGAGAGGGTTAACACTATTTTTGGTGTTAATAATTGTTCATAAAGGATTTCCCCTCATTTTTAAAACTAATGCCTAGAGATATTATATATGAACCTCCTCCATCGCTCCTCAATATATCAAGTTCCCATTTATATTTTACACATGCCAATGAACACTTGAAAGTCCTTTTCAAGTTGAGAACCCTTCATTCTATGCCCTCGAGAAACCTCAAAACCAATTTTAATGTCTTTTCTTATAAACTTTGACCTTATACTTGGTAAAAAAATATAGGATAACCTATCACACCATTTAAAATTCTTACATATTCATTCTTGTCTTTGAAACTTATCTTGATACCCCATATGGTCACCATCTCTCTCTTTGCTCTCTAGGCCTTGATTTTCTAATCATGTTAGGCCTTAAATCTAACCTTCTAGCCACTGTCCAAGATGTCAAAACGTCATATACATGTCATATAACCTATTAAAATTATCATCCACTATCATACATTCTTTATATGCTTTTAAAATATCTCATGACACCTCATTAGGTCAGGTAGGGTCTATAACTAGTCTAGTTGCATGCTAGGTCTATAGGTCCTACCCATGTATTCTCACCCTGAGACTCTCATGAGGGATCTAATACCTCATATTCATTCTAAAACAACCTAATATATATTATTATGCCTTTTTTCATCCATCTCACTAGCCCACCAATCTCATACCTTCTCACAGGGTCTCTTCATGCTATGACTAGTGTCATGACTAGGCTTCTCAAGTTCTTGAAACTTGATAACTGGCCTTGAAAAACTTATTGATGCTCTTAAATCTTACTCATATTATTACATGATAGTTATAAAATTTCATACATCTTAATTATGTTATCAAATAATCAATGGTAACAATGCTCAATAATCTCCCCCTTTGTCATTGATGGTAAAACATATTGTATGCTGATTATTCTTATCTCCTTGTTCTGGTCTTTCTCCCCCTTTGACATAAATTAAAAAGTGATGTATGAAAATACTTGGATCACACTCTTTACAACTAATATAATCAACACATAGGACTTATGAATTTATGAGACATAACATAAATAAGCTCCCCTATCTCCATGCATACCTTATTAGAACAACTCAATTATTCTTAGAGCTAATGAGCATGATTATCTTCCCATAAGTACTTACTTTTTCAATGATTTATATGGGAAAAATTACACCTAATTCCTATCTTATGTTTTCAAAATTTTCCTTTGGAATTGGTTTTGTCAAGATGTCTAAAATTTGATCCCATGTAGAAACATATTCAAGTTTGACACTTTATTAACTTACCTGCTCTCTTAGAAAATGATACCTAATGGGAATGTGTTTGGTATTTGAGTGCATGATAGGATTATTTGATACACTTATAACACTCATATTATTGTAATAGATATGGATAGGATCATCATACTCCACCTTGTAGTCTTTTAGGGTCTATCACATCCATAGGACTTGAGTGTAACATGAATTTATTGTAATGTACTCAGTTCACAAGTGGACAAAGCTACTGATGGTTGATTCTTGCTTATCCATAAAACTAGGCACCCACCTAGGAATAAGGCTCCTCCATTGGTACTCTTCCTATCATCTATACTTCCTACCTAATTTACATCTATATAGGTTGTCAAATTGAACTCCGTACTTCTTGGATACCAAAATCCATACTTAATAGTCCCCTTAAGATAATTGAGTATCCTTTTGACTTCTTGTAGATGATTCTCCTTTGGATCTACTTTAAACCTTCCCATAAGACCTACTAATTACATGATGTTAGGTCTAGAGGTAATGGTGTACAATAAAACTTCAATCATTGAACTATATGACATCTGATTGACCTTTGAAGACTCATCTTTTTTTTCTCAACTTACATCCTCTGATCATGGTTGTACTAACTGCCTTACAATATTACATCTTAGACTTCTTCAGCATGTTTTTTATGTACTTGGATTGTGAGATGAATATACCTTTTTTAGATTGAATGATTTACAACCAAATAAAGAATGATAGTTCTCCTAGAATGGACATCTCAAATGCTTTCTTCATCACCTTTGCAAATGTCTTGGTCATGTTCTCATTGTTTCCACCAAATATGATGTCATCCACATAGACAACTACTATCACCTGATGGTCATCTTCTATCTTGAATTATATATTAATATCTGTAACTCCTCTTTTGAATCCCTAATCTAATAAATACTTGTCTAACCTAACATACCAAGCTCAAGGAGCTTGCTTTAGACCATAGAGAGCCTTTTTCAATTTGTAAATATAGTCTTTGTCATCTAATAATGATAACCCTTTAGGTTTCTTATTGTACACTTATTATTCCAAATTCTCATTCAAAAAGATAGATTTTATATCCATATGGTATACCTTGAATCCTTTGAATCTTGCATATGATAGAAATAATCTAATGGCCTCCAATATTAATACTAGTAAAAAATTATCCTCAAAGTCAACCCCTTCAACTTGTGCATATCTATTTCATACCAATCTATCCTTGTTCCTAGTGACTTCTCCATCTTCATTAAATTTATTTCTAAACACCTATTTTGTGCCAATGACATTCTTATCTTTAGGCATAGGAATTAGTTCCAAAGTCTCATTCTTCTCTATTTGGTCTAACTTATCATTCATATCACCTATGAAAAATTTGTCTTTATTTGCATCCATAAGACTCTTAAGTTCAATAGTAGAATATAAAGCAACATTCTCTTGATTCAGACTACTTACCTGTCTTCTCATTGTTTTCATATTTGCATTCTTATTGCCAATTATTTGAGATTCAAGGTGATCTCTTTGAATATATATTGAGGGTCCTTTTTATTCCTATCTCTCTTCAAATTCTTCTTCTTCATTATCAACCTCTATAGTCTCTTCTTCAATCTTGAAGTCCAAATTCTCTAAAGTGTTCTTTGACTGTGAGTGAGATTTCCTTGTCTCATCAATCTTCACATTAGTGTTTTCCATTATCTTTTGTAGTCTCTTGTTATAAAATCTATAGGCTAAGCTCTTTGATGATTATCTTAAGAATATTCCTTCATCAAATCTAGAATTAGACTTTCCCAAGTCTTCATCATCTCAGTTGATGAAACATTTGCTCCCAAACACTCTAAAGTATTCCACTTTGGTAGGTTTGCCCTTCCATAGTTCATAAGGGTTATTGTTACCATTAGTCTATATCTATACTATATTTAAAATTTAGATGGAAGTACTTATTTCCCATCTCCAATATCCATCAAATAATATAGACTCATTTAGCATAGTTCTAACCATCTCTTGAACTGTCCTATCTTCCTTTCCACTACCCCATTCTGTTGAGGTGTCCTATTTGTTGAGAATTATCTCCTTATTCCATGAACCTAATAGAAGTCATCAAACTCATGAGAAAAAAGAAATCCTCCTCTATCATATCTTAGGCACTTGATCTTCCCATTCTTCTCATTCTCAATAAGAGCCTTGAATGCCTTAAATTTGTCAAGAAATTCTAATTTTTTTTCAATAATGTAACCCAAGTCATTCTTGTGTAATCATCAATGAGTAACATGAATTAAGTATCTCCTTGAATGTTTTGAATTCTTGTATGCCCATAAATATCAGTGTGTATTAACTCCAAGGGGATTGTAGTAGAGTACTCCTTGGACTTGAACCTTCTTCTATTTTGCTTACCGTGTTGACATGCCTTGCAAAGTATGTTTGTAGGTTTGGTGATATCAGGCATGTTATTCATAGACTTATTAATGATAATATTGAAAAGATTATCAAATTTTAGGTGACTATCCTTCTTTTCCATAACCAAATTTCATCTCTCTTTCTCATGAAGCATCTATCCTTATTGATCTCATTCAATACATATAGGTTGTTTTCAATCCTCTTAGCATTGGAAATTAGCCTTAAATTTCTTCTTATCTCCCACCCTCTATCATGAAAGGTTAGTGTGTGTCCTTGATTGCACATTTTACTTAAACTAATTAGGTTATGTTTCAAACCTTCTATATACAACACATTTTGTCTTGGTCTTTTGATTATCTAAACTCAAGACACCCTTGCCAACTATATTGGTAGCTGTGTTGTCTCCAAACCTCACTGTTCCTACAACATTATTATTTAATAATATGAAATTATTTCTATCTCTTATCATGTGGCTTCAAAAATCACTATCTATATACCATTTCATGCCTTCATATTAAATGTGAAAGTCAGTCTAAGTGAGCATAGAATCCTCTTTGGTCTTTTGTTCCTCCTTGACAAATAGTCCATCTTACCTCTTGAGCTCAACATGATCTACCCTAATTTTCTTTGGATTTCATACCAATATTTGATCCTTCTTATGCATTCTAGGAGCTTTATATCTCTTGTCTAATCTTGTAATCCTTTCAACTCTATTAGAGTATAATCTTGCAATGTGTCTTAAATTGTGATAGATGTAACAAACAACATTTTAGTACTTATCATAGTTTCATGATGACTTATCCTTCATCGCATTAGACTTACTAATTGGTCTGTTAATGTTAGTACTCTTGAGTTTTTCTAACTTCTCACAGTCTCTCTCAAACTTTCTCATTTTATCTATGAGCTACTCATGATCAATCTTCAAGGAATCTAGATATATCTTCAATTGGTTATACTCAACTTCCTTTGATTTAAACCTTGTGTTGACCCCTTCTAATTTACTACTAAGATCCTTGATAGTATTATTTTGATGTTTAAAATCATCAAGGTCACTTATGAGATCAGATTTAAGGTCTAATTTAGCTTATCCTTCTTCAGTATCATAGTAGACTTCATCATACATGTTATCTTTTACCTACTGATTACAAGACATTTTATGCTTCTTAGGATCATCTTCAAGATGTTAGACTTGCCTTAAAATACTAGGATTTGATACTAATTTTTGGAATAACAATGATTAAGAGGGGGGGTGAATTAGTCTTCAAAACTTTTTTAACTTTGCTTTATCATTCATGAACTATCAGAACAATATAGTAAACTAGTAACACATTAAGAGCCATGAGCATGAAACAAAAGCATAACACATAAAACACTTATTTGAGTGGGAAAAACTAAAAGGAAAGAAAAACACACTAATGATTAAAATGTACTAAATTACTATAAGAAAAACATCAATATTTATTGAAGCACCAACTTCACTTGGAGCACCAACCCTAACTAGCTAAGTACCAACTCAGCTAGGATTTAACAAGCACCCACTTGTATGGAGGCACCAACCCCCTAGATGACTCAACACTAACTCAACCACCTTAAGCCTTTTATCACCTTCAAAACAATTTATTTCTCATATAATAAATGATGATATCCTTCTTTATCTCTTCACAAAATCCTATCTTTCTCAAACTGGTCTTTAGCCTTATTCTCTTTATTAGCCCTTTTCTTGACTTGGTTAGGTCATATAACCTTTATAATAATCTACATTACCCCTATCATATCTTCATGATAATTTATCTACACCCTCTTTATGGTCTAAAATACCTCTATTAGCTCTTTAAAATTATATCTCATCTGCTTCAACTCTCTCAATCTCTATCTAGATAATTAGGCCTATTAGGCCTTGTTCTTATACTAGGTTCTTGATCACACACTCCTTGGTCAGAAAAATGCACTTGCACATTTATATTTCCCAAAAAGTAGGCCTTATGACATGCCAAAAACATGAATCAAAAATTATAATAGGTTAGTCATAGTATATAGTACTAAAACCCCTTTTAGGTCTTAAGGATACCTAATTTAATTAAGATTTCATTAGCACATGTTACCCTTTAAACACCTTAGAACACTCTCAAACTTCTCACACAGAAGGAACATATCATATGCTACTTAAATAGACCCCTAAAAATCTCATCTTAGGGCCTGTTATGATGTGATATTATATCTTTATATAAGATTTCTTCAGGATCTTCCACTCCTAATAACAATATAGGAACAACCCCAGACTGTGGGTATCCTATAATAGGGTTGAACCTCTAGAGAAAGATGAATTCCTCATGATGTATCACCTAAACTAATTCTACTATAAAGAAAAGGGTTAGAAAGGGGGAAAGGGATCCTAATAAATTTAACTAGGTGATGCAACAAATAAAAATAGAAGACTCCCATAAGCTTGAACCCACACTAGATCAACACAAGACAATGCTAGCTCACACAACCTCACAAACCAATTGATTACATAAGTGTTTCATAGACTAGGTTCATGAAAAAATAAATGGAAATAAGGAGGAATTATAAGACCCACACAAATCCTACATTAATGATAGAAAGAACATGAATCTAGACCTATAAACAACTTGAAAACACCTTAGAAGAGGCAAGGAAGGAGGACAATGGATATGGAATAATCTCTTTCATAAGGCCATCATGCATAACTCATTAAAAACTGATCCAATGCAAGAGATAGCTAAAGAAAGCCTTTTATTTCATCAAAAGGTAGCTCTTAAAAAGTATTGATAGGATTTAGCCTTATCAAGACTAGAATATCTTGCCAAGATCTTAGAGAGTCCTCTACTCTTCAAAATCAAAGAGTCCTTATGGGAATCCAAAATCAATGAGAGAGTTATAATGAGAAAGAAAATGGAAGAAATAGAAAAGGGGTAAAAAGAGAGGGAGCATGCCATCCAAAATCATTAAATGATCTATCACCATCTTTTAATGAATGCCCAACCACATTTTGATCCAATCAGGGCTAACCCAAGAAGAGAAAAAATTTAAAGGCTCTATAAAAGAATTGAATGCTTCACCTGCACTCTCTAAACTAAAAAATTGCTCCTTGAACTTTTATTCCACCTTCCACTTGGATTCATTGTAAGGACAAAATCCTCATATATTTGGGCTTGGCAAAGCCATAACTTTGTCTGCTTTAGTAGTTGTAGGTATCTATTTATCGAGGAAATGACTATTTTGGGGGATACAACACTTATTCATTAATCACATACTTACCCCTATTTCAAAATATGAGCATAGGTCTATTATATATTTAAAACCAATACATTTATAGTTAATATCTATGAAGAGCTTATAGACTACATAACTTCATTCCTGAACTATATTAGGTCTAAAAAGACCTATTCTGCCTCTGAACCTTGTGAGAATTAAGAAGCCATTGCACACAAGGATCTCCTTTCTAAAAGAGCAATGAACACAACCATGAAATAATTGTGAAATCTTAGAAAACAAAGTTGATAGGTTCTAAATTTTTTAACCAAAGGTCAAAATTGAGCTTTAATGGTAGTCTTCAAACTTAAAATATCTATTCTAACTCAACCTGAATCATGTTCAACCTTTACTTGAACAATCCTAGCTTCTACCTTTAATATTAGCCATAGATCTTGATTTGGGCTTCTCATACTGTGCCAATTATCAACTCCTCACTCGTTACATGGGCCATGTAGTCAATATTGGTTAGTTCTTGAAATTTTAGTACATGGAATTCTTATATTCATCTTGAAGATCATTAAATATTGAATTTACATGCACAATCAATTTTCCTTTTGTATGGCTTGCATGTGCTTCATTGATTTACCTAGCATTTATCACAATCATGACACTTGGCAATTGCATATTTATCTATGAGATTTGATGACTTGTTGACTTCTTGCTTGCCATTGATTTGATTTCTCATGATTAAATACACATCATTTGATCTTATTTAGAGTGCACCTCAATTAATTCATTTGGTACCAATGCCTTCAATCTCAAGATCCATTTACCTTTGACCTTGATCTCATCATTGATCTTTAGCGGCACGATTAAACGTGCACCATAGATCCACTTAGGCCCACCAACAAGAGCTATCAGCTATGTTTCATTAATATATGATCTAATTAAGAGATATTTTGACACTTTTTAGATCTACATTAAACCTAAAGATTGTTAAGGATTTTTAAATCCAAGTGACTACTTAGTGCAACTCAATTTTGATGTTTTAATGTATGTCTCCTTCTGCTAGTTCAACTTTGAAGACTTGTATCTTGAGATAGAAAGCTCATCAAGATATGAATTTTACAAATAATGTTCAAGGCATGAAAAACATCATGCCCATGTATTCCTTTGGATCTAGTCAACCCCCAAAATACATTTATTAAACATGTAACCAAACTGACCTATCCATTTTTTTATGATTTGTGATGATGGTCTGTCTCTTTTAGGCTTGTGCAAGTCATTTTTTCCCTTCAAAGCTCTGATAAACTAATGAGACTTTTAGAAAACCTACTTCATGATCCCTAAATGCCATGAATGATCATAGTAACCTACTGCATCCTTTTTTTGTAATCTTAGACCTATTTGTAATTCATTTGATCATTCACTCAATTAAGAACTTTGCTCAGTTGATCTATCCAGGCAAAATATTGGTATGTGGGCCAAAATTGTCCAACATTTTTGGTGACATCTTGGGGTTACAAGCCTAATATTCAAGAGAATGGTAGCCTTAAATTGATCTATTAGGCATCTGGATTATCAAGTCTTTTCTCTCAGTTGATCATGAAAATGATACAAGGCTACCCCTTTCTAAAAGACTTCCTCTTGAAACAAAAAGGACTAAAAAGAAACAAAACAACAACTATGCCCAATGTACTTATGGAAGGGAAAAATAGAAATAAAATAAATGTGCACAAGGAAATTATAGGAAAACATAAAATCTACCTACCCTAAACTAACCAATTAGAATGGAACCTATACAAAACCATTAACTAGTTGTACAAAATATCTACCCTTTCTCACTAATATAATATTCTTTACAAGTTTGAGGGAAGCCAACCAAAGATGGAGGAGTGGATATTTAACATATTAGTGATACACTTCTCTAAAAATAAAAATAAAAATAAATTTACCTACCCAATTTGAATGATTACACATATAAGTATCTTGGAGTGGATAGGCAAGATTATCTTGCTCCTTTTGACACTCAACTTTGTGCTTTGAATTAAGCACAACATGTGATGGCTCCTCCTTTTCATCTTCCAACCATGCTAGGTACTTGATAAGACATCCTCTTATTAATAAAAACATTGAGTAATCAAATTTTTCCTCACTCCTACACTTTGTTGCTCCATCATTATGATCCTTAAGCATAATTATATCATAGTCTCCTTGGAGAGGAACATACCCTACTCCCAAGATCTCAAACATGTCCTCTAACTCCCTTTCACTTTTTAGTGTATGCAATTTGATCTTGAGTTTATTAAGATCTTATTATTGAATCACATCCTCATATTGAAATATTTTTTCACCTTTAAGGTCCTCCCCCATCACATAAAGTGGTAGCTCATCAAACTGCATCACCTAAGCACTTGAGATGTCTTCTTCATCAACCTCACTCAAGATTTCATCTCATTTTTGAACTAAAAATGAGGGTTGATTTGGCCATCCAAGGTCTGAAACATCACACCTATCTTTCTCAAGATTTGATTTACTTTCCTCTATCTCCAACATATTAGGGTTGTCCTAAACTAATACCTCATCTTGAAGTGGACAAACCTCAAGCACCTAGTTCTTATCCTCTTCTTCATCTATGTAGAATGAACCTTCAATAGTCCATTCAAGGTATGCCCCATGTTCATCTTGAGGATTATCTTCTTTAGGCAAGTTTGCAACATTAAGTTGCTCCATTTCACTCAATAAATCCAAGCACAAATGTTGCCATTAATCTTCTAAATCACTTGATTTGCCCTTGACCTCCGTAATAGGTTTGTGAAGGTTATACTCTCATTTCTCATCAATATCCTACAACTTGAAAGATGAAACATGCTCCTCTCTATGAATTAGGGTGCCTATCATAATTTTCTTATCATATAAACTTGCATTGTCATCTTGTGGCTCACTTATGACTACAGTCTCCTCCTCTATCCTTTGTGAAATAGGTTCTTTTTCTAAGAGGGATATGGTGGGAGGGTGAATAAGTTCACTTTATTGCATATGAAGAGAGTGTACTTCTAGATAGGTACCTTGAAGGGTCTCTTTGGTGGCTCTTGAGGAAAGGAGAAACAATCTTCTAAACCTTGTACACCAAGCTCATTGCGCTGAGCTATAGTTGCTTGATTCATTTCTTGCATAACTAACTCCTCCTCTACTAGAAATAGTTATTAGACTACCTCAAATAACACCTCCTCATTCTTTTTTATGCCTTTATAAGCTAATTTCCATGATGGAAATGAATAGGTAATGGACACCTTTTCTTCTTTTTGAATGTTTATAGGAGAGGGTGGTCTCACAAGTGAGGGCATGACATAGCCAGGGTCGAATGTATTGGAGAAGATCCATGATGGAATGGCTTAATGCTTTTGAGTGGGAATGGGCTTAGGGGTAGGAAATTGAAAACTAATTAACTCAAGTTTGACATACTCTTTCTCCCATTATTTAAACACATTTTCAATGGATAATACCCACCCTTTCAATTCTTTCTTCTCAGTATGGATAGTCATCTTCTTTAATGGATGCCCACATGTTCTAAAACTCTTTTAAGAAGATCTTTATCCCATCCATGGAATTAATGGGGAATTATTATCCAATCTTAACCCCCTCATTGATTTTTATGATTGTTCTCCCTTGGTCTAATATTTCTTCTCTGAATTTTGACAAGGATGGACTTTGACAAGTTTGACTAGGGGGCTAATTAAGAACTCTTGAAGGCTGAACTTGAGGCTCTTAGAGGGGAGAGGACACATAAGACTAGTCCAAATGAGCTTTTTGATATTCATAAGATATCAACACCCTGTCCACATTTTGGATCATGCTTCTCATCATTACTATATCCTCATTCTTATAGGATGACCATTGTTCACCCTCACAAATTGACCATCTATTCTTGACCAATTGAAGATTACTCATTTCCTCTTGTAGAACATGGATAAAGATGAATATATAAAACTCTAAATCCCTACCAATATCCCTTATCAACTCAATATAAACTGATAATGCTTGATTGACTCCTAAAAAATATGTAATAGGATAAACTTAGGGGAATTAGAAGACTAGTTTGAATGCAAAGGAGGCTAACCTTGGTCATATGTAGAGGTGGGAGGATGACAAAGGACATGATAGGGATGATAGGCTATTTGAGGGTTACTTGGGGGAACACATAAACATAATTTGCCTAATAAGTGTGATGTTAAGGTAGAGAATAAGCATACTAACCAAAATATGGCTGATTTTACATAAAAAATTATGATGATTAGCCATTTAGGCTTCTTAAACTAGTTGATGAATACTCAAAGTCACCATTGATGTTTGCACACATACCTCTAAAGGCTGATTGGATGAAGAGGACACCAAAAATATTCACCAGTGAACAACATAGTAAGTCCCACTAAGCATGGTAGAAATTATTTTGATGTGAGATTGCACCATTATGGAAGAGTTCTTTAGGATCCTCTATTCCTAGTCATAATATGGGATCAACCCCAGGCTATGGGTATCCTATAATAGGGTTGAACCTCTAGAGAAGGTTGATTTATTCTTGATGGATCACCTAAACTAATGTTACTATAGGGAAAAGGGTTAGAAAGGGGGAAAGGGTTCCTAATAAATTTAACCACATGATGCACCAAATAAAAATGTAAGACTCTTATAAGCTTGAACCCACACTAGATCAACATGAGACAATGCTGGCTCACACAACCTCACAGACCAGCTGATTACATAAGTGTTTCATAGACTAGGTTCATAAAGTCATGAATGGAAATATGGAGGGATTATAAGACCTACACTGAGCCTACATTAATGATATAAAGAACACAAATCCAAACTTGAAAATAAATTTAAACACCTTAGAATAGGTAAGGAAGGAGGACAATGTATATGGAAGGATCTCCTTGACAAGGACATCATGCACAACTCACTAAACACTAATCCAAGGTAAGAGATAGGTAAATAAAGTATTTTATTAAATTAAGAGGTAGTTATTAAAAATTATTGATAAGGTTTAGCCTTATCAAGATGAACATATCTTTCCAATATATCTTAGAGAGTCACTTGCTCTTCAAAATCAAAGAGTCCCTATGGGAATCCAAAATCAAAGAGAGAGAGAGAGAGTTATAATGAGAAAGAAAATACAATAAATAGAGAAAGGGTGAAGAGAGAGGGAGAAAACCTTTTGAGATCATTAAATGATCTACCACCATCTTTCAATGAATGCTCAACCACATTTTAATCCAATCAGGGATAACCCAAGAAGGGAAAAACTTTAAAGGCTCTGTAAAAGAATTGAATGCTCCACCTACACTCTTCAATCCCCAAAACTACTACTTGAAATTTTATGCCACCTTCCACTTGGCTTCATTATAAGGATAAAATACTCATATCCTTGGGATTTATAAAACCATAACTTTATCTTCTTTAGCATCTGTAGGTATCTATTTGTCAAAGAAATGACTATTTTGGGAGATAAGACACTTCTTCATTAATCACATACTTGCCCCTATTTCAAAATCTAAGCATAGGTCTATTATAGATTCAAAACCAATCCATTTATTGGTTTTATTATAGTTAATATCCATGAAGAGATTATAGACTGCATAGCTTCATTCTTGAACTATATTAGGTCTAAACAGACCTCTTCTACCTCTGAACCTTGTGAGAACTGAGAAGCCACTGCACATGAGGATATCTCTTTAAAAATAACAATGAAAACAACCATGAAATAATCCTATAATCTTGGAAAATGAGGTTGAAAGATTCTAAATGTTCAAACTAGAGGTCAAAACTAAGCTTTAATGGTGGTCTTCAAACCTAAAATATCTATTCCAACTTGACCCGAATTGTGTCTGACCTTTACATGAAAACTCTTGACTTTTAATTTTAATATTGGTAGTTGATCTTGATCTAGGCTTCTCATATTATTCTAATTGTCAATTCCTCATTTATTCTATGGGCCCTACAATTAGTCTTGATTTGTTCCTATGTTTTCACCACATGGTGCTATCGCAATCATATTCAGGAGCATTGACTCTCAAATTTACATGCATCATCAATTTGCCTTTTTTATAGCTTTCATGTGCTCCATTTATTTATCTGGTAGCTAATGTGTTCATGACACTTGGTAACTATGTATTTGTCTTTGAGATTTGTTGATTTATTGAATTAGTGCTCATTATTGATCTACTTTCTCATGATTAAATGTGTGTTGTTAGATATGCTTTGGAGTGCACCATAATTAAGACATTTGGCACCAATGTATTCAATCTCAAGATCCATTGACCTTTGACCTTGAGCTCACTATTAATCTTTAGCTCTATGATTAACTATGCATCATAGATCCACTTAAGCCCCCTAATTCAAGATATCAATTGTGTGCCATTGATTTATGATATGATTAAGTGATATTTTGACACTTGTTAGATCCACATTAAACTTGAAGCTTATTAACAAATTTTAAATCCAAATGACTACTTACTGCAGCTCAATTTTGATGTCTCCATGCATGTCTCCTTTTGATGGTTCAACTTTGAAGACTTGTATCTTGAGATAGAAAAATCATCAAGATATGAATTTTTAAAAGAATGTTCAAGGCATGAAAAATATCATGTCTATGTATTCCTTTGGCTCTGATCACCCCCCAAGTACATTTATTAAATATGCAACCAAACTAACCTATCTATTTTTACATGATGTGTGATGATGGTCTAGCTTTTATAGGCTTGTGTAGGTCATTTTTTCCCTTTAAAGATCTGATGAATTAATCATACTTTTAGAAAACTTGATTCATGCTCCCTGGATGCCATGAATCATCATGAAAACCTGTTGAATCCTTTCTCTTGTAATCTTAGACCTATTTCCAAGTCAATTGATCATTTACTCAATGAAGAACTCTACTCATCCAATCTATCCAAGAAAAATCCTAGTATGTGGGACAAAATTTGCCAATAGGTCCATGACATATTTTAGGTCCAACCACCACTTGAAGCATGCCATTAACATTGTTCATAATTAGAGATATGCATACCTAGAAAGTCTGTCTTGAACAACTGAAGTAAAAACACAATCTTGTCAAATAAACATGGAAAAAAATATATATATAGAGAACCTTAAATACCTAAACAAATTCACCAAGTTCATTATACTTCATTTCATATGGAAAAAGGACTCAAACCCTTCTCTGTAAGTAGCCCACTCATAACTACTAACTTACCTCAAAACATAGTCATGGAAATAATGACCTAAAACACCTATAAAACAAATTTTAAATACTTAAAATGCATGTATATGATCCTATGAGGTCATAATACCATTATTATATAGATATATAATATGTTCAAATGGAAATATTGGTCTTTCATACAAATCTCATAGTCTTGTACCTCACTATCTCATTTGAACTAGACAGATCAACTTATGAACAACATTTTAATCATATACAATGATCTCCAAATCTTATATTAATTATGAAAATGTATTAAATGTCTTTAAAAACATCTCAATATACTTGGATTCATCCCTAATCCATGATAACACATCCCTAATCACCTTCTCACTTCTTCTTGGTTTGCTCACTATTTATACCATTAGGCATTTTAGTGATAGGTCAACTTGTATGAATAGTTTAGAATATATAAGAGATATAATATAATAAAAACCCATCATTTACATTAAATACAAGTCTCAATATTTAATCTTCATCCATTTTTCAAATTTTACTTGGTGAACTCTGACTGCTACATCAAATCTTTAAGAAATAAGGCTTTTTTTGTAAGGTCCACTCACTCACCTGACAAACCAATCACACATAAAGGTGCCTAGGAGAGTTTTATACATTATTAAATTAATTAAATATCCATACCAAACCATTATAATCACTTTATAGTAATATGTTTCACATCAGGTCATTATTAGGGTTTTAAAAAGGGTTAACACTATATTTAGTGTTAATAATTATTCATAAAGGATTGCCTCTCATTTCTAAAACTAATGCCTAGATATTTTAGCTAAGAACCTTACCCATATTTAATAAACATGTTAAGTTCCAATATATAGGTTACACATTCTAATGAACACTTGAAATTCCTTCTCAAGTTGAGAACCCTTCATTCTATGCACTCGAGAAATCTTAAAACCACTTTTCATGCCTTTTATTGCAAAATTTGACCTCAAAATTTTTAAAAACATCTAGGAAAACCTATCACACCACTAAAAATTCTCAAATGTTTATTTTAGTCTTGGAAATTTATCTTGTTACTTCATCTAGTCACCATCTCTCTCTTTGCTCTTTAGGCATTGATTTATAAGTCATATTAGGCCTTGAAACTAACCTTCTAGCCACTGTCCAAGCTATCAAAACCTCATATACATGTCATAAATCCTTTTACCATGCTGAAAAACTGCCATACATTCTTCATATGACTTGACAATTCCTCATAACACCTTAGTAGGTCAGATAGGGTCTAGAACTAGTTTAGTTACATGTTAGGTCTATAGGTCCCACCCCTATAGGTTCACCCTGAGACTCTCATGAGTATTTCAATGCCTCATATACATGATCCAACAACCTCATATAGATTATTATGCCTTTGTGCATCCATCTCATCAGGAAACCAAGTTCATACCTTTTCATAGGGTCTCTTCATGTTATGACTAGTGTCATGACTAGGCTTCTCAGGTTATTGAAACTTGATAAATGACATTAAAACACTTATTTATGCTCTTATATATTTATCATATGTCTTACATTCTCCTTATAAATTGTCATACCTCTCAATGATGCTATCAAACAATAAAATTCTTCAATAACCTCATGAACACCTTTTTTAAGAACCTTTGACATTAATGACAACATCAATGCCAAACTTCAATAACGGGAATAATGATCAATATGGTATAGGTATGCCCTTGGTAGACCTAGACCATGATCTAATTTGTTTTTGTCAATAAAGATACTAGATCAACTAGGTCAACCTTGTCAGTCTAAACTTTTATAATGGATTAGGGTTAAATCTACCTATATAAACACATCCATTTCACCATTCTTAGAGAGATAGCATGAGTTAATTATTAATTTATAGTTCTTTACAATATACTCTTCTAACATTATACTTTATGATTCTTAGCTTAATGTTTCTACTTTAAGAAGAATCTTGTCTTGTGGATAAGTCTTAGATGCTTTGGCCTTTCTTAGTGATCCTTAAAAACCATAAAAACATCTTACAAAAAACCTTTGGCCAAGGGAGATAATGATTCTCAATGGGTTTATCTTCAAGTTAAGTATCTCTAAATTATATCCTCTCTTTATTAAATAGAACTAACATAAGTAATATCTTTTGAATATATTGCTCTCTCTATGCATTAGGGTTTTACCTATACATATATTAATTAGGATTCTCTTATGCATGTTTACTTTTCATGTTTATTATCCACACTTTATGCCATAATATTTGGTGATCACTAGATTAGACTTTACTTTACTTGTTATTAGTTTAGTGAATATGAAAACATAGGACTTACGTAGGGTTATTGTGTAGTTTTTTTTACTAGAGGCTTTGGAACCCTCCCTAGCGATATTATTATTGTAAGAGATCCCTTGGCTAAGTTTATCAGATCCATCTTGGCCATAATATTGAATATCTACTGTATCCACAATCAGAAGTGTAAGTAGGATTTATCTTCTTCAAGCTAGAATTGATTTATAGATCTATTGCATTTCCCATTACATACATGGTTTATGTCTCTATATCTACACTAAGGGGGGAATGTTGGGATTACTATTACATGACATATTTAGTGTGTGGATGCAAATGTATAATTATTTTTGATAACATAACATCCCTATAAATTAGGGTTTTTGAAGTTCTATGTGGTAAGGCTTGATCTTTCTTTATAAGAGATCATTTTTCTATATGTATATCTCACGTTAGTAAATAATATTAATTAAGTTTTTTGTGTGCAATCTTCGATCAAAATTAATAATTTGAAATAAATGAGGAAGTTGTTTTGGCTTTTTATTATTGAAACAAGTGTTCTTAATAGGTTACTTACCTTTATCATGATAATATGGTGTATTAATAAGCACATACGATTAAATATGTCTTCCATGGTCTTTAGGGATACAATATATTTGAGTAATATTAAATATATGCATGTCATCTCTATATTCTATTGGATTGATAGGAGTAAATTTAAGATTAGACAAATGTTTATCTAAAATATCATTTTTGTTTCTACTTTCATCTTTGGATTTACTAGTTTCGCCCACTTCATATGTATTCAATTATTCTATTGGAATGTATTGTTTAGGTTCCACAATAGATGGTTGCAATGAATCGAGATGAAAAATGACTCTTTTTGTGTGTTTTGTCATATTCCAAAACATGTCAGGAATAACATCTACATGACAAGTATATATGAATCCATCATAAAAAAATAATCCTTTAGGAAACATGGAGGGAACCACATTTATAGCATGAATCTATAGCATACCAATTAAAATTTTATATCTCATATCATTAGATATCACTTTACATCATGTGGCTATAGTTTGTGTTCCAACATTTTTGTCCGTTATAATTATTCCAAAAAAATTATTGGTTGGTTTTCAAAGCCTTTTATAATCATTTACAAAGGTGTAAAATATTTTTGTCCAAGTCTAAGTGCATTAAAAAAGGTCCCATTATAAAATTCAATCTTGAACCATTTCCTATAAGGACATAATTAATCCATGTATTATGAATGATAGCCCAAATATTAAATGTTGGTCCATAATATCCTTGGAATGTAATACCTTTAGATAAAAATAGATGAGGTTCTCATTATCCTTCAAGTTTTTAATAATATAAGTAAAGTATACAAGTTCAATTTCATGTCATAAATTAACATCATGCAAATATTCATAAAGTATGTCCTTATAAACATTATACCTCATGAGAAATTATAAGATATAAATTTTGGCATTGGTATTCATAAATTAATATATGATCATAATCCTTGATGTCACACACTTTAATTATAGGAGTTTGAAGAAAGTTCGGAAGGGTTTTTTTGTTCACCCCACCTTGAGGTTGAGAGGAAAGAAGAGGGATGGAATCATTGTGTGTTCTACTCCTATATATTTTTACATCTCTACCTCATAATGAACCATCATACAATGAGACACATAAGATATATCACTAAATATAACTAAATCAAATATATCTATTGAAAGGGTATCTATACATAAAACATCAATATCACATACAACCTTATCATGTTTCAAACTGTATGCTAACATTCTACCATATATTCAAGGAAATAAATATATATTCATTGATAAAGATTTTCATAATAACCATATCATCATGATTGATAACATATAATAGTTATGGACCCTCCATGTAAAAAATATTAGAGATATGCATGCCTTATATGAGTTATGTCTACCCATGAGAAAAGGTAAGAAATAAAATAACATACATAATCCACAAGGGAAAGAGAACCAAGGCCTATAAAATTTGACATGGTTCAAGAAATAATAATCTTGATTTATCATGTTAGGTTAGCTCATGTGGTTGAATGTTTAATGTTATATGTGGGAGGTCTCAAGGTCCATTCCCCCAGGCTGGCCACCTCTATCATATTGGGCCTCACATGATGTCCCCAATGAGTCAGGTAGATGAGAAATGTTATCACTGACAACTTTACCTCTGATACCATCCATGGATGTGGGGAAGTGTCACTTGGTTTTCACCATGGAATTAATTCTAATGGAAAAAAAATCCTAATGCTAAGGCACAAGAAGGAAATGGTGGATATAAACCCTAAGGAAATTAGATCTCACCAAAATTAGGCCTTATAATAATAAGGATATGAAACCCTAAATAAGGATTGGGTTCACTAAAAAAACATTATGCAGAAAGCACACAAGTGTTCAAAACACTAATTCAACCACATAAAATTGGATACCATAATAAAATTTGATCTAAATATAATAAATAAATATTATCCTGTGTAAAGTAATGAAGATAAATAAAATTACCTTAAAATGAGAATTGACAAGAGAAGATGATAAATAAAACCCTAATTTTGGACTCACTTGTATTTTGACAGTCTTAAAAGTATTTAAATGAAGGTCCTAAAATAGTGCATAAGATCATATAGAAAGCATTTTTTAATTTGATATTGACTAGAATTAGACCATATGATACCTATAAGAATAAAATCAAAATACTCCAAAAGTGATAATCCTCCATAAATTGATCAATTTATTTTTATAATGATCCTACAGATCCATGTGCTTTAAATTTTTTTAAAACCCTTCAGCAGTAGATGCTGACAAAAAACATATTTTAGATGAGTGATTTGATGTGTGCATATCTTAAATTTATTTATCCTTGGCTAGAAATCAAGTTCACACTTTCTAGGGTATTAAAAATTTGTGTTTTGTTCAAGATAAAGGACTTTCAAATTCTTCTCTTATAGTAATATTCATATGTGACCAACATAGTTATATTGGGCAAATTTTTTTGTACCTTAATCTTGTACATCATGTTGAACTTGTAAATAAAGAAAATGAACTTGACTTGACCAAAATTATCTTATATGTTTAATAAGAGATTAGAAAATATTAATTTGCTTTATTGGCAAGTTAGAAGATGGTGGGACATCATTTTGATTTTCCAATGATATCCCACCAACATTTAACCTAGAAAAAAAATGGTTTAATATTGTTAATGAGGTTTTCTAATGATTATATTATCCACCTTTTCTTGATATTAAATATGTATATTTTAAGAATCATTCTTTATGTGAATATTGTTGTGCATAGTCATTGATGTTTGGTTGTCATTGATGTCAAAGAGAACGTGTGGTACTAATGCATTATGACAAAGTGATCAATTTGATAGCTTGGAGAGATATGGCACATTTTTAGGTTTTTAAGGACAAAGAAGCTGTGAGGTATTCATATATGGCTTGATGAAGTTTTAGTATGTCACTCGATCATTTGGAATGAGAAACATGCATATTCTAGCTTAAGAGAATACAAACCGTCACTACACATCATGTAGATATTGATGAACCAACAAGATTGTGCATTTATTTATATTACTCAAAAAATCAACCAAGGTTAAATTATTTCATGGAGATGTTGTCTATAGTGCCAAGAAGGTACCCTAAAAATTTGGACTCTTGAAGTGTTTTCTATCTCAGGTTATAAACCTTCAAAGTTACTCTTGTAGACTGTGATGGGCCAGATAACATCAAGTTTAAATACATTGAAGTCTAAGGTCACTAGTCAATTGATCTAATGGTGAGTGTTCATTATCTAGATCTTGATCCAATGGTGCATATTTAGTCAAAATGTCAAAGAGTCTAAGATTACATGCATTGATGACAAGTGTCATAATCTCAATGAGTTGATAGAAGATCAACAGTTCATGAGTGTTCATATAGATAGAGATCGATGGTGCAAGTTGAGTCAAAATTCAAATGCGTAGAAGGCATGTAGAGTTACCAAGTGGCATAATCATGGGAGATCTGATCTATGACCAATAATGAGATTTACAAGAAAAAGATCTATATACTCAGAGGATATTAATGGTGTGTATTTATCCACAATTACTAGGAATCATGAGATGAGTTTAAGGTACTTGATGTTTAGTGTCTGAACAGTGATCGTTGGAATTCAAATATTCAAATTAATGAGGGAAAACTAGTGCTTAGTTTTTGAGCTATATCTTTTGATTAAAGATGAATTTCTTGATGCAGTAAAAATTAAAGTTGTAGAGGACTTCAAGGAACATCTAGATAATGTAATTAGAAGGTATAAATATTTTTATAATCAAATTTATAGATATTCAAAGTTTACTATTTGTTTATTCATGGTGTTAGTATGTACATAATAATGTTTGAGTAATTTGTGCTTTAGTATAAGAGTGTTTTGGTGGGATAAATCACCTGAAGATGTCTTAGAGATCATATGGAGTGGACCCATGTATTTTTAAGTGATTGTATGTTTACAATTTACTTGATGAAGTGTTAAATGGGTGAATAGGTCTCCATGAGACCTGATAGGGATACTAAGGCCTATTTGGAAGGCATAGATACTTAACTATGACCCATAGATTCAATGGCCAACCTGTGATAATGTATTTGACATATGATTAGCATGATATATGTCTTAAGGGTTAAGGAAAGTATTATCGCCTACCTAGAAGTTGTCATTCATGGAGACTCTATTAATGGTGGAGACTAAGGTAATGGTTTCTAGACTTGTATGTGAATGCATTAAGAGAGAATAATATAGAGACAAAGGAAAGAGATCAGAGAGAGTGTACTCAGTGGATGGACTAAAGTATAGAATAGATTGAGGATGAGAAAAAAAGATTATAAATATCCAAAGGGGTGTTTAGATGCATTTCTTGTATGAGCAAGTTTGAGTGTGTGTGAAGATTTTGAAAAAGAGCTATTATACATTGTTTTTCTAATCATATTGATATGAAATCAGAGTTCTAGAGCTATTTATTTCATAGGTTTTGTGTGTGTTCTCAACATATAGAATAAGTGCGTGCTTGTTCATATTTAAGGGTGGGTGCTCCTTTTGAAATGGGTGCTTCACTAAAAGGTCTTATGTTTGTAATCATCTTATATGACAAGTAATCCATGTGTTTGCAAGCTTGAGAGTGGGTTTTATTCCCCAAGAGGGTTTCCCACATAGATATTGTGTTATGTGTGTGATCTTTCATCATCTTGATTATTCATTTTTATGAACATCTTGTATGCTTTATGAATGTTTGTGGTTATTGATTAAGAATTTGAAAGGATTACAACTGAAATTTGAAATATATTACATCACTGATTCACCCCCCCTCCTTAGTGATTGTACCTCTAATAATTGGTATCAAAATAAGACCTTCATTGTAAATTTAACCACTTAAAGGTAATCATAGGTACAATGAAATACAAAGAGACTAAGATTTTTCTTCAAGGTGAACTAATATGTGCTTTATCATAAATCAAATGTTCAAGGGAAGAAAATGAATGTCTAAAAGAAAAGCTTGAAAGATTGAATAACATGAAAGGGAGTAAAAATTCAGACCTGAGTTTCTCTATATATCATGAGTTACTTATAATTATTGATAGTGTGAAGACACAAATAAGAATAATAGAAGAAAAAAAAATCATGTTGTGGGTGATAAAAATTTGAGTCAAAGAATGGATAAATTGGAAGGTAAAGTTATGAATTATATTAATGCATTTTTATCTAAAAACAATCATAAATCCAACTCTATAAAATAATATATGGATGAGATGTTTTGAGGTATTGATGATCAAATTAAAGGGGCAATTAACATGAACAAATATAGTTATGTTTTCAATGAAAACTATTATACTTGTAATGAATATGGTCATAGATATAAGGACTGTACTTACTCTCCAAGGAGAATAAATGAGGTTTTCTGCTATAACTACAATCAATGGGGACATATATCCAAGTATTGCAAAAGGGACTTTTGGAAAAAGGACTTCCAAGTTTTTGACACCATCAAATGGGAAAGACAAAACCAAGATTCAAAGAAAGGAGTAAGACTCAAAGGAAGAATCCATTTTTGTACAAACTAACCTACATGCTCAGGAGGATGAAAACAAGAAATGGTACATAGATAGTGGATTCTTAAGTCATAGGATAGGAGACAAGATTAATTTTATTTCTCTCAAGAAACAAAATTTAGGTTTAGTAAGGTTTGGTGACAACAACTCTGCTAACATAGTTGGGAAAGGCACTATAAGTTTAGATAATGGTCACACTAAAACTAAAAATATTCTATATGTAAAAGGTTTGAAACACAATCTTCTAAGTGTTAACCAAATGCATAAACAAGTAAATGTTGTGAATGTTCATGATAAAGAGTGTGAAGTGAGAAGCTCCAAGTATATAAAATTAGTTTCAAACATTCACAAGGCAGATAAAAACTTGTATGTGTTCCATGAATACAATAAAGAAAAGTGCTTCATGAATAAATTAGAGGAAAGTTGGCTCTGGCATAGAAGACTTGGACATCTAAACTTTGATAATTTAGTAAGGATTAGTTCAGAAGGACTAGTGAGGCATATTCCTAAAATCACTAAGATTCCTCATACTCTCTGCAAGGCATGCCTTCATGGAAAGCAAGTCAAAATAAGATACAAATCAAAGGAGTATTATACTACAATACCATTGGAGTTGATCCACACAGACCTTTATGGACCTATGAGAACTCAAGGAATCCAAGGTAATAGCTACTTTATCTTATTAATTGATGACTTCACTATAATGACTTGGATATTTTTTCTTAAAGATAAATTAGAATCATTTAGAAAATTTAAAGTATTTAAAACTCTTATTGAAAATGAAAAAAGATAAAAAAAAATCAAGTATGTAAGATCAGATAGAGGAGGTGAATTTTAGTCTTATGATTTTGATGACTTTTATGAGGAACAAGGAATTAGAAGACACTACTTTGCTACTAGGACACCCCAACAAAATGGGGTAGTTGAGAAAAAATAAAACTGTCCTAAAGATGATTAGAACCATGCTTCAAGATTCCAAACTTTCAGATGGTTTTTGAGAAGAGGCTACCAATACTTATATTTATATCTTAAATAGATGCCAAGTTAGATCAAATGGTGATAAGACTCCATATGAGCTATGAAAAAATAGGGAAACTAATGTCAAACACTTTAGAGTGTTTGGGAGTAGTTTTTTTATTAAGAGGAATGAAGAAAATCTTGGAAATTTGACTCAAGATTTGATGAAGGCATGTTCTTGGGTTATTCCTCTATAAATTCTTATTATAGATGTTTCAATAAGATATTCCAAAAAGTTATTGAAATATCTAATGTGAGTGTTGAAGAGGTAGGTGACATCAAGAAGCCCAGCTTGTAGATAATTAACACTACTGAGGATGTTATTTCAAACAATGAAATCATACCTAATCAATCATATAATAAAGAGGAAGAAGTAAGACAAGATACTAAAGCTCCTTATGGGAGAATATAGAAGGATCATCCAGTTTTGCAAGTTATTGGAGATGTGAATACTAGTTTGTAGAACAAGAGGAGAAGATTGATCAATTAGAATCAACTTGACACAACTTTGTTATCCAAGATTGAACCCAAAACTTTCTTAGAAGCTAGCAAAGATGACAATTAGACATTTTCCATAAAGGAAGAACTTGATCAAATAGTAGAAAATGAAACATGTGATTTGGTTCGTAGATTGAAAGACAAAAATGTGATAGGAACTAAGGGGGTTTTTAGAAACAAGATGAATGAGAAAGGAGAGGTCACAAGAAATAGGGCTAGATTAGTGTGTAAAGGATATGTTCAAGTTGAAGGAATAAACTTTGATGAGACATTTTCTCCTGTAGCAAGAATGGAAGCAATTAGACTCTTTATATCATATGCAAGCTTCAAAGTTTTTAAAGTTTACCAAATAGATTTGAAATCTACATTTTTGAATTACAACTTAGATGAAGAAGTTTATATTAAGACACCTGAAGGTTTTTTAATGACAAGTAATTAGGACTATGTTTAAAATCTAAAGAAGGCTTTATATGGTCTTAAACAAACTCTTAGAGCTTGGTATGATAGATTAGACAAGTATCTATTGAGTTAAGGTTTCAAATGAGAGATATTTGATAGTAATTTATATATCAAGATAGATGGTACTCATTAATTACAAGTAGTAATCTATGTTGATGACATAATATTTGGTTTTGATAATGACAATATGAGTAGAGAGTTTGCAGATGTTATGAAGATTGAGTTTGAAATGTCAATGCTAGGAGAAATTTATTTCTTCTTAGGATTAAAAATTAACCAACTTAATGAAGGGATATTCATTTCATAGGAAAAATACATCGAAGATATGCTAATAAAGTTTGACATGTTAGATTGTAAGCCAATGAGTACTCTAATGATCATTGGATGCAAGTTAATTAAGCAAGATGACACACCAAAATTTGATCAAACTTTATATAGATCCATGATTGGAAGTATATTATACTCTACTACTTTTAGGCCTAATATCATGCAAGCAGTGGGACTTGTAGGAAGGTTTCAAGCCGATCCCAAATAATCTCACTTAAAATAAGTCAAAAGGATCTTAAGATATCTTAAGATCATAATAGAGTATGGTTTACGGTACCTTAGGAGTAAAGAATTTAATCTAAATACATACACTAATGAGATTGGGTAGGATGTAGAGATGATAGGAGGAGTACCAGTGGTGGTGTCTTCTTCATAGGTGAATGCTTGGTGTCTTGGATAAGAAAAAAGTAAGCCTTTATATCTCTATCAACTACATAAGTTATGTATATAGTTGTTGCTTCCTATTATACTCAGGTAATGTGGATGAAACAAACCTTGGAAGATTATAAGGTAAGACAAAATGGACCTTATCCTATCTATTTTGATAATACTAGTATAATTAGTATCTCTAATAATTATGTTATGCATTCAAAAACCAAACACATTCCTATTAGATATCAATTATTAAGAGAACAAGTAAGTAATCAAATTGTTAAATTAGAATATATGTCTAAAAAATAATAACTTGTAAACATTATGACTAAACCATTAACAAAGGCCACATTTGAGTATCTAAGACAAGGCTTGGGAGTCATCTCCTTACCCATGAATCATTAAAACGTCATTTGAATAGAGGAGAATGTGTTGTCATATTTATCATGAATAAGGTCTCAGAGTTATGTATATGACAAGTTATGTATGTCATGGTTCCATGAGATTGTTTTTGAAAAGGTTCTAAACCATGATGGCTTGTAGAGGATAAAGGGAAATTGTTTTGTTTCTATGAGATCCATATTCTTTGAAGTGTTGCTAGCAGACCTAATTCATTGAGAAGACTTATTGAAGATGATATTTTTCAAATATAGCATGGAGTTTGGGGGAACTAACTTATATAGTTTAAGAGACTTGAAGAGATGTGAATAATGTTAGGGGGAGCTTTCTCAGCTCTATGAGTAGTTTATCAGGTCCAAAGATCAAAGAAGTCCAAGTTCAGATTGGTGCATGTCAAAGGGGGAGTAAATTGATTCATATGCTTGGAAGTATGTAATTATATTGAGAATATTAATAATATTTAAATTCTTACATAATGTTGAGGAATGTTTGTTGACATGTTGAGAAAGAGACCCTTTGTCATTAATGTCAAAGAGCAAGAAAGATTAAAATGAAGAAGTTCAAATAAGTAAGAAATCATTTTGAGGGTGTTTTGCCATCAATGATAAAGGGGGAGATTATTGTGCATAGTCATTGATGTTTGATAGTGATTGATGTCAAAGAGATCATGTGGTACTAATGCATTAATGAAAAAGTGATCAGTTTGATAGCTTGGAAAGATATGGTACATCTTTAGGTTTTTAAGGATAAAGAAGTTGTAAGGCATTCATAGATGGCTTGGTGAAGTTTTAGTATGTCACTTCATCATTTGGAATGAGAAACATGCATCTTATAGCTTAATAGAATCCAGAACGTCACTACACATCATATAGATATGAATGAACTACTAAGTTTGTGCATTTATTTCTATTACTCAAAAATTCAACCAAGGTCAAAGGATTTCATAGATATGTTGTTTATAGTGCCAAGAAGGTACCCTAAAAATTTGGACTCTTGAAGTGTTTTCTATCTCAGGTTATAAACCTTCAAAGTTACTCTTACAGACTGTGATGGGCCAAAGACCATCAAGTTTAACTACATTGAAGTCTGAAGTCACTAGTTAGTTGATTTAATGGTGAGCATTCATTGTCTAGATCTTGATCTAATGATGCATATTTAGTCAAAATGTCAAAGAGTATAATATTGCATGCATTGGTGACAAGTGTCACAATCTCATTGAGTTGATAGAATATCAATGGTTCATAGGTGTTTATATAGATAAAGATTGATGGTGTGGGTTGAGTCAAAAGTTAAATGTGCAGAAGGCATGTAGAGCTACCAAGTGTCATAGTCATAGAAGCTCTGATTTATGATCAATAGTGAGATTTATGAGATAAATATTGAGCTACTCAATGGAGATCAACAATGTGTATTTTTCCACAATTTATAGGAAGCATGAGATGAGGTTAAGGTGCTCACTGTTTAGTGTCTGAATAGTGACCGTTGGAGTTTAAATATTCAAGTTAATGAGGGAAAACTAGTGCTTAGTTTTTGAGATATATCTTTTGATCCAGGATGAATTTATTGATGTAGTAAAAATCAAATTTGTAGAGGACTTAAAGGTGCATCTAGAGAATCTAATTATAAGGTTTAAATGTTTGTATAGTCAAAGCTATGGAGCTTCAAAGTTGACTATTTATTTGTTCATGGTGATAGTATGTACAAAATAATGTTTGAGCAATTTGTTCTTTAGTAGAAGAATGTTTTGGCAAGAGAAATAACCTGAAGATATCTTATAAATCATATGGAGTGGACCCATGTATTTTTAAGTGATCATATATTTGAAATTTACTTGATGAAGTGCTAAATGGGTGAATAGGTCTCCATAAGACCTATAAGGGCTATTAAGGCCTATTTGAATGGTGTAGATTCTTAAGTGTGACCCATAGATGTTATGGCTAAATTTTGACAATGTATTTGAGCTATGATTAGCATGATATATGTCTTAAGGGTTAAGGCAAGTATAATGGCTGACCTAAAAGTTGTTATTCATGGAGACTCTATAAATGGTGGAGACCAAGGCAATGGTTTCTAAACTTGTATGTGAATACATTGAGAGAGCAGAAGATAGAGATGAAGGAAAGAGATTAGAGAGTGTGTGCTTAGTGGATGGAATGAAGTACATAATAGATTGAGGATGAGTGAAGAAGACCATAAAGATCTAAAGGGGTGTTTGGATGCATTGTTTGTATGAGCAAGTTTGAGTATATGTGAAGAGTTTAAAAGAGCACTATTATACATTATTTATCTAATTAGATTGATATGCAATTAGAGTTATAGAGCTATTGATTTCATAGGTGTTTTGTGGGTGCTCAACATCTAGAGCAAGTGGGTGCTTTTTTATACTTAGGGATGGGTGCTCCTTGTGAAGTAGGTGCTTCCATAAAAGGTCTCATGTTTGTAATCATCTTATAAGACAAGTAGTCCATGCATTCATAGGCTTGAGATTGTATTTTATTCCCCAAGAGGGTTTCCCATGTAGGTCTTGTGTTATGTGTGTGATCTTGCATCATCTTGCTCATTCATTGTTATTAACATCTGGTATGCTTTATTAATGATTATTGTCATTGATTAAGAATTTTAAAGGATTACAATTGAAGTTTGAAATATCTTGCATCACTGATTCACCCCCTTAATGATTGTACCTCCAAAAAAGATATTAATGCTATACCTTAATTTGAATAAAATCAACTATTGAGGCATTATGGTATATAACCTAAACCTATCAACTATTTTCAAATGTGTAAGTTGATATTATAGAGTTGTATTGAGAAATATTATTATCTCTTAAAAAAGAAATAACAAGCTTGAGACTTACTCCCATGAAATAAATCAATATAAACCCATCTCTATTCAAGATTGAACTTATGTAATAAGTCTACAAGACAAAAATAACCTAGGATAGTCGTTAATATGAGATATTTCTTAGTAACATGATCATAACTTTGACAATGAAATAAGATATGAGTCCTTTGAATTTGTGAAATGAAAATTGGGAATGAATCTTTCATTAGAACTCAAAAAAACATTATTTATGTTTAATAATTTATGCCTTTGATTTTTATTAAGAAATGACCCATCATGGTGTTAATAATCTCTATTACTTGGGGGAAAAGGTACATTTTTTATGGATAATAAATAAGCCAATGCAATGAGAATATCCAAATCATATCACATCATAGATAGGCACACAACATGGCTTAAGCTTAAGATAATTATCAATATGCTTCCACACAACCTCATATATCTGTAATTCTTGTATATACTATAGGGCCTTCCCATGTCTTAACCCCCATAAGTGTATGGCACCATTTGTCATAATATATAAAGATAAAATAATTCATATTTTTCTCATTGATATACATTTAACATCAATGAATTTGAGTTTCACATGTCAAAAAAAGGAAAAAAAATTACAAATTTTTTAAGAATGAACAATTATTCACATGACTACATAATTTACCCTATGATTATACAATTTATGACCATAAAGTCCCAATTTGGAGCATGGAGATGATTTCCAAAGTGTAGATCTTTAGAAGTGGGGTAAAATTATTCCATTATTTATCTGAGTGTATTTGAAATCTACAGAAAGGAAGGATAAATGAAAAGGTTTGGGTTTCAAATTACTCATGAATCACATCTTTTCACCTTGACTTGAATTACATCCTAAATCTTGTGGATGAAACAACTTATGAGGAATGCATCAAACATGCCTTGAATTTGAGGAAGGAGTTTTTCAATCTCGATATAATATTCCTTAATGATGCCAATTTTTCAAAGTTGTGTCAAATGAGCTCTAGAGAGAATGTAAATCCACATGATTACAAGTGAGTGGATGTTGGTTTTAACCAAAAATGCTTCCTACACTCAAAATTCCATAAAATACCCTTTTTTCTTTTTTTAATAATTTTTTTTATAACACAATAGTAGTCACTAAAACTAAGATAAATTTCACAATACTAAATGAAATCAAAAAAATTAAACTTTTTTAAAAATTTGGAAATGAAGCTAACAAAAAATAAAAAATGTTTGGCTTGCTTTGTTACAATTTTAGAATAGTATGTAGAATACCAGTCATGATTTTGAGGGTAGAAAATAGAAATCTGCACTTTTAAATTATATATTTTGGCTTCAAATTGTAACTGGCTTCACAAAAGCTACACTATAAAAATTATAATCACCCACTCATCTCTTAACAAAACACATCTCTCAACCCTACAAAACAAAACCACTCATGATCTACTTTGTTACTACCTTGCAAATACCTACATAAAATTTACACTCCACAATAATGAAATACCTAAACCATAAAATCAAATCAAATCTCTTCTCCTACAATAGAAAATAAACACAATTTCTATCCACTTTATGATTATCAGGATCCCATTAAGGCATGGTAAGAGCATACAGTGAACAAAACTACAAACTAGTACTTGTATAACATCTTAGAAAAAAATTCATGAAAATGGCCCTAGAAAGAGATTTGATACCAAATGTTAAGAACCTATAGACTCATAAATAGAATAAACACATATATTATAACATAAATTAAAATATTCCTTTTTGGTGGAAGGAATAACTCCATAATCACTTGCCACTTAGAGGGGGCTACCACCTTATTAGAACATTTGACTCTAATTGATATATTTTTCTTGGATGCATTACAATAGTCTATGCCCCTCTATTTATACTATTATAATCTATCCCACTCTATGTTTCTATGAATGTGTTATTATTATTACTATTCCTTATTATTTACTACTATTCATTCTACTACTATTCTACCCCCAATATACAATATATACCCCTACCTAGGTATATTACATATCTATACATAAAACATCAATATCACATGCAACCTTATCATGTTTCAAAATGTATGCTAACATTCTATGATATATGCAAGGAAATAAGCATGTAATCATTGATAAACATTTTCATAACAACCATATCATCATGTTTGATAACATACAATAGTTAGGAACCCTCCATGTAAAAAATATTAGAGATATACATGTCATATATGAGTCACATCTACCCATGCGAAAAGGTAATAAATACAAGAATATACATAATCCACAAAGGGAAAGATAACCAAGGCTTATAAAATTTGACATCGTTCAAGAAATAATAAGCCTAATGCTAAAGCATAAGAAGGAAATGGTGGATAGAACCCCTGAATAAATTAGATTTCAATAAAATTGGGCCCTATAAGAATAATGATATGAAAACCTAAATAAGGATTGAGTTCATTGAAAAACATTATGCAAAAGGCACATAAGTTTTCAAAACACTACTTTAACCACATAAAATGGGATAACATAATAAACTCTAATCTAAATATAGTAAATACAATAAATAAATCATTTCCTATGTAAAATAATGAAGATAAATGAAAGTACCTTAAAATGGGAATTGGCAAGAGAAGATGATAGATAAATACCTGATTTTAGACTCACTTATATTTTGATAGTCTTAAAAGTATGGAAATGAAGGTCCTAAAAAACTACATAAGAGCATATAGAAAGCATGTTTTAATTTGATATTGACCATAATTACATTATATGATACATATAAGAATAAAATAAAAATACTCCAAAATTGATAGTCCTCTAGAAATTGGTCAACCTATTTTGATAATGATCATGCAGATCCATGTGCTCTAAATTTTTTGAAAACCCTTCATCAGTAGAAGATGCCAAAAAACCTCCTTTATATGAGTGAATCTATGTATGCATTTGTCAAAATTATTTCTCCTTGACTAGAGCTCAAGTCCACACTTTCTAGGTCATTAAAAAATTGTGTTTTGTTCAAGATAAAGGACTTTGAAAGTCTTCTCTTATAGCAATATTCATAAGTGACCAACATAGTTGTACTAGGAAAATTTGTTTGTAACTTAATCTTGTACATCATTTTAAACTTGTAAATAAAGGTAATGAACTTGTCTATGAAATGATCTTGACAAAACTTATCTTGTGTGATGAAGAAGATATTATAAAATATCAAGCTACTTTGTTGGTGGGACATCATTCTGGTTTTCTAATGATATCCCACCGCCTTTTAATCTAGAAATAAATTACTTTAATATTATTAATGAGGTTTTCTAATGGTTATATTATCCACCTTTTCTTTAAGTTAAATATGCATATTTTAAGGATGATTCTTTATATGAAGATATTAATGCTACAACTCACTTTGAATAAAATCAACTATTAATGCATTAGGGTTTATAAACTAAACCTATCAATTATTCTCAAATGTCTAAGTTGATAACATAGAGTTGCATTTAGGAAAATTAATAGCTCTTAAAAAGAAACAATAAGCTTGAGACTTACTCCCATGAACTAAATCAATATAAACCCATCTTTGTTCAAGATTGAATTTATATAAGAAGTTTATGAGACAAAAAGGACCTAGGAAAATTTGATAAGATGAGATATATCTTAGTAACATGCTTACAACTTTGACAATGAAATAAGATATGAGTTCCTTGAAATTTTGAAATGAATGTTAGGTTATGGAGCTAAAAGCTTCACTATTATGCAAATGGAGGAGGTTGCTGAGTGTCACAGTAACCGACATCAGTCAGGACAACCGATGTTGGTCAGGACAACTGACGTCGGTCAGGGGTAGACCAAAAGTTGTCGACATCAGTCATTCATCAACTGACGTTGGTCATCTCCAGACAGACAGGAACCGGCGTCAGTCACCTATGCATTTCCAAAACTGTTAGTTAGACGAACAGATAGTTTGACGAACAGTCAGTTTGCATGTAAAGACTAATTTTAGTCTTGAGTCTGCATTTCTAATTATTGTTTGTTTTGGGATCTATTTAATAGACCCATGGGGCTATATTGTAATGAAGGACTAATGACGAGATCCTTCCAAGTGTAATATAAATTGATCTGCAAGAGTGCAAGATCAGGGAGATCTACATGGTAAGCAAGGTCAGTTGATCTATAGTGTAGCAAGATCAAGGAGATCTATGGGTGTGTGTGTGTGCAAGGTTAGTTAGATCTATGGGGTAGCAAGGTCAAGGAGATTTGAAACACAATAAGGAGCAAGATCAAGAAGGTCTACTTGGTGGACTGGAAGTAGGCAACAACAACCATTGGGTTGATTGTCACTGACTGGTGGAGGGAACAACTCTGTGTTTGAGTTGGTTGTAATTGATTGAGAGAGAGAACTCTTGAGGGAGAATTACTATACGCCCAAGAGGTTTGAGAAGAGTGAGATTTCTTCATTGTATTTCCTTTTGGAAGAGTGTTAATATAGATTGTATTATTTCTCGTATCTCATATTCTGTGTTGTTTCTGAATTCTAGTTACTTACTACTTCTGGTTTAATTCCATGTTTAGTTGCTTATACAAAAGTAATCAATTGTACTCTCAGAGTAGAGTAGGGATCCTGACAGTTGGTATCAGAGCTTTGTGTTCTAAATCTTGACAGTTGGTTCAGATCTTGGTTCACTAACACCTTGGTTTTAGAGCTATGTGTAGATCCTAACAAGTGGTATCAGAGCTTTGTGTTGTGGATCCTAACAAGTGGTATCAGAGCCAGGTTCGAAGTAGGTTAGTGTTTGTTGATTATAGGTCACTCACAAGGGTTTTTGTTCGAGTGGGAGTAAAGCAATGGCAAAAGAAAGTAAGCTAAGCATGGAGAAATTCAATGGCAAGAATTATCAATTATGGAGGATGCAGATAGAAGGTTATTTGTATTATGGAAAGAAAGGGCATGCAAAGAAAGAGTGTTGGTTGAAGGATATCAAAGAAAATCAGCATGAAGATAAAGAAGAAGCAAAAGTTGCAGGTATTGTTGCATAGGATGCTCTTATATTTTCTTTGGATAATAAATTAGAATCTTGGGTTTTAAATTCTGGTGCCTCTTTCCATGCAACCCCAAATAGAGAATTTTTCAATGATTATGTCCATGGAGATTTTGGAAAAGTTTATTTAGGGGATGATGAGCCTTGTCAAATTGTTGGCAAAGGAAAAGTGTAGCTGAAATTGTAGAATGGAAACACATGGGTGTTGAAGGATGTCATGCATGTACCCATCCTGAAGCAAAATTTGATTTATGTAGGAAAGTTGGGTGATGAGGGTTGCACAGTAACTCTCATAGTAGAATCTTGGAAAGTTTCCAATGGTGCACTTATTTTAGCAAGAGGTAAGAAAGTAGGTACACTTTATCTATCTACTTGTATTACTGATTCTCCTTCTGTTTTATCTACTTCAGATGTAGATACAAAGATGTGGCCCTGTAGGCTTGGTCACATGAGTGAGAAGCAAATGGATGTTCTTAAGTCAAAAGGTATGCTTTCAGATTTGAAAAGCATAGATTGAGATTCCTGTAAGCAACAAAAGAAAGTGAGGTTTCTTGAAACTGGGTCAACAAAGAAGGGAACTTCTATTAGAGGATCACAGTATTGTATAAAGAGGAAATATGATGTTTTTGACAAAGTTAAGAACTAGAAAGCCTTGGTTTTCAAGGAGAAGATGATGGATAGAGATCAGCTCAAGAGGCTAAATAATTCTAAGTAGGGCAGTGTTGATTTAGACAAAGTTATGATCCAAAATGGGCTCGTAGGTGAAACTCATCACTCATAAGAAAACACAGATACCGACGTCAGTCAAGTGAGAACTGATGTCGAACAGGCAGGAACTAACTTCGGTCATGTGTAGACTGAAGTCGGTGATGTCGGGCAGGTGGACACCAACGTCAATGATTAGGAGGAATCGACATCGATCAGGTGTAGAGCGAGGTCAGCCAGAGGTGACCGAGATCGGTCACTGTTAGAATGAATTTTGGGTGGACAACAAGCTGTCAAAGAGTCTTAAACACCCATATGGAGGTTTAAAGGGGTAATTAAGCCTCAAATTCATTATTCCCCTTCTTTATACTACTTGTTGCTCACTGATGGTCAAGAACCAGGAAGTTTTGAAGAGGCAATGCAGGTAGAATCTAGAAAATAGTGGGAGCATGGCATGAATGAGGAAATTGATTCCTTGGAAGAGAACCAAATGTGGGATTTGGTAGAGTTGCCAGCTAGGATGAAAGCACTAAAATATGAATGGATTTATAGGTTAAAGAAAGGAGAGAATGGACAGGTGAGACAGAAGGCTAGGTTATATGGTCTTGAGCAAGCTATAGGACAATGGTGTTTAAGGTTTGATAGGTGTATGATAAAGCATGGCTTTAGTCAATGTCAATGTGACCATTGTGTTTATTTTACCAGGTTGAATAATATTAGCTACATTATCTTGTTATTGTATGTAGTGTATATGCTTGTTGTAGGGTCACACATGCAGGAGATTATTGAGCTAAAGGTAAAATTAGTTTAGAGGTTTGCCATGAAGGATTTGGAAGTAGCAAAGAAAATCCTTGGCCTGATTATTTCTAGAGACAGGGAAAGTCACAGGTTGATTTTGTCTCCAGAGGATTATGTGAATAAGGTAGTGGAGAGGTTCAATATGCAGGATGTAGAACCGGTTAACACACCTATGGTTGGACAATTCACAGAACCGTGTCCTAATTCACATGATGAGGTTGAGTACATGAGTACTAGACTTGATATTGCCCAAGCAGTGGAGTTGTTAGCAAGTTTATGGCCAATCCAGGAAAGGAGCACTGGAAAGCAGTTCAGTGGATTCTCAGGTATCTGAGAGGGACCAGCAGTAGGTTTTCATGCTATGCAGGGTCAATTACTTCTCTACATGGGTATGTAGATTCAGATATGGTAGGTTACTTGGATGATAGGAGAAGCACCACATGATATGTGTTCATTGTTGGTGGAATGGCGGTTAGCTATATTTTAGAGTTGCAGAAGGTTATTGCAGTCACAGAGGCTAGTAAGGATAAGAACCTTGCAGATATGTTAACAAAGTTGGGAACAAAGGAGAAGTTGAATCTTCATTCAACTTTTATTGGTCTTCAAGACTGAACTTGAAGAGGGATACAAGCCAGGAAACAAATTAGATGATGTACAGGTATAGGTACAGGTGCAGCTGTTTATCTCCAAGTCAGAGATTGTTAGGTTGTGGAGCTACAAGCTTCATTGTTATGCAAATGGAGGAGGTTTTTGAGTGTCATAGTAACTAACGTCAGTCAAGACAACTAATTTTGGTCAGGGGTAGACCAAAAGCTGTTGACATTGGTCATTTATTAGCTGATGTCGGTCATCTCTAGATAGACAGGAACCGACGTCGATCACCTATGCATTTCCAGAACTATTAGTTAGATGAACAGTTAGTTTGATGAACAATCAGTTTTTATGTAAAGACTAATTTTAGTCTTGAGTCTAAATTTCTAATTATTGTTTGTTTTGGGATCTATTTAATAGACCCATGGGGCTGTATTGTAATGAAGGACTAAGGATGAGATCCTTCCAAGTGTAAGATTAGTTGATCTGCAAGAGTGCAAGATCAGGGAGATCTACATGGTAAGCAAGGTCAGTTGATCTGTGGTGTAGAAAGATCAAGGAGATCTACGGGTGTGTGTGTGTGTGTGCAAGGTCAATTAGATCTATGGGGTAGTAAGGTCAAGGAGATCTGCAACACAACAAGGAGCAAGATCAAGAAGGTCTGCTTGGTGGACTGGAAGTAGGCAACAACAACCATTGGGTTGATTGTCACTGACTAGTAGAGGGAACAACTCTATGTTTGAGTTGGTTGTAATTGATTGAGAATTATTGTACGCCCAAGAGGTGTGAGAAGAGTGAGATTTCTTCATTGTATTTCCTTCTGGAAGAGTGTTAATATAGATTGTATTATTTCTCGTATCTCATATTCTGTGTTGTTTCTAAATTCTAGTTACCTATAACTTCTAGTTTAATTTCATGTTTAGTTGCTTATACAAAAGTAATCAATTTTACTCTCAGAGTAGAGTAGGGGATCCTGACAGTTGGTATCAGAGCTTTGTGTTCTAGATCTTGATAGTTGGTTCAGAGCTTGGTTCACTAACACCTTGGTTTCAGAGCTATGTGTAGATCCTAACAAGTGGTATCAAAGCTTTGTGTTGTGGATCCTAACAATGAAAATTGGGAATGAAACTTTCATTTTAACTCAAAAAAACATGATTAATGTTTAATAACTGATGCCTTTGAATTTTAGTAGGAAATGACCTATCATGGTGCCAATCATCTCTATTACTTAGGGTGGAAGGTAACATTTTTATTGATAATAAATAATCTAATGCAATGAAAATATCCAAATCGTATCACATCATAGGCAAGCATGCAACATGGCCTAAGACAATTATGTATATGCTTCTACACAATCATATAGCCCCAATTCTTGAATAGATTTTTAGTAGGAAATAACCTGTCATGGTGCAAATCATCTCTATTACTTGGGGGGAAGGTGACATTTTTTATGGAAAATAAATAATCTAATGCAATGACAATATCCAAATCATATCACGTCATAGGTAGGCTTGCAACATGGCCTAAGCCAAGTATCTATATGCTTCCACATAATCATATAACACCAATTCTTGGATAGATTATAGAGCCTTCCCATGTCATAACCCTCACAGATGTGTGGCACCATTTGTCACAATATATAAAGATAAAATAATTCACATTTTACTTATTGATATACATTTAGCATTAATGAATTTGAGTGTCATAGTAAAATAAAAAGGAAAAAAGTTACAAAATTTCCAAGAATGAATAATTATTCTCATGACCATATAATTTCACCCATGACTATACAATTTATGGCCATATAGTCCCAATTTAGAGCATGGAGATGATTTCCAAAGTTTAGAGCTTTAGAAGTGGGGAAAAATTATTCCCTTTCATATATGAGTGTATTTTAAAAATTCATAAAGGAAGGATAAATATAAAGGTTTGGGTTTTAAATTACTCATTAAAAGCACGTGATAAGTTGATGTGGTTGTCACTTGTACACAATCCAATCTATTTTTAAAAACTCTCTCTAGTCACCCAAGGTATTCCTCTCTCAGATCTATGTTTTTAAAGATAAATGTTAAGAATAAAATAATACTTTGTACACTTATCAAATTGCAAGATGTGTGATTTTGTGAGGATGTGTGAACAAATGTTGTTATAGAGTGGTGTTAAAACATGAATTTCATCATTTTTTTGTATAACATCTCATCAGTTTATAGATATTATCTATTTATGATGTCTAAATTTGTATGTCATTATACTATATAGAAAATATCACTAATTTATCTTAAGATCTATTTTAATCTTAGGTGGGGAAACCATAGTCTATATTTATTTATTTTTTATATTCTAATTATTGTTAATGTTAGTGTAAATAGGACTATACACAATGATAGGTATTGGGGGCCCAACATTAACATGGTACCTCACTTGAATTCTTGATGACTTAAAACATATAATTGAGAGGTGGTTTGAATCTAGGATATGTCATGCTTATGTTCAATAATGATTACATAACATATTGATTTTAGTGCTTTAGATTTTTATAGTTTTTATTTTTATTTAGAGTTGACCCATGCATGTATATAAAAAGGAAGAATATTTTTTGCAAGATTAATAGGTAGATTGTATTTTTTATCAAAATATTCAAGATCAAAAAATATTGTATCCATAACATGCCTTATTTACTTTGATATAGATGTAAAAATGCATCAAAGTGGGACAAAATGTAAACACCTTAAATGGCCACTAAGCATTTATTAATCATCAAATTGCATGAATTTAAATTACTTATTTATTTGTTGATTATTATTCTAAATTAGGCATTATTAGTGATTTTTATGGTTTTTTATCATGTCTCCTCTTCTCTCTCCTACCTTTCTCTCTCCTTGAATTTTGTGGGTCTTATATGTTGTATGTTTGGGGTTGTTGTGTACCTAAAAATAAGATATATTTGTGTGCTTACTTAGCATTATTTATATTACATTATATTTTAGGTGCCTATAGTTAGTGAAGGGTTAGGCCATGAGTTACCCATGGATTAATTAGCATTTCTAGTAGTTGAATGCAAAAAGGTGAAACATCCTAAAGAATATATCTTTTTACAATATTTACTTAATGCAATAGATAGCCACCATTGTGTCAGATCTTTTGTGTTACAATTTGATTTGTAGGTGCAGTTTACCCTTTGGGAATTAGGAGCTCCCATATCCCCATTTATTAATATTTTTACTATATATTTTGTAGTTATATTTTCTATTGTTATCTCAGATGCAACAAGTGGTATCAAAGCTTCAGTCAATCTTTTTTATATGCATCCACTACCCAAATATCAAGGAGAGTTTACTTAAGAAAAAACTTAAATTTCATGACCAAAGAGGAGATGAAGGAGTTATTTGATTATTATTTTTAGAAACTTCCAAAAGATATGTATTCATTAAGAAAACAAATGTTGATATTTTGGCCTCATAGGCCAAATGTCAACCCCCTATATTTGAAACTTTTGGTGATCATTGTTTTAGCTTACTTTTGATGTCTCCTGGCATGGTCATGTCTTCTTTATCCCGATGAGAGTCTTTGGATATTTATTGATAATTTCATGTTGTGTCATCATTTATGGTTTCATGAGTGTCTTAAATCTTATGATATTATGTTAGGTTTCATAATGTCTTTGAGCAAGAAATATGATTGTCAAAGGTCTTGAAGATCTAATGAGCATTTAGCCTATTTGAAGAGCATGTGGTATTTGGAAATATGAAGGTGTTTCAAGTAATTTTTGTGGGGGAAATATGATATTAATAATGTATTCAAGGTTCCTTATCAATGATGTATTCAACTAAGTCCCCTTAACCCCTTCATTACCCCTCCTAAGTCATTACTCAACCCTCAAACCCCCTCATGATCTTATATCACCTTGTTGAATCTTAGGAAAGGGGAATATATTGACTAATTACATTTAAAGGGACCTAAACTATATGTTATCCATGCCAATATACCTTTCATATGCATTTCATACCATGTAGAATATTTTTATGACCCACCCACAGCTTTTCATTAGCCAAGTGGGCCCCATGTGGCATTTTATGGCTTCTACACTTCCATCCAACATTTATCCTACTTCAAATTAGATTATTATTGCATGATAATCCTCATTTGATCATAATATGGCATTGAAATGTCTGAACTTGGAGTAAATGAGGGAGAAACATAATGTTTTGACAATTTCTACACATTATACGAATTGTACCATACAACAGAAGATCAAAGGTTGAAATATTATTTTATGTCTGATGTCCCTAAATTTTTTTAGGTCAAATGGATTCCATTAAATCCCAAAACCATTTTTTACATCTTCAGTCTTTCTTTGCAAGCTTGGACATCTCCTTAGGTTCTTAATTGTACCATATGAGAGAGAGAGAGAGAGAGAGAGAGAGAGAGAGAGAGAGAGAGAGAGAGAGAGAGAGAGAGAGAGAGAGAGAGAGAGAGAGAGAGAGAGAGAGAGAGAGAGAGAGTCAAGGTCCTAGCTCTTGGACATAATAATTATATTCAAATAGCTTTCAATAATGAGTAGGTATCTAAATATTAATCTCCCCAACTTTATAAACCTTCCTTAAGAAGTTAAGGAATATTTCTGCACTTCACAACTACACAAACCATTTTCAAGACAATAGTTTCCATGAAATTTTATCTAGTTTGCTCAATCCAATGACTTATTTTGTTGTCTCAATTATTTTATGAGCCTTTCATGGAAATTGAAACATTTATCTCAAATGTGTGACCACATAATAATGGACAACCTTCAAGTCTAACCACTATGTGGAGCCTACAAGAAAATTGTGCAATGAACTAAAGTTTTCATGTCTTTTCAAGAGTTTTAAGTTGTGTGTTAAAGTTTGCAAAGGTTTATTTATGATTATAATGCCTTATTTATTAAATTTAAAGATCTAATATCCCTTTATACCTCATATTTTCTTAAATAAATAAGATGTATACACAAGTAAAGCCCATTGTCACAACACTATCGGTAGTCCAAAGATACCTATAGAACTTCAAAAGGGACCTTAAAAGCATTAAAAGATGGTATTAAATGGTAATGGAGGTCCATTATGTCCTTTTCCACAATATCTCCAGATTCATTTCAGAATTAAAATGGCATAAAGACCACACCTCCTTATTCTTAACTCACAGTCCCTTTTTAATAGAATTTAAGTTCTCTTTGGGAAAATTAAGGTGTTTGGATTTTTTGAGATTTCATGTTTAGACTCTGTATGATTTGTCCATGCCTCCAAAACTTCATGTTGGCTAAGAATGTGTCTAAGGTTTCCCAAGGTGTATGAGAATGTTCTTAGAGGGATTCTTTCCTATCATTTCTTATCCTTTCTATACCACTATCATTTCACTATCTTCATTGCCTTATACTGTGTTTTCCACCCTTTTTTTAATCATCAACACCTTTATCACTCCATCCCCATCTCTCTCCACCCACCCATCCTTAATATTAAGATTATATCATAATATATGAGAATATCCATCCTTTATGACCTTTAGAATTCATGAGATTATATAAAGGTGGAACTCATTTGGTCATAAACCCTGCTAAAGAGACTTCATTAACACCTACAACCAACCATAAGGACACCTAAAAAAAAGTATAAGTAAGGAGGAACTATGATGAATCCTAAGCAAGCACCCAATGCTAAGTCATCCCCATAAGTGGTTCAAATAAAAAATTACCCTAAGTGACACTTTCGGGACTGTCTTAGTCTGTACAACATGATATGCACCTCCTTGATGGCTACATTTGAAGGGACAGTCAAGGTCTGGGTCTCAAGTTTGAAAAGACATGAATTGATTCAAAATGAATAGTGGGGATTTAAGTGCATGATGGAAGTGTTGAGGTGGATCATTACCCTGTACTCAACAAGTCTCCATCTTCATTACAAGACAAATGAATACTTATAGTAGAACCTACAACCACCTTTATTAGCTTAGGCTTGGTGTAGGAAAGAATTTGAATAGAAGGTTAAATTTTACAAGACCATGGAGTCTCTTATAGGTATTTAAGGTGATAATGGTTCTAAGAGGTTCAATACCTAAAATTTAAAAGACCTTAACTCCTCAAGCAATACCCTAGCATAGAGTCTATAGTTATCATGTTAAGGGTTAAAATGAAAGATGTAGAGGACAAATTTGAGAACTTCATATTCATCACAAAAAAAATTGAAGATCAAAAGGAGTCATTAAGAAAGATTTAAAGTGGTAAATAGGTTTAGTTTAACCTTATATAGGCTTGAATTTTAGTCTCTATAGACATATATAGTCAGTTTATGAAAAGTAATGAAGTTAAGTTATAGAGATTAGGGGCCATTATTGAGGTAGTTAGTGAAATGGATATATATATGAGGAAATTTATCAAATTAAAGATACTATTTAATGCCCATAACAACTATGTGAAGTACGATTTACTACCCCACCCAGTCAAGAGGTCAAAAGGCAACACCTACAGGATATAGAAAAACACTAACTCAAACAGGCTTGTGCAAATTAGTCAATGAGCTCATATTTGAAAATGAAGGAAACTTAGCATTAAAAAACCTAGTAAATGGCATTAAAATTGTATTTAAGCTCCTATAATGAAGTAAAAAATATTAGAACATAGCTGCTAAGGTTTTCACGTCCATGAGTGTGTTTCAACCCTAAGAGACTATAGGTATAATATGTAGGGTTACATTGATTCAAGATTTAGCATGGGTAATGTGACCAACACCAAGACTATGAAATATGTTTTGAAGTTTCTTAATAATTACACTAAAGGGGTAAAATTATTCTATAGCTCCACCCTCACCCAAATACACATACAAGATGTGAAATCTAGGGTTTCTAGTAGAATGTAGTCAACTTGCCCTAAGAGGGCACTCAAGATGCATATGGAGAAATCAGAGAGTCATAGACAAAGTATAAAACTAGTAAGGTATTATAAATATTCATGAAGATATCCTCAATTCATTTAGTGAGTTTGGATCTTAGAGAACCCATAGAGGAAATGTCTATGGACCTCTTAGGGTCAAATTAGGCCATTCACCCCCCAAACCCTATAGGATACAAGACATATAAAAGAAGAGATATTGATGGAATATAATATGAATATAATGATGAATTAAATCACATGAAAACACCATCATGATCTTATAAACTCCTATAGGTAGTGTTGAGGGATACACTCAAGGATTCCCCACTCAACCATATAGTTGTAGGCAGGATAAGGCTAGTTTAGACCAAAATGGTCATTTAAAGGCCTTAACAAAATGATTAAGCCTTAAATTTTGGAGGATAAGTACCTAATGAGTGATAAAATTCATACATACTCTTTTATTGGTTAGACAAATAGTGGGTATACCCATTTTTTTATCTCAGACCAAGATAGGTCTAGGCAAATAGTCAGGGGGTTAAATAGATAGAACTCAATCTTGGAAGAGCTTAAAAAACCTATGAGGCCCATAAATGGTCCTAAAAATGAGACAAATTATTCAAAATCATTAAATATATTTTATGAATTTAATATGCTGATACACAATCAAATACCATTGATCACAGGTCAAAAAGATAGGCTTAAGGCCTAGTTGTAGACCCTAAAGCCACATCAAAACACTTCCAAAGATCTATAGTTAATTAAAAATTTATGTGGAGAATATTAAGATGTTTTAGATATGATATAGGATATTTAAGATGCAGAAAAGTGGAGAAAAGATTAGAAAAACCTCAAAACTTTGCTTAAAGTACTCAAACATGCACACAGGTAGTTTGAGGACTAACTTTTAAAGTTCACCCACTCCACCTCAAGAGGTTTATGAAAAAATTATATTGGTATGTTTTAGGTACCACCTATACAATTTAAATCCATGATAGGTTAATTGGAAATGGGAGGATAATCTTCATGAACAAATGTTAAGGAACTAGGCACTCAAAAACGACCTGTAGACCACCCTAGGGTCACCTTTAGACGTCCATATCTTCATCCATCCTTTGCATGGGAGTATAATAAATTTAGGAAAGTTGAGTAGGTCTATTCCCTAGATATTAATTCTATTTTTTTATATCTTGGACTTCTTTAATTCATAAACTATCCTTAAGACTCCTAAACCTCCCTAAAACCCTAGGTAGACCCAGTTTGAGAAAACTTGGCATTTTAGCAACCTATCACACTGAAATGGATTGGTAAGATTATATAAGGTAAAGATCACTAAAATGGGATCCAATTGATGGTACTTGATTGTATGAAAATTATACTATTAGGAATAAAATATAAATGAATGCAAAACTATTCAATAGAATCATAATAACAAGATCTATAAACAGAGATGCATAAAGAATAGAAAATATGCATGCACAACAAGAAGACTAGATTTAACATGGTTCACCCAATGTGGTATACGTCCACAAATAAACACTTGATAATATTTTATTACAATCCAAAAGGGTACAATCCACTCTCAGATCAGTCTTCTTATAATTATAATGCATAAATATTATTTAGAGCTGTGTTTTATAAACCCTCCTAAATTTGTACTTGAATTTACACTCTCTATCTTTTAAAATTTCTCTAACATAATAATATATTATATGTAGTACATATATTTATACTAAATTATGGTACACATCATCATTTACCCATATTATATAGGCATATGATTTCAATGCATCAACGCATGTCTACAATGTTAACACCTACATTGCCTAGATGCTTACTTGCATCACATCGACACTCGATCATATCATGTTGATGCTTGAACACATCATGCTAGAGTTCACACATAATTATCCTATAATTTACCCATAAGCATCACAATTTTTACTAGAAATTGCATCCTAGCATTCACCCATAGCTGTATCCTAGTGTTCACTCATAGTTGTATCCTAACATTCACCTGCTATTACACTCCATGTTGGCATTCATCTGGAGGACTCAGACATTCATACATAATGTGATATAATTAGTAAATGGGATCCACAACATAAAAATATCCCACTTGGATATTGAATTCCTCTGAGTAGGTTTCTCAACCCTCCACTATCAATTATGAAGGCTAACCAAAACTGAACATAACTTTAGTTTCTCCCTTGTGACCACCTTGCTCATCATGTCTACAGGATTATGACTATTATGAATATTCTCTAGATTTAACTTCTCTTCCTCCAAAGTTGTCTTGATGAAATGGTTCCTTAACTATATATTCTTTCTCCTAGAGTGGAAAACAACATTATTTTTTAGATCTAAATATCACTATATAGCTTCCTTTCCTCCTGCTTATGCCCCAAATCTTCAAGAAATTATTGTAACCTAACTATCTCTTTGCTTGCCTCTATGCCAGCAACATAATTAGCCTTTGTGGTTGAAAAATCCACAAGTTTTTGTAGTCATGAAATCTATCTCACCACTCTGTCACCTATAGTAAATACATATCTTGATGTACTCCTCCTACTGTCTAATCTTTGGCCATGTCTGAATCTACATAACCATGAAAAGTGGTGTCTAATCCACCATAGCTTAAAATGATCCCCATAGTCCCTCTTAAATACCAAAGGATCTATTTCACTACCTTTCAATGTTCTCTACCTGGATCACTCTTGTACCTACTTACTACTCCCACATATAAGCAATATTTGGCCTAGTGCACACCATAACATACATCAAGCTACCAACAATTGATGTGTAAGGTACATGTGACATCTGGATTTTCTTCTCCTCTATTTTGGGACACTGCTCCTTTGATAACTTGAAATGGAATTCCAAAAGAGTCCCAACTAGTTTATTATCCTACATACTAAACCTTTTCAAGACCTTTTTAATGTACTCTTCCTAGGACAAGTTTAGCATTTGTTCTTTCCTATCCCAAGTTATTCTCATACCAAGAATTTGTTTTGTTTCTCCCAAATCCTTCATAGCAAAGGAATTACTAAGCTATATGTAATCCACAACTAACATGTCATCCACATAAAGACATAGGATAATGTAATCACCATCCTCAAACTTCTTGATATATATGCAGTGGTTTGAATGATACCTAGAGTATCCCTGCTCCAATATAAACTTGTCAAATTTCTTGTACCACTATTTTGGAGCTTGTTTCAGGCCATACAATCTCTTCTTTAGTTTTCACACCATGTTATTCTTCGCTATGACCTCATATCCTTAAGGCTACTCCATATATAAGTCCTCCAAATCACCATGAAGGAATGTAGTCTTCACATCTAGCTACTCTAAGTGCAAGTCTTCCACTACCACTATCCCAAGAATAGTCTTAATAAAAGTCATCTTTACCATTGGGGAAAAAATATCCTCAAAATCAATTCCCTTATTCTATGCAAACCCCTTTACCACCACTCAAGCCTTGTACCTTTTATTGCCTCTATCATCCTCTTTACTTCTGTACACACCCACTTGTTTTGAAATGCTCTCTTTCCTTCAGGTGGGTTTACCAAATCCCAAGTCTAATTTTCCATGAGAGACTAGTGTTTCTCATCCTTTGCTTGCTCCAACTTCTTCCTGGCATCTACCTGCATTACTTATTCAAAGTACTATGGTTCTCCATCTTCAGTGAGTAATAAGTAATTAAGAGATGTAGAAAAACATTTAGGTTCCCTTCTTACCCTAGAAGACCTTCTCACCATAGGAGTTTGGGGTTCTTTTGGAGTAGGTCCCTGAACTAGTTGCTTATACACTTTATCATCTGCAATGTCCTCCAACACTATGTACTCTTTTTTGGAATTCACTACATGATCCTACAATAGTTATTTATACATGAATTTTTCATTAAAGACAACATCCGTAGACCAAAATATTTTCTTGTCCTTAAGACTCCAAATCCAAAAACCAAAGTCATCCTCACTATAACCAATAAAAGTACATGTTTTAGACTTATCCTCTAACTTGGTCTTATCATTTTTATCAATATAAATGAAAACTTCACAACCAAATACTCTAAGAAAGGAATAATCAACCTTCTCACCAGACCAAGCTTCCTCAAATATTCCTCCATCCAAAGAAGATGAAGCTCCTTCATTGATCAGATATATTGTTGTGTTTACTACTTCTACCCATAACTGAAGGGGTAGTCATGCATGCAACCTCATGCTTATATCATGCTCTATGATAGTCCTATTCATTATTTTTGACATTGCATTCTGATGTGGAGTTTTAATAGTAATAAAAAAATTCATTGTTGTAATATTCCCCACCATTATTTGACCTGAGACATTTTAACTTGAGACATGTTTCATTCTCAACCAAGGCTTTCCATCTTTTAAATGTATCAAATACATCATATTTTCTCCTAATGCAATACACCCAAACTTTTCCAATTACATCATCAATAAAAGTGACATAATAAGATGAACCACCAATAGAAGATACCTGGGCTAACCCCCATACATCTGAATGAACTAGCTCTAACTTATTCTCCTTCCTCATAGGTCCAACCTTAGAAACTTTACCTTTTTCTATTTTCCATATACACAGTCTTCACAAAATCTAAATTAGAGCCTTTCAATCCAAGAAATTGATCCTTCAAAATTTTCATGCCCTTTTGGCTCAGGTGATCGAGTCTATTATGTCACAAAGCTACATCTACATTTGTAGCAACTAAATTATAATAATCAACACTACTTGATAAGTACAAGGTACCAACATTTTTACCTCTTGCTACTACAAGAGCACCCTTGGTGACCTTCCAAGAATATGTTTTCAAATTCATCATGTAACCTTCACTACCCAATGGCCCTGAAGATACCAAATTTGATCTGAACTTGGGCACATGCCTAACATCCTTCAATAGCCAAGTGTTCCCATTCTGCATTTTAATCCAAACACTTCCCTTTCCTAATATGTTGTAAGGCTCATCATCACCAAGGTAAACATATCCAAAATCCCTTTGAACATAATAAATAAAATAATACCTATGTGGTGTAGCATGAAAAGAAGCCCCTAAATCTAAAACCCAAGACTCAACAATATTGTCAATAGAGAAAATTAATGCATCTTGACAACAATTACTTATTACCACATTCACCTCCTTGGTGTCTTCCTAATTTTTGTTCTTGTTTTGAAGAGACCAACAATCTTTATTTGCATATCCTACCTTTTCATAGTTCCAACATGTCATCCTACTCCTTGATTTTGACCTTCTTTGAGCATTTGACTTTCCACACTTTCCTTTTCCTCTAGACTTTTTTCTCCCTCTACTCTCCACCACCAAAGCATCACCTAAAGTATATGTTTCCCTAGAGGTTTTTATTTACATTTCCTCACTAAGGATTACTACTATGACATCCTCAAACTTCAACTTGGCATTATTAGAGATTGAGTTACTCACAGCCATTACCAAACCATTCTAACTCTCTAATAAGGAACACAAAATAAGTAGCACCCTAAATTCATCATCAAATTCAATTTTTATAGAGTTCAACATACAACTATATTTAATTTATTTAGATGATCAACAACTGAACCATTTTTAGACATCTTTATATCATTAAAAATATTTTATTAGAAGTAGAGGGTCTCTCATTTAACTTCCCTAATGCATTCATGAGACCTTCTATTATCTTTTCGTATGATATATTAAACATGATCGAAGATGTAAGGCATAATCAAATGGCCCCAAGTGATTTCCTATCAAGTAAATCCCAAGCCTCATCTGTCATACCCAATGGTTTCTTTTATTTTACTCCTAGTAGAGCATGGAGGTCCTTCTAATAGAGGTAATCATCCATCTACATCTTCCATAGACCAAAGTTCTATCTGTTGAACTTTTCAACATTTGATTTGTGATCATCAACAATAGTTCCCACTTGAACTAATAACCCTTCCTATGATTCAACACTTTAGGAAATAAAATCTAAATATTTGATACCACTTGTTAGGAATAAAATAGAAATAAATGCATAACTATTCCATATAATCATAATAACAAGATCTATAAATAGAGATGCATAAAGAATAAAAATAAACATGCACAATAAGAAGACCAGATTTAATGTGGTTTATGTAATTTGGGCTACATCCACCATAAAACACTTGATCAAATTTTATTATAAGCCACAAGAGTACAATCCACTCCTAGATCAGTCTTTTCATAATTACAATGCATAAATATTGTTTGGAGCTATGCTCTATGAACCCTCTTAAATTCACAATCTCTACCCATTAAAATTTCTCTAACATAATAATCTATTACATGTAGTACATATATTTATACTACATTATGGTAACACATCATCATTCACCCACATTATATAGGTGTACACCCACAACATATCGATGTATATCCATAACATTAACACTTGCATCACCTAAATTCTCACTCACATCACATCAACGCTTGACTGCATCATGTTGATGCTTGAACACATCATGCTAGTGTTCACCCACAAGCATCCTAGCATTCACCCATAAGCATCTTGGTATTCACATATGACTACATCCTAATGTTCACCCATAGTTGTATCCTAGTATTCACCTACAGTTATATCCTATCATTCACTCACTATTTCATTCCATGTCGACTTTCATCTAGAAGACTCAGACATCCATCCACAATGTGTTATGATTAGGAAATAGGCTACCATCACCACTCATTAACTTTCATCAAGTGAGTTTCAAAGTCATCAAATTTCATCCCAACTCCTCTCAACCTTCCTCTCATGGAAATCTATCCAAAGAAGAGTTTAAGAAGAAGGAAGGGTAAGCATTTAGGGAACCAATCATCATAATCAATCAAAGATTGAATTTTAAGCCTCCCTTTCCAAGTAGATTGAAGATAAAAATAAGCATTTATATTAGCTAGTAGAAACTACAAAGATCATACAACCTTAGCTACACATTCCTCTATTCATGTCACAAGCAATAATTAATTCTATGTAAGAAGCTTCCAAGCCTAAGTTCCCATCTTGGAACCAAGTATTGTAGTCAAGAAAGAAAGAAGAGATGCTAAAAAAATTTGAGGTCACTCAATCCCTACCTCTCCCTCTTCAAGAGTCTAGGTCCTTTCCCTCATGGATATCCATTCAAAGTAATATACAAAAGAAGGAGGAAGTGGTGATTGTTAAAGATAAGCATCTGGATGAAATGAATGTGGTATGCATCTCATCCCTATTGGAGTCACTTTAAGGATCTCCTATGCCACTTATGGAGAGATAACCCATCCTTGAAAAGGTAAACATTGAAAATTAGATTAAACCTATAGCTAATGATGATTAGTTGGATAAGTTTGAGGAGGAACTTATCCTTGGAACACCCCTTGGAAATTAAAGACACCATTCAATTTTTAGAGGTGCAGAAGAGAATGAATTGTAAGAGTTTGATGAACCATAAAAGGAAGATATATCAGCTAAAAAATAAGAAGAGTTACTTCATGACATAGAAAACATCCTTTGAAATCACATGAATAAATAATGGGATAACGAAACATGTATTCAGTCTATAGCAGCTGTAATTCAAGGTGATAATTGCCAAGGGTCTTCAATTTAAGAGAAAGTAAGTGCTCAAAGGTTTTCCAATTTCATTGAAGACCAACAGTCCCTTTTTTGTTCCCAAGATAAATTTTATGATATGCATGAGACCTCATTAGTTAATGAGAACTTGAAATCTGATCGTGGTTACATAAAATGTCAAGTTGATAATGAGGACCTTTAGGAATAGTTGATAGGCATTTGTAATGAATATCATACATCCCAAGGGCTCACACATCATGTAGAGCACATTGGAGATACATCAACTACTAACCCTATCAAAGATCATCCACAAGAGGAGAAAGCACAAGAATATAAAGAGAATGATGAGGTGTTTACTATAGAAATACATCAAAGTGAAGATATAATAAACCAAATATAGCTCATACCTGAGATAGATTTAAAAATTTCTATCCAAAGGAGAGAGATTTGGAATGATTATGATTGGGTGATCAACTCACCCAATCAACTTATGCATAAAGAGGTTGATCAACAGAATATATATGATGTCATGAGAAGCCAAAAGTATGCATCTAATCTAAGCTACAAGTGGGAACCTTCTAATGCATAGTACTGACCAAGCTCAAATTAGCACATAGAAACTCCACATCATGGTGATATAGTACTAAAAAAACATTCCCATTTCATCCCAAGGGAATGAAACCCAAGACAAGTTAGTTTTATGATAGTTAGTTTGTTTATCTAAATAAGTTCTATGTATAAGTTTGTAAGTTGTTTCTTATTGTTCAATTCTTTCCCTTGTTTCTCTTTAGTTGATAGGTGTGTTGTTTTGTGTTAGTTTAATTTTATTTATTATGTTTATATGTTCTTGTTATTTTTGTACATACAAAAGGGATGTCAAAAAGTAAAAAGTAGTTTGGCAGTCCAAAGAGTCATCATCTTATGTTTCCTTATGTGAGTCACCTTGTCATAAAAATATTTGAGTTGTCTTGACTAGTAGGCTAGTCACCCATCAAATTCACCAGAAGTGTTGACATTTTTGCTTCATAGGCCAAATTTCAACCCCTATATTTAAAACTTTTGGTGATCATTGATTTAGCTTACTTCTTGTGTCTCCTAGCATGACCATGTCTTCTTTTTCCTTATGAGAGTCTTTAGACCTTTATTAAGAACATAATTTTGTGTCATCATTCACACTTTATTCATGATGACATGAGTGTCCCAAATTTTTTGATATTATTTTAGGTGTCATAGTGTATCTGAATAAGAAAGATGACTATTGAAGGTCCTAAAAATCTAATGAGCATTTAGCCTATTTGAGGAGCATGTGATCTTTGGTAATATGAAGGTTTTTCAAGTAATTTTGGGGGGGATAATATGAGATTCATAATGTATTCAAGGTTTCTTATCAATGATGTATTCAACTACGTCCCCTTAACCCCTTCATTACCCCTCCTAAGTCATTAATTACCCCTCAATCCCCCTCACGAGATTATATTACCTTGTTAAATCTTAGGAAAGGTGAATATATTTAATAAATACATTGAAAGGGGCGTAAAATAGATGTTATCCATGTCAATATACCTTTCATATATGTTTCATGCCACTTATAATATTTTTATGAGCCACCCACACCTTTTCATTAGCTAATTAGACCCCATGTGGCATTTTATGGTTTATACACTTCCATCCAATGTTTTTCCTACTTCAAATTGGATTATTAATGTGTGGTTCTCCTCATTTTATCATAATATGGCATTGAAATGTCTGAACTTAGAGGAAATGAGGGAGAAACATACTATTTTTATTATTTTTTGCACATTATATAGACTATACAGACTATACCATATAACATAAGATCAAATGTTGAAATTTTAGCTCATGTCTGATGTCCTTTCAAGTTTTTTGGTCAAATGGATTCCATTCAAGCCCAAAACCATTCTTCACATCTTCAGTCCTTATTTATAAGCTTGGACATTTCCTCAGGTTCTTTCTTGTACAGTACAGGGGATAAAGAGTCAAGGTCCCTACTCTTGGCCACAAGAAGTATACTCAACCAAATTCCAATCATGAGTAGTTTTATAAGGATTTATCTCCCCAACTTTATGAACCTTCTTTAAGAATTTAAGGAATATAGGCCATTTTCAAGACAATGGTTTTCATGAAATTTTATCTAGTTTACTCAATCTAATGACTTATGTTATTGTCCTAGTTCTTATATTATACCTCCATGGAAATTTCAAAATGTGTCTCACATGTGTGAGCACATAACAATGGATAACCTTCAATTCTAACCATTGTGTGCAACCTGCATGAAAATTGTGTAATGAACTAAAGTTTTCATGTCTTTTCAAGAGTTTTAAGTTGTGTGTTGAAGTTTATAGAGGTTTCCTTATGATTCTATTGCCTTCTTGATTACATTTAAAGGTATAATAACCATTGATACCTTATATGTTATCAAATAAATAAGATGTATGCACAAGTGAAGCCCATTGTCACCACATTGTGGGTAGTCTAAAGACACCTATAGAACTTCAAATGGGAGCTTAAAATCATTAAAAGAGAGTCTTAGATGGTAATGGAGGTCCATTATATCCTTGTCCAAAATCTTTCCACCTTCATGTCAGCATTTAAAGGTCCTAAATACCACACCTCCTTCTTCTTAACTCACAGTCCCTTTGTAATAGAATCTAAGGTCTATTTAGGAAAATTAAGGTTTTTGGAGTTTTTGAGGTTTCATGTTTAGTCTCTGTATGATTTTTCCATCCCTCCAAAACTTCATGTTGGATAAGGATGGGTCTAAGGTTCCCCAAGGTGTATGAGAATGGTCTTAGAGGGAGTCTTTCTTATCATATATTATACTTTCCATACCACTATCATTTCACTATCTTCACTACCTTATACTATGTTTTCCACCCTATTTTCTTGTCATCAACACCTTTATCACTCCATCCCCATCTCTCTCCACCCACCCATGCTTCCTCTTAAGCCTATATATAAGAAATGAGCATATGCATCCTTGGTGACCTTTAGAAGTCATGAGATTATAGAAGGGTGGGACTTATTTGGTCATAAACCCTGCTAAAGAGACCTAATTAACACCTACAGCCAACCATAAGGATACCTACAACAAAGTTATAAGATTCAAAGGACATGACTAAGGCAACTCAAGGGAAAGTATAGGTAAGGAGGAGGAACTATGATGAATATTAAGCAAGGAACCAATGATAAGTCATCCCCACAAGTGGTTCAAATAAATATTTTACCTAAGTGACACTTTTGGGATTGTCTCAGTCCATACAACATGTTATGCACCTCTTTGATGTTAGAGTTTAAAGAGATAGTCAGGTTCTAGGTCTTAGGTTTGAAAATACATGAATTGTTTCAAAATTAATAGTGTGGACTCAAGTGCATGATGGAAGTGTTGAGTTGGATCATTACCCCATACTCAACAAGCTTCCATCTTCATCATAAAACCAATGAACACATATAGTAGCACCTATAACCACCTTTATTGGCTTAAGCCTGGTGTAGGAAATAAGTTGATTAATCTGTTATATTTTATAAGACTATGGAGTCTCTTATAGGGAATCAAGGTGCTAATTATTCTAAGAGGCTCAATACCTATGAGTTAAAAGACCTTAAATCCTTAAGTAATACCCTAACATAGAGTTTATAATAAGCATGTTAAGGGTTAGAATGAAAAATGTAGAGGATAGAGATGAGAGCATCATATTCATAAAAAACAAAAGTGAATATCAAAATGAGTCACTATGAAATAGGTAAATTGGTAAAGAGGTCTAGTTAAACCTATCATAGGCCTAAAAATCAATCTTTGTAGACATATACAGTTAGTTTATGAAAAGTAATAGAGTTAAGATGTATAGATTGGGGGTCGCTATTGAGGTAGCTAGTGAAATGGATAGATAGATGAGGACATTTATCAAAATAAAGCTACTCTTTAATGTGCATAACAACTATGTGAAGTATAATTTACTACCCCACTTAGTCAATAGGTAAAAAGTTAACACCTAAAGGCAATGGAGAAACACTAACTCAAATAGGCCTATGCAATGTAGTCAATGAGCTCATATTTGAAAATGAAGGCTACCTAGCATTAGAACACCTAGTAAATGGCATGAATAGTGTGTTTAGTATCCTAGAATGAATCAAAAAACACTAGAACATAACTTCTAAGGGTTTCACATCCATGATTTTGTCTTGACCCTAGGAGACTATAGGTATAGTATGTAGGGTTACATTGATTAAGGATTTAACATGGGGTATGTGGCCAAAACCAAGAATATGAAAGAGGTTTTGAAGTTAATTCACCACTATACTAAAGGGTAAAAAGGATTATGTAGCTTTGACCTCACCCAAATACATAGACAAGATGGGAAATGCAGGGTTTCTAGTAGAATGCAGTCAACTTACCCTAAAAGGGCACTTAAGATGCATATGAAAAAATTTAGAGAGTCATAGATAAAGGATAGAATAAAATTAGTAAGGTATTAAAAATACTCATTAATATATCCTTAGGTCATTCAGTGAGTTTGGATCTTAGATAACCCACAGAGGAAATGTTTGTGGACCTCTTAGGGTCAAATTAGGCCATTTACCCCCCAAACCTTATAAGATACAAGATATGCAAAAGAAGGGATATTTATGGGATATAATATGTATATAATGATGACTTAAATAACATGAAAACACCATCATGATCTCAAAAACTCCTATATATAGTGCTGAGGGATACACTCAAAGATTCCCCACTTAGTCATATAGTTGCAGGCAGGATAAGGCTAGTTTAGACCAAAATGGTCATTTTAAGGCCTTAAAAGCACATTTAAGACTTAAAATTTGGAATAAAATGACTTCATGAGTGATAAAAGGCATCCATAATATTTTATTGGTTATATAAATAGTGGGTATACCCATTGTTTTGTCTCAAACCAAGACAGGTCTAGACAAACAGTCAGGGGGTTAAATGGACATAACTCAATCTTGGAAGAGCTTGAAAACCATATGAGGCCCATATATGGTCTTGAAATAATGAGACAATGTATTTAAGAGACTCAAATATCTTATAGGAATTTAATATGCTGATCCATAATCAAATATCATTGATCATATGTTAAACAAATAGGCTTAAGGCCTAGTTATAGACCCTAAAGCCACATCAAATCTCTTCCAAAGCTCTACAGGTGGTTATACATTTAGGTGGAGAACCATAAAGATGTTTGAGATATGATATAGGAGATTTTAGATGGATAAAAGTGGATAAAATATCAAAAAAACCTCAAAATGTTTCTTGAAGTACTCAAAGATTCACACAAATAGTTTAAGAACTAACTTTGGAAGCTCACCTCCACCTTAAGAGGTTTCTAAGAAAATGCTATTAGTATATTTTAGGTACCCATGTGTACTTGAAATCCATGATAGGTTTATTTTAATTGGGAGGCTAGTCTTCATGAACAAACATTAAGGAACTAGGCACTCATAAATGACCTATAGACCACCCTAAGGTCACCTTTGGATATTCATATCTTCATCCATCCTTTAGATGGGAGTTTAAGCCATTCAAGGAAGTTAATTAGGTCTATACCTTAGATATTCACTCCATTTATTTCTATATTTTAATTTTTTACTTCATGAACTATCCTTAAGACTCCTAAGCACTCCTAAACCTCCCTAAAACCCTAAGCAGACCCAGTCTTAGAAAACTTGGAATTTTAGTAACCTAGCACCATGAAATGGCTTGGTAAGCTTATAGAAGTTTAAGATAACTCAAATGGGATTCACCTAATGGTACTTGACTTTAAGGAAATTATATGGAACCATAAAAAATAGGTTATTTTATAAGGTTTTGAGTAGAATGAAGGGTTTTTGGCAGTTCTTGATGATTCCAATTCTTAAAATGGCAAGTTTGAGACTTAATCTAGCCTCCCAATGCATAACATGCTCAAGGATTTAACCTCAGAGGTCTCTACAAGGGGATTCAAAACTGCCAGTTTGCTAGTGCATAAAGGAATTAAACCAATTAGATTTATAAACCTATGTCAGGGTCAGATATGTTGTTTCAGACATGGATCACACTCATACATATGTTTTATGGATTTATTACAGGTTTCATGGAGGGAGAGATGCAAATACTTAGTGAATTAGGCCTAATAAGTGTAATTAGCCTATGTTGTCATCAAAGAAGGTTGTGTTGGCATTGAAAGGCCAATAGAATGTGTAAATGAAGCAATGTTACACTAGTAACTAATCTTTCAAGGGCATTAAATGTGCATTTCACAACTGTAGTAAAGGAATAAGTCAGTTTCCTTGACTTTATCAATTTGAGGTAAAGGGTTTGGGTTACTACATGATCATGGTGGCCTAATTGTTGATTGTCATTACCTTAGGGGAGTGTAATAAGATATTATAGGCATGGTAAATCTATTGATAAAGAGTAATTGAAGCTCACTTAGCCCCATCACCTCAATTTCAATTCCAAAAGGAGATTTTAAGGAGATCTAATGCATGGAGGAGCTAGAAAGAGGAATTGTATAGTTGCTATAACTACCTTTCTAAGTGGCATTGGTCATTTATGAGCTCCTTATCCAATATCATATGTCATTTTCCACTTCCCTGTTACCCCATTCTTTTATAAATTTAGGTTTTTAAGCCTTGATTTGTATCCCTTAGGATGGTATGAGAAAGCTCTACCAAGATTTGTACTTGCAAACCTCATGGATGAATGAATAAAAACTTCTACAATTGTTTATTCATCAATGCTTAGTGTTTTATCCTTATTTTGATATGTAATAGTAGTTGAATTTTCCATTTTTAAGTCCAAGTCTACCTAGGTGTTGATAATCTTTCCTTGAAAGTCATTTATAGTGTCATGAGATTGATGGCTCAAGCTTGAAGTGGATGCACAATTGTAAGTGCCTTTAACCAAGTCTCACTCTCATTCCCCCTCTGCCCTATCCACTCAATCTGACTTCTAGGTGAAATATTATTATTTGGACGTCTTTGAAGGTAGCATGTTAGTCCTTTTTTATTCCATTAGTGTCATTTGAGTCCAATTTGATTGGATAAATGAGTTTATGGTGCATCACCACATTTTGGAGTAGGTTTTCATTCCTATGCAATCTTCTTGACCCTTTTCATCCCCCATATAGTTTATATTTTAGAGAAAGAGCATTGAATTGGTAAACTAGGGGAGATATCCCATTAAAATCTAGAGGTTTGTCCTAATATTATGTGATGCATAGCTTAAGTTCATTCCCATGTTAGATAAGGTTTGAATAGAGGACCTAAAAAATTCTCTTCTCAGCTAAGGTATAACCTAGAACTCTAGTAGTTCTGACCTGCTTGATGGGATAGCTTGAAAGTGCCTAGTAGCATGATTTGAAGAAATTAGAGGACATTTGGAAGTTGATGACATCAACAACATAATTTACAGGAACTTTGATCAGATCTAAGCATCTTTGGAAGGTTGGCAATCAGTTTCAAATCTAGAGGCATCATGAATTCATGGTTTTAGAGGTAAGAAGGTCCTTGGTCATGGTTACAATATGATACACATGTTTCATAAGGAGTCATGGTAGCCTATGAGGCAGGAACCTAACTTCCACCCCCATATCCACCTTATCATAACCTATATGACCATCACATTAACCCTTATCAGCCATACACTAAACGTCCTCAATTCTACCAATACCATCCAACATATTTTGAGCCTCCTCCACCTCCATAGAACCTCCTCACCCTCATAATCAATCATGGTAGTAGCCTAACATTATTAAACATCCTACTCATACCCCAAGCTATTATATATCTATCCTTAAATAAGATATATTGGACCAATAAAAGAATATGATAAACATTAAAACATTGAAGGGGTATGGGTAAGAGATTCCCAAACATGTCATTAGGGTTCTTATAATTTCATTATAGTAAGAAAATGAGGAGTGGATGTCTTTCATTAGGAGATTTTATTCTAGAAATAATATTGATATGTTTGATATAGATAGACTGATCTTTAAGATTGAGGAGAAGTTGGTAGCACATGAGGGACAACAAACACACCCATCTTGCCTTCTATCCTTCATCTCATGTCAACCTCATGTTGAGCCTCCCATTACCACTCATAAACTCTCATCAAGTTCATTTAAAAGTCATAAAACTTCCTCCCAATTCCTCTTAACCTTCCCCTCATGTAAATTTGTCCAAAGAAGAGTCCAAGAAGAAGGAAGAGTAAGCATTGAGGGAACCAATCATCATGATTAGTCAAGGCTTGAATTTGAAGCCTCCCTTGCCAAGTAGATTAAAGCTATAGGTAAGCATTTATATCAGAGAGTAATAGTTATAAATATCACACAATCTTAGTTGCACATTCCTTTATTTATGCCACAAGCAACAATACACTCTATGCAAGAAGCTTCTAAGCCTAAGTTCCTATCTTGGGACTAAGTGTTGCAGTCAAGAAAGAAAGAGGAGCTACCAAACAAATTTGAGGTCAGTCAATACCCAACCCTCCCTTGTCAAGAGTCTAGGTCTTTTCCCTTATGGACATATATTCAAAGCAATATAAAAAAGAAGGAAGAAGTGGTGATTGTTGAAGACAAGTAGCTAGATGAAAGGAATGTGGTGTGCATCTCATCCTTATTGGAGTCACTCTAAAGATATCCTATCCCAATTATAGAGATATAACCCATCCTCGAAGAGGTAAACATTGAACATTAGATTGAACTTGGAGTTGATGATGATGATTTGGATGAGTTTAAGTAGGAACTTGTCCTTAGAATACCCCTTGACAAAGAAGGATACCAATCAATTTTTAGATGTGCAAAAGAGAATGAATTGTAGGAGTGTGATGAACCACAAAGGGAAGACATATCATCTAAATAACAAGAAGATCTCCTTCATGACATGGTAGACATCCTTTGAAATCACATGATTGAAGAATGGGAGAATGAAACATGTATTTAGTTAGTAGCAGCTGTAATTCAAGGTGATAATCTCTAAGGGTCTAAAAATCAAGAAAAAGTAAGTGCTCAAAGGTTTTCCAATTTCATTGAAGACCAACAATCCCTTCTTTTCTCCCAAGATAAATATGATGATATGCATGAGACCTCATTAGCTGATGAGAACTTGAAAGATGATCATGGTTACATAAAATGTCAAGTTGATAATGAGGACCTTTGGTAGCAGTTCATAGATATTTGTAATGAATATCAGACTTCTTAAGAGCTCACACATCATGTAGAACATGTTGGAGATACATCAACTACTGACCTTGTCAAATATCATCCACAAGAGGAGAAAGCACAAGATGATAGAGAGAATGGTGAGGTGTTTACTAAAGTAATACATTAGAGTAAAGACATAAAAAACTAGATGTAACTCATACTTGAGATAGATTTAACACTTCTTATGAAAAGGAGAGATATTTTAAATGAGTATGATTGGGTTATCAACTCACCCAGTCAACTCATGCACTAAGAGGCAGATCAATGGAATATATATGATGTAATGAGAATCCATGAGTATACACCTAATCCCACCTACAAGGGAGAACCTTACAATAAATAGTACCTAACCAAGCTCAAGATGGCACATGGAAACTCCACATCATGGTTCTATAGTAATAAAAAAACATTTCCATTTGATCTTAGGGGAATGAAGCCCAAGACAGGTTAGTTTTTTGGTAGTTAGTTTGTTTATCTAAATAAGTACTTTGCACAATTTTGTAAGTTATTTCTTGTTGTTCAGTTCTTTCCATTGTTTGTCCTTATTTGATATGTGTGTTATTTTGTGTTAAGTTTCATTTTATTTATTGTGTTTATGTGTGTCTTGTTGATGCTTCAAGTCCAAAAGGGATGTCAAAAAGTAAAAAGTAGTTTGGCAGTCCAAAGAGTCATCATCTTATGTTTCTTTTTGTGAGTCACCTTGTCATGAAAATGTCTAAGTTCTCTTGACATTTTGGCCTCACAAGCCAAATGTCAACCCCCTAAATTCAAAACTTTTGGTGATCATTATTTTAGCTTGCTTTTGGTGTCTCCTAGCATGGTCATGTATTCTTTATCCTGATGAGAGTATTTGGACCTTTATTGAGAATGTCATGTTGTGTCATCATTCATGTTTGATTAATTATGTCATGAGTGTATCGAATCATATGATATTATGTTAAGTGTCATAGTGTCTTTGAGAAATAAAGATGACTTTTGAAGGTTCTGAAGATCAAATGAACATTTAGCCTATTTGAAGAGCATGTGGTTTTTGGTAATATGAAGGTGTTTCAAGTAATGTTGGGGGGGATAATATGAGATTCATAATGTATTCAAGGTTCCTTAACAATGATGTATTCAACTAATTCCCCTTAACCCCTTCATTACCCCTCCTAAGTCATTAATCACCCCTCAAACCCCCCTCATGAGCTTATATCACCTTGTTGAATCTTAGCAAAGGGGAATATCTTGACTAATTACATTAAATGGGGCCTAAAACATATGTTTTCAAAGCCAATATACCTTTCATATGTGTTTCATTCCACTTAGAATATTTTTATGAGCCACCCACACCTTTTCATTAGCTAAGTGGGCCCCACATGGCATTTTATGGCTTCTACACTTCCCTCCAATGTTTCTCCTACTTGAAATTAGCTTATTAATGCATGATTCTCCTCATTTTATCATAATATGGTGTTTAAATGTCTAAACTTGGAGGAAATGAGGGAGAAACACACTATTTTGATAGTTCTCTGCATATTGCATGGATTATACCATACAAAAAAAGATCAGAGGTTGAAATATTATCTCATGTCTGATTCCCATGAATGTTTTATGGTTAAATGGATTCCATTCAATCCCAAAAATTTTCTACACATCTTCAGACCTTCTTTGCAAGCTTGGACATCTCCTCAGGTTCTTGCTTGTATCATACAAGAGAGAGAGTCAAGGTCCCAACTCTTGGACACAAGAAGTATACTCAACTAGATTCCAATCATGAGTAGTATGAAGATTAATTTACCCAACTTTAGGAACCTTCCTTAAGAAGTTAAGCAATGTTTCTGCACCTCACATCTACATAGGCCATTTTCAAGAATGTTAACATTCACTCCATCATCAACCATGGCTCTCTTCACTCTTTTTTTAAATCAATACTTTTAAAAATAAGGTTGGATCTCCATCCTTACCATTTTAGAGTTAGAGGGAGGCTTTTTAAATCAAATAAATAACCAACATCCCATGATTCCATACTAGGAAAGAACATATTTAAATTTATGTGGTTAATCTAAGCTTATAGAGGAGAGGTGACACTAGATTCCAATCATGTCTAGTTTTCTCAATCCAATGACTTATGTTGTTGTCTTAGGTCTTTTAGTATCCCTCCATGTAAATTTCAACATTTGTCTCACATATGTGAGCACACAAGAATGGATAACCTTCAAGTCTAACCATTATGTGCAGCCTGTAAGAAAATTGTGTAATGAATTAAAATTTTCATGTCTTTTTAAGAGTTTCAAGTTGTGTGTTGAAGTTTGTAGAGGTTTTATTATGATTATAATGCATTATTTCTTCAATTTAAAGGTCTAATATCCCTTTCTACCTCAGATTTTCTCAAGGAAAGAAGATGTATACACAAGTGAAGCCCATTGTCATAACACTATGGGTAATCCAAAGACACCTATATAAATTCAAAAGGGATCTTTAGATCATTAAAAGAGGGTCTTAGATGGTAATGGAGGTCCATTATGTCCTTGTACACAGGCTCTCCACCTTCATGTCATCCTTAGAAGGGCCTAAAGACCACATATCCTTCTTATTAACTCACAACCCCTTTTTAATAGAATTTAAGGTCTCTTTAGGAAAATTAAGTTTTTTAGAGTTTTTGAGGTTTCATGTTTAGTCTCTATATGATTTATCCATGCCTCCAAAACTTCATGTTGGATAATAATGTGTATAAGTTTCCCCAAGTTGTATGAGAATAGTCTCAGTAGTCTTTCCTATCATTTATTATCCTTTCCATACCACTATCATTTCTCTATCTTATACTATGTTTTCTACCCTATTTTTTTGGAATCAACACCCTTAACACTCCATCCCCATATTCTCCACCCACCCATACTTAATCTTAACCCTAGATCATAATAGATGAGCATATTCATTCTTGGTGACCTTTATAATTCATGAGATTAAAGGAGGGGTAGGACTCATTTGGTCATAAACCTTGCTAAAGAGACCTAATTAACACCTAAAGCCAACCATAAGGAAAGTATAGGTAAGGAGGAGTAACTATTATGAATCCTAAGCAAGGACCCAATGCTAAGTCATCCCCATAAGTGGTTCAAAGAAAATTTTACCCTAAGTGACACTTTTGGGACTGTCTTAGTATGTACATCATGTTATGTACCTCCTTTATGATTGAGTTTGAATAGATAGTCAAGGTCTAGGTATCAGGTTTGAAAAGACATGAATTGATTTAAAATGAATAGTGGGGCCTTAATTTCATGATATAAGTGTTGAGGTGGAACATTACCCAATACTCAACAAGCCTCCATCTTCATCACAAGACCAATGAACACTTATAATAGCACCTACAACCACCTTTATTGTCTTAAGCTTAGTGTAGGAAATAATTTGAAAAAAATATTGAATTTTACAAGACCATGGAGTATATTATATGGAATCAAGGTTCTAATTATTCTAAGAGGATCAGTAGACATATACAGTCAATTTATGAAAAGAAACAAAGTTAAGTTACAAAGATTGGGGGGCATTGTTGAGGCAACTGGTGAATTAGATAGATAGATGAGGACCTTTATCAAAATAAATATGCTCTTAAATTACCATAAAAATAATGTGAAGTATGGTTTATTTCCCCACTCAGTTAAAAGGTCAAAAGGCAACACTTATAGGCTATGGAGAAACACTTACTCAAACAGGCTTGTGCAAAGCATTCAATGAGCATATGTTTGAAAATGAAGGTTACTTAGAATTATAACACCTAGTAAATGGCATGTAAAGTGTGTTTAGGATCTGGAAATGAATAAAAAAAACACTAGATCATAGCTCCTAAGGGTTTCACATTTGTGATTGTGTCTTAACCCTAGGAGACTGGAGGTATAGTATGTAGGGTTACATTGATTAAGGATTTAACATGGGGAATTTTTCAAACCCCAAGACTATGAAAGAGGTTTTGAATTTCCTTAATGAATACACTAAATAGGGAAAAGGATTTTTTTTCTCTACCCTCACCTAAATACATATAAAAGACAAGAAATGCATGATTTCTAGTAGAATGCAGTCAACTTACCCTAAAAGGGTACTCAAGATGCATATGGAGAAATTAGAGATTCATAGACAAAGGATAGAATAAAATTAGTAATGTCTTAGAAATACTCTAGAAGATATCCTTAGGTCATTTATTGAGTCTGGTACTCATATAACCCATAAAGGAAATGTTTGTGCACCTCGTAGGGTCAAATTAGGCCATTCACCTCCCAAACCTTACAAGATACAAGATATACAAAATAAGGGATATTGATGGAATATAATATGAATATAATGATGAATTTAATCACATGAAACACCATAATGATATTAAAAACTCCTATAGGTAGTTTTGAGGGCTACACTCAAGGATTCCCCACTCAGCCATATAGTTGTAGGTAGGATAAGGCTAGTTTAGACCAAAATGGTCATTTGAATGCCTTAAAATCATGATTAAGCTTTAAAACTTGGAGGAGAAGGCCATCATGAGTGATAATATGAATAAATACTCTTGTCTTGGTTAGAAAAATAGTGGCTATACCCACTATTTTGTCTTAGACCAATATAGGTCTAGGTAAATAGTTAGGGGGTTAAATAGAAAGAACTCAATCTTGAAAGAGATTACAAACACTATGAGACCCATAGATTGTCCTAAAAAAATGATACAAGGTATTCAATAGCCTCAAATCTCTTCTAAGAGTTTAATATGCTGATCCATAATCAGATACCAGTGATCACAGGTAAGATAGATAGGCTTAAGGCCTAGTTATAGACCCTAAAGCCACATTAAAGATCTTCCAAAGCTCTGCAATTGGTTGTACATTCAGGTGGATAATCATGAAGATGTTTGAGATATGATAGAGGATATTTTAGATGGATAAAGTGGATAAAATATCAAAAAAACCTCAAAACTTTGCTCAAAGTAATCAAACATGCATATAGGTAGTTTGAAGACTAACTTTGGAAGCTCACCCACTCCACCTCAAGAGGTTTATGATCAAATTATCTTAGTATTTTTTAGGTACCCCTGTGTAATTGAAATAAATGATATTTTTATTGGAATTGGGAGGCTAGTCTTAATGAAAAAATGTTAAGGAACGAAGCACTCAAAAATGACCTACAAACCACCCTAAGGTCACTTTTGGACATTTATATCTTCATCCATCCTTTGCATGGGAGTCTAAACCATTCAAGAAAGTTTATTAGGTCCATTCCGTAGATATTTAAGCCATTTTCTTATATATTGGACTTTTTTACTTCATGAACTATCCTTAAGACTCTTAAGCACTCCTAAACCTCCCTAAAACCCTAGGCAAACCCAATCTAAGAAAACTTGGAATTTTAGTAACCTAGCACCTTGAAATGTCTTGGTAATCTTATGAAAGCTTAGATCACTCAGATTGGATTCACCTAATGGTAATTGAATATTCATGTATTGTATGAAACCCTCAAAAATAGTTAATTCTATATGGTTTTGAGTAGAATGAAGGGTGTTTGGTAGTTCTTTATGATTCCAATTCTTGGAATTTCAAGTTTGAGACTTAATACATCCTCCCAATGCATAACCTTCTCAAGGATTAGGGTTTATATGTCACTAAAATGGGATTTAAAACTACTAGTTTGCCAGTGCATAAAGGAAGTAAACTAGACAAATTGGAAAAGTGGAGTTTCAAGTTTCTAATGCATTTATAAGCTTATGTCAGGGTTGGATATGTTTTTTTAGACATGGATCACACTCATACATAGGTTTTAAATATTTTTTATAGGTTTTATGGAGGGAAAGATCCAAATACTTAGCCAATTAGGACTAATAGGCTTAATTTTCCTATGCTTCCATTGTTGTCACTTGGATTTTCACCCTTTGAGAAGATAACAAAGCTCTACTCATCCAAGTGGCACAATGGAATCACCTCTAGGCTTATGGGTAATGTTGATGCTTAAAATTGTGCTTGATTCTAATCAACAACAATGGGAAGTTTCAAGCTATGGGATATTGCAGCTTGAAACAACCTCCAGATTTTAGAGAAGTTGGTCTCTTCTTTTGTATCAAGTGTTGGGAAAAAGGATAGAAAATTAAATAGAAATGCAAATGCAAGAAATAACACCTATGGTGATGCGTCTGAGTGTAATTTTGATCCTAATCTTGAGCACAGTGAGACTATATATAGGATTAATTTACATTTAAGAGCAAACAAGTGCATGATCAATGTAAAAGATTGAAATAATAGAAACAGAGGCTCACAACAGAGACTTCTTTTGCTAAGATACAAAAAATGTCGACAAAGGCATAGGGTTTGATCTTCTTATAAGAATCTTCCAATCACATAAGAGGCACAGAAACATGTACAATTATGTAGAACTTTTGACTCAAGAAAATGAGACAAAAGCAAATGACATTCCTAATCACAACTCTATAAAATCTACAGTATAGACTACTTTTGCAAATGACACAGGTAATATCAACAAAGGCATAGAGTTCAATCTTCTTAATTCTTTCAGCCACATAAAAGGCATAGAAACATGCACAATTACATCAAATTTACAACTCAAGAAAATGAGACAAAAGCAAATGATATTACTTAGTCACAAACTCTAGAAAGTCTCCCCTTTTTTCCTAATTCTTCCCCCCCTTTTTTTTGTATCCCCCCTTCCTCTTTTATAGCCTTGGATTTTATAGATAAAATAGTGTGGCATTCAGTGCATTTAATGCCTTGGATGCATTATGGTCTTATAAGAAGGGGCCATGCTAGGGGGTGGCTACCTTGACTGTGACGTGTCAATTCATGTATAGTACCTCCTTCTGTGCCTGAATTTCCTCATTCCATCACCTGCTTAGCTGTGCAACTATCCATTCTCCTCTACTTGTAGGGGACAAACAGACAACCCCTTTTAATGTTTGTAGGCCCCAAAAAATCTACCCAGTGAACTGCTCCACCTACCAAAAATAACTCTCACTGAGTTTACCCCTAGCTCGCTTGCTAAAATAGATACACAAAACACTCTGTCCTATTGAAATGGAAGAGGACACTTAGTCAATTCCCTAAAAATCTTCTTATTACTTAGAAGGCACTGGAGAACGACACTTGGTGTTTTCCACCTGATTTATTGAAGACACACACTCTTTTTGCTTTCCCTTTAGCTATGTTGTAGAATTATTTGAGCACATATTAGGCTCCTACAGATGGTGACACTTGGCAGCTTTTGCAAACTTTTGAAATAACACTTAGGACCCACCACAATATTTATTTGGCAATGGAGCTTGAAGATGATCTCTCAAAAGTTGACATGTGGTAGCCTCCGCTATTCTTGGGAAGATACGTGGCATCTTCCACTTCTTTTGGGAATGGAGTAGAAAGGGGCTCAAAAAGTGACACTTGGCAACCCCCGCTGCTCTTTAACACTAAAACAAAATGAAATAATGCCTTTCTAACTTCTAAAAGGGTACTTGACCCCTTTGGTTTTTGGGACACTCCCTTGAACTACCCGATGAACCAAAATGGTTCAATGGTTCAACAGTTCAACACTGTGCTCCAATTACACATTAACCGAGGTATTAAACCAAAAATGTTGAACCAAGGCATTAAACTGATTGTCTCTCGAATGCTGACACATGGTGACTTCCACTTTCCTTTGAAAAATTAGTCCAAGGCCTTCTGCAACTGCCATTTGGCACTTTCCGCTTCTTCCTGCTACTTAGCTTGTTGAAAACCTTTGCCAAGAAATAAAATGAAATGCAGGTGCCGATATGAGACATGGATGCTGACACATGGTGTGTTCTACTTAGTTGTTATTAGATACATGGCACAATCTGTGACCCTCCTGAAAGTTATGAAAAGTGTCTCAGATGATGCCAGTTGGTCAGCTCTATGTTTTGAAAAGTGACACTTGGCAGCTTTCGCTCGAATTCAACACTTAGGCAAAAATGAAATGAAAGAATCAAAAAAAAAAGGTAAAGAGAGCCTATGCTTAGACTACGCCACTTGGTAGCCTCCACTGGACTTCGATACTTAGATGAAAAAGAATTGAAAGAAATAAACCTGCACTCTGCTCCAAAACTTTTGCCACCATGACCAAGGTATGTGGGAACCAAAACTGCAGTGTGTGACTGAAAATTTGAATGCAACATAGAGTAAAAATTTACTCTACAGTTACTGGTAACCCCCAGGACTTTTGAGCCTGCTCAAAAAGAAAACTCCACCTTCTGCTAGATCAAAATTGTGAAATTTATAGCTTTAAAAGAGCTGTCGACATGTGTTTAAAACACTTATTTAAAAATAAAAGCAGGAAAACAACAAAAAAACAATGTGAGAAAGGGAAATAATTTAACTATAATACATTAGAGACCAAAGTTAATTAAAATGCTTTAAATATATTCTATTTACAAGAATCTCTTCAGGTTCTCCTTCCATTGATTCTAGCTTGAATGAATTCTCCTGCTTGCACACACAAATTTTATACAGGCCAGTCCATAATGCTTCAAACTTGGTATGCTGACCTAGCTTGGCGGCTCTTACATCCCATTTCAAAACAATTGAGCCAACTTCAAAATTAGGATTTGAAGTCCTTTTATCAAAATAGTTCTTAACCATTCCTTGATGCTTAATCAATGAATCATAGGCTATATCCCTCTTTTCTTAAACTTCCAAAAGTTTTGCGAGTCTGACCTGCATGGGGCCATTTTCTTTAATTTCGATTTGTTTGATCAGCTAGAGAGCAGGGATTTCCAAGCTTAAGGGAATCACAGTAGACTTTCCATATACCAATTCATATGGAGACATTTTGATCACCTGCTTAGGCATGATTCTATCAGCCCATAGTGCTAGATTAAGAGCTTTATGCCACTCTTTGTGATGATCAGCCCCTACTCTTTTGATGAGTCTTATCAGGGTCTTGTTGGTTGATTCTACCAGACCATTACCTTGAGGGTAATAGTTAGATGAAGTTTTTAGATATATTCCATGTGTTAAGGCAAAGTCAGATACTTTAGACCCCAAAAATGCCTTAGCATTATTTGAAATTATGGTGCGAGGAGCCCCAAAGCAAGTAGTGATACTCCCTAGAAAATCTAGGATCACATCCTCTATTGCTTCCTTAAGTGGGACTACCTCAGTCCATCTGGTGAAATAGTCTGTGGAAATTAATATCCATTTGTGACCCATACTGGACACTAGATTTATCATTCCAATGAAGTCAAGACCCCATTGAGCAAAAGGTTCATTCACAATTATAGGACTAAAGGGCATGGCTGCATTCCTCCTCATCCCCATATAATATTGGTAGGATTGACATTTTTTAACTAGCTAATAACAATTTGCAAATAAAGTAGGCCAGAAATATCCTGCCTCACTTATCTTTATCGCTGTGGTCTTTGCAAAAAAATGCCCCCTTAATATTCCATGATGCATTTCATGTAGTATTCTCTTAGCTTCAGCCTGTTCTACACATCTAAACAATTTTCCATCAAAATTTCTTCTAAAAAGGACTTGTTCAATTAAAACAAAATGACCTTCCTGTATCCTATAATATCTCCTTTTATTTTGAGGGAGTTCTCTTGGATAAATCCCATTTTTCATAAAATGAGTCTTGCTTGTGACCCAGGATTTCCGATCAACCTCTTGTAATTTCAGCACCGTCTCTGTCTCTCCTTTTGAATTTGCTTCCTCAGGCAACATCTTTTCAAGCTCTTGGATTATATATTGGCATAAACCCCTACCTCTGACTAGCTTGGTGGGTCTGACCTCTATAGCATATTCAAATATCTTAGTGATCCAATTGGCTCTTTTCTCATTAATTTCTCCCTCCATGATGTATTCCCTGACACTTGGGTGAGCTACAAGTATCAGAATTTTGTTCTTTGATATCATATGCCTAAATTTCTTGAGGGCTTTTACCATGGCATAGGCTTGTCTTTCCAAAAAAGTATACCTGGTCTCATAATCCCTGAGAGTTCTTGAGAAAAAGGCTATTGGGTGTTTCCTCTCCAACCTATCATTATTTTGAGTCAAGACAGCAACAATACTTGACTCTCCTCCATAGACATACATTATGAAGGGCTTGAAAAAATCTAGATTTTTAAGCACTAGGGCTGCTGAGATAGCCTTCTTGACCTCTTCAAAGGCTTGCCTTCCTTCTGTAGTCCATTTGAATACCAGGTCTTTCTTTAGCAAGGGTGTCATTGGTCTTACCAAGCCTACAAAATCAAATATGAATCTACTGACAAAATTGATCTTCCCTAAAAAGGACTGAACTGTCTTTTTATTTACTGGAAGAGGTGGGTTCATTATAGCTATGATTCTCTCAAGATCTATAGAAACTCCTTCCTTAGATACTATATGTCCCAAAAATTTGCCCTGCGGTACAATAAAGATGCATTTCTTGGGATTCAATGATATCCCAAAATCCTGACATTTCTTGAAGATAGATTCTAGATGATCAAAATGATCATCAACATTTTTCAAAAATATAGTGAGGTCATCCAGATAGACCAAGATAATCTTATTTATAATTTATCCAAAGGCTATATCCATAGCTCTTTGAAAGGTGGCTCCTGCATTTGACAAACCAAAAGGCATCTTAGCATATGCAAATGTTCCACATTTGGTAGTGAAAGTAGTTTTGTACTGATCTTCATCAGACAACCAAATCTGATTGTATTTAGAGAAACCATCTAGTAAAGAAAACCTCTCTAATCTAGCCACAATTTGTAGAATTTATTCCATGGAGGGCAAGGGATAGTGGTCTTTTAGAGATGCTCTATTTAGATCTCTGAAATCTACACATAGTCTTACATCTCCATTCTTTTTTCTGACTGGTACTAGATTTGATACCCAGTTTGAGTGCTTGATTGGAAATATTATTTTAGAATCTAAAAGTTTTTACAACTCATCTACCATTAGAGGCTCAATCCTTGGATTTACTGGCCTCTATTTCTGTCTGATGGGCTTAGACCCTTTAGTTAGTTCTATTGTGTGTTGAATAATGTCTCTATTGTATCCATGAAGGTCTTCATAGCTCCAAGCTATGACTCTGTCATATCTCTGGCACAAATCAATTAGTCTTTCCTTCTCTTCTTGAGTTGTAGAATTCTCAACTTTTAGCATTTTCTCGTCACTCACCTCTATTTTAGAATAGTCTGCTTTGTCTACCTAGAACCTTTTCTTTTCCAGGCTTACATCCTCTGGGTCAAACAAGTTGTCTAAGGTGATCAAGCCCTTGGGGAGCTTATTAGTCCTCAATTGTATGATCTGATCACCATATGCCTCTTTAATTTTGGTTTGCAACTGATCAACAAACTCATCTGATTGTTATAACAAAGAGACTACTTGAGCATCATTTTCAAATACTTGCCAGTTCTCATCATTGTCTAGATAAGTCAGCCTCACTATAACTTTTACTGACTCATTCTTAATAAATAGGCTAGTTGTTGGGTTAAACTATGAGCCAATCAGCACCATCCTATTAGCTTCAAAATTTTGACTCCTAGGGACTATCTCAATATTGAAAGCTTCAAAATCTTCTATCAGATCCCAAATCCTATGTCTGTAGGATCTCATTCTCACATTTTTGGCTATTGCCTTTTCTCTAATTTGCTTTACTACTAATTTTGAATCTCCTTTTACTTTTAGATTCTTTATTCCCTTTTTCTTAGCTAACAAGAGCCCATGTACTAAAGATTCATACTCAACATCATTATTAGTGCAAGTAAATTAGAATCAGATAGCTCTTAAAATTTTATCACCATTTGGAGCAGTAAGACAAATTCCTACTCCAGCACCATGTTCACTTCTAGCCCCATCAAAATTCAAAGTCTAGATCTCTAAATCTTGAGTAGTAGGTGCCTCTTCCCTTATAACATTTGGGATTGCCTGGTCCTCATAAAAAATGACGTATGTGCCCAAACTAGTAGAGTCATAGTTCCCATATGGGTCGCTATGCATCATAGCCAATAACTAGCTATTTTCTTCTTCTTGATCATGCTCAGTCCAGTCGCCTAGCTCTTCAACAAAAATCCTTTTTTCCTTATTTAACATAGCATGATCTGCCTCTAATCTTGTTGTTGATTCATTGGTGATATGGTCTTTGGACAGTGGTTTAGATAGAATTTTCATCTTCAAACCGTACTTGGTTCTTAGGATGAGGTGAGACCAGTCAAGAGACATATATCCTCCTATTTTTATTGTAAAGTCTCTGGATAAACATAAACCAAAAATAAGAGGTATATCTATGACTACTACATTTTGGTTGACAATTATGTTGGGACATGTATATAATTTTAATGGGAGTTGTTTGATTTTCCTTATGATTTGTACTATTTTGCCATCTAGTTGCATAACTCCTTTTGCAAGGGGTTCATATTTTATTTTCAAAGCATCAGCTATTTGCTTGGGCATCACTATAGTACTAGCTCTTGAATCTACCAATGCATTATGCAAGAGTTTCCTTCCAACTATCAAAGTTAAATAGAAGGGCTCTGGTTTGGATTTACTTACTTGCACTGCATTGTTCACAAAGGATGTTGTCTTTGGAGGAACTGTATCTTTGAGCTTTTCTTTTCCAGCAAGTCCTTCCTTGGTGACAGTACCTTTGGGCACTGCTTGGCTTTGTAGAGCTTCTTGTAGCAGTTTCTTTTGTTTAGGAATAGCCAATATATTCCATATTGATACTTGTGCTGGAGTCTTCTTCAACTGATCCACTACATTTATTAGTCCCAAAGACTGAGTTTTTTGGACATAAGGATATCTCATTTTTTCCTAAGTTTGGGCAAGAATCCCTTGATCTTGCACTAGCTAAGGCACTTCTTGTCTAACAGCAACATTTCTTTACCCTTGAGATGGAGGATTATTCTTGACTTGACCACTTACAAACTCAGGTTGTTCCACTGTTCTCCTCTTTGATCTGGTGTAGTAATTAGATTGCACCATTGGTCTTTGGGAGGCAGATGCTTTGTTCAAGAAAACTGATTCCTCATCTTCAACCCATGAGAACAAAGCATGTTTCAGGGCTATTTTCTCCTCTTGTTGCAAGACCTTCCTTGCATCTGGGCCACTAGGACTGAATTCTACATACCAGGAGACTGGTAGGCTTGATTGTCACTGGTACGGGAAAACTGACCATCCATTCTTCTTTGCTCTGCCACCCTTTGTTGTAAATTACCCCTAGGACAATCTCTAGGTGTATAAGCATTATTGCAAGGGAAACACCAGGCATTAGTATCATCCACATAATTATTTTTCCCTGGAACCATTTCCCTATTTGAGTTAGGAGGGATGGTCTGTGAGGGTGTGGGAACTACAACTAATTGATTTGTTGGCTGATGGTTAGTTTGTTTTAGAGGACCCTGATATTGGTTTGGTTGGGATGAAAATCTATTTCCTTGATAGCTTTGATAAGGAGGCTTAGGGAAAGTATTTTGCTATCTCTTTATATTGATCAGCTCATTAGAAAATGTCCTTAGGATATTTTTGATATCATCCATCTCATATGGTTGAGCAGGGACAGGTTTTTTCACAGATGATTGAGGGTAAGTGTACATAGACACAGGTGGGCTTATAGCTTTAGGAAATTATTGAGGTAAGGGCAAGGAAATTTTTGGGAACATAGGCATGGGAGGCCTTAGAGGTAACTTTCTAGCATCTATTAAATGATTCTCAGCTCTGACCGCATATTATAAGCCTCTGGCAAAGTGTGTCCTCCCAGTGACTGAATCATAACAGATATATCTGAATTCAAAGCCTTGAGATAAAACACTATGGCCATGCCAGGTGGTGGCCCAACTGTAGCAGGGATTCTATCTCAAGTTTTTTGAAATTTGGTATTGAAGACAGTCATGTCTTCCTGTGGTCCCCTTTGAATGGTGATTAACTATTGTAACAAAGAAGACTTATCACCCTTCTCTACAAATCTTTCAAAGAACAGACTTCCAAGCTGGTCCCATATAGATATGGTATTTGGGGTCAAATACTGATACCATTATAAAAGTCTTCCCCTTAAAAGAAGCTACTAATAACTTTATGGCCACATTTTGTTGTGTGATAACATGTATAACACAGACATCTGATACATCTTGAAGATGTTCTGTAGGTGTTTTAGAGTCTTACCCACTAAACTTAGGTAGAGATTTTAGGGAATTTACCGGGATAGGATCCCAAATGGCTGGTGGTGTTGGGAGGATTAAGGGGCTACCAGTTTTCTAGCTTGCATAATTTCTTGGGGGTATAGAGGCTCCCATATTTGGTATTGGTAAAAACTAGTTAGCTCTTCTTCTTGGACTTGTTACCAAAGGTGGCAAAAAAATACTTGGATTTGTAGCAAACTGTGATCTGGTGACTGGTCCATAGCTTTGACTCCTCATAGCTCTCTGGTTCATATGGTCTTGAAAGGAACTTCAAGACTGGTCCCATCGAGCATGCCAAAAAATTATTGATGCTTAAAATTGCACTTGATTCTAATCAACAACAATGGGAAGTTTCAAGCTATGGGATATTGTGGCTTGAAACAACCTCCAAATTTTAGAGAAGCTAGTCTCTTCTTTTGTATCAAGTGTGGGGAAAAAAGATAGAAAATTAAATATAAATGCAAATGCAAGAAATGAAACCTAACTATGGTGATGCGTCTGAGTGTAATTTTGATCCTAATCTTGAGCACAGTGAGACTATATATAGGATTCATTTACATTTAAGAGCAAACAAGTGCATGATCAATGTAAAAGATTGAAATAATAGAAATAGAGGCTCACAATAGAGACTTCTTTTGTTGAGATATAAAAAATGTCAACAAAGGCATAGGGTTCAATCTTCTTATAAGAATCTTCCAATCACATAAGAGGCACAAAAACACGTGTAGAACTTTCAACTCAAGAAAACGAGACAAAAGCAAATGACATTCCTAATCACAACTCTATAAAATCTATAGTATAGACTATTTTTGCAAATGACACAAGTAATATCAACAAAGGCATAGAGTTTAATCTTAATTCTTTCAGCCACATAAAAGGCACAGAAACATGCACAGTTACATCAACTTTACAACTCAAGAAAATCAGACAAAAGAAAATGATATTACTTAGTCACAAACTCTAGAAAGTCTCCCCTTTTTTCCTAATTCTTCCCCCCCTTTTTTTGTATCTCCCCTTCCTCTTTTATAGCCTCAGATTTTATAGATAAAATAGTGCGGCATTCGGCACATTTAATGTCTTGGATGCATTCTGGTCTTATCAGAAGGGGTCATGCTGGGGGGGTGGCTTCCCTAACTGCAGTATGTCAATTCATGTCTAGTACCTCCTTTTGTGCCTGAATTTATTCATTCCATCACCTACTTAGCCATGCAACTATCCATTCTCCTCCACTTATAGGGGACAAACAGATGACCCCTTTTAATGTTTGCAGGCCCTAAAAAATCTACTCGGTGAACTGCTCCACCTACCAAAAACAACTCCTGCTAAGTTCACCCCTAGCTCGCTTGCTAAAATAGATACACATAACACTCTATCCTATTGAAATAGAAGAGGACACTTAGTCAATTCCTTGAAAATCTTCTTATTACTTAGAAGGCACTAGAGAATGACACTTGGTGCTTTCTGCCTGATTTATCGAAGACACGTGCTCTTTCCACTTTCCCTTTAGTTATGCTATAGAATTATTTGGGCACATATTACGCTCTTACAAATGGTGACACTTGGTAGCTTCCACAAACTTTTGAAATAACACCAGGACCCACCACAATCTTTATTTGGCAATGAAGCTTGAAGATGATCTCTCAGAAGTTGACACGTGGTGGCCTCCACTATTCTTGGGAAGATACATGGTGTCTTCTGCTTCTTTCGGGAATGGAGTTGAAAGGGGCTCAAAAAGTGACACTTGGTGGCCCCTGCTACTCTTCAGCACTTAAAAAAAGAAATGATGCCTTTCTACCTTCCAAAAGACCCCTTTGTTGTTTGGGACACTCCCTTGAACTGCCTGATGAACCAAAATGGTTCAATGGTTCAACGGTTCAACACTGCACACCAATTACATGTTAACTGAGGTATTAAATCAAAAACATTAAACCAAGGCATTGAATCTAGGCATTGAACTGACTATCTCTCAGATGTTGACACATGGTGACTTTCACTTTCCTTTGAAAAAGTAGTCCAGGGCCTTCTGTGACTGCCATCTGTTGCTTTCCACTTCTTCCTGCTACTTAGCTTGTTGAAAACCTTTGCCGAGAAATAGAATGAAATGTGGGTGATGATATGAGATGTGGATGCCAACACGTGGTGTGTTTCACTTATCTACTATTGGATACGTGGCACATTTTGTGGCCCTCCTAAAAGTTATGAAAAGTGTCTCAGATGACACCAGTTGGCCAGCTCTGTGTTTCAAAAAGTGACACTTGGCAGCTTCCACTCGAATTCAACACTTAGTCAAAAATGAAATGAAAGAATTAAAAAAATGGAAAGAGAGCCCATGCTCAGACTACACCACTTGGCAGCCTCCACTGCACTTCGATACTTAGACAGAAAAGAATCAAAAGAAATAAACATGTGCTCTGCTCCAAAACTTCTACTGCCATGACCAAGGTATGCAGGAACCAAAACTACAGTGCATGACTGAAAATTTGAATGCAACATAGAGTAAAAATTTACTCTATAGGTAACCTAAGGAATGAGGTGAGTCTTTAGATAGGGTTAGCTCCCTTGATGTACCACTTTGAATTACAACTACTACTAAACATGGGGGGTGAAAAGGGAGAAGAATAAATGAAAGAAAACTAATCTAAGGGATGTGATATACCAAATAACATGATGACATCCAACCATATTCATATAACACTTGAAATCAAAGGACAAACTAAAAATACAATTCTCTAATCTTCATCTTTTCACATCAATGCTACATTGTGAGGTTATGGATGAATGTGCAAAGATAGGAGGACTAGAAAAGAGGCCTATGAGGGCACTAATATAAAGACTAATTCATTTAAACCATGAACATATCCTAGAAAACTTCACATGCCCTACAAAAAGAGGCTGTAAATAGGTGAAAGAATGGAATAACATGTTAAGGAATCCATAGTTTTCACTTAGCAAGATTCATCATCCAATTAGAAACACTAATAAAAATAATAGAGGAGGTAAACATAAGTATTATTATTGATCAAAAAAGTATACATTTTGTTGTTCCCCAAAAATAGCTTTCATTTTTAGGACAACATTTGAATTATTTTGGTCTTACAGACCAAAATTGTATCTTCCATTTTCAAAATTTTGTCTTAAACTTTCAGTTTCCTCATTTTCAAGGCTTCTCATAAAATCTACAGACTTTGCTAGTCAAGTTCAATGGATTTTACATGATGATTTCTACAGACTTTGTATCTTTAGATTCTATAGGCAGGTTCTTTTATACATGTTCAAAGGCTTCTGTAGGCATTTTCAATCAAAAGATCAGTTTTCAACACTCTATCATTTTCCAGGATTAGTTCAGAGCTTTGGTTCAATTGAAAATCTTCATTAGCAAGCATCTGAGTACAAAAAGAGACCTGAACCATTGAACCAATTTGGTTCAAAGGTTCAACGGGTTCAAAGTTTAACAAGTTCAATGCCTTTGGCAAGAGTCAAGCACTTCATCAAGGTTTAAAGTTCAATCGCTTCAAATGGTTCATCGGCTTCCAAACATTTGGTCAAATCAAAGTGACTTGAACCGTTGAACCATTGAACCAATTGGGTTCAAAGGTTCAACAGGTTCAAAGGTTCAACAGTTGGTTCAACCAAAGGAATAGTTTAATCACTTGGTTCAACCAATCAGTTCAATACTTCATTTCACTCAGATGGTTCATTTCCTTTGTTTCAACATCTTTTGGTTCAACCATTTGGTTCGTCAGTCGGTTCAAGACTTTCATTGAACCATTGAACCAAATTTTTGTTCAACGTCTTGGTTCAATGGAAAGGTTTAATAGTAGGTTCATTACTTTTGGTTCAATCATTTGACTCATGGAATAGTTCATCAACTTTGTTTTAAAAGTGCTTGGTGTGCTTCATTGAACCATTGAACCGGTTCAACGGACAGGTTCAATCAAATGGTTCAACTGTCAGTTCAAAGGCAAGTAAAAATATTTGGTTCAATGCTTAGTTTATCAGCCTATTTTATTCATTGAACCATCAGCTTGAACCATTGGCTTGAACCATTTTGGTTCAAAGCCTTGGTTCAACTGATTGGTTCAATGTATTGGTTCAACGACAAAGTTCAAACAATGGTTCATCGGCTTTTTGGTTAAAAAGGGACTTGGCATGCTTCATTAAACCTTTGAACTGGTTCAACAAATGGTTCAATGTCCAAGTTCAAAGGGGTAGTTCAATGCTAAAAAAAACTTTTTCGAAGGACAAGTGCCCTTGTAGAGGACACTTCATTGACCAAAGCACCCTTCAGATTTTCTAAAGGCTTGTTCAAAGACTTGTTTAAATATTTGGCAGAATTTTCCCCAGACTTTTTGTCTATAGGAATTTTCCTCGAGCTTTTTGTTCATGAGAATTTTCCCTAAGGAAAATGTCTATGGGAAACGTCCACAGGGAATAGCCCAGGGAAAAGCCCAGGGGGAATTTGCAAAGGGCCGACGAAGGACCCCAAAGGGCAGGTGCCCTTGCGGGGGACTCTCGACCATCAATTTGAAGACACTTCCTGAAGTCGAAGGATCATTTCTCAAGGCCTAAAAAGGTAAGCCCAATCTAGAAAAGTGCCAAATGGAAAGCCAAAAGAAGACCAAGGGGTGATGCACCCAAAGACGTCAAATTCAACACAGTCGACTAACCGTTGGAAACATAGTGACAGGCACGTGAATGTCAAATTGAAGACAACAAAATAACTGTTGATCCTTTAAACATATAGAACATAATACATTCATAGTTTTCAAGGCCAAGACCAGAAAAAAAGTGGGGAAGGAATAGAACAGCAAGCTAAATCCAGGATCTAATTCAATTCATTAGAAAAGGAAGAACGATGAAGATAAGATTAGACCACCAGGCAGACATTGAAAGTTGTAAACTTTCAATTGCATGACTTGTTTATCTACATTGAGAAGATCAAATGGGTAAAAGGCACCAAAGTTATAGCTTGTCCTCCTAACATTTCCCAATGCATCATGATGTATTATTGTTCCTGAGTCCTTCTTGAAGTGGCTATATAAGGGACTTTCGTTCATTGTAAAATCATCTTCTTTTTTATAATCTAAATGAAACTCTGCCAAAATTGAGAGGCATCATTGAGACTTTGTGCTCAGTCTATTTATCATATTTTGTTAATGAAAACAAGGGACTTTTTCAGACTTTGTGCTGTGATATATTTTTTGTTTCATTAAATTTAATAAGCAAGATTAGTAAATTTGTCAAGAAGGTGTCCTGAAGAATCAACTGTGGAGAGACTTTGTGCCCCCATAGCTGCCTTTAGTGTGTTTGCTTTTTCATTGCTATGTAAAGGACTTTGAGAAGACTTTGAGCTTTCATTGCCCTTCGTATATCACTCTTGAGTATTTTAGGTGCAAACTTTGTGCTGTGTCTTGATTTGCTAGTTACCATACTTTTAGTCATATTTTGCTTTTATTTTCAAGAATATTCTTGTGGCTGGTTAAACAATTTTTTTGAAAGAAGAGGAGTGTTGTCTATCATTCTCTTGAGTTTTTACTTTGTTTTGTTTATATCATCTCTGAAGAAAGAGAGATGGATGTTTGGTCCTACCCTTGAGTATTATTTTCTATTCATACATATACATAGCATATCCATAGGGAACATCCCCTTGATGAGAGGAGAGAGCAGTCTCCTTTTGATGTGATAAACTTACACATTAGGATGAATAATCTTCTTGATTTGGTTGATAAGACCTATTTTGTTTACCAGTATGCTAATAGACAAAATATTCAATCAACACATTTGAGCAGGGATTCACCATACTCAAGTGGAGCATCCAATATAAAGCTAAAATGGCTAGTTCTTATAGAACTTGTGAGAGGGAGAAGAAGAGAGAAGTCCAAGGGTTAAAAGAAACTTGTCAAGCTGATATAAGGAGTTAATTGTGTACGTGGATATAGTATTTTATTAACCATGCAAGTTTAAGAGATAAAAGTGTCAATCCAAGTCACAAACTTCATGAAAAGTGGCAAGAAACTCTTCATTCTAGCTCAGAAAACTACCTACATGATTATCCCTATTTGAATGCCTTATAATTTATTAGGATCAATTACAATGATTTTAATTAATTTTAAGGACATAATACATGACTCTCCATGAATTATTTATAGGCTTGGTCATCTAGAATCACTTGGAAAGGAGCAATCATCATCTAATGTCCAAAAAATTGCTCTTATATACACCCTACACACTTGGCCTCAAAATTGGCATCAATTGCTCATGAAAATATTTGTGATGGATTTAATGAAGATTTTAAAGGACATTAATTTCCTTTGAAGCATCAACGAAACTTTAAAATCACTTTCCCTTATAGTTTTCACACTTCTCACTATCTTGTCTAATAAGCCAATTTTGATTGGCTGAGTTGAATCACCTAGTTTGGACACTTAGAAGTTTTTTCAAGGAATGAGAGTGATATTAGGAGTTATATTAAGTCTTAATATTTCCATCCATGTTATTTTCATCTATTTAAACCTCCTAAAACCTAGAAAACACATAAAATAGTGAGAAAAATGATGTTTCTGCCCCCATTCGTACAAGTCCATGTAGAAAAAAAGCATGGGTAGTATCCTGACTAAGTCCTTAACAACATAAAATATTTTTTCTAAGAAAAATATGCCATTTGGGTAGCTATCCAACTCCATTTCCTCCATTAGGTCACTATCAAGGGTTTACAAGGGTGTTAGAGTAGTTTTGACCCTTAAGCTTTATTCACAAAATTTAGACATCCAAGTTGCAAACCAATTTCACTATTTTTATGTTTATAGACCTCAATAACTTCCCAAAAATCCTTTAGCTCCCATGTAAAACCTCATGAAAGATATGAGTGTCCAAACATGTCCTATCAAGCTCTTTTCCTTGTTTTCATAGGCCTGAGTTTGTCTTTGAGTCAAAAATGGATCTTATGATGTTTTATCTACCTACTAAAATCCCTAACACCTCTGATGTCATACCATAAACATTTTTATATGAATATTACAGCTCACCTAAGTCTATAATTGATAATGACTTCTCATTTGGGCATTAGGCTTGTAGCTTGCCTAATAGGTCTACCTTGTCTTTGAAGCTCAAGGTAAGTTTTTTATCTATTCCCCTACATATAACTAGTTCAAACCCTTCTAAATTCACCTTATAAACATGTTCAAAAATTTTAGAGATCCTATCTCAAGATAGAAGTGAAAGTGATTCTCCAATTAGACTCTAGGCCTCAAACAACCTTGCATGCATACCTAGCACCCCAAACAATTATGTTTGGTTTCATCTTTTTGTGGTTGGTTTCCATGATTTTTATTATTTTCCCTCAGCTTCAAAAACCTCCTTGAAGGATTGCCTTAACCTTTGGTTTACTTCTTTTCCCCATTCTCTAAATCTACTAGTTTCATGCATGAGGGGAAGTACCCCTTGTCTGAGACAAAATAAGGGGTACTTACCCTATTTTATTAGGATATTTGAACATTTTATATGATTATATAGGTGACAAGGATCCTCTACACTAAAATTTATCATTTTATTTATCCATTTGATCCTTCAAACTTGCAAAAAAAATAGACTCCTTTAAAACCATATTGTATGCACATGGTTAGCATCTTAGACTAAGTAATGCATCATAAGAACATTTATTCTGATTATTTACCTATAATCAAGTCTTATAAATTCTCTCATGGTCCTTATTTAGGTGTAATATCATCAATTTCTCACTTCAACCTTCCACATTACTTACCCATGCAACTGTCTAGTCAGGACTGAGTACCACTTGATTGGCTATGTTTACTTGCTTAAGAACCATTCCTCTACTTAAAAAACATCATTATGGTTTGATGATGGTGATTTAAACATTATGAAAGTTTTCCATGACCTTATTTTATCCATTAAAACTCTCACATGTCTCCAACTTACTCCTATTTGTGCTAGATTATATTCATAATTCTTTGATTGTGCATCACACCTATAGGTGTATACATGTGTTCAAGACCTGAATGTAGTAATTAGAGGCATATTTCAATTCACCAATTCCATATAATTTTTTTTTTGAGCCCTAAATCTCAAATTTAATCACTTACCATACTTAGAATCACCAAACTTTCTTATTGGCATATTATAGTCAGCCATCTTAGATTGTGTTTTGCTTTGGAAAAGGCACCTCAAGGTATAAGTGCATGGATTGATTAAAAATAAAATGATCATTACCTCCTTATAACCCACATAAGTCATTTTATATTTTCTAGGTCATTTCTTTCATCTTTATGCCTTATACATCTCAAACAACTAGCCAACCAATCTGTTTGTTCTCTACCTTCATAATCAACTACAGTTGACTGTGGGGTCCTGTAGGTGCATATTTACCTTGAAATCCATAGAGAAAAGTTTATGGTATCCTTGGAAGTCTATTTATGTATTTTTAAGCCACTTTCATTTATTTCAACTTAATTCCTTCAAGTTCAAATACACTTCAGATGGTGAAATGGACTTTGACCCTTGGCTGTAGATGCATTTGGTGTGAGGGACAAGGAACTTGTAGGTGCCAATGAGAGACAAAAAGGAAATATGACATATTTACTTGATGATCCTTATTTTAAAAATGTTATTTTCACTTTTAATGGTCATTCAAATCATGAAACATACTTTTTTTGTTCCTTTAGTGTTAAGTCACTTGTGACTTCAAAGGCTGTAGATACTACTACTTGGTTTTAGTGGCTTAAATGCTCTCCAAAATGCTCTCCAAAATATGAAAGTAATTTTTCACATGATGATACTACATGATTAGGTAATTAGGATCATTTTAAATATTTTAAAACATTCCATATGATATTATAAAAAACCCAAGGGACTTAGTTTTGCCCATTTAGGGATTTGATCCTTGAACTTGTAGTGATTTCTCTTGAAAAGGTTTTCAACTTGTTTAGAACTTTTAGTCCCCTTGGTATGTATGATATGATCCTTTTGGAATGTTATATATATAATAATAGTTTCAATTCATTCCTTAAAACCCTAATGAATGCATCAGTCCCCTATTTGGGCCACATGTAGGTGACTATTTGTAAATGTAGGCAGTGAATTCAAACTTTGGACATGGGCAGTAAACATGTTGGTGGTTGAATCAAACCTTTACCAAATTTTCACATGGACTCCTTAAAATCTCAAAATATTAAATAAACTTCAAAACTCTTCATCCATAGCATAATGTCATCCTGAGATGTTGTAGGTGTACTGTTGGATTGCATATAACCAATGAGCATAAGTTAGAATAATGTACCAAAATTATGCCTTCCAAAGTTGGTTCTCCTCAATGTGTTCAAATGGAGACCTCAAAATATTTCAAGGCTCAAAAAAATTTTCACACCTCCCTTAAAACATTTTAATCATCTTTTATATCGCTTGCAATTACACATTGAGTTATGGCAGGCAAATTATAAGTATGTGTATTGTATGATTGCAAACCATGAAACATTGCTTATATAAAGAGGATGAAATGTGGAGAGGGGGTCAAGATAACATTTAAAACATATAAATTACTCTATCACAACCCCCTGAATCCATTAAAAATCATGAATATATAGAACATGATGAAAAACTACCAACAACACAGAATAGGACCAGTCTGCAAACTTGAGGTGATTGGCCTTCCAAAACAAATCCAAACTTGAAACAAAGCATGAGGAGAATTAGGGAAGGAGGATAAAATAATATATAAATAACCTTAGTAACTATTTTATATGGAATTATCCAAACCAAGGTAAAACCCATAGGTTATAAAGATTAGTAGGTAGATTTGAAAGGTCAACATCTTAGGAATGGTTCATAAAGCTTAGACCACCATTCTTCCTCAACCAAACATCAAATAGAAGTTGACTGGGTGTATAATATACCCCTAATATCATTTTTATTGAAATCCCTTGTAATAGCCTTAGCAAGTACAAACTTACAAATCACTTTCGCTTGCCAAGAAAGGTGAAAAGGAGTAGAATGGTTTTTATCATTAACTTGACACTTCCAGATCATTTAAAACATGGATCTGAGCATGCAAAATTTGAAGAGTCATATTTCAACCTTTTTGAAGTGGAAAACTTCCTAAATATGTTTTATAAGTTCCATTTTCTTATCTTTTCACTAGAAACTTACCTTTTCATCTACATAACCTACCATATTTCAGTTTTGTTAGTTACTTAAGACTTTTAGGGACACATGGGGCATGATATCATCTTTTGTTACTATCAACCAAATTTGAGTTTTAGAAAAATTAAGTCAACCCCTACATATTGATACTTTTTCAAAGGTTTATATATGTCTAATAGGGTCTCATGTGTGTCTAAACATCTCACCTATCCTTGTTTTAGCCTTCGTGTAAGCCTATCTTCCTTGTACTTGCCTAGTCAACCAAAGTCAGCTCTAGTTAAACATGTTAAAAGGATAAAAATATGTTATAATTGTCCTAATATGGTCATTTAAATGCTTTAAGGTATTCCTAAGTCATAAATTTATCATTTACCATGTTTTATATGCAAAACATGCCTTTTAGTCATATTTGTGGCTCATTAAATAACTTGTACAAACTTGTCAAATAAGAATATTTGTCACAAAGCAAGATTATAATGTGGATGAGGTCACAATATGTCAATATTTAGTTAGAGGAAATCAAGAGGTAGTTTCATGCATGATAATATAGATATCTCCTTGAAAATAGGCCATTAATGGCACTTGTATGGACTTGGTAAGCTCACTTTTAGCTAAAAACATGGGAAAACTGTCTCTTAAACTCCTTAATATCTTTACCATTATTTGTGTGTAGATAAAAGATCACATAAATCAAATTTTTCTTCTACTCCTTCTTTCTTACCCTCACAAACTAAGAAGGGTCAACTTTAGATGCTTGGTACAATCCATACAGTTAGAGTTGGACGGAGTGATCTTGGGAGTTGAAAGGGGTCTTATTATGATTGAAATACATGTAAATAATTTTTATTTTCATGGATCCTCCTTTATGAATAATTTTTAAGAGGCTAGATAGCTTTTTATGCTTCTACATTCATGAGGGGTCCCTGTTTGAGCTTGTTTCAAAATGTTTTTCTTTGATTTGATAGGTTTGGGATTTTTTAGGTATTTATAATAAATTTCCAAGGTATTTCCACATTATTCTCCTTTTTATTCTTGGTATGTGGAGTCCATGAGCTTAGAAAACCTTTTCTAGGCTTGTTTATGGCAACAAACTTATTTCCTTCTCTATGAAGAATCTTGATGCTTCTGTAGCCATCTAAAGATTATCATTACAAGTTTGTACAGGGATTTGGAGGTTAAACAATTTAAAATGATCCTACACAAGTTATAGAGAGAATCCTAATCTCCTAATGCCCTAAAACTTGCTTAAGGTAATAAGAAATCTACCTCACACTCAGAAGTTAGCCACCTACAGGTGTCATTTATAGAGCTAAAAGGTTTATATAGAAGTAAACTGATAGGTTTGAATCTCCATGAGGAATAAAAAACAAGTTGATAGCTTGGGAAGTAGGTTTAAGACCCTTAGTATCCTACTAAGTATTGAAGAATCATTATATAGCAGAGTCTAAGATTTTAGGACCTTTGTCCCTAAAGAAACTAAATAGAGGTCTAGGATTTTTTATAGATATCCTATACATTATTTGCTAAGATAGTTGTAACACCTAGTTATGCTCATCTTGTAACCCTTGGCATGAACAATATTTATGCAAAGTTTGAAAGGCAGATACCTAAGGGAAGGTGGTTATTGAAGAACTCAAAGATGGCCCCAAATGCACTGTGAGAAAGTAGAGAGGTCCACAATTCCAAGATCAAAAGGAGATATTTATCACTCAGAGTTGTAGCTTATCCTTAACATCATGATAAAATGATTAAAATAGATAAGAGGGATGTTATAACTCAAGATCACCAAAAGAGAATATGAGTTTCATTTGTTTACCCCACATATCTTCAATCCATACAGATGACCTCAATAAGCACCTATAGCAGGTTATGATATAGTCAACCCAAGCTTGATGCCTTTTGGTGTTTTGAGATCCTAAAAAGTGAGTGCAGGGTCAAGTGTTAATTTTATGGTAAAAGGGAATTAAAGGAAGATCCAAACTAATTATTAACAAACTAATTAAGAGCATTAACACCTAGAAGCAGGGGTAAGTCACTATTTTAGTCAGGTAGTGAGTAGGATGGTAATAATTTAAATGATGATAATTCTATACAAGGTGAACAAAAGGGTATAAATCCTTGGAAATGATGATAGAGGTTTAAATAAGAGTCTTTAAGCATTTTTCAAGCCTAAACAAAGCTTATGAACACCTACAACCAATGTTTGACTTTATGTTGGTGGTGACCGAGATAGTGTACCTAGGAGATGTTCTAGGCTGACCAAGGTGAACTAATAGGTCCAAGTCATTGTTATATAATTATGGGGCCTTAATTAAAGGTTTTTAAGCATGGTTTCCAAGGTAAAGTCTATAGGAGATCTATAGATGCAATGGCTTGAAGTGAACACAGTCACAGTGGTATAACACTCAGTCTTCATTAAATAGGTCATGGGGGGAAGTTCATGAGTAAGGTTGAAGTGTTGAGTAAAAGTTGAAACACATTTAACAAAGGGATGAAAATATTTATATAACCTCATACCTTGAAACAAGGGTAAGAAAGTTTCAAATGATGCACAATACACTTCATACAGTGGAAATCCTACACACAGTCCATCCTAATAAGTCTATCTTAGTTTTTAGAACTTTTGGAAGGTCTATGCATAGGATCAAGAGATAATTTTTTTTAGAAATAATATTTAAGACTTGGATAATCTCATGGAACATTAATATTTTCTTGAGGAAATAGGGGAGTTCCCTCTGTTTTATCTCAGATAGAGGGCACTCCTTTTACACATGAGCTTGTAGTCTTTGAAGAGATGGGTAAGAAGATGAGACCAGAGGCTATGGGGACCATGAAATAAGGTTTAGTAATATATAATACACCTATTTAAATAATATAAATACATAAAAGAGAGGATAAACCCAACAAAATACTCTAAATTATATTGTTTATAGTCATGTAAGGTAGGCTAAATTAAGGCCTAAAGCCCAAATGAGAAGACACATTTATTTATAGCCTTGATTAGAAATTTTCATCAATTGTGTCATGTTTTTGAGGTATAATTAGATCTATTCAAATGATTAAAATTCATTTAAAGTATCAACAAGGGCCATTTTGCTTAAAAGTGCAGGCAGACCTTTTGAACAAGGTCTAGGCCTAGTTTTTAAAAGGGGGTCAGTTTCATTTATATCATATGATGACCATTAAAATGGTGTAATTAATGTTTCTAGTATGATAATAGATATGTTTAATCCACTTAGATGCAGGGGAGGTCTCCAAGAAGCCATTTTGGCTTGAAGTGCACTCAGACCATGCAAAATGTATAGAAATGACATGAATGTCCATCTTAGAATGCTTGGAACTTCTCTAAGACTTTGCATGGAGACTAAATATATTAAAGGAGGTTATAGAGGGTCCATAGGAATCCTTTAGTGTCATTATGATATAATTATAACATGTAGCCTTTATAAACAAAGGCTAAGACTAGATACCTCCCTAAAACCCTCACAAACCCCAACTAGAACCCAATTAGGAAGATAAGGCAAATGGAGCATCCAAATGGAGTTAAAGGCTATGGAAGTGACTTGAAGCTATATAGAAATCTCTAGATACCTACCCCATGTGATTGATTTTTACCCTACTTATATATAGGAGGTACAATAAGGTTTATTTTGATATATTTATGTGTTTTATAGGTATGGAGAAGTTTCAAAGGATGAAACCACTTTTAGGAGAGAGATTAGGACTTTTTATAAGTCATCATGTTCATATATTGATCTATCTAAACTCCTAAGTGTGTTTTCTACCTTTTTCATCTTAGCTAGTCATAGTGAACAACTAGTGAGCACTTAGTGAAAATGGTGAAACTCCAATTAGGAAGCCTTTCGAGGCTTGATTCATGAAACTAATGACATGGCAACTCTTGAAAGGTGTCATTTCTCCTTGTACATGTATTATATTTTATAATTGAAATAATTTTGTGTGCCAAGTGTGAGAGGTGCATGAGGAGTTATTTATAATTGTTTGAGATGATTGCTCATAGATAGAAGGATATGAATGGTTTTAGACCATTAAAATGCATGTAGACTATTTTTAATAACCTTGACCCTTCATATAAATCATCATACCTGACCCTACTCAGTGATGAGGCAATCTAATGAGGGAAAATCATGAGGGCTATTCCACAAGCAAGCAAAAGAGCATCTACACTACATATGGAGAAGTTAGACAAGTTTAAGGGACATTTGTCCTTGTTTTCCTTGTATGACCTATCTAATTCCTAATTCCATGCTATTATAACTCATTTTACTTGCTTTACAAGTTTCTTAGTGACTCTTGATCTTCACCTTATCTTTCTTCTCTCACATTTACTATATATACTAGCCTTTTTGGCTATTATACAGATCTCTTCACCTAAGTATGGTGAATCATTGCTCAATTTTTGCCTTTAAGTAATAAATAATTATATTTTACCTCATTCATGACTTCAAGAATTTCATGCTATGGTTTTTGGTCTTATACAAGTGTATTTTGCTTACCTTGACATGTTATCCTTCCCAGTGCCTTATGTAGTTTGAAAGCTCTCTTTTGTAGGTCAGCAAGAAGTTTCTAATGTGGATTGCAGGTGTAGGGGGTATCTTATTCATTAGTGTTTCTAGAATACCTATTATCTAAGTCCTCCTATCCTAAGCTCTCTTCAAGACCCCATGCTTGAAACATTGATGTAGAAGAGGAGTGTTTAATTGGATGAAGTGTATGTCTAGGATTCTCTTTGGTTCCAAGTGCATTGTAAGTGGTATGAGTAGATGATATATTTTGTGTATTTACTCCCTTATATTAGATTTTTTTCATTTATCACTCTCCCTTTTCACCCCCCAAAGTTAGTAGTAGGTTTAATCCTAAGTGGTACATCAAGGGAACTAGCCCTAACCTAGAGACTCACCTCAAATTTAGGTCACCCATAACCCTGAGGTGTTTCCATTATGACACTGTAATGATGAAATACTTATCATCTCCTCAATGGGTGAAAGCTCAAGTGACAACAATAACCTTCATATTTTCCAAAAAACCTATATAAAGCATTAAATACACCTTTTTGACACCTAAAATGACCCAAAATGATAAATGGACATAAAAACTAATTGTCCAAGGCTAGTATAATATTAATTGACATCATTTTAACTATAATACACCCCATTACATTCATATTACACTCCCTATAGACCTATAAAATCAAGTTTTTACCTTAGGTGCCCTAATTTGACTAAAAAGTCAAATTTGGTTAATAGTCATCAAAGAAGGTCAAGTTGTCATTCAAAGGCCAATAAAATGAGTAAATTCAGGGATGTTACATTGGTAAATAATATTTCAAGGGAATTAAATGTGTATTTCATAGTTTTAGTATAGGAATAAGTTAGTTTCCTTGACTTTGTCAATTTGAGGTAAAGGGTATGGGTTGTTACATGATCATGGTGGCCTAATTGAAGATTGTAACTGCCACAAGAGAGTGTAATAAGATATTATAGGTGTGTTCAATCCTTTAAAAAAGATTAAATGAATTTGACTCAGCCCCATCACCTCAATTTCCACACCAAAAAGAGCCTTTAAGGAGATCTAATGCATGGAAGAACTAGAAAGGGGAATTGTATAATTATTGTAATTACATTTTTGAGTGGAATTGGTCATTTATGACCCCCTTATCCAATCTCCTACACCATTATCCCCTTATCTCTTACCCCCTTATTTTATAAATTCAAGCTTCTAAACCTTGATTTGTATCCCTCGAGCTGGTATGAGGAAACTCTGCCAATCTTTTTTCTTACAAACCTCTTGGATGAATGAATAATAACTTTTACAATTATTTATTCATCATTGCTTAGTGTTTTATGCTTGTTTTGATATGCAAAAGTGGTTTAATTTTCCCTTTTCAGGTCCATGTCTACATAAGTACTGATAATATTACCTTTTAGGTCATCTACAGTGTCATGAGATTGATGACTCAATCTTAAAGTGGATACCTAATTGTAAGTTCCTTTAGCCAAGCCTTACTCTCATTGCCCTTCTACCTTAGCCACTTAATCTAACCTCTAGATGAAATATTGTTATTTTCAAGTCTTTAAAGGTAGCATGTCAATCTTTATTTAGTCCATTAGTGTCATTTGGTTCCAAGTTGAGTGGATAAATGAGATTATGGTGCATCACCACATTTTAGAGTAGGTTTTCATTCTTATGCAATCTTCTTGAACCTTTTCATCCCCCATAGATTTTAGATTTTAGATAAATAGAATTGAATTGGAAAACCATGGGAGATATCCCCTTAAAATCTAGAGGTTTAGCCTAATAGTAGGTGACCCACAACTTAAGGTCACTCCTCTGTTGGACTAGGTTTGAGTAGAGGACCTAAACAATTCTCTTCTCAGCTAGGGTGAAACTTCAAACTCCAAAAATAACTAGATCAACCATCTGATGAAGAGGAGAATGAAACCATTTGGGGAAAACTTGACCTAGATTCACTAAATTAGGAATAAGAAGAGAAATAGCAAGGAGAAGAAGAGAAATAAAAAGGAAGATCACATCATCTTTATTTTAACCTATAAATGAATATCGCACACTATGATTTTGGAGGTAATATGGAGGCCCATACATGGTTGAGCAAGATTAATTTGGCATTTAGGGTACAAAATATTAAGAATCAAGAGGACAAGTTGATGTTGATGAAAATATTTATTGTGTGCCTTTAATTAAGTTAACTCATGGAGTTAGTTTTTTTATTAAGGTTAGTGTGTAGTTAAAGTGTGCACATGAACAAGAATGAATTTAATGCTTATCTAGCCACATATGCCACCTTTATTAGATGACATGTTTTGTGTGGCTGATAGGAAAAGAGATGGAAGTCCTTGAATTTTATATACATAATTTTATCCTTTTGTATTTTACATTGTTGAATATTGAGTATTATACAAACACATATATGTTGAATGTTTAAGAAATCTTCATGGTTCTTGATTATTTATCCTCTTCTTGCCTTTATATTACCTGAGCTATGATTTAGTTCTTCTTCTATCCTGGTTAGACCAGAACTTAACATGGTACCAAATCCATTGAAGGCTATCTCTATAGCTTAAGATTTTTTTCCTAGGCATTTGTTGAGAAGTAATTATTTTTTATGGGATCTCATTTACCAAGCCATGTAAATTACATTCGGCATAGATCTAGAAAATTTATAGGGGTAACAATGAACTAACAAGAAGTAAAATAGCCATTTCAACTCATCTAGCATGTTTTTTAAGACCACTAAAAATAAGTCATTAGCTATAATATTTTTCTATGGATTAGATCCAAGTCCATTGGGATGTATTATTTTGGCATATTTTTTATAGAGAACTTTTATTGCAGTTGGAGGGTGAAATTTTCATCTTGATGAGATCTTTTTAAGGTCATTTTTATTACATTTGGAAAAGTCAATGGCACATTTCTTGTGAATTTTGTCACATTATACTAGATATCATTTTATGGAAGATTGAAGGGTCGGTTCCATTTTGATAGGCGGTCAAAGCCCACCACAATAAACTTTTGCATTTTTTTCTCTCTCTCCTATCTTGTGTGAGCCATTATCTTTGAAAATGCAATTTATTTTTCTCTCTAGATTTGTGAAGGGTATTTAACATGGCCTCAATGTTGAGACCCTATTGAGAAAATTTATTGTCTTTTTTCATAGCAACTTTTTGACAAGACTAGTGTATTTTGGACTACTTGTGTAGAAGATTCCTTAGTTCCTTATATTTTTAACACTCAACATGATCATAGTTATTTGTGACTTATGGTCCCCATCACCAGTTGCTTTCTATGTTTGAAGTAGTGGATTTTGGACCACTCATGAAGGATTTTTTTAGATTATTATGAGTTTACTCGCCATCTTGAGAAGTTAGTGGTTAGTTTACCCTATCACATCCACTCATGCCATTTATTTTGAGATAATTGAGGACCCCTTATATTCACCTCATTATATTTTCTAGGATAAAATATTTTTTGCAAATATGCACCTTTGTGTGCACATGTGCTTTATTTTTTTTAGCATAATAATGAGTTTGGTTTCCTCATATGTACATGGGTATCTTCTTAGGCTTTTTGTTTTTTGGAACCCATATAAGGATTGTAGTATGTCTCATATTTTTATGGAATTATTTGGTGTAATCTTATATAATATTGACATTTTTATTGACAGTATGACCTCTTATGTTTTGAGTGACATCTAGTATCACCAACATTAGATAGGATTTATAATTACTCATAAGTAGTCATCTTGTTGTTATAAAAATTAAAAACATTATCTCTGAGCCATTATTGGTGGTATCTAAATTTATAACATCATATTTGATTTTAAATTATTTGATGGTATTAAAATTACCAGTCTTTTAGTGTTTCAAGTAGTGGATTCATACCACTCGTGTATATATCATGAGTTTTTCCAAGGTGTTCAATTTTATTCTGCATAGCTTAGTCTGAGTGTGGATTAGACCACCTTGTAGTCTTGTGAATCTCACTTGATTTAGTTATTTCCCATCATCTCATGAAAGACATCTATTTATATCACCATATTTCATGGGTATAAGTATCTAATGCTTCATCGAGTCCTTCCTACCAAATTTATTGACATCATTATATTCTCTTGATATTTGTATATAGATACCTAATCAAGCCTTGTTACTAAGACTTATTTTATATAGATTATAAGACTCTTAATTTTTAACTTAAACCTCATAAGTTGCACTTAGGGGAGGTGTTAGTGCAAATATTTATGCACATATACAAGGTTACATTTAATGTTTATCTACCTACATGTGACATATTCATTAGATACCACATTTTGTGTGGCCATTAGGAAATGATATGCAATTCCTTGACGGATGTTAAATATCTGAGCAATCTTCTTAGTTCTCATTTTAGTTCTCCTCTTCTCATCTCTATCTTACATAAGATGTGCTTCAATTATTATACAATCTTGGTTAGACTAGATATTAACTATTAAATGTGTCTTTACAACTTTTGGATTGTGTTTCCCACACTTTGGGAGAGAGATGAGTTTCTACAAATCCAAGGGGAACTTTTTGGACTTTTCCAAAGATTTGAATGAGATATCCAACCATAATTAGGATGAATTTTATGATACCCAATTTATGCAGCTATTTCATGAAGATAAAATAGATATGATAAACTAAAATGAGAATATCAATACTAACATAGTATTTAAGCTAATAAGATATGAAAAATAGAATACACAAGATTACATAATAAACAAGATTTCACCTAGGAAACCCTTTTAGGAAAAAACCCAACACAATAACCTCCTTTTATATTATATTAACTTAATTATCATGAAATGCAATAAATTATTTATTAGTTTTATTTTTACCCTACATTATGTGTGAGTATATATAGGTACATCGATAAGTAACTGCCAAAGTGGTATTACAACATCATGGGTATGAAAACCATGGGTTATATTAAACATGGAATAAAACCACTCAAAATAATACCAATATCATCCCAAAAATAATTGAGGTGATACCTTGAACCCCACTAGGCACTTCCCACCCCCAACCCCCTAGATTAATCTAGGGATATATCACCATCCTGATAAAGGTAAGTAGGCCCCACTTTGGCTCTACAACCTAGTAGAGTGTAAATCATGGAAAATATAAAACACATATCCAACAATATCCCACTTGTTGAATAATTTCTATAAGGGCCACATGGCCATATCTTTATTAGCTAAAGGCAATTATGACTATTGATTTTTTCCACCCATAAAATTTATCAATTTTTATAGCCTATGTTAGTAAATCAGAAACATCCTCTCTTGTGTCCACCTTCTCCAATAATACCTTCTTTTCCTCCACCATTCCCCATACAAAATGGTATTACACATCAAAGTGTTTCATTGTGGAGTGAAACTCTGGGTTTTTTACTATAAATATTACACTTTGAGAGTCACAATTTATTTTTATAACCTTTTGAACAAACCCAATAGTGTAAATTAACATTTAAATCCAAATCCATTCCTTCATGTATTTAGTACTTACCATGTACTCAGTCTATGTGGTGTATATCATAAAACACATATTGGTTGTTATATATTTGGAAATTAATATCTACAGCCTAGTCTGAATCCATAAAACCATGTAGATTTAATGTTTTACTTTATCCAAGATTACCCTAATAGCATATAGCATAGTCAAACATCCCATGCAAATATGTGAAGATCATCTTCACCATAGTCCAATGTTCCTTTCCTTGATTTGACATAAATTTGATAACTACTCTCATTTCAAGAGTAATGTTAGGTCTAGTATAAACCATTCCATAGGTCAAGTTACCAATAATAGTATCATATGGGACTAGAGACGTGTCCTTTATTTATTCTTCTATATTAGGACATTGTTTAATAGATAAATTTTGACCAACAAGAAAGGGAGTACTAACATGCTTGCTTTCATGCATCATAAACATTTATAGTATCATTTAAACATAATTTATTTTATTTTACCATAATTTATTTTTTCCCAAATCTCTTTTAATTTCCATACCTAAAATATATTTTACAGCACCAAGATCCTTCATATCAAATTAAGATGATAATTGAGACCTAACTTGCCTGATACTAATTAACAACATGTGATCCACGTACAATACTATGATAATAATTTTTTATCTTCCTATTTAAAATAAACATAAGGATTAGCTTTGCTTCTTCCAATCCCAAGTCCCAACACATGCCTATTAAATTTATAGTTCCACATTCTTGGTGATTGTTTCAAGACGTAAAAATAATTTTTTAGCTTGCACACCAAATCGTAATTCCCTTTATCTTAAATATATGTGGTTGCATCATTTATATTCCCTGGTCAATATCACCATTTAGAAAATTTGTCTTCACATCCATCTACTCTATTTCTAGATCCAAAGTAGTATCAATAGCTATAATAAATCTAATTGAGTGTAATTTAGCAATAGAAGGAAAAAAAACACAAAATCAATCCCCTATATCTGAGAGAATCTCATTACTATCATGTGAGATTTATACTTTTCCATTTTTTCATTTACATTATACTTCTTAAATACCCATTTTTAGCCAATAAATATTCTTCCAGGAGGTATTTTACCAAGTCTTATGTCTGATTTTATCTAATGACTCCACTTCTTCCTTCATAGCCTTCTTCTAAGGCTTAGTTTATTTTTAGGCAAAATCATCCTTTACAGTCTTAGGGTATTCATCATTAATAAACAAAATTGATAAATAGATATTGGAAGGACTATACCTATCAAGTGATCTTCTCACCTGATCTAATCTTCTCAATATTGGAGTTTTTAGTTTTACATCTTCTGGTTTTTCCTCCTCAAATTCATATAAATCTTCCTTTTGAATCTCCCACTCTAGTTCATCTTATGCATTTGTGATTTAAATTTCAAGGGATTTATGAAATGTAAAACTCTAAGTTTTTAAAGTGTTGGAATAATGAATCATGGAATAAATATAGCAATATCAACAACCTCTGATTTATACAATAATTTACCTATTGGATTGTTCTATAAATAGAAATGATCTAGAATGAGATATATTTAGCTAGAGACTAATTGAGATAGATGAATGACAGACTATAATTTGGTACCAAATCTATGTAGAGTGTCTTGAAATAGATAGGAGTTATAAACCCTCTTGGATAGTAGCATAGTCTTCTAGATAATAATGCACTATGTTAGTGTCCTCTAGGGTGCAGCAGTGTCCTCTTGAAATATAGGTAGTGAGCTTTTAGGTATACCTTCATCTTATCCTGAGATGCATGTGCCTATGTGGATAAATGTTGGTTCATTATTTTTTCCCTATTTTTATTTATTTGATTGTCAAACCCTAAGTCTCCATGTTTGTTAGGGTATTTGAGGAGCACAAATAGAAAAAAGTGGTGTTAGCAAGGTAGGTTGGATGTGACCTCAACACCTCATGTATTTAGCATTGCCTACATACTAATACTTTGAAAGGGGATCAAGCTCAATGTATTTATCCCAATATAAGTTTTAGCGCAAGTGTAAGTGAATACTAGTATGAATGTTGATTTGAATGCTTTGAGTGTGACTTGCAACTATAAATTTAAGTAATCTAAGCTTTGGGATGCTATAGATAGATGTCTACAAAAGTAGAAAAGAATAAGAATCAATGATCTTGATTTTCACAACTATTTTTGAGTTTTTTTGTGAGTATTTTCATCTAATTTCTATCAAGTGGATAATTTATTTAAAGTGGTCTATATATATATATATATATATATATATATATATATATATATATATGGTGCTTGTCAAGATGTGAAATAGGTCTAGGCTAACCCTAAGAGTGCTTTGAGGAATGGAAATATATATGTTGGGGGAGTAAGGAGTAAAGGGACATTATCATTACCCTTAAATCAATAGCATGGTATCTTATAGTCCAAAGGACCACACTAGTGTCTAGATGGTAGGATCAAACAAAATTAAGAATTGGGTGCCTAGGGGCTAGTTTAGTGCTGCTTTTGGTGTAGTTAGGAATGGATTAAACTCACATAAAGGCTGAAAATTATTAAGGGAGGCCCTAATATAGGTCTATGGATAATCTAAGGATAAGGTGGTCTTAAGTGATAGAGTGAAATGGCTAGGATAAAGTAAAATAAACATACTTGGACTTACTTAAGAGATGAAGCCCATGAATCTAGGTCTGAGTATGTGAAGCATGATCCATTGCATATACTATAAATAAAACATGAATGGATTAATACTTACTTAATAAACATCAAAATTAAATACAAAACTAAGTAAAGAGATGAGAAAGAGAGGAAATGAACAAATACACTTCATTGGGTACGTGAACCAATGTTAAAACCTAGTGACATCTTCTGTGTGCATGTAGACGGTGATCAAATGGTGAATAACTTGAATTGAGTTGATGGCTTTCCTAATCCTCATGTGTGGGTGTATCAATAACCCAAGATGGCCTTGACACCATCATTTCCCATCCCTTCTTGGTAGATCATAATCTATGAATAACTTAGATTAGATTGATGGCTTGTCCAGCCCTCTTATGTAGGTGGCTCAAGAACTCAAGTAGGCTATGAGTCCATCATTGCCTACACATGTGTATTAGATGTATATAAAATTAAAATTATGAAATGTAACTGTAGTTGTGTGATGTAACTAAAATTGTAAAGGATGGATCTGGGGCCACTCAAAAACTCTAAAATGAAAAATGGCTTAGGGGCCACTCAAGTACTTAATAATGTAGCTTAGGTACTACTCAAAAATTCCAACTATTATATATGGAATAAGGCAAAAATTTAGTGTGAACCTAGTGAAAATGGTGTATGGAGTAATAATTTGGATAATGACATAGAGCATCCATGTTAGAGGTACAATCCACTAAGAGGGGGGGTGAATCAATGGTAGAAAATAATCCAATTCAATTTATAAACCCTTGTAAATACTTAAGCATTCAATACAATCATTTATGAAGCATACAAATCAATTATAGTAGTGAATAATGAACATAATGTGAGATCACATACATAACATAAGATATACATGGGAAACCCTCTTGGGGAATAAAACCCAATCTCAAGCCTATAAATACATAGAATACTGTCCTATAAGATGATCATAAACAAGAGACTGATCAAGTCCTTTTGATCAAGAACCTTGGGCAAGTCCTTTTGACATAAGGCCTTTAGTGAAATAGTAGTTCCAGAAGGAGCACCTACCCCTAAGATGATCAATTATTTATATCCACCTATTCGGTCAAGTCTTTATGACCTACAACCTTGATCAAGTCCTTCTGACCAAAGGTATTTAGTGAAACCCTATTTCATAAGGAGAAACTACCCTTAAGGAAGATCAAGTCCTTTATACCCTCCTTGAAATGAACACTTCCAAATTAGAACTAATATCTTCAACACTTGATGATGGACCTCTGATGATTTAAAAACTAAACAAACTCTTTCTAACTCATATAGGCCTATCACATAGGCATGCCATAATCTCTTTCCTTCTTCACTCAATATGTCCTCATATGCACACTCAAACCTCTTCACATATTCTCAAATTATAATAAAAATATTCTAATATTAGTAACATGACCTATAAGTCATACACATAGTAAAAAAATTATTATGCTCATTAACTCAACCAACAGGCACACTACCTATCCTTCGCTCCACAAACCACACATATAAGCCTCTCACTAATCTCTCACATACAAGTCTAGAAACCAACACATTTGGTTTCACTATATCTACAAAAATCATAAATTAACAAGTCTAGAATAATCCTTTTCAAACAAAAAACATGCCTTCACCCTTAAGGCACCTCATATGGGTCACACTTAAGCACAATCCCCTTTCAAATAGGCCTAAGTCACTTTTAGGTCCTATGGAGACCCATTTAGCTATTTGACACTTCTTCAAGTAAATTAAGTACACAACAACACTTTAAAAAATTATTAACCCATTCTACATGATCTATAGGTCCACTTTAATATCCAAAAATCATCACCGTACCCTTTATCTTAAGCACAAATAGCTCAAGCACTTCTCTGTACACATGATCATTATGAGTGAACACATAGTCACCTTTTAAGCCTTCATTCATACTACATATGATTGGTTGATCCATCATAATTCACCTAGAGCATCCTTATGGAGTCTAAAACACTCTCCACAATATAATTAATCATGAGATATCAAAACAACATCAAAATGAGATCAATTACCCTTCTCATAATCAATCTATACGAGCACTCTCTCATCATTAGATCCTTATCCTATACCTTTTCTCAATACTTAAACATCATGCACCTATCCTCATTTTGTTTCTTCCTAACTTCTTAGATCAATTTTCACCATCAATCTTTCTCTAACTTTAACTTGTGTAGAAATGACTATGAGAACCTTTAAAATATGCCTAGAAGGCTAACTTCAGGTAGATATATCTTTTACTATGATTAATCTCATGTCCTATAAATTGCACCATATGATCTCCTTTCAAAGAGGAATCTAACCATGTACCAAAATTCTCTTGAAACCTTCACACGTGTAATATATAACATCATTAAAATGCCTTCTCAAAATCTTCTGTCATAGAGCCAACTATGTTAAAAACCTACTTGAGAGGCCAACTTTGAACAAGCATATCTTTTAAAGTGCTTCATTACATGATCTAAATTTTAGTGAAAATCAACTAGGATCAAAATTAAACAAACCCATATAATTATTTTCTCTTGACATGTTCACAATTGTAAGATATAACATCATCAAAATGCCTACCTAGCTTTTCTTATCACATGCAAATTTGGTAAAGTATGGAAAAACATAGTCAAACTACCTGGGAGCCCAAATTTGCATATGCATATTTTTTGGCATACTTTAATACATGATCTTTAATTTAGCACAAATAAACTAGGCTTAAAATTTAACAAATACCATATATTCACCTTCTCCTGAAATGTCCACATGTGCGAGATATAACTTCATCAATATGCTTACTCAACTCTTCTTACCACTTTTCAAATATGGCTATGGAAATTTATTTTCAAAATGCCTAGGAGCCCAAATTTACACCCACATATCTTTTATTGTGCTTATGTGCATGACTTGAGATTTAGTACATAACAACTAGGTATAAATTTTATCATAACCATATGACCAACTCCCTTTGACTCATCCACATGTGGCAATAGTGATGTCAAAAAATTGCCTACTTAGATTTTTAACCACTAGACCAAAACTATCTAGATGAAAACTATGGACTACCAGATGAATTATAGTTATGCACACAAGCTCTCAAAGCATATATATCATCTTAGGTACTTCTTTCACATGTTCCAATCACCATACTCATTTCTAAACATCTCTAACCATGCCAAAATTAAAGATCAACCAAGCCAACTTCAAGCACATTGCACACTTTGTCATTGTCACTTAGGCTATCAAAAACTTCATCCACTCACCAAGATACCTACATGACAACACCATGACATCATTTAAAAATATCCAACAATATCCCCATTTTTCATTGATGTCAACAAACATCATATATCAATATACAACTCACCTTCTCTCTCTTCAAGCACTCCCACAATAAGAACTTTCTCCCCTTTTGACACAATGAAAAAGTGGTCACCAACTAATCTTTAGGACCTAAAAATACCATAAATATTAAAGGACCATCTTATAAATATGATACAAACTCCCCCTTATCTTGATCCTACTTTTACTTGTCTTGATAACTTCCTTTTGCTCCATGTCAACACTCACTTCAACCAAGAACTACAACTAATGAAGATAGAACACACAAAACACTAAAAATTGATGGAACTTACCAAGAAACATCTAAGATGGACTCCCCATAATATTTATGAGCCATTTTAACTTTTGAGCATCTTTAGATCTCCACACTCCATGAATAACCACCACATAGGCTTATAAACCTTCTCTCTCAAGCCACCTCAAGAACCACCAATAGAAATTTATTCTACACAAAAAATAGGAAACATGATATAAAAAAACCTAATAAATAACCTTTAACTATTCATGCCTTGATATTTTTAGATAAACTGAATAAAAGGCACATTTTTTCACACTAGGCCTGTCTAGTCTCCTTGTAGCCCTACCTAGAACTTGTAGATCCAAAAAATCTCATTAGACATACATTCAAGACCTAAAAATTCATATTTGTATCACTCTTATATGACCCATCAAGCACACCAATTTAAAACACCTAACTCATCATCTTTAACATACTTCTTTCACAAACCTACTGCCCAATTAGGCCTCTAATTTGACAAAAACTTTAATAACTTGAGAACCATAAACCTTCAAAACTATGTGGGGATTTATTTGACAACCCATTTAAACCATTCAAGATATTAAGAATCCTTAGACCTCAAATCATAATTCAAACCACTTTTTTAGCAAATCCCAAAACCCTAGAATCTTAAAACAAACAAAGTCAACACATCACCTTCTAGTCAACATCCACCTATAAAACTTCTTGTACACCTAGAGACAACCATTACACACTTCTAGATCAAGATTTGAGATTCCACACCATTATAAACATTTACTTCCTATAACACATTTTAGGACCTGTATACTCATAAGCATAAACTAGAAAACCTGATAGCAAACAAAAATCTTCAATTTGACTTCAACATACCTTCAGATCATAAAACCACCTAAAGAATGTGAGAATAAGGTCAATATACCTTTCTATTCAAAAATATTATCTTGATAAATCACAAATCCTCCTTTACCATCTAGGAACCTTCAATCTAATCGTGCAAACTATTCCAACTTAAAAACACCATAACAATACTTGCTTCTCCACTTGAAAGGAGTCTCTTAAAAAGCATAGATAGAGACACCCTCTATACCTCAATTCTCTAAAACAAAAATAATTCCTCATATTCCTTATCCTCCTTGATCAATCGATACTTATAATTCTTCTTTTTCGTAGGCTTAAGAGAAACAAATTCCTCAACCACTATAGGGTTCTCCTTTCCTTCTATGATTGGATTGATAATACATGGATACAACATAGATTCATGACATAACTTTTCATCTAGAGAACCTTCCTTAAATCTTGGAACCTCATCACTAGGTATAGACAATTTATGTTATTTTCATGAAGCTTTCTCAATAATATAAGGATGTTCATTTGGATCCATACATACCTTAGAACTAGTCTCAACCATTACCTTGGTCATCTCATTGAGTTTGGTCTCTTTATTCTCAATATGAGAAAACAATGAGACCTCTTGGCACTCTTCAACTTCTAAAGTATTCTCCACCATATTAAACATATTACTTAGACCTGTAGACTCATCATAACCCCCACTTACCAGTGAGTTAACTTATCTTATTCCATGTACTCTTGAAGCCTAATTGAAACTATTATGACTTGTAGACCTTTGCTTGTAGAACCTAGTAATGTGACCTCTATGTTCATAATTTAATCACACCATAATTTTTTCAAGAATCTCTTTTTTCCTTTCCAAATTTGGACAAACTCTTTCAATGTTCCTTATGTCATAACAACTATAGCACTCAACATTTCTCGAAAGAAAATTGACTTCTCTTACCTTAAATAGATAATGTTTTGCAAAGTGTCTCACATCATGATAGTTGAAACACTCAACCTTGATCACACCTTTTTATTGATGACCCCCATCATAGTTTCATGAAAATTTATTCTTAACAAGTCTTCTACATTCTCTAGCTCTTTGCCCAAACTGATTACAAGTATAGCAGTAACCATTGAAATTTGCATACCTAATAGTATTTGGTTATTTAATCTAATTTGTCTTCAATATATTTTCACCATCATTACTTGTCTGATGATTTATCTTCAAAGTGTGATTTTCTTGGTTCACATTAGTCTTCATCTTGTCTTGAGTTACATTCTTTTGTTCTTCTTCAAATCTAACACTAGTTTTATCACTAGCATGCTTTTAACCACTTAGAATATTATCTAGATCACATGAGCTCTTTTCAAATCTCACAAATGTCTTCATCTTACTATATGTCTTATCTAACTCATATTTCAAATACTTATTTTTAGAAACATACCTTGAACATTCATCTTCTTTAGATTTTAGGATTGTAGACAAAATTTCCAATTGACAACTGAGATGCTTGATCATATCTTTATGCTCCTTGGTGTCTTCATTCATTCTTGCCTCATACACATTGAATTTTTTCTCATAGTTCTTGAGTTCATATTTCATCTTCTTATTTATATTATTCTCAATATTTTATTCTTCAAGAGCATTCATCAATATAGTCTCACAATCCACCTCATCTTCATCATTATCTCAATCACTCCAAGCAGACTCATAATGTGAGCAACTTCTTTCCTCATCCATGAATAGATATTCATCTTCAGTAGGACCATCATCTTCATGATCATATTCTAAGTCATTTTTTTCACTCTTATTTGATGAGCTATAATATTTTTTGGTATAGAGACTCTTCTTATCTTTGAAGTACTTGTTGTCAAACCTTCTGAATCCCTTTTTGATTTGATCAAACCTGAATGATCTCTTACTATCATCATGACCTTGATCATAATCTTCATCAACATCCCTCTTTTACTTATGAGGGAACATATTATCAAAATGTCCTACCTCTCCATAGTTGAATCAATTTAAAGGTAACTTACCCTTATACTTGCTTGAACCTATTTTCAATTTCCTTATAAATAAATCAATTAGTTCATCCTCATCAACATCATAAATGTCATCTTTTATGGTTTCTTACCTTAGAACTCCCTTTTTGGCTTCATATCTATTTTGAGTGTCGTTTCCTTCTTTGGTGGTATATCATCATTTACTCTCATCTCATATGTAGTAAAGGTGCCATGAAATTGATCCATCTTCAACTGAGTAAGATCATGACTTTATTCTATAGCAGATACTTTTGGATCAAACTTGAGGGATAGACACCTTAATACTTTTTGAACTATAGTAGTCTCTTCACGGTTTTCTTCAATACCTCTGATGGTGTTAAAATATCATCAACTCTCCACAGAAAAGATGCCACACAATCTTCTTCTTTCATTTTTAAGCTCTCAAATTATCTTTGATGAGTCTACAACTTTTCCAACTTAACCTTTGAATCTCCTTCAAAAATAGTCTTCAATTTCTCCCATATTTCCTTGGTATATTTTTAATGAATTACTTTGGTGAACTTAGTTTCTGTAAGACCACAAGCAATGGCATTCATTGCCTTAGAGTTATTCTCAAATAGCTTCTTATCTTTAGCACTAGATGGAAGAATAGCAAGAGCAACATAGCCATCAAAAATATATTTCCATACATCAAACCTTAGGGACATAATGTATGTATTCATCCTATCACTCCAAAATGAATAATTGGATCCATTGAACATTAGTTTTTGCTTAGTAGAGAAAATACCTTACACATTCTAACTAGCCATTATACCTTGGATCACCTTCAAGTTGTCAATCCTTTTCCAAAGGACCTCACTATAATACTAAATATTAGAGGTATAATCCATTGAGATGTAGGGTGAATTAGTGGTGGAAAATAATCCCATTCAATTTCCAGACCCTTGCAAATACTTAAGCATTCAATACAATCATTCATGAAGCATACATATCATTCATAGTAGTGAATAATAAACATAATTCAAGATCACATACACAACATAAGATCTAAGTGGGAAAACCTCTTGGGGAATAAAACCCACTATCAATCCTATAAACACATAGACTACTTTCCTATAATTTTGTCACAAATAAGAGACGGATCAAGTGCTTGTGATCAAGAACCTTGGTCAAGTCCTTCTAACCTAAGGCCTTTAGTGAAACATAAATTACATAAGAAACAACTACCCCTAAGATGATAAAGACCTTTTGACCACCTATTTATTCAAGTCCTTCTAACCTACAACCTTGATCAAGTCTTTCTGACCAAAGGTCTATAGTGAAAACCTATTTCACAAGGAGCAACTACCCCTAAGAGAGATCAAGTCCTTTAAACCCTCCTTGAAATTAACACTTCCACATTAGAACTAATGTCTCTAATACCTGATGATAGACCTATGATTATCTAAAAATTGAATAAATTCTCTCTCTCTCTAACTCATACAGGCCTCTCATATAGGCATGCCACAAACTCTTTCCTTCTTCACTCAATATGTCTTCATATACACACTTAGACCTTTTCGCATATACTCAAATTGAAATAAAAATATTATAAAATTAGGAACATGACCTACAAGTCATACACAATAAAAAAACTATTCTACTCATTAACTCAACCAACAAGCACACTACCTATCCTTCATTCCACAAACCACACACATATGCCTCTCACCAATCTCTCGCATACAAGTCTAGAAACCAACACATTTGGTTTCACTATATATAGATAAATCATGAATTAATAAGTCCAAAAGAATCCTTATTATCCATAAAACATTCCTTCACCCTTAAGGCACGTTATATGGGTCACACTTAAGCACAATCCCCTTTTAAATAGGCCTAAGTCACTTTTAGGTACTATGGAGACCCATTCAGCTCTTTGACACTTCTCTAAGAAAAATAAGTACACAAGAACACTTCCCAAAAACATGGACCCATTTTTAATGATCTATAGGTCTCCCTAAATATCCAATAACCATCATAATACCATTTATCCTAAGCACAAATATCTCAAACACTTCTATGTACACACAGTCATTATGAGCAAACACACAATCGCCTTCTAAGCCTTTGTTCATACTACATATAATTGGTCAATCCATAATAATGCACCCAAAGAATACTTATGGAGTATAAAACACTCCAAAAAATCCAATTCATCTTGAGATATTAAAAAAAATCAAAATGAGCTCAATTACCCTTCTCGGGTTACTTGTAGAACAAGCAATAACACAGTCAACTTGGAACCTTAATATCTTTGATTGTACACACTTTTATATCTTCAAATCAAGTTAATTAGATGAACCATGGATTTTTATATAACTTTTACTTTATAGCAATATAATATTTAACTTCTATCAAAATATATGGATAAAATACATATCTGTGGTTTTTCCCTTTGCAAAATTTAAATATTTAAATGCCAATGGTCATAGTTAAACTTTGAACACAATGCTCACATATCATGTCCTTGTTACTCAAATCAAATACACTTCCTCAATATTTTTTTATCTTTAACACATAGGTACTAATGCTTAAACATTAAACCTCTATCACTTTGACCTCATCTCATGCAATCTTGAAACTTTAACTCAACACGCTCCATCGATCTCTATAGATCAATTAGGTCTTTATCATGTAGCTTGCACCATTCAATCAATATATACAAACACTCACTCACCATTAGATCCTTATCTTGTACCTCTAATTAGTTTTTAAACATCATACACCTATCCTCATCTCACTACTTCTTGACTTCTTGGATCAACGCACACTGTCGATCTTGCTCAAAATTTAACTTCTACAAAAATGACTAAGTAGGGGAACCTTTGAAATATTCTTGGAAGGCTAAATTTGGATAGATATATATTTTTATACGATCAATCTCATGTCCCTAAAATTATACCATATATTATAATTTCAAAGAGGAATCCAACCATTACCAAACTGCTCTTGAAACCTTTATGCACATGAGATATAATGTCATTAAAATTCCTTCTCAAAATCTTCTATCATAGAGCCAACTATGTCAAAAACATGCTTGAAAGGCTAAATTTGAACAAGCATATCTTTTAATGCACTTCATCGTATGATCTAAATTTTAGCATAAATTAACTAGGATCAAAACTAAACAAACCCATAAGATTAGTTTCTCTTGATACCTTCACATATGCAAGATATAACATCACCAAAATTTCTACCTAGCTCTTCTTGTCACATGCAAATTTGGCTATGTATGGAAAAACATAGTCAAACTACCTGGGAACCTAACTTTACATATGCATAGATTTTGATACACTTTAGTGCATGATCTTAAATTTAGATAAAATAAACTAAGCTCAAATTTAAACAAACCCATATGATCACCTTCTCTTTAAGCATCCACATGTGTGAGATATAACTTCATCAATTTGCTTACTCGGCTCTTCTTGCCACTGCAAATTTGGCTAAGTATGGGAAAACATTGTCAAAATACCTAGGAGCCCAACTTTACACCCACATATATTTTATTTTAACTAGGTTCATGACCTAATATTTATCACATATAAACTAGGTACAAATGTGATCACACCCATATGACCAACTCCCACTGACTCATTCGCATGTGGTAATGGTGATGTCAGTAAACTACCTACTCAGATTTTCTTCCACTAGAACTAAACTATCTAGATGAAAACTGTGGACTACCATATTAATTCCACTTATACACATAAGCTCTCAAATCATAGATAACATCATAGGGACCTCTTACACATGCTCGAATCACCATACTCATCCCTAAACATCTTTAACCATGTTAAAACTGAAGATCAACCAAGCCAACTTTAAGCACACTAAGACAAGCACATTACATGCTTTTTCATTGTCACTTAGCCTATCAAAGCACTTTATCTACTCACTAGGACACTTCCATGACATCATTGACAACTCTCCAACACTTCCATTCCATTTGAGAGTACTAGTGTCAAATTAAACATATGGGAACAGTGTGCCTCACACATGCCCCAAAATTTGATATTTACACATATGGATTATGTACTGAGTCATAATAATTTATGTCTAACTATCTGAAATTGAATCAAGAGTGATCATGTCATGCATGATGCTCCCAACCTAATCAAAACCTATGTATTATATGTGAAAACTGAGCATATATGATATTTTGTGACTGATATTGTGTAAACCTGGATTGTACCTATTGTAATTTTTCTAATAATTCTGGAATTTATATTATTGGGGCTATTGAATAGTAATGTAGTCCCTTGGATAGTAGTGCATTGTGTTAGTTTCTTTTGTGCCACACTATTAACCAAATGTGTTATTTTTGTGCAAAATTAAGATTGATCTATATGTGATTATTTTTACCATGTTTTCCTAAATCTAAGCTCTATATTTTGTGTTTGCATGGAAAATTATGTTCTAAGTGCATTAAAATGGCCTGATTTCTATGGTAAATCCCTATGAATTCCCCATATTTTGATGGGAGTTGTTGAACCTATGTAATAACTATCCTTAAAAGAAAAACTATGTATATTATGTGTTAGATTGAAAATATATGATATCTACATGATAAACCAATATAATGTGTATACATGACATTGGAATGTAAGATAGTTTATCATAACTTGGTAATATACAATGCATGTTAGATCTAGAATTCACATGGTTGTCAAGATAGATAAAAAAAATTAATGGAAAATGGCAAGGCAAACAATAATGGTAATGACAAGGTGATGTGGCAATGCATGGTAAAGGTGTTGCTCCTAATTTTCCCATAGTTGGTAAAGGGTCATTGATACTAATTTTTCCATAGGTGGTTATAATTATTATAAAAAGGTTGGAATGAAACAACAAATGAAAGATGTAATTTCTAGGACCACTTTATATTACTTTCATATACTAACATTCAAAAATTGAAATTCTAAAACAATTGTTAGAATTGAATCTATCATCAACCACTGAACATGCCTAAACTGCAAATGAATAAAAACTAAGGCCAAACATGATAGGTGGGGTTAGGTAAAAATAATTGGTTGGTAAAGGGTTAAGGGTATGGTAGAACAAAAAGGGGTATAATATAAAGAATAGGTATAATGTGGCATAACTTAGATGATCCTTGTAGATAATAATCTAAATCCCTTAAGCATAGAAAATTTTGAGGTGCATTATATTAATTGGTCCATCAAGTTCATCTCCCTCTAGTGTAGCAAGCCCATATGATCTAGAACTATAGTTGGTAACAACTACATAGAGCCCTAACAAGTTTGTTTAGAATTTTTCCTTTTTTTGGACTCAATGTTGACATTATTTTGATTCTCTTTTAGTACCAAGTCACCAAGATCAAATTTACAATGCTTAATGCACCTATTTTATTGGAATTTGAGTTAGTTCTAATAATCTTAGAGATTATTCAAGGCAACCAATAATTTACCATCAAGTAGGTCTAGCTCTTGAAATCAAGCCACTATGTAGTCTTTATCATCAAAGATATGCTGCAATGAAATTTGGAGAGAAGGAAACTCAACCTCAATGGGAAGAATGGATTTAGTTACATAAAGAAGTAAATGGGGCATAGCTCTTATGGGATTATGGAATGTGGTATAGTATGCCTAGATAATATTAAATAGATGTAAGTGCCAATTACAACTAGCATCATTGATAATCTTCCTCAGAATATTGCTAATGGTTTTATTAAAAGCCTCAACTTGGTCATTGCCTTGTAGATAGTAGGTGATAGAAAAATGTTGTTTGAAGTGGTATTGAGAACAAAGTTCTTTCACATATGTATTATTAAATGATCCATCATTATCATATATAATGTTGAAGGGAATGCCATAGTGATAAATGAGATGGTTGAATATGAACTTGGAGATTTGTTTACCAGTGATGTAAATGAGGGGAATGGCTTCCACCCACCTAGTGAAGTATTTGGTAGTAGTTAAAACATGTTTAGGGCCATCTAGAGATGTTGGATTGATCTTACAAATGAGGTTTAGTCCCCATGTTGAAATAGCCATGGTGTTGTCAATGGTATAAGTGTCTTGGCTGGAGCATGAATCAGATTGGCATGCTTCTAACACTTGACACATCTCTTCACATATGTAACTATGTCTACTTCCATCGTTGGCTAGCAATAACCAATACTTATTAAATTTTTATCTAAGATTACCCTACTAGTGCTCCACACACTCCTTCATGGACTTCCCTCAATGTTAGTTGGGATTCTACCAAAGGTAAATAATGAAGTAGAGTTCCATCATATCTTCTATAATAAAGGTTGGTCTAAGTAGGATATATTATGGGTGAAAGATTTTTGACTTTTATGTGATAAATTGGGAGGCATGGTTTGGTCTTGAATATAGGCATATATATCTAAGTACCATGGAGACGTAGGACCAATAATGTCATAAACCATTTTGATAGTTGATTATTCATGTGTTAGTGTTAAGAGATGTTCAATAAGAAATTGATAATCCCTAGCTCTATATGTGCTCTAGATCATAGAACCAATAGTGTCCATATAATCAGTTATTATTTTATTATCTCATAATATTATTTCAAATTAGATGTTATAAATTTATTGCATGAGAGTATTGAACATCTCATTATAGGGTACCAACTTCTCATCCTTAGTATGGTACAGATTTTTGGTCTAATTGATGATTAACTAAGAATCACCATACTCCAGTAAATGTTGAATGTTTAATTATACTACCTATTGAAGCCCTATCATGGGTGCTTCATACTCATCCATGTTATTGGTATAAGGAAATCCAATATGAAAGGACTTGGGAATGAGATCCCCTTATGTCATAACAAAAAATATTTTGTCCCTTGATCCACAAGTCATGAATGATCCATCAAAGTACATCTTCCATCATTTAACCTCAGGAGGTGTAGTTGCTTCTTTAATAGTCATGATGGCCTCATCTAGAAATATAAATTTAAGAGGTTGAGTATCTTGAAGAGGATATTTATCAAGCTAATATGTGAGTACTTTCCCCTTAATGGCTTTCTAGTTGGCATACTCAATTTTGAACTCACTCAATGACATCATCTATTTTTCCATACGTCCCTGTAGAGCTAAGTTGGAAAGTAGATACTTAAGGGGATATACTTTAGTGATAATAATGGTCTTGTTATTAGTATATAATAATAAAACTTTTGGGTTGTGATCATCATTGATAAACAAGCCTTTTCAATCAGCTTATAGTTAATATTATGCATAACCAATGTTTGGCTCAAATAATACATGACATGTTCTTTTCCTATTCATCATGCTATGTCAAAAGTGCCCCCAAGGCATTCCTGGTTGTTGATAGGTAAATAAGTAATGGGTTATTTGGCATTGCTGGTAATAAAATAAGTGGTTGGCAAAATATTATTTAATTTGATTGAATGTTTTGTGACACTCTTCATTCCAGGAGAATGTAACACCTTTCTGTAATAAGTGCATAAATGGATGGCATTTATCGGCTAATTATGAGACAAAGCATCTTATAGATTGAATCTTACCTTACAAACTATGGAGATGCTTCAAGGTAGCTGGTGGTGGAATTTATATAATTACACAAACTTTAGTTGGGCCAACTTCAATTCCCCTAAGAGAGACAATGAAACCTAATAGTTTGCTAGAAGTGACACTAGATACACATTTCTTTAGATTAATCTTGATGTTTTACTCGTGAAGTCTCTCAATTATTCTTCATAGCACGATTGGGTGAGTGACATAGTTCTTTGATTTAACTAAGATATTATCGACATAGTCCTCAACAATGCCATGTATCATGTCATGAAAAATCACTATCATATATTTTTGGTAAGTGGTTCTAACATTCTTAAGTCTAAATGACATTAACTAATAACAAAAAATTCCCTATAGAGTGGTGAATGGTGTCTTGTGTTGGTCTTTAGTGCTATCTTGATTTGATTATAACTTTAAAATTCATCTATTAGAGAGAGAATTTCATAGCCAGGAATTTAGTTGACCATCATGTTAATATTAGGCAAAGGAAAATTATCTTTTGGGTAGGATTTATTGATATCTCTAAAATTGGTGTAAATCCTAACACTTTTTAATTTTTTGCTCACTAGCACAATATTTGAAATCCACTCTAAATAGGTGATTATCTTGATGCATTTTATGTCTAAGATTTTTTCCAACTCTGTATTTACTAACATAACAATGTGAGGATGCATCTTACACAACTTTTATTTAACAATTTGACATTAGGATGTGTAATGAGATGATGTACAACTAAGCTGGGGTCCAAACCTAGCATGTCTGAATAAGCTCATGCAAATATGTCCGTAAATTATCTCAAAATGATTTAAAATCTTCATTTTCCTCCTCAGTAAGGGATGTACCTAGTTCAATCCACTTTGGGTCCTTTAAGTCCTAATATTTACCTCTAAAGTGTCCTCCATTAAAAGTGTAAAACCATCGGCTATAATAGTCAGTAAGAAATTGAATTAATTGGCAATAAAAAATTCCTCCAAATAAAATATCTTGTCTAATTCTCTTAAATAGGATGAATTAAAATCTCCTAATGCTAGCATTGGCTATGATACAAATACCTCAAGGCATTTTTGAACAATTTGTGTGAAAGCCTGCCACTCTTCAGTATTGAAATCTAATCCATAAGTAAATTGTGAACTATAGGTCTCTTGTGCTTCATAGGAAGAGGGGTGAACATCCCTATCTAATGGCACTAGAAACTAGTTTTCACCAAGAGATTTTCCTTTCTCTTTAATTTTTCCTTGGTCAAAAAACACCCCAAAGAGGTTTTCACTTTTTGACCTCAATGTTTGATTTTTTTTTTTGTTTTGGCTAGGGAAGTTCACCCACCCTCTGAAGTAGGAATCAAGATCCAATCTAATATAAAATTCCTACTTATAGTTTCCAATAGTAATGTGACTCCTCAATCCTAGAAATTCATATATGGCCTCGTCATTTTTGAGCTTGTCTAATGGCATTATTGACTCTTACTATTCCTAGCCTATTAATTGTGGATGGTAAAGGGTTAAATGTTAAAGTTGAAAAATGGGAATAATGGTGCAAATGGCATGGAATTTAAATAAATTTATAACAATAATGTCATCATAGATGCTATAATTAAACCCTACATCATTGTCATCATTATCATCACTAGTCATTGGTGTTAGAACATGAATAAGGTATGTGGGGTCACCCCTAGGTAGTTTAAAATCAATACCATGGGTTCCCTTTTACTTAGTCATTAAGAGTGGTTTGATTATGCCTTGTTGATGTAGCATGAGACCTCTACCTTCATAATCTAAGTGATCCATAATTTGGTTGGGAATATGATACTTCACACTTTGGTAATAGTCAACTAACTCATCAGTGTAGAGCCATGAATCATCTTCTACTAAGGTTTCATGTTCTAGGGTAGAGGTTGGTTTAAAAATAATGGGCTAGAGGTCAATTTAAAAATAATGGGATTATTGAACTAATAGTTTCCTTTATTTTCCCATGCCATACGAGTAGTCTTGGCCTTAGGTCTCCCATAAGCTTTAATATTTTTAGGCAATTTTGCAATATAGAATGCATTACAGGTGTTATATTATCCAAGTCCTTTATCGGTGATATAGAAATGGTTGGAAATTTTTGGTGGAGGCATGGCTGAGGTAGAGGCTAAGTTTTTTGGGTCAATGTAATTATCTTATAGTCCTGATTCAATGTCTTTTCCCTTTTTAGCTTTTTCTATGTCTACTTTAGGCATAAGATTCATGCCAAACTAGTAGTTGTAGCTTTAATACTCAAATTCAAGGTGTTTAAAATAATGGTATGGTTAAAGATCAGTAGGTATAGTCACTTCCATTCCTGAATGTGGAAATTTTATACACTTATGCAATGTAGAAGGTATAGCCCTAATTTCATGGATCCAGGGTCAGCAAAATAACAGATTGTAAGATAGTTTCAGGTCTAAAACATGACAAAAAGTATCATGGGTCAATGGCCCAATGACCATTAGAAAGTTAATGGTATCTTGAGACTCCCATTAATCATTATCATATGCCTTGATAATGATGGCATCTAGTTACACATTGGTTGTTTTATATCTAAAATGTTTGACCAACTTCAAAGACATAATGTTGAGACCCAAACAATTGTCCAAAGGACATGTTTAACTCTATGGTTCAATATATTGACTTCAATATACAATGAGTTATTATGCAGAGGGACCAAATAATACATATCACTTTGGTTAAAGATGAGACATTGGCTAGGGGCTAGGTGTTTTGTCATGGCTTGGAATTTGTCTAGAGTGATATCATTTGGGACAATGGATTGGTTTAAATACTCATTCAGGATATCTTTATGGATGGTAGACATATGCAACAAATCCATGATAGAGATGTGTGTAGGTGCCTTATTAATTTATTCCATAATATCATAAGCCTTCCCCTCAATTTTGTTAGTTGGTTTATTTATAATAGACATAAAAAGTTGATTTGACTCATTTGTAGCATTTGGTTGTGGTCTTATCCTAGTGACCCTCGATCATCAAGTCATGATTATGCAATCTCGATCTATAACTTGGATTTGGTACTTAGATAGATAGGTAATAAGGCTCAAAATGATGATTCTTAGAGGGTATGGTGCCTTATTACCAACATGTTCTATAGAATAATCATTAGCATAGGGAGGTTGTTAGGTATTGTTCATAAAATAGGCATTATTGTGCAAAGGTCTAGGTTGGTTTGTATTTTGTCTAGGTTTGATAGTGGTGGTGGAAACATGACCACCTAAAACATGCCCTACAACATTTTTATAAGTATACACAATGACATGATGACCTCCTTGGTTGGTTTGATCATTTTACCTTGGTTCTGACCATTCTATTATTGTTGTTATAGTTAGTGTTGTTGTTGCTAATTTTTTGATGAAGTTCTCTTCCACTATTATTGTTATTATTGGTATTGGTATTATTATTAATTTTTGATATCGTTATGTTAGGGAAATGGATTCTATTAGATACCCAAGTTATGATTATTCATAGGAGCATGGGTATCTCTTTCTATCTCTTCATTATCTAACATGTTCTCAATTAGATGTCAGAGTTGGATACACCTTCTTATCAAATGTTTTATAACATGATGGTACTCAAAAAATTCATGTTGCTTGTACCAATTAGGAAAAAGAATCCCTTTAAGAAATATATTTGATATCATCCAACTATTCATATTTACTTGAACTAATGCTCAAAATACAAACTCAATAGGCTCACTAAGGTCACTTAATTATCAGGCAATGGGTGGTCTTCTCCTCAAAGGAGGGGCTTACAATTAGTTTTTATTTTTTAGCAGTTGTTTTTGTGGAGGTCCTAGTTGAATGTATGGAGGAAGTGGTTGTTGAGTGGGTGGAGATAAATTAACAACTGATGTTTAAACCATGTTCACATGGCATGATTTAGTAACCCCATTGACAATAACATTCTTATTACATTTGTAGGGTTTTTGTCATTCATTGTTGTTGGCTTGAGGTGGTGTTGAAGTTGGTATTTGAGTTGGATTTTAATTATGGCTCTAGACTTAATTCTTGTTTTACTTTTCATTGGAAGAGGATAATTTGATTAAGCCTTTATTTACAAGGGCTTTCTCAATTTATATTCCTTTCATTATAACCTATTTGAATATATGAGAACATTATATCTTGATATGGTAAGATATCTCATTGTGTAAGCTCCTAGTAAATATTATATCCAACTATTTGTCTAGCAAATTATGATTAAATTGGCTTACTAGGGCTCTCCAACATTGTATGTATGCAGTAAATCTCTCACCAGTATTATGTTTATCTTGGCCTAGATACACAATAGTAATATCATGGTTGAGATTATATGAAAAGTGTTTTACAAACTTATTTAAGATATCATCGAAGTTGGGTATAGACTTCTTTGGTAATTTCAACATCCATTCCAAGGCTTGTCTAGCTAGATTCCTTAGAAAGAGTAGAACCAAGTATATATCAGTATATACAAATAGTTGGAAAATAACAAAAAAGTACTTTAAATGCTCTCTAGGGTCACCTTTGTCTTTGTATTTGTCAAATTTAGATGGATCTTAACCTAGTAGAAATGGTATTTGCAAATACTCCATGTTGAATGTTACAACCTCACTAGATATACTAAAACAAAATGCAATAATTTTTTTTTTTTTTGATAACATAAAATTTACTTCCTCAAAAAATTATTATATTTAAAATTATAGAATCACAATATATTATCATAACAAATAATCATTAAAATTTCAACTTTAATTTCCAATGCAACATAGAGTGTTACAACTTCATGAAAGAAAATATATAATGGCATAGCTATGGCTAGTCTCACAATACAAAAACAATTGTTTAAGTAAATAATGTTACATTTAAAAATTAAATAGGCATTTAGCCTTATATATAATATAAATATAACTAACTCTTGGGAGCTCAAGTTGCACCAACTCACGTATCTCTGATAACTTCAAGTGTTGTCTCCAAGAATATACAATAGTAGGGGAGGGAGAGTATCATCTGAGTGCTTTACCACTCTAACCATAGACAAATGATCCCCTACACAATCCCCTATTAGGGAATTTCCCTCCCTATATGGATAGGTAGACAAAATGATGAAGGAATCCAGAATGAGACATCTTAGTACCCCTTTATGCTGTAAGATTCTACTACATGACGTGTATCATAAAGAAAAATGTATTTCTAATATGATATCGCACAATATGCAAATCATACATATGAATTGATAATGTTAATCTAACATTAATTTGGCCAAAATTTTAAACAACATATGATCATCTGAATAAGTCAAATTCATAACACATCACTTGATCAAGTTGTCCATACCCATCATTGGTGATGTTAACCAGGCTTGAGAAACCATCTCACTGCTTGGGTAGTATTATCAATGTAGGCCCCATAATACACATAATAAATAAATAATCCAAATCATAAGCTTGCCATTTAGGTAAACTAATCTAAAGATCATGATCACATACATGCAGTATCTATTATAAATAAGCATACATTGACAAAACCATGCCAACTAAATACAACAACAAAAGTCTATAATAATTCAATTATAATAGATATTTTCAAGTGTAATCCCTTTTTTTTTCAAACAAGTACATTAAGAAACAAATATGTTTCAGATAGTTTCCAAAATGGTTAGATTTGGTTTTCCCCTAATACCAACAAAATTTGGAAGGAAAGGCTCTAACTAACAATTTTTCATGTTTTTAAAATAGCACAAAATATGTATTACTAAAAAATCAATCATTTACAAACATATTTTTTTAATTTCCTCATGAACCTTATAATATATTTCATTTCACATAAGACCTTTTAGACAGTTTCCAAAATGGTTATATTTGGTTTTCCCCTAATACCAACAAAATTTGGAAGGAAAGGCTCTAATTAATGATTTTTCATATTTTTAAAATAGCAAAAAATATGTATTACGACAAAATAAATCATTTCCAAACATATTTTGTTAATTTCCTTATAAACATTATAATATCTTTCATTTCACATAATAACCCTAAATATTAAGAAATGAAATAAATTATCCTACATAATTTAATCACAATGTATAAACCAATGCCGATATTCAAATTGTAGGATTCCATGGCATTTGATTTATATTTATAGTAAAATTCCATCAAATTTCATTTATGATATGCTTTAAATGGAAAAGCTTGTTATAAAAACATAGGAAAATCATGATTATTGAACTTACTAACCAACTATATTATTTTTTATTATATATTTATACATTAATAATAAAAAAATTACTTAACCAACTATATAAATTTTTATTATATATTTATACATCAATAATAACATAAATTACTAACCAACTAAATATGGGTCTCCCTCTAACCTTCTTGCCAATTCACAATAACTTAAAATCAAATATGTGTCGGCCAATGAATTATGAAAGTTGTGACAAAATCGAAGATAGTCACTTTCATGATATAATTGCTAAACATAGGAAGCAGATGTAAAGTGACTCACAATCCTAAAAGGAACCATAACCACAGTACATATACATTTTATATATGTTTTACCCAGACATAGAGAGAAACACATATTGGTAGTCTGTTAAAATCCTTGATTGAAATGGAATGCGGTTCCACTTAAATTGAAACAACTGAGATAAAAGAATGGTGGCGGTGTTTTTCTTAGTATGAGTTAAAGAAAAGAAAAGAACAAAAATAGATATACAAAATCAATGATTTTAATGACATTCTCAAGCCTTATATGACTTGTAAAATGGTTGGGTGCTACTGGAGAGGCTGGCATTTAGAATATAGCAACTTCCTTAATTTCCAACTCAGTGACTCTGTATGAACTTTCTTAATTTCAATACCATATACAAGCAATTATGTTACAATTTAAAAATCAATAATGTAAAACACATGCATGGCTTAGCTACTCAAATGCATGGCTCAGCTATTCAAATGCATGGCTGAGTTAATCAAATACATGGCTCCTCTTAACAACTATAACTTAGTGTCCAACTTAAAGACTTCATCTTTACGCTTAAGAGACTTAGAGATCTCTTAAAAGACCTATCACTTTGATTAGGTGGCTCAGTAACATCAATTAAAAGAAATTGTGTTTCAATATATATATTCATAAATATATATCCATATATAAATTATATATATCTGGTTTGGAAATCATCACTAAAATGACAACAAAATAGAGATAAGCTACAGCCACTCGAGGGTCAAATGTTTTAATTGATAGGTCAAAGACCAACATATACAATTAATCAATTCTTCAAAATAAATATAGCACAGTTATAATATTTGGAAGACCCAAATGATGAATATAGTAGTTATTTACTAAAATAGATGTGGTTCTACCTAAATTGAATCAACTAAGATATAGAATGTTGGTGGCATTATTATTCTTGGGCTAAAATTAAAGAAAATAAATGAACATAATTTGAAAATCCATTTTAGCCTTAATGCAGATTCAAAATCTCATAAGGAAACAAATAAATATCTCAGCTTATTATAAAATAATTTGTGATTGGATAAGGAACTAGGCATTGAATAATTGGTTGGGCATAGAATATTAATGACTAAGCTAATTTTTAATAACAAAAGTCACATTTCATTGTGTGTTATTAGATGTATACATAAGCTATGTAAGTATATTTAAATCTATAATTATATATATATATATACACCTAAACCATTTAAACATTTCCCATATATATATATATATATATATATATATATATATATATATATATATTTAATTTTTTTTTTTAAAGAAAACATAAAATTCATAATCCAAAATTCTTTCAATACAATAATACACTTATTAACTTAATTATAGTACCCACCTGGTATGCTTTTCCTTTCATTGTAGATAAAATTTCTCCTTTGCTTCCAAAGCCTTTTTCTTCCAATTTCCACTTCTCTTTCTTCTTGTATCTTCGTGTGTCCCGATCCTTGTTTTTCCAATCCCCTTAATACCATTTTCTCTCCATTTCCTTTTATTTGCATGCCACTTGAAACTGAAGTTGTAGGCTTTGTTCCCAATAATTAATGGGAGTCCCACAAATAATTATCGGATAAATTTCTAATTTTCCTTCCTTGATTTTCCAAGTTAGTATTAAGGTAACTCAACTTCACCTTTTCAAGTAAAGCCATTGTAAGATTTCATGCATTACTAATTAATAATAAATTTCACTTGACTAATACCAGATAAGTCTTTTAAATTATATGTTCATCTTAGTGTTTAATTAGGATTTATATTCATATTTAATTAGCGTAATTAATATGTTGAATATCATAAATTAATAATTGCCTAATATAATGATTAAACAATTTAAGATTAAAATAAATCTTTATATTGATAGATTAAATATAGCATTACTACTATTTTAATTTTCTATTGAAAGATGCATAAATGACACAAGTTATACAGTGCAATATAAAGCATCTCACAACATAGTAATCACTATAACCAATTTCAGAATAATAACTCATTCCTTTTTAAAGCACAACTGAAATATAATTAATGCAAACTATTCTAGCATTAACAAGCATAATACTAATAAATCAGATTAATGCAAAGAATTTAACAAGTCAATATACGGTGGTGTGTGAATTTGGGTTACTAGCATTTCTATTCTGTCATACTGCAATCATCCCATCTATACTACCATCTCAAATGATGCTCTCCCTCATCAAGCTCTGAGGGTAAGGCCAATCCTACATCCACCTCATATCAAATATGTAGTTATTCTGAGTCATCATAGGTATAATCAATGATGCAAGACTAACAAGTGTGTGTGTGTGTGTGTGTGTGTGTGTGTGTGTAATGTATAGAATAATCAAACATAAATGTAACATCATGTATACAAATCATCAATATCATTATTCCCAACAACATTTATCATAGTGCTCAAATCAAATAAATAAATAATAAGTTAACCATTTTAAATCCATGGATTTAAAAGAAAAATCATAGGGTGAAATTGGGATGTAACATCCTCCCCCACTAAAATTGGTCATCATCCTGATGAAACTTATTTAATTAATAATTTTAAAATGTCAAGAGTTTAACTGAAATAACAACATAGTATCAAGCATCAATCATGCAAACAAATGCAAAAATAGTCTAAAAAACTCATCAAAGTCTTCCTAAGTAGCACTATCCTTAGAGTATTGGTCCCATAAGACCTTGCACTATGACACTTATCTATTATGCAAATGAAGTTTGTGACTATCAATTACTCTGATTGGTTCTACCATGAACACCTCAGGGTCCAAAATCTACAAAGCATTCCAATCCAAAACATGTGAAGGATTAATTATATGCTTCTTGAGATGTGATACATGGAAAACATTATGTAAAAGAGATAGGGATGCTAGAAATTCAAGCCTATACATAATAGGATTGACTACTTCTAAAACTTTGAAGGGTCCTACATATCTAGGTGATAGTTTTGCTAACTTCTCAAACTTAATCGAGCTCTTTTATGGCTTAACTCATAAAAACACTTTATCACCAATAAAAAACTACCTATATATCCTCTTCAAATCAGTGTAAATATTTTGTCTATCATTGGCCTCAACCAATCTTTGTCTAATTAACTTGATTTTTTCTTCCATCTTAGAAAGCATCTTAGGCTCAACTACTACCGTGTCCTCTAACCTATCCCAACTGATTGGTGTCTTACACCTCCTACCATACAATGCTTCAAAAGGTGCCATCTTCAAAGTAAATTGGTATGATTTTTTATAGAAAAACTCAACCAATGTAAGATAATCTTCCTATTTGTATTATTTATCCATGCAATACATACATAAAATATCATGTAGAACCTAGTTTACTCACTTTGTTTGACCGTCAGTCTCTAGATGAGATGCGATACTAAAATTAAGTTATGTGCCTAAAGCTGAGTTTAGAGTAACCCAAAACCTGGAAGTCATTTTTGGATCATGATTTGAAATGATTTTATCTATAAATCCATGCAACCTATACACTTTCTTTAAAAATCTCTTCATAAGGGTAGGTGCATCATCTATCAAGTTGCCTAGTATGAAATGAGCCACCTTGGTTAGTTTATCAACAACTACCAAGATCATATCGTGCCTACTCTATGACATTGGTATACCTTGGATAAATTCCATGTTGATCACCTACCACTTCCACTCTAGTATATCATGTAGATATAGTAATCTAGTTGGGTGTACATGTTCATATTTTACTCACTAACATTCTAGACAATGTGACACAAAATCTACCACATTTTTCTTGATTCCCTTCCAAAAATATAGAAGTCTAAGCTCTATCATGATTTTTGTTACTCTTGGATGTCTTGGATATGGGGCATTGTGTAACTCTTTCAACACTATGCTATGTAGATTCTCTCAATCAGGAACATACATCCTCTTGTTGAAATGCAGAAGACTGTCACTCTCAAAACTAAATCCTTTATACCAAGGATCTTAGGAATTATTGGATAATGCTTCTCTGACCTACTCATAGTAATCATCTCCTAGTGAGAACTGAACCACTTGATCTCTAAAAGTACTCCTAATAGTAACTATAGCTACTATCTACCTTCTATGACTCAAAATGTCAACTACTCTGTTATCTTTACCCTTGATGTAATTGATATCAAAGTCATAGTGAGAAAGGAACTCTAACCAACATCTCTGATGAGCATTTAAATTTGGTTGGGTGAAGATATATTTGAGCCCCAAGTTGTCAATCTTAATCTCAATTGGTTTTCCCAACAAATAATGTCATCAAACTTGTAAAGCATGAATAATCATTACAAGTTCAAAGTCATGAGGAGCATAATTCACCTCATGAGTTTTTAAATTCCTTAATTCAAAATCTACCACTACTCCATCCTACATGAGAACTCTACCTAAACCTTCTCCTAAAGAATCTGTGAGCACTGAAAACTATCCATTGGGATCAGGAACTCTCAACACTGGTGTTGATGTAAGTCTTCTTTTCAACTCTTGAAAAGCTAATTCACATTTCTTAGACCAGTCAAACTTTTGGTTTTTTTATTTCAAGGATGTAATTAGATTAGCTATCTTGTAAAATTTTGAAATGAACTTCCTACAATAGTCTATTAACCCCATGAAAATCCTTACCTCATGCACATTTTTAGGTGTTGGCCACTCTATAATGGCCCTTATCTTATATGGATATATAGAAATACCATCTACAAAAATAATATCTCCTAGATATTGCACTCTTTTTTGAAATAATTAACATTTGGACAATTTATCATACAGCGTATGCTTTCACAAATGTTGCAAAACTAGTTTCAAATGCTTTAGGTGTTCCTCTTCATTCCTAGAATAGATAAGAATTTCATCCAAAAAGACTAAAATAAAGTGATCTAAATAGTCTTTGAATATACTATTCATGATATTCATGAATGTTGTAGGTGAATTGGTTAACGTGAAAGGTAACACTATGAACTCGTAATGCCCATGGCAAGTCTTGAAAGCTATTTTTAGAATATCCTCATCCTGAACCCTCAACTAATGATATCTTGCTCTAAGATAAATCTTATAAAATACTATTACACCACATATTTGATCAAAAAGATCATCTATATGAGGTAGTGGATACCTATTCTTGATAGTTTTCTTATTTAGTATTCTATAGTCAATGCAAATTCAAAGAGTACCATCCTTCTTTAAAAAAATAATTAGTGCACCTAAAGGTGACACACTAAGCCTAATCAATCCCTTTACCAATATCTCCTAGATTTGTGCCTTTAACTCGACCAATTTTGTGGTCATCATCCTATATGGTGCTTTAAATTATGGGTTCGATCCAAGTATAATGTTGATAGAGAAATCAAACTCTCATTTGGGAGGTAAACCTGGTAAATCTTTAAGGAACACATCATGGCAAACTCTAAGAAAAGGAGAGTCTTTGAGAGATGGTTATTTAGTTTCCTCCATTTCATTTATCTTGATGATAAATGATTTGTATCCTTTTACTTGAGCCCTTTTTAGTTGCATCATATAAATTTATCTGAGCTGTATGTTTCTCTTATGACCCTACAGTTGGGTTTGATTCCCAAAATCATCTAAAAACTCAACCTTATTCAAGTAACAGTCAACTTTGGATTTGTGTTTAATAAGCTAGTTAACTCCTAAAATCATGTTATATGATCATAGTGGTGTTACATATAAATCGACTACATCTTTGAATTCAGGAAACTCAATCACTACTTCTACTAGACACTTTTCAACCATGACTTTAGAGTCATTCTCATATTGTATTGACCATGCATTTATCATATATACAGCTTTTCTAGGAAACTTGTTAAGCATTCTAGGATCTATAAAAATTTAGTATCCCCTATATCTATCAAAATAGAAACTACATGTTCAAACAAAATACTTGATAGTTCTATGGGTGATGCCTAAAATTTAGCTTGTTAGTTATCAATAGCTACATGAATATGATACTACAAATTTCTTTATTGAGGGTTTAGATCTTTGTTCTTTGACTTGTCCTAAGGACATTCATGAGCATAGTGATTTCCTCTACAATTTAAACAACTTCTTGGTGGTCCTTTCCTATCAGTTTGAGAATTTACCTAGAAACCACCTTTAGAGCCATTACCTAGTTTCTTACTATTGGATCCACTATTGAATTTTATATTTTTATTCTTGAACTATCCCTAGGAATCTCCACTCCTTTGATTTTGGTTACTCTTCTTGAAATTTGGATTGGAACCACCAAACTTTTTCTTAAATTTTTCCCTAACCTGAGCTAGAGACTTCAACTTATGCTCTTGTTTTATTGCCTTCTCAAAAACTTGATCCATAGTAGAAGGCCCATGAATATATACCTCACCTCCTATCTATGGTTTCAATCCCATAATAAAATTATTTATTTTAAACCTTTCATCAACTTGGTACTAAGGCACACATTTTAGGATTTTGGTAAACTGTTCCTAGTACTCATTCACTAACAACTCTCCTTGCTTTAGATTTTGAAAATCTATAAGCTTCTAGTCAAAGTAAAGCTATAGAAACCACTGTGACCTAAAAAACATCGTGAATTACCCCCAAGTTGTGGTGTTTGAGTTAAGATTCATTTCCATTTTCTTGTTAGCCCACCAAGTAGTTGCTTCACCAACCAAATGATAATCTCTCCAAACTACCCTAGTGACCTCAGATTAATTTTAAATCTCAAAATACTTTTCCATCTCAGTTATCCATGATTCAGCTCAATCACCTAAAATAGTTCCATCAAACTTTGATGGACTTACCTTCTACATATCCCTAAATATCTCTACAACTACTTGAGCTTTCACATCTTTTTGATTCTCCTATTTAATGAGGTATTCAACATGTACTTCCTGACATTCTTTCTCCACATGACTATGAACCTCTTGTTTCAAGGCTATAATTTGATCCCTAGTATTGCTCATTACTATGATTAATTAATCAACCTTTGTTGATTTTTTAGTAGCAACTTGATTAGGATGAATGGGTGGGTTATTGTCATTCGATGGACCCTCCCCTAATGCTCTTGTTTGCACCATTCTTTATTCTCACTGAAAATAAGAATGCAAAAATGTTAGCAGACTCATTAAGTCCTAGAGATCGAACCTAAGCTCTGATGCCACATGTTACAACCTCACTAGATATACTAAAATAAAATGTAATAATTTTTTTTTTTAATAACACAAAATTTACTTCCTCAAATGAGTATTCTATTTAAAATTATATAATCATAATAAATAATCATTAAAATTTCAACTTTAATTTCTAATGTAACATAGAACATTACAACTTCATGAAATAAAATACATAATGACACAGCTATGGCTAGTCTCACAATATAATGATGGATATTCAAGTAAATAATATTACATTTACAAATTTAATAGGCATTTATCCTTATATACAATATAAAGATAACTAACTCTTTGAAGCTTGAGTTGTACCAACTCACGTATCTCTGATAACTTCAAGTGCTGTCTTCAAGAATGTACTGCAATGGGGGAGGAAGAGCATGATTTGAGTGCTTTACCACTCCAACAATAGACCAATGATCCCCTGCACAATCCCTTATCAGGGAATGGACCTCCCTACATGGATAGGTAGATAGAATGGTGTAGGAATCCAAGATGAGACATGTTAGTAGACCTTTGTGCAGTAAGATTCTACTATATGACGTGTATCATAAAGAAAAATATGTTTCTACTATGATATCACACAAAATACAAATCATAAATATGAATTGACAATATGAATCTAACATTACTTTGGCCAAAATTTTAAATAACATATGATCATCTGGATAAGTCAAATTCATAACACATCACTTGATCCGGTTATCCATACCCATCATTGGTGATGCTACTTAGGATTGAAAAACCATCTCATTACTTGGGTAGTATCATCAATATGGGCCCCATAATATACATAACAGATAAATAATCTAAATCATAAGCTCACCATCTGGGTAGACTAATCTAAGGATCATGATCACATACATGCAGTATCTATTATAAATAAGCATACATTGACAAAACCATGCCAACCAAATACAACAAAAGTCTATAATAACTCAAATATAATATATGTTTTCAAGTGTAATCTCATTTTTTATTCAAAGAAGTACATAAAGAAATAAATACCTTTCAAACAGTTTCCAAAATGGTTAGATTTGATTTTCCCCTAATATCAACAAAATTTGGAAGGAAAGGCTCTAACTAACGATTTTTCATATTTTTAAAATAGCACAAAATATGTATTACTACAAAATAAATCATTTCCAAACATATTTTTTTAATTTCCTCATGAACCTTATAATATCTTTCATTTCACATAAGACGTTTCAGACAATTTCCAAAATGGTTAGATTTGGTTTTCCCCTAATACCACTGAAATTTGGAAGGAAAGGATCTAATTAATGATTTTTGTATTTTTAAAATATCAAAAAATATGTATTACCACAAAATCAATCATTTCCAGATATATTTTGTTAATTTCCTCATGAACCTTATAATATCTTTCATTTCACATAATAACCCCAAATATTAAAAAATGAAATAAATTCTCCTACATAATTTAATCACAATGTATAAACCAATGTTGATATTCAAATCATAGGTTTCCATGGCATTTGATTTATATTTATACTAAAATTCCATCAAAATTCATTTATGATATGCTTTAAATGGAAAAGCTTGTTATAAAAACATGGGGAAATCATGATTGATGAGCTTACTAATTTTTTCTCCCCATTTCCCTTTATTTGCATGCCACTTGAAACTGAAGTTGTAGGCTTTGATCTTAATAATTAATTGGGAGTCCCAAAAGTAATTATCAAATAAATTCCAATGTATCTCCATTGATTTCCCAAGTTAGTATTAAGGTAAATCAACTTCACCTTTTTAAGTAAATTCATCGTAAAATTTCATGCATTACTAATTAATAAATAATTTCACTTGACTAATACCAGATAAGTCTTTTAAAATATATGTTCATCCTAGTGTTTGATTAGGATTTATACTCATATTTAATTATCATAATTAATATGTCGAATATCATAAATTAATAATTGTCTAATACAATAATTAAACAATTTAAGATTATAATAAATCTTTATTTTGACAAATTAAATATAACATTAGTATTATTTTAATTTCTTATTGAAAGACGCATAAATGATATAATTTATAGAGTAAAATATAAAGTATCTCACAACATAGTAATCACTATAACCAATTTTAGAACAAGAATTCATTCCTTTGTAAATCATAAATGAAATATAATCAATGCAAACTATTCTAGCATTAACGAACATAATACTAGCAAACTAGATTAATGCAAATAATTTAACAAGTCAATCTATGGTGGTGTGTGAATTTAGGATACTAGTATTTCCATTTTGTCATACTACAATCATTCCATCCGTACTACCCTCTTTGATAATGCTCTCCCTTGTCAAAATCTAAGGGATAGACCAATCATGTATCCATGTCATATCAAATATGTAGTTAGTCTGAGTCATCATAGGTATAACTAATAATGCAAGACTAAAAAGTATACATATACAATGCACAAAATAATCAAACACAATTATAACATCATGTATATAAATCATCAATATCATTATTCCCAACAACATTTATCATAGTGCTCAAATCAAATCCATAAAGAATCAGTTATTAACTATTTCAAATATATGGATTTAAAAGTAAAATCATAAGGTGAAATTAAGATGTAACATCCTCCCCCCCTAAAATTGGTTATCATCTCGGTGACACTTATTTAAGTAATAGTTTTAGAATATCAAAAAAAATTAACTAAAATAACAACATAGTATCAAGCATCAATCATGCAAATAAATGCAAAAATAGCTTGAAAAACTCATCAAAGTCTTCCCAAGTAGCACTATCCTTTGAGTATTGGTCCCACAAGACCTTACACTGTGACACTTCTCTATTATGCAAACAAAGTTTATGTGTCAATTAATCTAATTGATTCTACCATGACCACCCTAGGGTCCAAAACCTGCATAGCATTCCAATCAAAAACATGTCAAGGATCAGCTATATACTTTGTGAGATATGATACATGGAAAACATTATTTAAAAGAGCTAGGACTGGTGGTAATACAAGCCTATATGTAATAAGATTGACCACTTCTAACACTTTGAAGGGTCCTACATATCTAGGTGACAATTTTGTTGACTTCCTAAACTTAATCAAGCTCTTTTATGGCTTAACCCATAAAAACAATATGTCAATATTGGAAAACTACCTATTATCATCTTCAAATCAGCGTAACTCTTTTGTCTATCATTAACCTCAGCCAATCTTTCTCTAATTAACTTGATTTGTTCTTCCATCTCAGAAAGCATCTCAAACCCAAAGACTAACATATCCTCTAACCTATCCCAACTGATTGGTGTCTTTCACCTCCTACTGTACAGTGCTTCAAAAGGTGCCATCCTCAAAGTAGACTGACATGATTTGTTATAGGCAAACTCAACTAATGGAAGATAATATTCCCATTTGTATTATAATCTATGCAATACATACATAAAATATCCTTTAAAACATGATTTACTTGCTTTGTCTAACCATCAATATGTAGATGATATGTGGTGCTAAAATTAAGTTGTATGCCTAAATCTGAGTTTAAAGTAACCAAAAACCTAGAAGTCATTTTTGGATCATGATCTGAAATGATCTTCTTTAAAAATCCATGCAACCTATACACTTCCTTTATGAATCTCTTCACAAGGGTAGGTGCATCATTTGTTAAGTTACTTGGTATGAAATAAGCCACCTTGGTTAGTTTATCAAAAACTACCAAGATCATATCATGCCTAATCTATAATATTGGTAAACCTTGGACAAATTCCATACTAATCATCTACCACTTCCACTCTGTAGTAATCTAGCTGGGTGTGTATGTTTAGCTTTCACTCATTGACATTCTAGATAACATGACACAAAATATACCACATCTTTCTTGATTCCCTTCAAAAAATATAGAGGTCTAAGATTTTTCATGAGTTTTGTTACTCTTGGATGTCTTAAATATGGGGCATTGTGTAACTCTTTCAACACTATGCTACGTATATTCTCTAGATCAGGTACATACATCCTCTTATTGAAATGCAGAAGATCATCACTCTCAAAAATGAATGCTTTATACTGAGGATCTTGGGTATTATTAGACAATGCTTTGCTAACCTACTTATAGTAATCATCTCCTAGTGAGAACTTAACCACTTGATCTCTGAAATTACTTCCAACAGTAGCTATAGCTACTATGTACCTTTTATGACTCAAAGTGTCAGGTACTCTAATCTCTTTACCCTTGATGTAATTAATATTAAAGTCATAGTCAAAAAGGAACTCTAACCAACATCTCTGACAAGCATTTAAGTTTAGTTGGGTGAAGATATATTTGAGCCCTATGTTTTTAGTCTTGAGCTTAAATGGTTTTCCTAGTAAATAATGTCACCAAACTTACAAAGCATAAATAATCACTAGAAGTTCAAGGTAATGATAAGCATAATTCACCTCTTGAGTTTTCAATTTCCTCAATTCAAAAGCTACCACTTCTCTATCCTTCATGAGAACTCCACCTAAACCTTTTCCTAAAGCATCTATGATTACTAAAACCTATTCATTGGGGTCAAGAACTCTCAACATTGGTGCTGATATAAGTCTTCTTTTCAACTCTCAAAAAGCTAATTCAAATTTCTTAGACCAGTCAACCTTTTGGTTTTTCCATTACAAGGAGTTAATTGGATTAGCTATCTTGGAAAAGTTTGGAATGAACTTCCTATAATAGCCTACTAACCTCATGAAAATCCTTAGCTCATGCACATTTATAAGTGTTGGCCACTCCATAATAGCCCTTATCTTAGATGGATTTACATAAATACCATTTTTAGAAATTATATGCCCTAGATATTGCACTCTTTTTTGAAAAAATGAACATTTAGACAATTTGTTGTACAGCTTGTGCTTTCACAACCATTGTAAAACTTGTTCCAAATGTTGTAGGTGTTCCTCTTCATTATTAGAATAGAAAAGAATGTCATCCAAAAATACTAAAACAAAGTGATCTAAATTGTCTCTAAATATACTATTCATGATATTTATGAATGTTATTGGTGCATTAGTCAACCCAAAAGGTAACATCATAAACTCGTAATGCCCATAGCGAGTCCTAAAAGTTGTTTTTAAAATATCCTCATCCTAAATCCTTAACTGATGATATCCTACTCTGAGATCTATCTTAGAAAATATTATTGCACCATGCATTTGATCAAAAATATCATCTATATGAGGTAGTGGAAACATATTCTTGATAGTTTCCTTGTTTAGCATTTTTTAGTTAATGCAAAGTTGAAAGGTACCATACTTCTTTACAAAAACAACTGGTGCAACCTAAGGTGACACACTAGGCTTAATCAATCCCTTTACCAATAGCTCCTTTAGTTGTGCCTTTAACTCAACCAATTATGTGGTCATCATCTTATACAGTGCCTTAGATTGTGTTTTCGATCCAGGTATAATGTTGATAGAGAAATCAAACTCTCATTTGGGAGGCAAACTTGCTAAATCTTCAAGGAACACATCATGGAAATCTCTAAGTAAAGGATAATCTTTGAGAGATGGTTCCTTTGTTTCCTCTATTTCATTTATCTTGATGATAAATTTTTTACATCCTTTTACTTGAGAAATTTTGAGTTGTATTGTATAAATTTATCTGAGCTACAACTTTCTATTATCATACTACAGTTGGGTTTGATTCCAAAAATCATCTAGACACTTAACCTTGTTCAAGTAATAGTCATCTTTAGCTTTGTGTTTAGAAAGCTAGTTAAATCCTAGAATCATGTCATATGATCCTAGTGGTGTACATATAAATCCACTACAGTAATGAATTCAAGAAACTCAATCACTGCTTCGATTAGACACTTGTCAACCATGACTTTAGAGTCATTCCCATATTATACTGACAATGCATTTACCATATATATAGTTTTTTTAGGAAACTCGCTAAGCATTCTAAGAGCTATAAAACATTTAGTATCCCCTGTATCTATCAAAATAGAAACTAGATGTTAAAATAAAATACCTGATAGTTCTATAGATGATGCCTAAAATTCAGCTTGTCAGTTATCAATAGTTGCATGAATACACTGCTAAAAATTTATCTGCTTAAGGTTTAGATCTTTGTTCTTTTACTTGTCCTAAGGACATTCACAAACATACTGATTTCCTATGTAATTTAAACAACCACCTAGTGGTCCTTTCCTATTAGTTGATAATTTCCCTAGAAACCACATTTAGAGCCATTACTTGGTCTCTTACTACTGGATCCACTATTGAATTTTGTATTCTAATTCTTGAATTGTCTATTGGAGTCTCCACTCCTTTGATTTCAGTCCTCTTCTTTAAATTTGGCTTAGAACCACCCAAAATTTTCTTTAACTTTTCCCTAACCTAAGCCAAATACTTCAACTTTTGCTCTTGTTTTACTACCTTCTCAAAAACCTAGTCCATAGTAGAAGGCCCATAAAGATCTAACTCACCTGCTATCTAGGGTTTCAATCCCATAATTAAATTATTTATTTTAAACCTTTCATCAACTTGGTACTGAGTCATGTATTTTATAATTTTTTTAAACTGCTCCCACTACTCATTCATTGACAACTCTCATTGCTTCAGATTTTGAAAATCTGTAAGCTTCTGGTCAAAGTAAAGTTGTGCCAACCACCATGACCTGAACAATGTCACAAATTGCCCCCAAGTTATGGTGTTTGAGTTAAGGTTCATTTCTATTTTCTTGTTAGCCCACCAAGTAGCTTCTTTACTAGCAAACTAGTAAGTTCCCAAAACTACCTTAGTGACCTTGGAGTGATTTTAAATCTTGAAATACTTCTCCATCTTAGTTAACCATGATTCGGCTCAATCACTTAAAATATTTCCATCAAAATTCAATAGAATTACCTTTTTTATATCCCTAGACAGCTCTGTAACTACCTGAGCTCTCACATATTTCTAATTCTCATATTCAATAGGGTGTTCAATAGGTGTTTCTTGACGTTCTTCCTCATCATGACCATGAACTTTGTTGATTGATTAGTAGTAAATTGATTAGGATCAATGGGTGGGTTATTTTTATTTTATGGACCCTCCCCTGATGCTCTTGTTTGTCCATTATTCCTTCTCACTGAAAAGAAGAATGTAAAAATGTTAGTAGACTCATTAACTCCTAGAGTTCAAGCCTAAGCTCTAATACCACATGTTACAACCTCACTAAATGTACTAAAACAAAATTCAATAAAACTTTTTTTTAATAAAACAAAATTTACTTCCTCAAACAAGTATTCTATTTAAAATTATAGAATCATAATAGATAATCATTAAAATTTCAACTTTAATTTCTAATGTAGCATATAATGTTACAACATCATGAAAGAAAATACATAATGACACAGCTACGACTGGTCTCACAATACAATGATGTCTATTCAAGTAAATAATATTTTATTTATAAATTTAATAGGCATTTATCCTTATATATAATATAAATATAACTAAATCTTTAGATCTCAAGTTGTACCAACTCATGTATCTCTAATAACCTCAAGTGTTGTCTTCAAGAATGTACTGTAGTAAGGAAAGGAGAGCATCATCTGAGTGATTTACAATTATAACCATGGACCAAAAATCCCCTAAATAATACCTTATCGGGGAATGGCCCTTCCTACATGGATAGGTAGATAAAATGGTGTAGGAATCCAAAATGAGACATGTTAGTACCCCTTTGTGTAGTAAGATTCTACTATATGATGTGTATCATAAAGAAAAATATGTTTCTACTATGATATTACACAAAATGCAAATAATACATATGAATTAATAATATTAATCTAATATTGCTTTGGCCAAATTTTTAAATAACATATGATCATTCAGATCAATCAAATTCATAACACATCACTTGATCAGGTTATCCATACCCGTCATTAGTGATGCTAACTAGGCTTGAGAAACCATCTCATTGCTTGGGTAGTATAATCAATATCGGGCCCATAATATACATAAAATTTAAATAATCCAAATCATAAGCTCACCATCTTGGTAAACTAATCTAAGGATCATGATCACATACATGCAGTATCTATTATAAATAAGCATACATTGACAAAACCATGCCAACCAAATACAACAATAAAAGTTTATAATAACTCAATTATAATAGATATTTTCAAGTGTAATCCCATTTTTTTGTTTAAATAAGTACATTAAGAAACAAATACCTTTTAGATAGTTTCCAAAATGGTTAGATTTGGTTTTCCTCTAATACCAACAAAATTTGGAAGGAAAGGCTCTAATTAATGATTTTTCATATTTTTAAAATAGCACAAAATATGTATTACTAAAAAATCAATCATTTACAAACATATTTTTTTAATTTCCTCATGAACCTTATATCTTTCAATTCACATAAGACCTTTTAAACAATTTCCAAAATGGTTAGATTTGGTTTTCCCCTAAAACCAACAAAATTTGGAAGGAAAGGCTCTAATTAATGATTTTTTGTATTTTTAAAATAGAAAAAAATATGTATTACCATAAAATCAATCATTTCAAAATATATATTTTTTAATTTCCTCATGAACCTTATAATATCTTTCATTTCACATAATAACCCCAAATATTAAGAAATGAAATAAATTCTCCTACATAATTTAATCACAATGTATAAACCAATGCCGATATTCAAATTGTAGGTTTCCATGGCATTTTACTTATATTTATACTAAAATTCCATCAAAATTCATTTATGATATGCTTTAAATGGAAAATCTTGTTGTAAAAACATAGGAAAATCATGATTAATGACTTACTAACCAACTATTTAATTTTTTATTATATATTTATACATTAATAATAAAATAAAATTACTTAACCAACTATATAATTTTTGATTATATATTTATACATCAGTAATAACATAAATTACTAACCAACTAAATATGGGTCTCCCTCTACCCTTCTCACCAATTCACAATAACTTAAAATCAAATATGTGTCAGCCAATGAATTAAGAAAGTTGTGACAGAATCGAAGAAAGTCACTTTCATGATATAATTACTAAACACAAGAAGTAGATGGGAAGTGACTCACAATCCCAGAAGGAACCATGACCACAGTACATATACATTTTATATATGTTCTACCCAAACATGGAGATGATTGTATATTGGTAGTCTGTTGAAATCCTTGACTGAAATAGAATGTGGTTTTGCTTGAATTGAAATCGCTGAGATAAAGAATGGTGGCAGTGTTGTTCTTGGGTTGAGTTAAACAAAATAAAGGAATAAAACTATATATACAAACTCAATGATGTTTGTGACATTCTCAAGCCTTAAACAACTTGTAAAATGGTTGGGCACTACCGAAGAGGCTAGTGTTTAAAACATAGTGACTTCCTTAATTACCAACTCAGTGACTTTGCATGAAATTTCTTAATTTCAATACCATATACAAGCATAGATGTTAAAATTTAAAACTTAGAAATGTAAAACATATGCATGGCTCAGCTACTCAAATGCATGGCTCATCTATTCAAAAATGCTATTCAAATGCATGGCTCAGCTAATCAAATGCATGGCTCAGCTAATCAAATACATGGCACAGCTTAATAACTATAACTCAGTGTCCAACATAAAGACTTCATATTTATTCTTAAGAGACTTAGCGATCTCCTAAAAGACTTAGTTCTTTGATTAGGTGACTCAATAACTTCAATTAAAAGAGACAGTGTTTCAATATATATATATATATATATATATATATATATATATATATATATATATATATATATATATATATATATATATATCTAGTTTGGTAATCATCACTAAAATGACATTGAAACAGAGATAAGCTATAGCCACTCAAGGGTCAAATGTTTTAATTGATAGGTCAGAGGCCAATGTATAAAATTAATCGATTCCTGAAAATAAATATAGCACATTTATAATATTTGAAAGACCCAAGTGATGAATACATTAGTTATTTATTGAAATAGAATGTGGTTCTACCTAAATTGAATCAATTGAGATATGGAATGCTGGAAACATTACTATTCTTGGGCTAAAATTAAAGAAAATAAAGGAATATAATTTGACAATCCATCTCAGCCTTAACACAGATTCAAAATCTCATAAGGAAACAAATAAATATCTCAGCTTATTATAAAATCCTGGGTGATTTTTAAGGAACTAGGCGCTGAATAATTGGTTGGGCACAAAATATTAATGACTTGGCTATTTTAAAATAATAGAAGTCACATTTCATTGCATGTTCTTAGATGTATATATAAGCTATGTAAGTATATTTAAATATTTAATTATATATATACACCTGAACTATTTAAACATTTCTCATATATATATATATATATATGAAACATAAAATACATAATCCAAAATTCTTTCAATACAATAATACACTTATTGAGTTATTACAGTACCTATTTGGTATGTTTTTCCCTTTGTTACAGATAGAATTTTGTCTTTGCTTCCAAAGCCTTCTTTCTTCTTATAATTTTTGCTTTTCTTTTTTCATGTATCATCGTGTGTCCCAATCCTTCTTTTTCCAATACCCTTAATACCATTTTCTCTCCATTTCCTTTTATTTGCATGCCACTTTAAACTGAAGTTGTAGGATTTGATCTTAATAATTAACTAAGAGTCCCACAAGTAATTATCAGATAAATTTCTAATTTATCTCCCTTGATTTCCCAAGTTAGTATTAAGGTAAATCAACTTCACCTTTTTAAGTAAATCGATCATAAATTTTCATGCATTACTAATTAATAATCAATTCCACTTGACTAATACCAGATAAGTCTTTTAAAACATATGTTCATCCTAGTGTTTAATTAGGATTTATACTCATATTTAATTAGTGTAATTAATATGTTGAATATCATAAATTAATAATTGTCTAATACAATAATTAAACAATTAAAGATTATAATAAATCTTTATTTTGACAAATTAAATATAGCATTACTACTATTTTAATTTCTTATTGAAAGATGCATAAATGATATAATTTATAGAGTACAATATAAATCATCTCACAACATAGTAATCACTATAACCAATTTCAGAATAAGAATTCATTCCTTTCTAAAGCACAACTAAAATATAATCAATGCAAATTATTCTAGCATTAACAAACATAATACTAGCAAACTAGATTAATGCGAAGAATTTAACAAGTCAATCTATGGTGGTGTGTGAATTTGGGTTACTAGCATTTTCATTTTTTATACTGCAATCATTCGATCTGCACTACCCTCTCCGATGATGCTCTCTCTTGTCAAGCTCTGAGGGTAAGACCAATCCTACATCCACATCATATCAAACATGTAGTTAGTCTGAGTCATCATAGGTATAATCAATAATGCAAGACTAACAAGTATACATATAAAATGTACATGATAATCAAACATAGTTGTAATATCATGTATATAAATCATCAATATCATTATTCCCAACAACATTTGTCATAGTGCTCAAGTCAAAGCAATAAAAAATTACTTATTAACCATTTCAAATCCATGGATTTAAAAGTAAAATCATAAGGTGAAATCAAGATGTAACATCCTCCCCCCTAAAGTTGGTTATCATCTCAGTGACACTTATTTAAGTAATAGTTTCAGAATATCAAAAAAGTTTAACTAAAATAACAACATAGTATCAAGCATCAATCATGCAAACAAATGCAAAAATAGCTTGAAAAACTCATCAAAGTCTTCCCAAGTAGCACTATCCTTTGAGTATTGGTCCCACAAGACCTTGCACTATGACACTTCTCTATTATGCAAACAAAGTTTGTGAGTGTCAATTAATCTGATTGATTCTACCATGACCACCCTAGGGTCCAAAACCTGCATAGCATTCCAATCAAAAACATGTCAAGGATCAGTTATATACTTTGTGAGATATGATACACAGAAAACATTATGTAAAAGAGCTAAGACTGGTGGTAATACAAGCCTATACGTAATAGGATTGACCACTTCTAACACTTTGAAGGGTCCTACATATCTAGGTGATAGTTTTGTTGACTTCCTGAACTTAATCAAGCTCTTTTATGGCTTAACCCATAAAAATAATTTGTCAACAATAGAAAACTACCTATCTATCCTCTTCAAATCAGCGTAACTCTTTTGTCTATCATTAGCCTCAGCCAATATTTCTCTAATTAACTTTATTTTTTCTTCCATCTCAGAAAGCATCTCAAACCCAAAGACTAACATATCCTCTAACCTGTCCCAACTGATTGGTGTCTTTCTCCTCCTTCTGTACAGTGCTTCAAAAGGTGTCATCCTCAAACTAGACTGGCATGATTTGTTATAGGCAAACTCAACTAATGGAAGATAATATTCCCATTTGTATTATGATCTATGCAATAAATATGTAAAATATCCTTTAAAACTTGATTTACTTGCTTTGTCTAACCATTAATCTGTAGATGATATGTGGTGCTAAAATTAAGTTGTATGCCTAAATCTGAGTTTAAAGTAACCCAAGCCTTGAAAGTCATTTTTGGATCATGATCTAAAATGATCTTCTTTAAAAATCCATGCAACCTATACACTTCCTTTATGAATCTCTTCACAAGGTTAGGTGCATCATTTGTCAAGTTACCTGGTATGAAATAAGCCACCTTAGTTATTTTATCAACAACTACCAAGATCATATCATGCCTACTCTATAATATTGGTAAACCTTGGAAAAATTCCATACTAATCACCTACCACTTCCACTCTGGTATATCATGAAGATATAGTAATCTAGTTGGGTGTGTATGTTCAGCTTTCACTTGCTAACATTCTAGACAACATGACACAAAATCTACCACATCTTTCTTGATTCTCTTCAAAAAATATAGAGATCTAAGATTTTTCATGAGTTTTGTTACTCTTGGATGTCTTGAATATGGGTAATTTTGTAACTCTTTCAACACTATGCTACGTATATTCTCTCGATCAGGCACATACATCTTATTTTTGAAATTCAAAAGACCATCACTCTAAAAATTAAATCCTTTATAATGAGGATCCTAGGCATTATTAGACAATGCTTTGCTAACCTACTTATAATAATCATCTCATGGTGATAACTTAACCACTTGATCTCTAAAATTACCTATAATAGTAGCTATAGATACTATGTACCTTCTATGATTCAAAGTGTCAGCTACTCTGTTCTCTTTACCCTTGATGTAATTGATATAAAAGTCATAGTCAAAAAGGAACTCTAACCAACATCTCTAACAAGAATTTAAGTTTAGTTGGGTGAAGATATATTTGAGCCCTAAGTTGTTAGTCTTGAGCTCAAATGGTTTTCCCAATAAATAATGTCACCAAACTTGCAAAGCATGAATAATCGCTAGAAGTTCAAGGTCATGATAAGCATAATTCACCTCATGAGTTTTCAACTCCCTCAATTCAAAAGCTACCACTTCTCTATCCTACATGAGAACTCCACGTAAACATTCTCCTAAAGCATCTATGATGACTAAAAACTATCCATTCAGGTCAAAAACTCTCAACATTGGTGCTGATGTAAGTCTTCTTTTCAACTCTTGAAAAGCTAATTCACATTTCTCAGACTAGTCAAAATTTTGGTTTTTCCATTGCAAGGAGGTAATTGGATTAGCTATCTTGGAAAATTTTAGAATGAACTTCCTATAATAACCTACTAACCCCATGAAACTCCTTACCTTATGCACATTTCTAGGTGTTAGCCACTACATAATAGCCCTTATCTTAGTTGGATCTACATAAATACCATTTATAGAAGTAATATGCCCTAGATATTACACTCATTTCTGAAAGAATGAACATTTAACAATTTGTTGTACAGCTTGTGCTTTCACAACCATTGTAAAACTTTTTTCAAACATTGTAGGTGTTCCTCTTCATTCCTAGAATAGAAAAGAATGTCATTCAAAAATACTAAAATAAAGTGATCTAAATAGTCTCTGAATATACTATTCATGAGATTTATGAATGTTATTGTTGTATTGGTTAACCCAAAAGGTAACATCATGAACTCGTAATGCCCATAGCGAGTCCTAAAAGTTGTTTTTATAATATCCTCATCCTAAATCCTTAATTGATGATATCTTGATCTAAGATCTATCTTAAAAAATAATGTTGCACCATGCATTTGATCAAAAAGATCATCTATATGAGGCATTGGATACATGTTATTAATAGTTCCCTTCTTTAACATTTTGTAATCAATACAAAGTCAAATGGTAACATTTTTCTTTACAATAACAATTGGTGCACCCCAAGGTGACACACTAGGCTTAATCAATCCCTTTATCAATAGCTCCTTGAGTTGTGCCTTTAACTTGACCAATTATGTGGTTGTCATCCTATACGGTGCCTTAGATTGTGTTTTCGATCCAGGTATAATGTTGATATAGAAATAAAACTCTCATTTGGGAGGCAAACTTGGTAAATCTTCAAGGAACACATCATGGAAATCTTTAAGAAAAGGATAGTCTTCGAGAGATGGTTCCTTTGTTTCCTCCATTTCATTTATCTTGATGATAAATGTTTTGCATCTTTTTACTTGAGGCCTTTTGAGTTGTATTGTATAAATTTGTCTGAGCTACAACTTTCTCTTATCACCCTGTAATTGGCTTTGATTCCCAAAATCATCTAGATACTCAACCTTGTTCAAGTAATAGTCATCTTTGGCTTTGTGTTTAGCAAGATAGTTAAATCCTAGAATCATGTCATATGATCCTAGTGGTGTTACATATAAATCCACTATAGTAGTGATTCAAGTAACTCAATCATTGCTTCAACTAGACATTTGTCAACCCTGACTTTAGAGTCATTCTCATATTGTATTGATGATGCATTTTCCATATATCTAGCTTTTCTAAGAAACTTGCTAAGCATTCTAGGAGCTATAAAACATTTAGTAGCCCCTGTATCTATCAAAATAGAAACTAGATGTTAAAAAAATATATCTGATAGTTCTATGGGTGATGCCTAAAATTTAGCTTATCAATTATCAATATTTGCATGAATACACTAATAAAAATTTCTCTACTTATGGTTTAGATCTTTGTTCTTTGACTTGTCCTGAGGACATTCACAATCATAGTGATTTCCTATGTAATTGAAACAACCACCTGGTGGTCCTTTCCTATCAGTTTGAGAATTTCCCTAAAAACCACATTTGGAACCATTACTTGGTTTCTTACTACTGGATACACTATTGAATTTTATATTTTAATTCTTGAATTGTCCCTTGGAGTATCCAATCCTTTGATTATGGTTCCTCTTCTTTAAATTTGGCTTGGAACCACCAAAAAATTTCTTCACCTTTCCCTAACCTGATCCAGAGACTTTAACTTTTGCTCTTGTTTTACTGCCTTCTCAAAAACCTAGTCCATAATAGAAGGACCATGAATATCTACCTCACCTATTATCTGTGGTTTCAATCCCATAATAAAATTCTTGATTCTAAACCTTTCATCAGCTTGGTACTGAGGCATGTATTTTAGGAATTTGGAAACTGTTCCCACTACTCACTCATCAACAACTCTCCTTGCTTCAGATTTTGAAAATCTATAAGCTTCTAGTCAAAGTAAAGTTGTGCCAACCACCATAACCTAAATAATGTAACAAATTACCCCCAAGTTATGGTGTATGTGCTAAGATTAATTTCTATTTTCTTGTTATCCTACCAAGTGGCTACTTCACTAGCCAACTAGTAAGTTCCCAAAAATACCTTAGTGACCTTGGAGTGATTTTGAATCTTGAAATACTTCTTCATCTTAGTTAACCATGATTCAGCTCAATCACTTAAAATAGTTCCATCAAACTTCGACAGACTCACCTTCTTCATATCCATAGACAACTCTGCAACTACTTAAGCTCTCACATCTTACTAATTCTCTTGTTTAGCAGGGTGCTCAATAGTTATTTCTTGACATTCTTCCTCGCCATGACTATGAACCTCTTATTCTAGGGTTATAATTTGAACCCTAGTATCACTCATGACTGTGATTAATTAATCCAACTTTATTAATTGACTAGTAACAAATTGATTAGGATCAATGGGTGGGTTATTATTATTCAATGGACCCTCCCATGATGCTCTTGTTTACACCATCTTCCTTCTCATTGAAAAGAAGAATGTAAAAATGTTAGCAGACTCATTAAGTCCTAGAGTTCAAGCCCAAGCTCCAATACCACATGTTACAACCTCACCAAATGTACTAAAACAAAATCCAATAAATTTTTTATTTTTAATAACACAAAATTTACTTCCTCAAACAATTATTTTATTTAAAATTATAGAATCATAATATATCATCATAACATATAATCATTAAAATTTCAACTTTAATTTCTAATGCAACATAGAGTGTTACAACTTCATGAAAAAAATACATAATGACATAGCTATAGTTGGTCTCACAATATAGAAACAGTTATTCAAGTAAATAAAATTAAATTTACAAATTCAATAGGCATTTAGCCTTATATACAATATTAAGATAACTAACTCTCTAGAGCTTGAGTTGCACTAACTCATGTATCTCTGATAACCACAAGTGTTGTCTCTAGGAATCTACTATAGTGGGGGAGGGAGAGCATCATCTGAACATTTTACCACTCTAACCATGGACCAATGATCCCCCAAACAATCCCCTATTAGGGAATGGCCCTCCCTACATAGATAGGCAAATAGATTAGTGCAAGAATCCAGAATGAGATATGTTAGTACCCCTTTGTGTTGTAATATTCTACTACATGACATGTATCATAAATAAAAATATGTTTCTAATATGATATCGCACAACATGGAAATCATACATATGAGTTGATAATGTTAATATAACATTACTTTGGCCAAATTTTTAAATAATATATGATCATCTAGATCAGTCAAATTCATAACACATCATTTTATCAGATTATCCATACCCATCATTGGTGATACTAACCAAGCTTGAGAAACCATCTCGTTGCTTGGGTAGTATCATCAATGCAAGCCCCATATTATACATAATAGAAAAATAATCCAAAGCATAAGCTCACCATCTAGGTAAACTAATATAAGGATCATGATCACATACATGCAGTATTTGTCATAAATAAGCATACATTGACAAAATCATGCCAACTAAATACGATTACAAAATTCCATAATATATCAATTATAATAGATATTTTCAAGTGTAATCCCATTTGTTTGTTTAAAGAAGTACATTAAGAAACAAATACCTTTCAGACATTTTCCAAAATGGTTAGATTTGTTTTCCCCTAATACCAGCAAAATTTGGAAGGAAAGGCTCTAATTAATGATTTTTCATATTTTTAAAATAACATAAAATATGTATTACCACAAAATCAATCATTTCCAAATATATTTTGTTAATTTCCTCATTAACCTTATAATATATTTAATTTCACATAAGACCTTTCAAACAGTTTCTAAAATGGTTAGATTTGGTTTTCCCCTAATACCAACAAAATTTGGAAGGAAAGTCTCTAATTAATTATTTTTCATATTTTTAAAATAGCACAAAATATGTATAACCACAAAATTAATAATTTTCAAACATATTTTATTAATTTCCTCATGAACCTTATAATCAGAGTTTTAAGCCAACCAAGGATGAGCTCTTGGCACAGATTTAGAGAGTAGAAAGACATAGTCCTTCCAATACAAATGTAGGCACTATGATTGATGAGTGCACTGTAAGTTATTCTTCTGGTAATTCCTTTCATTCAGTTTTATATGTTTTAAATATTGCTTTTGGTAGTTTTGAGAAACACACTAAGGGCATTCGATCTAAACTATTATTGAAAATAGGATTTGATGGAAGGGGCCTTGGTAAGAATGGCCAAGGTATTGCTAACCCAATATAGGTAGAGCATAGATCTTGCCATGCAGGATTGAGTTATGCTTGTGAGAAAGTGGATATTCAAGAGAATTCCTCCTTGTAAAGGAATGATGAGTGGTGTAATATATCAGGTAAAAGAGGTATTGAGATTCCACCTCCTCATTCTTACACTAGGAAAAGCACTAATAGGAATGTGAATTCTAAAACTTCTTATCCACTTATGCCATATAAGAAATTTGGTTTTAATATTCAAAAGATGTTGTATTTTTTTCCTTATATGTTTTGTGGATTAAATAACCATTGTGTCACATATTTTTAGAAAAGACAAGCTTTGCTAAAGCAATTTGTAGGTGCTCAAGACCATTCTCATACTGGCAAAGTGAGAAATGGAAAAAGGGTGACCTCACCTAAGAAGATGGATGTTTACACTCATTGTCACATGAGTGGACATCGGATTGAGAAGTGTTGAAAATTTTAACCATCCCACACTCTTGGTAATGGTAAGAAGAAGATGGTATATAAACATGTTGATAAGGCAACTAATGAAGTTAATCTTAAATCAACCCATGTAGATATTAGTAAATCCACTAAGGAAATTGAACACCCTAAATAAGAGAATCTAATAAAGAGGGTTAGTAAACAGTTTCTTAATTTCATGGTGTCATGATTAGTGGATTGGTATATGCATTTTTGGAGCTACTATGGTGGGAAAACTTTGAGACATGTTTATCATGTGAAGTTTTTAATTCTCACACTTTGTTATGATTAGCTTTATTTTTGGAATCTATAGTATTAGCTTTATGAGTTTCCTATTGAATTATTAATGAATTTAACTCATTGATTAGCTTGGAAGATGTGATAGCAGTTGCATAGGTTATTGGGTAGGATTTAGCTTTCATAAAGTACTTGTTTTTGAATAACTACGATTTTAGAATACATCTATTTATGGTATATTTGTGATTGGATGCATGATAAGACCCATTGAGGTAATGTATTGTGACATGGTCATAACCAATATTATATTTTATTTACATTGACAAACTTGTCTTACAATTTCATTGGTGATTATTTTAGTATTTGATAGTTCACTACTTACAAGATGTGACAGTGGGCAGATAGTTTGAGATATTGTGACCTTATTTGTAGTTGCAGGATTTAGTATAACTCATGCCTTATTTTAGGGCTTTTTACATTATTGATTTAGGAATCATACTTTGCCACTATTATATCTATGTTATGATTTGGGTTTTGCACTTGATATTTTGTAGAGGACCATTTAACAGTAAAGGAGATCACTAGGCTTATCTGTGTAGAAGCTCTTTTGAAGCCATGCAGCAGAGGAAGTCATCACATCTTAGTTCTATGTAGAGGCTATTGATGGATATGCAGTAGTAGAAGGTATGTGGAAGATGTGATCAATTGTTTATTCTAAGTGTTGTAGGTGTAGTCATAGAACCTAAGTAGACTAAAAAAAGACCCATTAGAATTCTTTAGAATCAATTTGTATTTTAGAGGATCAAGTTGGGTACCAAATTTTAGTAGACCAAAAGCCATTTTAATAGGGAGGATTGATCTAGGAAGATCCAAATTCACTATAAAATATAAGTCATTAAATTACATATTGATCATTGGCACAACATATAGCTCATTGAGAGCTTTCTAATGATATACAAAACTTTGAAAATGGAGCTCATATGTTCCTTATGTAATTGGTCAAAGTTTCTATCAAAGTAGGTCAATAGGTGGTCAAAGCTAGTCAAAATTAAAAAAATGATCATCATGTAATGTTTCATCTATTTCCATGATGTATATCTCATTGTAAGATTTTTATCACATTTTTATGGTTTAAAAAATGGAGTCCATATGTGAAAGTTATGACCAGTCAAAGTTATGGTCAATCTCGATGATGTAGTAATAAAGTGACATGGTAATATGGTTCAACCCAAGTCTTTAATATTTGGACATAAAAATATTCTATCATATATTTGTGAATAATTATCACCCCATATTTTTAAATGTGATGGATAATTTGAAATCCCATAAAAATCAGGTAAGGGAAAATTATGATTTTTTAAAAAATAGATTATGAATAATCATCCCAATTAGAAAAAGTGGAACCATAACAAGTATATAAAGGGGCCAGAGGTTTAATTAATTTCATTCAAAAGTTTCAAATATCTCATTGCCATAGCTGTGAGATAAAGAGTCAAGAGCTAGAGTTGAGAGCTAAGAGACGAGAGCTAGAGCCAAAACTAAGAGCCAGAGCTGAGAGCCAAGATCTAGAGCTAGAGGTTCTAACCATATGTTGAGTGTATAGATTTTAGTTCATTTGATCCCTAAAATTGAAGATTTTTAGATTTTTTAATGTCCAATATAGAGACCAATCTGCATATATAATAAGTTTTAAAGGACTTATAGAGCTTTTCAGACTTCGGTGTAAACTAGGAAAATGTCCTAGACTCTGAGACAATTTCAAAAGTATGTTAAAATCCTTGTGAAATTTTTAGTAAGACCATTTTATAATTCCATTTTTGAAACCTTTGGAAAAAATATACATAATTGTGAGATTGCATTCACACGACAATAAGGTGGAAGGTCTGTTCGTGGGTTTATCGGGAGTTTCTGAAGCTTTGTTGTTTGAGTTGTGTGCAATATTAGAGTACCCATTTGAAAATCATGAGGAATTGTCCATGTACTCACTTTTCAAAGAAATGGATCGGTTCATACTATAAGCAAACCCAAATATGTAGGCATTACTGAACTCCGTTATCACATGCTTATCGTGAGTGGATTCTATTTTTGCATTATTTTTCTGCATTTTGATTAATCTAATTTATTAATCACTATTCAATGCATAAATATATAAAATAAGATAAAAGGTAAAATTTAGTTTCATTTCCATGAATGTTTCAGGAAATTATGTGATTTGACTAAAGGATCCAAGGTAATTTTTTTGTACGGAAATAAGTGTCGATTTATCGATCAAATATGATTCTGCTTGAATTGAAACAACTAAGATAAAAGAATGGTGGTGATGTTGTTCTTGGGCTAAGTATAAAATAAAGGAATAGAACTAAATATATAAACTCAATGATTTTAATCACATTCTTAAGCTTTAAATGATTATAAAATGGTTGGGTGCTATTGGAGAGGCTGGCATTTAAAACATAGTGACTTCCTTAATTGCCAACTTAGTGACTCTGCATGAACTTTCTTAATTTAAATACCATATAAAAGTAGTGATGTTACAATTTAAAACTCAAAAATGTAAAACACATGCATGGCTCAGCTACTCAAATTCATGGCTCAGCTAATCAAATTCATGGCTCAACTTAACAACTATAACTCAGTGCCCAACTTAAAGACTTCAACTTTATGCTTAAGAGACTTAAATATCTCTTAAAAGACCTAGCACTTTTATTAGGTGGCTTAGCAACTTCAATTAAAAGAGACTATGTTTTAATATATATATTCACAAATATATATATATATATATATATATATATATATATTCAAAAATGTAAAACACATGCATGGCTCAGCTACTCAAATTCATGTCTCAGCTAATCAAATGCATGGCTCAACTTAACAACTATAACTCAATTCCCAACTTAAAGACTTCAACTTTATGCTTAATAGACTTAATGATCTCTTAAAAGACCCATCACTTTGATTAGGTGGCTTAGCAACTTCAACTAAAAGAGACTATGTTTTAATATATATGTATATATGTGTTTGTGTGTGTGTGTGTGCGTGTGCGTGTGTGTGTGTGTGGGGTTTGGCAATCATCACTAAAATGACATTGAAACAGAGATAAACTACAACCACTCAAGTTTCAAATGTTTTAATTGATAGGTCGAAGACCAACATATAAAATTAATCGATTCCTCAAAATAAATATAGCATAGTTATAATATTTGGAAGACCCAAGCAATGAATACAACAGTTATTTACTGAAATAGAATGTGGTTCCACCTAAATTGAATCAGCTAAGATATAGAATGTTGGCAGTGTTACTATTCTTGGGCTAAAATTAAAGAAAAGAAAGGAATAAAATTTGACAATCCATCTCAACCTTAATGTAGATTAAAAATATCATAAGGAAACAAATAAATATCTCAACTTATTATAAAATCCTAGGTGAATGGATAAGGAACTAGGCATTGAATAATTGTTTGGGCATAGAATATTAATGACTCAACTATTTTATAATAACAGAAGTCACATTTAGTTGAGTGTTGTTAAATGTATATATAAGCTATGTAAGTATATTTAAACCTATAATTATATATACACCTAAACTATTTAAACATTTCTCATATATTTTTTTAAAAGTAAACATAAAATCTATAATCCAAAATTCTTTCAATATAATAATACACTTATTAAGTTAATTGCAATACCCACCTAGTATGTTTTTCCCTTCATTACAGATAAAATTTCTCCTTTGCTTCCAAAGCCTTCTTTCATCTTCCAAATTTTGCTTCTATTTCTTTGTGTATCATCGTGTGTCCCAATCCTTGTTTTTCTAATCCCCTTAATACCATTTTCTCCCTATTTCATTTTATTTGCATGCCACTTGAAACCGAAGCTATAGGCTTTGTTCCCAATAATTAATTAGGAGTCCCATAAGTGATTATCAGATAAATTTTCAATTTATCTCCCTTGATTTTTCAAGTTAGTATTAAGGTAACTCAATTTCACCTTTTTAAGTAAATCCAAAGTAAGATTTCATGTATTACTAATTAATAATCAATTCCACTTGACTAATACCAGATAAGTTTTTTAAAGTATATGTTCATCCTAGTGTTTAATTAGGATTTATACTCATATTTAATTAGCGTAATTAATATGTTGAATATCATAAATTAATAATTATCTAATACAATAATTAAAAAATTTAAGATTATAATAAATATTTATTTTGATAAATTAAATATAGCATTACTACTATTTTAATTTCCTATTGAAAGATGCATAAATGACAAAATTTATAGAGTACAATATAAAGCATCTCACAACATAGTAATCACTATAACCAATTTAAAAATAAGAATTCATTCCTTTTTAAGGCAAAATTGAAATATAATCAATGCAAACTATTCTATCATTAACGAGCATAATACTAGCAACCCAATTTAATGCAAATAATTTAACAAGTCAATCTATGGTGGTGTGTGAATTTAGGTTACTAGCTTTTCCATTCTATCATACTGCAATCATCACATCTGCACTAACCTTTTCAATGATGCTCTCCCTCATCAAGCTTTGAGGGTAAGACCAATCTTACATCCACCTCATATCAAATATGTAGTCAATTTGAGTCATCATAGGTATAATCAATGATGCAAGACTAACAAGTATACATCTACAATGCAAAAAAAATTCAAACACAACTATAACATCATGTATACTCATATTTAATTAGCATAATTAATATGTTGAATATCATAAATTAATAATTGTCTGATACAATAATTAAACAATTTAAGATTATAATAAATCTTTATTTTGACAAATTAAATATAGCATTACTACTATTTAAATTTCTTATTGAAAGATGCATAAATGACAAAATTTATAGAGTACAATATAAATCATCTCACAACATAGTAATCACTATAGCCAATTTAAGAATAAGAATTCATTCCTTTTTAAAGCACAATTGAAATATAATCAATGCAAATATTCTATCATTAACGAGCATAATACTAGCAACCTAGATTAATGCAAATAATTTAACAAGTTAATCTATGGTGGTGTGTGAATTTAGGTTACTAGTTTTTCCATTCTATCATACTACAATCATCACATCTACACTACCCTCTCTGATGATGCTCTCCCTCATCAAGCTTTGAGGGTAAGACCAATCTTGGATCCACGTCATATCAAATATTTTGTTAGTTTGAGTCATCATAGGTATAATCAATTATGCAAGACTAACAAGTATACATCTACAACGCAAAAAAAAATTCAAACACAACTATAACATCATGTATACAAATCATCAATGCCATTGTTCCCAATAGCATTTCTCATAGTGCTCAAATAAAAAAAATAAAGAATCAGTTATTAACCATTTCAAATCCATGGATTTAAAATTAAAATCATAGGGTGAAATCAAGATGTAACATTGAATGGGTAAGATCATATTTCATCTAGTTTGAATTTCTCTGTTTATTTTCCAACATGTATCACTTCAATTGCATCGTTCATCTGTTGATACTCTTGGACAAGGAAATCAAAAGGAGTGGCCTATTGTTGTGGGGGTTTTGTGGTCAAAGGTGGATTACCTTGATTAGGGTAGGTGTATTATAGTATGTTGGTTGATTTAGCCATATGACTAAGTATTCATATCTATGCATTAGGGGTATACTATGGGTACGGAATACATTATTGTTAAATCACATTTTAGTTTGGGTTAGATACATAACCCTGACCAATGAATTATGGCTATAGTAATAACATTCAGATCTATATAATGTGTTGGTATTATTAGGTTTGAGAGGGAACTTTTTGCCTACTTTTTGAACCTTGTAGATAGGGAACACGTTGTTGACTAGATCCTTATTGTTGAAGGTGTTGGTATTTATATCCTTGTTGCATGTGTAATACCCATTTGGTGAAACGTAATTATTTCCTATCACTTGGCACCTACTATGCATAAGAACCATGTTGTTGGCTAAACACCTATTGTTGGATTGGTAGTTGTTGAAATGGCACTTGTTATTGAAGTGTCACTTGTTGAATAGGCACTTGTTATTATTTTGGCATTTATTATTGTTTATTAACTGACACTTTATAACCAATAAGAATATGTTATTAGTTAGGCAACATCTGTGATTGAGAAGGTATATTGGTATATACTTGTTGTGTTAAAACATTTATTATCACCTGTTGAGGTGGCATAGTGTTCTACACTTATTATGGTGGTAAGTTGGTTTGTTATTGGCTTATTTCCCCCAATTTCACATTTAAAGAAGTAGTTGGTTGAGGAGTGGAGGTTGTTTGTTGATTTTTGGAAATAGGCATACCTATTCCCTATTGTTTCAACCCACTCATGGCATCATTTAGAGGAACCTAGTGTGTATCGTTTGGAGGTAAATTAGACCCACTTTAGTTTAAATTAGACTACACTTATGTGTTATCCACAACATTTTGGGTGTGGTCTTCCATTTGACTGACATTATCTTTTGTCAAAATATGGACATTATACATATCACCAATCAATATAATTTGGCTAAATGGGTTTGCATTTTAGCTTGTGTAATCTAAGGCATCTATTTATTTCCCTATTGATGGAATTATCTAAATAAGCAATGTGCTAAAAATATCCCTTGTGTTGAGGTTATGAGCTAGGTTGAGATAGGTTTGGTACGCTTGTTATACCTGTTCCTTTCGTTCATCCATTATACTTTTCCCTTTTATAAGCACATTTTGATATTTTTGTGTCATTTGGACTAGATATTGACTATAAATACTTAATTCATGTTCGAATGGTTGATTTTTTAGTGCCTTACTAAGATTTTTGATCAAACTACTCAAATTTTCTTGTGGGAAGTCTGACATAAACTTGTCCCCTACTTTGACAGCTCTAACTATCACTTCATCTTTGTTATCTAAAAATTTATGTTCAAATATGTGTGGATCATATCTATTTTGTGTTTTCATAATAACATAATATGGCTCTTGTTATTGGTTTTGTTCAATGTTGGGCATCGTTTGAGCAAGGTATTTGGTTGTTTTCTCTGACTCTTGGCCTGAGTAAGGAGGCATGGTTACCAAATATTATTTTAAAGGTTCATGCCTTTATTTTTTTGGAATTATAGCCATTGAAATGGGGGGTGAATTAGTTCCCTTAAAATATTCATTCAATTTCACTTATCATTCATGAAGCATTCATTCAAACACATACATCAACTAATGTATAAACAAGCATCCACATAAGCATACAAAATATGAACACAAGATATATGTATAAAACCCTCATAGGGAATAAAACCCAATGAAAAATATCTTGGACTAAATTACTATAATAAATGAATCAATATTTAGTGTGGCACCAACCCCTCACTAGTCAAGCACCAAGTCAACTAGGCCTTTAGCAAGCACCAACCCCCTAGGTGATTCAGCACCAAATAAACTACCTAAAACCTCTTCTAACCTTTTTAAAAAAAATTATAAATAAATTTATTATTATCACCTTATTGTGCTTTTCACACTCTTATATCTCTCTCAAACAGCCTTTTAGGCCTCTTTGCTCAACATGCCTCTTACTAAGCTTATAAGGTCAATTGACCTTGACATCCACATGTAAAACCTATGTTATATATTCATAATATTATCTCTCCCATATTATTATGGTCTATAATACCTATTTATCCTTCATAATCTTCCCTCCTATTCACTCAAAGGTCTCTTCTCACTAACAACAAATTAGGCCTATTAGGCCTTGTATAAATACAAGTCACTTGCTCACATACTCTTTTGGTCAAAAAAAACATATCCACACTTGTATTACCATTTAAATGGGTCAAATAAAAAATTTAATACATTAAAATCCACTACATATTTTGGTCACCACTCCTAAGGACTAAAACCACCATCAAGCCTAAAGGAGACCTAATGCAATTAGGCCTTCTCAAGCAACACATTACACTTAGCCATATTAAAATTTATTGAACCTCCACACATAGATTAAAAACTTCAAACATACCTAAAATATACCCCTGATAAACTCACCTTATTTCCCCAACACCATTTAGCTCATTTCACTCCTTGAACCACACCATTAGGCTTACTCACAATTAGGCCTTCTTACTGCCAGAAAGTCTGTCAACCAAAACTAAAGCACACAAGAAATTTTCTCAAACAAACACACCATTAAATAATATTTATATAAATTACATGACCTAAAGTTCATCACCATTTTATTTAAAAACTACCACATAGGACTTAAAGCATCTAACTCACTCTTGCAACATGACCACTTAGAACTACCAAGTAGCTACAAAACATAGTCATGATAATTAGACCACCAACATATATATAGGAAAATTTCATGACTCTAAATTCACTAATAATAACCATATAGACCCTAATAAAATATTAATGTGTGTTATACTCTTTAAATCTAGGAAAATCACCTCATTTTTTGACTACTCGAGACTGCTTGAATGCTCCAAAACATAGTAATGTAAACAATGACTTAGATTACGTGTAGATTCACTTTCATGAACTTATAATGGGTTTATATGATCCTTTAACATCATCATAGAAACTTCCATCAAAATAATCATGATCAAATATAGTATTTATCTTATTGACCAATTTGTTTACCTCTTTTCTTACAAAACTTACCTAGTTCGATAAGTCATTTTGGATTCAATGTTCCAATCCTCTTATACTAATTTTAATCCTTTATAAAGAATTAATAGGAAAATAATTTATTTAAAAAAAATTATATGCATTGGATGCTTCATCTAAGGTCAAAAAACCTCCAACTCATCACTCCCACTAGCTTACTCAGAATTGCCATTCTGCTTTGAGGACTAGTCATGATGATTATGACTTTTAGCACCTATGTGGGAAATTTTATGAAATATTAATACATGTGTATAATCCTATGATATCATTATTTAATTATCATATAGATATATATCATGGTATAGTGATAATATTGGTCTTACAGACCAATCTCTCAACTTTACATCTTCACTATCTCATCTTCACTAGATAGGTCATCTTGTGAACAACATTTTCATTTACCTCCAAAATATCTAACCAATATGGACATGTGTTACCAGTATTTAAAAATATTTTTATTCAATTGGATTCAACCCTAGTCCATGACAACACTTCATTAATCTCATTCCCATTTCTACCTGGTTTTTCTTAATGTCTTCCTCACTAGGATTTTTTGTGATAGGTCAACTTTCATGAAAAGTTTAGCAAATATAAAGTCTATAACCTACTCATAAACCACCATGGGAATGAATTAAAAATCACAAGCTTTAATCTCCATCCATTATGAAACTTTGACTCAGTCAACTCTACCTATTATACCAAATTTCTAAGAAATAAGTACTTTTTGATGGGTCTAATACTTACCTAACAAACCAATGCCACATGGAGGTACCTAGAAGAGTCCACTCCATGATAAAAACATCAAACTAGGTCATCTAATCCATTTCCATCAATATCTTCTATATTAGGTCACTATGAGGGTTTTAAGAGGGTTTTAGACCAGTTTTCATTCTTAACATTTGCTCATAAAGCTTTACCCTAGAAATAAACTCCTAATGCTTATAATTTTTTTAGGACCCTTTTCCATCTCTCCCCAAGATCTTGATTTCCCATGCAATAGTCACACGTTCCAACAAGCATAAGAAAATCCTTCTTAGGTCTGCAACACTTCATTCTAATACTTGAGAGACCTAAAATTCACTTTTTATGCTTTCTTATTAAATTCAAGACCTTCATCATTCACCGATACACTTGGAACAACATTTTAGACCTCAAACCATGCTCACTTGAGCTCACAAGCCTTCAAACCTGATCATGATGCCTCATCATGACACTTAGGATCTTAAGACAAGGTCCATGAGAAGATCACCTATAAATAACTTACCCCTTTGGCTTACTTTGAGATTCATGTGACTAACTCTACTCATTTATTAAATTATCTAACATTATATTTCACAACTTAAATTCCATATACATCCATATCATCATCATCATGCCTCTATAAGTCATATCCATGCTCAAGAACTAGTCCATCAAATAGACCTACTAGGCATCATACCACTTTGAGATCTTCAAGACTCCTTTTGTAGCTCACATCTCATCTCCAAATATCTGATACAAGATTCACAACATATGCCATCATTATATTTTTACCAATACTTCTCAAACCATATAGGTCATTTGCCAATACTGAACTAGCCTTATTGATCACTCAAGGCATGAAGACAAAAGAAATTAGTTGTCTTCAAATTATCTCTTTCTAAACTCATGAAGCCTTGAAGACCTTCCTACCACTATATTTTCACTTTAAAATTCATTATCATACCAATTATCAAGTTATTAGTTTGAAATATAGAAAGTATTCATTCCATTAACAAACATAGATAATTCATTCTCAATCACTTCCACACATCTTCTCACAAGCCTCAGCTCACTCACTTCACCAAGTTTCACTATTCATGCCTTCACTAAGATAAAACTAGGCTTCATAAAATACCTTGTCTACAAAGACTTGCTTCTTATGAACTTGGTCAAAAATTACCTTATCATAACAATAATTTAAACATAATCAACACTCTCTTTCTAATGATCTCTCATAGTAATATAAAATAACACTGCTCACAAGTTTGTCTCATCACAACATTATGCCAAGACCTTATGCAGAACTCAAGGACCTACTAGATCATGCTTAAGCCATCATGATCACTTACCATGTATCTTCATAATATCACCTCTAATATATAAATGATACTCAATTACATTTGACATCAATGACAACATTAATCCCTCAACACAACAATAGGAACATACCTTAACAATCTCCCCCTTTATCATTGATGGCAAACACTCTAACAAAGTAGATTACTCTTATCTCCCAAAGATGGATCCCCCAAACTAGTCTTTCTCCCTCTTTAACATTAATTACAAAGGGTCATATCTAAAAATACTACCATCTAATCCTTGGACCTAAAACATGTTTTATCCCCAAACAAGATCAATCTTCCTCTGATCAATCAAACAAGAACTCAACTTATAAAAGTACCCAACAAAGATCCTCTTAAGCTTATGTATAAATCATCATAGGCCTTAATATACTCAAATACATCTTTAGCTATTGAAAATACTTAAATTAACAATGTGAACATATAAAAGGCTCCCACTTTGTTCTTATACTTGATACCTTCATAAGAACACTCAAAAAAATTAACCCAATCTCACTATGCATACAGGAAACTCAAAATCTTGCACAGTCAACCACCTTCAACAAACTCTTGAAATCAATACACAAGAACAAAGAAACTTAAGAAGCATATTAGACACATGATCCCCCTAACACTATGTATATCATTTTTATATGAACTCAGAACACACTACTCCTTACCTTATCCTTGATATGACTAAAGAATTTTCCTCTATCTTCGCAACTTGAGCTCATAGAATGAGTCATTAGGACTCTCAAAATAATATCACTCTCTTAACATAGAGATATAGATCTCAACTAGCAACTACTAGACACAAATATTCTGAAATAAAGAATAACATCTTACCTTTCAACAACACTTCCAGCTTTGTTAAAATGGTTCTTCAAAATCTCATTAGTCTTGCAGACCAATCTATAACTCATATGACTTCTTGGAACTCATGATCAATCTAAATTCCTCATTTGGGTCTTGTCACCTTAATTCATATATGCTCCATAATAAAAAACAACCTCAATCATCCCTCTTACTTGATGATGACTATGATATCCCTTTGACCAATTGCTTCTCCTCAAATAATCTCTTGCCCTATGACCAAAATGATGATAAACAAAACAATGGCCATGAAAAGAATTTGAATACCTTATTGGGTTGGGCTACCTAATTGGTTTCTTCATGTTTCCCTTCATTTTTTCATCCTTTTTGACTTGATATAACTTTTTTTGCTCTTTCTCTAGCTCACTTTTCTTGACTTCAAGCTACTCATACTCAACCTTCAAGGAACCTAGCTCAGCCTTCAATTAATCACACTCAACCTCCTTTGATCTCAAACTTATATTTAAAACCCCTAATTGATTCTTGAAAACCTTGATGATTTTCCCATCTTATTGATTCCATTAGACAACTTAGTCTTTAAGGTACATATCTACTCCTTAAGAACCTTCACCATAGATCTCAACTCCTAATTCTCTTTTTTTAGTTGCTTATCCATCTTGTGCTTCTAGGATCACCTTTAATATTTCAAGCTTCTTCAAAGGACCTGATCTGATACCAATTTTTATAATAATAGACACTAAGAGGAGAGAGGTGAATCAGTTCCCTTAATAATCATTCAATTTCGCTTATCATTCATGAAGCATTCATTCAAACACATGCATCAAACAATGCATAAACAAGCATCCACATAAGCATACAACATATGAACACAAGAGATATATGAAAAACCCTCATGGGGGATAAAACCCACTAAAACATAGTTTGGAATATATTCTTATAAGCAATGAATTAATATTTATTGTGGCACCAACGCCTCACTAGTCAAGCACCAACTTGCAAGGATGCACCAATCCCCTAGGTGACTCAGCCACCAAGAACCTCTGATCACCTTTTGACACTTTTTTCTCACTCAAATGATGATGATCACCTTTTTTTGATCTTCACACTCTTTTATCTCTCTCAAACAGTCTATTGGGCCTCTTTGCTTAGCATGCCTCTTACTAGGCTTATTAGGTCAACTGACCTTGACATACACATACAAAAACTCTATTATATGCTCATCTTAGTATCTATCCACTCTTTTTTGGTCTATAATACCTCTTTCTATTTTAAAATCTACCCTCTTATTTTTTTAAATGTCTCTTGTCACCAACAATAAATTAGGCCAATTAGGCCTTGTATAAATATAAGTCACTTAGGCCTTATATAAATACAAGTCACTTGTTCACATACTCTCTTGGTTGGACAGAAACCTCTCCACACTTTTATTACCATTAAAATAGGTCAAATAAAACTTTTTTATACATTAAACATCCACTACATAGGTTATTCACCACTCATAAAGACCAAAACCACCATCAGGCCTAGAAGAGACCTAATGCAATTAGGCCTTCTCAAGTAACATGTTACACTTATCCCTCTTAAAACTTATTTAACCTCCACACATAGATGAAAAAATTCACACACGCATCAAATAGACACATTATAATATCACCTTAGGTCCCCAACACCATTTATCTCATTTCACTCCTTGAACCACACCATTAGGCTTACTCACAATTAGGCCTTCTTACTACTAGAAAGTCTATCAACCAAAACTAAAGCACACAACCAAATTGCTCAAACAACCATACCATTAAATCATATTTATATAACCTTCATGACCTTAGGTTCATCACCATATTCTTTAAATACTACAACACACATGACTTAAAGCCTTCAACTCACTCTTGCAACATGACCACTCAGAATTACCAACTAGTTACAAAACCCAATCATGATCATTTGACCACCAACATATGTATAGGAACATTTTATGACTCTAAATAAACTCATAATAAATTTATATACCCTTATAACATATTCATGTGTATTATACTCTTCAACTCTGGTCAAATCACCTCATTCTCATCTCTATTTGATGACTACTCAGAATTACTTAAATGCTCCAAAACACAATCATGTAAATAATGACTTATAACATCTGTAGATTCACTTTCATGAACTTCCAATGGGTTTATATGATCCTTCAACATCCTTTTATCAAATTACATCAAAATAATCACAAGCACATATGATATCTATTAGTATTATAGACCAATATGTTTACCTCCTTTCTTATAGACCTTACCTAGTCATATAAGCCATTTTGGCTTCAATTCTCTAATCCTCTTATACTAAATTTCAAGCCTTTATAAATAATTAATGTGATAATAATGTATTAAAAAATAACATTATATGTATTTTATGTTTAAGTTAAGGTCAGAGAACCTCTAACTCATCACTCCCACTAGCTTACTTAGAATTGCCATTCTACCTTGAGGACCAATCATGATAAGTATGAATTTAAGCACCTATTTAGGCACTTTTATGAACTCTTAATACATGTGTATGATCCTATTATATAATTAGGTAACTTTAATGTATAGATATATCATGGTCTAGTGATAATATTGGTCTTGTAGACCAATCTCTCAACTTTACATCTTCACTAGACATGTCATCTTGTGGATAACATTTTCATCAACCTACAAAATATCTAACCAATATGGACGTGTTACCAATATTTAAAAATATTTTTATACAATTGGATTTAAACCTAGTACATGACAACACTTCCCTAATCTCATTCCCACTTCTATCTAGTTTTTCTCATTGTCTTCCTCACTAGGCTTTTTAGCAATAGGTCAACTTTCATGAATGGTTTAACATATTTTAAGTCTATAACCTACTTAAAAACAACCATGGGAATGAAGTACAAGTCACAATATTCAACCTCAATCCATTGTGTAACTTTGACTCAATAAACCCTACCTACTATATCAAATTTTTGAGAAACAAATACTTTTTTATTGGATCCATTTACATGATAAATCAATGCCACCTGGAGGTACCTAGAAGCATCCACTCCATGATCCAAACATCAAACTAGGTCACTATGAGGGTTTTAGGAGGGTTTTATACCAGTTTCCATTCTTAACATTTGTTCATAAGGCTCTAACCTTAAAATAAACTCCTAATGCTTGGAAATAATTTTTAGGACCCTTTCCCATCTCTCCCAATCAGCTCAACTTCCCATTCAATAGTCACACATGCCAACAAACATCAAAAAATCTTTCTCAGGTCTACAACACTTCATTCTAGCACTTAAGAGACCTAAAATTCATTTTTTATGCTTTCTTATTTAATTCAAGACCTTCATACTTCACCAATACACTTTAAACAACATTTCAAACCTTAAATCATGCTCACATGAACTCACAAGCCTCCAAACCTGATCATGATGCCTCAGCGTGCCACCTAGGGTCTTAAGACAAGGTCCATGAGAAGACCACCAATGAAGAACTTACCCCTTTGGCTTACTCTAAGAGTCATGTGACTGAATCTATACCTTTTTTACATGCTCTAACACTATATTACATAACTTCAAGTCCATACACATCTATAACATCATCATCATGCCTCTACAAGTCATATCCATGCTTAAGAACCAGTCCATCAAACAAACTTACTAAGTATCATACCACTTTAAGACCTTCAAGGCTCTTTTTGTAGCTCACAAATCATCTCTAAATATCTGAGATAGGATTCACAACATCTCCAATCATTATCCTTTAACCAATAATTCTCAAACCATATAGGTCATTTGCCAAGATTGAACTAGCCTTCTTGATCACTCAAGACATGAAGATAAAGACATTACTTGTCTTCAAATTCTCTCTCTCTAAACTCATGAAGCCCTAAAGATCATCATACCATTGTATGTGCACTCTAATACTAATTATCATACCAAACAACCTTATACCATGCTCAATCACTACCACACATCTTATCACAAGCCTCAGCTCACTCACTTCACCAAGCTTCACTATTCATGCCTTCACTAACATAAGACTAGGCTTTATAAAACACCTTGTCCATAAAGACTTGCTTCTTATGAACTTGGTCAACAATGACCTTATCACAATAATCACTTCAAAACAATTAACACTCTTTATGATGATCTCTCATAGCAATACAAAAAAACATTGCTCATAATCTTGTTTCATCATAACATTATGCCAAGACCTTATGCAAAACTTAAGGACCTACTAGATCATGCTTAATCCATCATGATCACTTACCATGTATCTTCACAATGTCACCTCTGAAACATTAATGACAACATTTATTATTTAACACAAAAATAGGAACATACCTCAACATGTTCAATGTATGGGATGTTATCAGATGGATAAGGATATATCTCGTAAGTTATGTCATCATACGACTCTTGAATAAAAGGATCATTGGTCACAAAGTTCCTATATCTAGGATTATGCATAGTCCTGCTACATGTGTAACAAGGTAAGTTTAGATCCATGGATAGGTCACATAAAAAATAAAAGGTCTAAAGGTAACAAATAATTGAGGTCTAAAAACAAAGGACCTTTGGCTCTCTAAAAGAGGCACAAAGGGATAAACAACTAAACTAAGCAAAGGTATAACAAAACAAATGCAAGACTAGTATAATAAAATGATACTAATTTAAAGGTGGCTATAATCAATGGAAAAATTAACACAAAGGATTAAACTCATTTATGGGAAAAGTACTAATTTTTTAAAGGCAGTTATAATTAGTGAAAGGAGTGTCTAGACAAAGTAAAACAATTATGAACTAGGATCGAAAGATAGTAATGATTTTCCCAAAGGTGATTATAATTGTATAAAAGACAAGGCTAGACTCAAAAATAAATAACCCAAACAAGAACTCAAAAACAAACTAAACTAAGGTAATTGTCCTAGATGACACTCGATAATTGGCTCACTAAGACTCAAAATTTGATCCACAAGAGACTATTTAAAACAATGGAACTAGGACACTCAAAATTTTGGCACAATAAACTTCAGACAAAGTATGTGGCAATAACTTGGATTAAAATGATGCTCTAAATAAGTTTAAAAAAAACACTTGCTAGGTCTAGGAAAGGGGTCTTCAATATCAAATATGAAATCAACCCAAGTAACATAATCCAAACACAAAAGGTAGACAACCTAAGCCCAAATTAGACAATGTTTGGCATGAACCTAATTAGTTTATGATTTACACTTTGAAAGGTTGAGTTCTATATTTAATATGAAAAGAATTCAATGTTCTAAGGCAAAAGAGATAGACCAAAATAGGTGTGTAACTACACATTTTAAAATAAGGGAGATACAACAATAGTTTGGAACTTGGTTTTAAAAGATACAAGAGATTGGAACAAATTAGGTACCATAACTATTCTCTTTTAAACAAATGTTATGACAAATGGTTTTGGACTATAATATCCAAGGCAAAATATTTAGATGAAATGGGTAGTGTAATGACACCTCATTTAAATAAGTGACACACAAGTGGTTTTGGAAGAATCTCTAAGGTAATGAGTGTGACATAAATGGATAGAGTAACACCTCTTAGGCTAAATAGGTGTGAAAACAATGTGATGTTTTGGACTTGTTTTGATGTGATAACACAAAAAAATAGTTTTAGTCTAAAAAAACACATGTAAATCAAATAAAATATAATTAGCATTAATGACTCATCCTATATCTAAAAATTGACAACATGTGCATATCTTCTACCAAAGTTTCCATTGATATGCCAATGCTTATAAAAAATTAAGTGTTATTCCAAAAATAAAAGTACATGTGTAGGTATAGTTTGTATGCCCCTTCTATCTCTCAAGCATTGATATGTGGCATGAACTTAGATTGAGTAGTGTAGACACTATAAAATCTCACATGATAGTTTTAGATGTCGAAACACCCTTGGATCAGACCATTACCCAACCTCTAACCATAACCTTGAGTTAGTTTAGCTAACTAGATAAACCCAACTCACTATCCTAGCCTTTTACCCCACTTAACCTTTAACCCTCAACTACTAATGGTCACCTTGACTATTGATAGTCACCCTGATCGTCGATAGTCAGGTCTTCCCCATATAAAAAAAGACACCTTAAGCGTGCAAGCTAAACACTTCAAAATTTAATATAGATGACAAGCTAACACATCATAATAACCAACCAAACCTCCTATTGAACCTTATACCTCCATCTCTCTTTGCTTATAAAATGAGGGGAGTAAGAGGTAAAAAAAGATCCATTGATCCAAGCATCCATCCATTTTAGTAATCAAGCAATCGACAGTCATTAAGAGCTATCAAACTTCTTTACAAGTCCTCACATCAACAAGTCAGCAACCATGACAGAGACTTGAACCTCTACCAAAATCATTTTTTAGAAAAAGTACCATTACTCTACCAAAATTACTCTAGGATCAACTACCAGCCATTAAACAGCCAATTAAGTATATTCCTAGCTTCCACGCTTTGCTTATTTAGTTTCTGACCTAGACCCCTCTACATTATATCTTCTGACTCTCTAACCTTAACCAAATCCCTAGAACATTAATTGATCCTTTTTTACAACCTGAACTAGCCTCTTTTATGAACATTTTCACAACCCACAGTAGCTGTCAATGGTCACCTTCAATCATCGATGATTACCCAACCATTGATAGTCACCTTAACCACCAACGGTCACCCTGACTGCTGACAGTCACTATGGTAGGAAATAACAACAAGCTATTTCTACCTGCTTACCCTCAACCAAATTCCACTTTCTCTCTTTGTCTGTTCACAGAGACCTCACCTATTTTTTGAACCCAACCTGACCTATTTAGCATTAGTATTGACTTGTTATTTGCTTAATTAGTCTATTTCCTTTATCAAGCATTTATTTATTCTTGTATTTCCTTTTAGTCCTTTTTCATCATTTGATGCAAGTATTTCATCTTTATTTATTACAACTTAACTATTTTAAGAGTGGATTATTAGCCTCCTAGTAATCTCACACTTCTTAGATCTAGATTACGCTAGAAAATCCACCTTACTACCCATCTAATAACCCCTTTGTATTAGTTTTTTATTATCTATAGGTCATTCTTCCCAAGACAAAAATGATCTCTTTGTAATCATCTAGATCATGCACATACAAACAAATAGATTCTTCTACCGTACCCAAATTTAGTTTTTTACTTCGTTAAATAGAAAAGTAAATAGAAATTGAGATGAACATTCTAGCATGCCCGGTGGGACCTAGTAGTATCTAGGTGCCATTTTTTTCCTTATTCTATGCTTATATAAAGAAATCAAAAATGATTTTGGGTATAAAATAAACCTTGCATACATTGATTGCTTGCATGTTTAGCTCATTTAGTTAAATTAAAAGCAAAGTAATCAATCATAGCTTCACTTCTTTATCACACAATATACCAAAACACTTAAATCAATTAAACATAAAAATAATTGACATAAGGCCTGACTAGGGTTTCATATCCTATCAGATCACCTTCACCCTTTGGATTTCTTACTTGGAGGTCATTACCAAGAAGAGAAACCAAAAATCAGCTCTTTAGTTGAGTCTAAACTCTAAAAATTAGTATATATTGGCTAAGCACCAAATACCTTTATCTTTATGGTGTGTGAAGTGAGGGGATAGGCCCCAATACCAAGCCACATATTGATTTCTAATATAGATCCTTTTAATAGCCTTGAACACCTAAAACCAACCATAGACTTCTTTTCTAGTACCTATTCTACAAACCAAAGTTCTTCATCACACTTTCCAACTAAGGCATAAGCCAAAAGCGAGATAAAAGATATCCTAGGATTTTAAATACACTCTAGTGTATATTTTTATTGTCTTGAGATATTTTTATTTTGTTTGATTTGTGTTTGAGTTGTGATATTTCTCTTATTTCTTTCTATTTCTCATATGGTTTTTACTAGACAATAGTTGAGAAATCAAACCAACCAGGAGCCACCTTCCTCTTTTTCTTCCTCCATAGAGTATACCTCAAATGTTAAGGGTCATCCTCATCCTTATACACCCATACCATGCCTCAGATATTTTCCTAAGGTGATGCATATTTTTCCACCTTCTTTGATAACAACCACATGGCCCTCCAACATTACTGTTGACCAAATTTGACTTTTAGGTCAAATTGGGGCACCCCTAGTAAAAAAATTGACTTTTAAGTGTTTTAGGGGGTTAAATATTTGTTCATAAAGTATATAATATTTTATTTAATATTATTCAATGATATATTATCCTTGGTCACGTTTTTCATAAGCCAACATGTCCTTTTGAGTCATTTTAGGGGTCAAAAAGGTGTATTTAATGAGTTATACAAATTTCTTGGGAAGTTTGAAGATTTTAGAGGGTGATTTTATTCCCCATGTGTCATTTTAGTTCTTAACCAGCCATTTTTAACTAAAAAGTTGTAGGTCCCTCAAAAAAATGGCAATTTTCTTAAAGAAAAGAAGAGTTTAGCACTTGTATAACCTCTTTGGGAAGTGTGCCACATGGGAAAAGGTCGTAATGTGACTCTTCACCTTTATAATTTTAATTTAAACATTATTAACTATTTTTAAATTCCATTTATTTCTCAAAACCATTCTAATCCTTTTTCAATCCTCTTGGCAAACAGAAGTGACCTTTAGGTTTTTGCTCAGTACAATCAATATGTGAGGTTTTAGGAAAAATGATCTTTGGGTTGTATTATAAAATAATTAAGATTAAATTTTATTATTTTTTGTATAATAATGGTGGTTTGAGCTTTATTAACCATTCCTAATAAGTTGACCTTTTAAATCTACCTACTAATCTATGTAGCCTGTGGGTTTTGCCTTGGTTTGAGCAGATCCATATAATCCACTTACTAATATTAGTTATATATTATTTTTAATATTACCCCTCATGAATCCTATGATTTTTTTCATGTTTAAAGGTGTTTTTATGAGTCAAGTATCTCAAAGTTGTAGGAAGATATAATTTTTTGAGTTGTAGGCAATTTTCACCATTTTTAGGAGTTTCAAGCTAGTTCATGGCTCTAAGAAGTTGTGTTAAGCTAATTATTATGTTTTAAATATGTTTATTTACTTCCCATTCACATTTCATCCTCTTTATCTAAGCAATGTTTCATGTTTTTTAGTCATACATACACATACAGTCTACTAAAGTCACAGCCATTTCTTTGCTCAAATTTCACTTGTATCCATGTTAGAGCATGTGTGGAACCTCTTTAGCATATCCATGGAGGTGATTTATAAGTATCATGATATTTTAAATTGATATTTTGGTTAAAATATCAATTTACTATGAATTTAATCCCTTTGGTGCATGAGTCATTTTAGGTTCATTGCTTGCATACAGTCTATTTTGACAAATAAGGGTCTCTCTTTGATAACATCATGATGGAGGAGGAGCTTTAAAAATGGATAAAAACCTTTTGGAGTCTTATAAATTTATATTAAAACTTGTATAAGGTCCAAATTAATCATAATAGCACATATCTCACTCACTGCCTATCATCCTACATCACTACATGTGGCTTCAATACATAGTCTGCTTGTAGGTGTTGGCAGAGAGCAGGGGACTCCTTATGAAGTGTTAAAACAAGTATTTGAACCATCCTTGAGGTCATGATAATATTAAAATATCATAAAAGACTAATATTAAATTGATATATGGCTAGATGAAGTTGACAAATACCTCCAAAGATGTTGACTGAGTTTGAGACCAAGTTCCCTAAACTGAGAGAATAGGGGTCCTAGCACTTTTTACCCAGGGCAAATGGCATGGTTTCAAGAACTAATAATATATAATATTGTAATAAATTTGTATTATTATCATGGATAAGATACATTCCAAATATGAGTGTCATCATGTGAGGATATGATGAAATTTTAGAGCCTCAAAGTGCCCATAAAAATACTAAACCCAGGGAGTGTTATGTATAACTCTGAGTCAAAAAGAAACCTTTGTTACCCAAACTTGAAATTTAACCTTGAAACCATGGATTAATGTTTATATATGATTTTATGGAGTTATTTTGGCCTATTATATCATTTAATAAGCTCATGGGTTATGTCTTAGACCCACTTACAATCTGTACAACTGGCTTAGGTTTAGTCACCTACAGCCAGTCTCCAAAACCTACATTCAACACTAAGTTCCAAAAGAAAAGTGCCAAGAATAAAGAACATGTTTTAACCTTTATAAGTTATGGGAAAACAAATGAGTATATATATCATCAAGTAGATATTAAAATGTGTTTGATCCTCATAAAACACCTATAAGAGATCAGTTCATACAGTCAACTAGGTTGACTGTGTTAGCAGTGAATAGAGAAGTTGTGGTTTTGAATGTGGAAGGTGCACAAAAGTAAGTGAAGGTAATATATGATATATTAAACTTAAAATAATTTTTTTTAATCATATTCAAGGCCTATAAAAAGATAATCATCTACAAGACCCACTGTTAGAGAAGACAAGGCAGGGTTTCTCAATCAAAGCCAGAGAAGGAACTTGGTTTGTGAGTTCAAGAGACAAGTAAAGGGTATGGAGAAGTTGAAGTGATGAAAAAAAATATTGATCACCTTATTCAAAGCCATTATCACATAAATTATCTCCAAACAAGATGAATAAGCCTATATAGACTCCTTCGGATCTTAAGTACACCTACAGCCATTACAAATGACTATGTTAGCAGTAAGTAGTATGAGGTAATGTTTCTAGGTGTTGGTGTGACTCAAACAATAAGTAATTATTCTCAACATGATTTAATGACTAGGTATGCTTCAATTAATGTTTAATACATTTTATTTAATGTATATTTTATACAAAACTCTACCTACAGGGGTAATTTCAACAAAAAAACATAGTCAGAAGATGTATGTTATTTAAGAGTTTAGGGTGTGTGAAGAGTACATATAGAGGGTTGTAGTGATGATTGGAATTATTAAAACTCCATATAAGTCATTAAAATTTTTATTTACCCATTAAAATATAAATAAATAATAAAAATAAACTTTTAAAGGCTAAACACAGTCCATTGTCTTGAAACCCTACCCATAGTCTTGCCTGACAAGTTTGTATTGGTGCTTAGTGTTCTGTTGACCAAACTTTGCCCCATGGCAAAATTTTGGGTCACCTTCTTCACCTGCTATTTTGTGCCAGTCTTTTTTAGGTTCAATGAGTTTAGAAAGTTTAATTAATGGCCTGGTTTGAATGGTTCATCTTTTGGTTCAGTTCCCGGTTCAATATAGTTTAACCAAACCGTTTGAGCCAATGCTTAATATTGGTTCAACGGGCTTAATTCAGGTTCAGGAGTTCATTGTTTGAGCACTTGAAATTTAGATACATTGAACCTCTGTACCGTTGAACTGTTGAACCAATTTTCTGGTTCAATGGACTTGGTTCAACACACTCGATTCAACATTTTCAGGATCAAAAGTGGCGGGTTCAAGCCTTGGTTCGAAGGGAAAGTTCAACGAAAGGTTCATAGAGGGGTTCAAAGGTTCATCAATGTCCTTCTTTGAGTCGTTAAACCATTGAACCTTTTTGGTTCAACGGCTTTGGTTCAAGCACTTGGTTGAACTGTTGAACCTTTTGGTTTAAAATGGTTGGTTCAACATGGCAGTTCAATGCTTGGTCTGATGGTTCATCAGCCTTTGGGAATTGGTGCACTCTTTTGAACCTTAAACCGTTGAACCTTTTTGGTTCAACGGCTTTGGTTCAAGGGGGTGCCCTAGGCCCGAAGGGCAGTTAGCAGTCAAAGTGCCCTAGCAGAGGGTAGGTGTCCATTCCAAAATTTGCATCTCAAATATTTTTAAAATAGGCTAAGTCAAAAGCCTGGCGAAATAATTTCCGTGGATAAATTGTCCACAGAAATTCAAGCGGCAACAGCCAAGCAAAAGACCCAGGGTTTTCACCTGAGAAAATTGTCTGCAGAAAATTTCTCTGCGAGGAACCCAAGAGGAATTTCAAAGGGCACAGAGGAGCCGCCGAAGGACCCGAAGGGCAGGTGCCCTTGCGGGGGACTTCCAGCAAGCAGCGGAGGGGCTTTTCAAAAGGCCGAAAGGGGCACCTTCCCTTTCGAAAGGCACCAAAGAGATACAAGGAAAAGGAAAGGCCGTGGAGGAAGGAATGGGACCCGACGACGGTCACGCGGCTGTCAAGTTTAATGGAATGGAGGATCCGTTGGAATTCGAATAGCGATACTTAAGAAGCCATCAAATTTAGGAGGACAAAATGTCCATTGATTTTTGAAGCTCGATGGCCAAGGGAGTGTCAATTTTAATGAAATTGTTGGCCTATGTTTGTTTAAAGAATCAAGAAGTATTGCAGCAGCCTGTTGAAAGATCACCCTTAAAGGCCAAACGAACAAGGAAGAGACAAAATAGGAAAAGGACAAAGGGACCTCCAAGGAGCACAAACAGTCAAAGTCCAAGTGGCATCAATGTGGAAGTGACCCTAATAGATGAAACAGTTCTCTAGCAGATGAAATAGTTCCTTCAAATTAACCATAAGAGGCGCAATAGCTAAGCAATGTAATCGGTTTTCTCCATTTTGCATTTAATAGGTGGACAAACCGCATTTTGGCATAAGAAATGTGGAATTCAAAGCAGATAAGGAGCATGTTTCATTAATGTTTTGGGTAATCTGTCAAGGACACGATAGCCACTTGTTGAAAGCGCGCCATATGGACCTTTCTTTGTTTTCTCATATATATTTTCATAGTTGTCATTTTAAAAGGATCTTCTCATAATTTTAAAAAGCGAAGCTCTGCAAAATTTTCCACCTAAATCAATAAAATACAATTTTGCCTCCATTTTGGATAGATTTTTTGCATATGTCCTGAGTGTTATTTGTGTTTAGTCATTATCTTCGATGCTTTCACAGGTTAATGCTAATAGACCAGTCATCTATAAGACACCAGTTCACAGCTCACAGGAGAAGAGTTATTTTGAGAAGTTAGACAAGGGAAGTCACTTACAGTGTGTGTAGTACAACACCTTGGTGAGTCTCTGTTTCTATTTTTTTGAGAACCTTTCCCTGTCTTTTCTCATAAACTGGTTTCCTTGCCAAGCCTGAAGTGCATGTCATATTGTTTGGTCTAATTTTGAGTGTGGATGTGGGAAGGTTGACCCTTATTTTGGTGTATCACCTCTTTTAGAGTAAGCTATTTGTTTTCCTGTATTTTCTTCTCCCTTTTCCCCCCTCCCAGTTTATATAGCTGTATATACCTGTGTTTTTTCCCTGCTAGAACAAACAACGATACATCAAAGGGAGCTAGCCCTTATTTAGAGACTCTCCTCTCCTGCTTTGCCATCCCAAAGGTGAGAGGAGTTTCCATGTTGTGAGGAGAGGGCAGGAACCTATTTTCCTACCACCGAGTGCAATCTCCAGCGTCAATAGTTTTGGCACGCCTGGTGGGACTGTAATTTTATTAGTTTTCAATGTAGTAGTATTTTAGGATTGATGCTGGTCTTACTACCATCATTTTAAATATTTCCAGCATCTGGCAACTCCACTGGTAAGAGCTTAGTTCTTTATTTTAAGACCAGTCACTTAAACTTCTATGTCAAAGGTTACCACAAGGTCGGCTTCAAGAGGGGTCCCTTTTGAATTCATTGAGCTACCTTTAAACTCTACCAAAAGGCTCAGGTTTGAGAAAACTCACCCTTATCCATTATTAAATCCTCCTAGACTTGTTGCTAGGAATGCCAACCCAGCTCAGCCACAGTTACAACTCATTCCAGCCATGGCATTGCCTTTTGCATCTTTTCGCGGTGAGAGCCCCTTAAACCTCCCACGCTATGATCCAATTCTAGGAACAGCTCTAAAAAATGTTCCTTCTTTTGATGGAGTGGGGCCAATTACAGTTGTTGAGCATATCAAGAATATTGCCAACCTTTGCAATATTCACAATATAATAGAGGAAAACATTGCCATCAGACTACTAGCCTTGTCTCTGAAAGGCAAAGCTCTTGACTGGTACGGCACCTTGCCTGTGAATTCAATACATTCTTGGAATGAATTGGGCACTCCGTTGACAGATCATTTTGGGGAAAAAAGTGATGGCCTCTCTCTTGCTGAGCAGTTGACAACTATAAAGAGAGCTCCACACGAGTATATGCAGGACTTCAACACGTGGTTTTAAAAGACTTGGGATAGAATTCCCATCTTGGTAAGGCCGACTCCTAGCTACGCTTTCTTGTACTATTTAAAAGCATTAAATAGCAACATTGCAGTGATGATCCAATCTATGGGATGGCACATATTGCCTACTACTTATGACATCGCCATAACAGCTGAGAATTTCTTGGTACAAGTCGGAAAGATCGCTCTTAGGCCTAACATGCCGCTTTTCCTAGAATTGTTTCCCCCAATTCAGACCGTTCTTCCCACAATTGCTCCCCTGCACACCATTGAGAAACTGGCTATTGTTCCATCAAATGAGCTACACGAGATAAAAAGTCTGTTGCAAAACATGACTAACGAACTTGTTGCCATGAAAAGGTAGCAACAGGCTCAAGGCAATAGACCAAATTAGGGATACCAAAATTATGGTCAAGGCCCTAGAACCCCCTTTCAAAATTATAATCAAGGTCAAGGGCAGCTCACAACAACCAGGCCTTTCCAGAATCACAATGACGGCCCCTTCTCGTCATCTAAAGCCATGGTGTCGGTTCAGAATAACCTTGTACAGAAACAGCCTAGCTGTTTAACCATGGGACATGGTCAAGAGCAAGCTGTCCATACTAATGACATGATGAATTTTTTCCAAAATTTAGAAAACCAGGTTGATGATCATTCCCAATTTTTTGAGTTTCCAGCTCAGCCCAGCACGAGTAACAATTAGGCTCAGCTGGATTCTACCCTAATAAATCATGAAGAGGATGAGCTCTATGCAATTAATCATGGGGGTGCTATAGACAATCAAGCTGATTGCATTGCAGCCAACATGAGATTTAAAAGAAGAGCAGTTGGAGAAGCGCAGGCTTCCCCTCAGGCAACAGTAATGAATCCTCCATCACACCCATTTCAAAGGGCCCCAATTTTTAGACAACCATTTTCACCGCTAGCTCCTCAGTCTACAGCTCCAGTCGAGATCAACCCAAAGGAAAATACTAACGGAGTCATCCCCCAAGTTAATATAGTTGATCAGATGAAGAAATTGCATGTGAGCATTTCTCTATGGGATTCATTGTCTCTTCCAGGACAAAGGGATGTATTGAAGAAAGAATTGCATGAGCTAGATCGACAAGGCATCCTAGCAGACACTAATAACGTCCTAATGATGAATGGGCAGCCTTCTACTTCAGGTCAGGTAAAGAAAGAAGAAAGGACTCCCCCCTTTTATGTATCTTTGATTATAGGGGATTTCTTAGTACACAATTGAGTAATTGACAGTGGGGCTAGCACTTCAGTGATGCCCAAGTACATTGCTGATAAGATGGGATTAAAGTATGAAGCAATGAACAAAGGAGTCTTGCAACTAGATGGGACACCTGCGAAGACAGTCAGAATCCTGAAGGGATTGAGTTTAACATTGCATGCCTGCCTGACATTCTCAATTCCCAATGATATAGTGGTAGCGGACGTTCCTCCATATTTTGCAATCTATTTGTCTAGGGATTTTATGTCTAAGATAGGTGGCTATCTAGAAGCGAATTGGTCATATTTGGTTTTCATAACCAGGTACGAGACCAAAGTGAAAATTGAATCCGAGCCACTCTACAAGGACCACCTAGAGCCTTATTCACTTAGGGCAGCAAATGTTAGTTACACTATCATCGATCTAGAAGAGTCTCAGACAGACCAATCTTCATCTTCTGCTCTTGAAGGAGTCGTAGATCTACTCTTGGATGAGTGGGGAAGCGATAACTTTGAGCACAATCCTTATAAGTTTATTGAGGAGGCAGACCTTGGCATCTATTGCTTGCATGAAGAAGATGCCATCATAACTAATATAATGAAGGAGAGCAAAGAAGACCTTGGCTTGTGGTAGCTGTACTTCGACGGTTCCAAAAGTAAGCTGGGCACTGGTGGTGGGGTAATGTTAGTTTTCCCTTCTAAAGAAAGGTACTTTTTAGCTTTCCATTTCCAGTTCTCTTGCACATGTAATGTTGTAGAATATGAGTCTTTGATCCATGGACTTGAGTGGGCAAGAAAGAGAGGGATCAGGAAGTTACAAATCCTGGGGGACAGTGAATTAATTGTAAACCAAATAAGAGGCCTGAACCTGACCAAGAACTCCTTGCTAAAGTCTTACAAGCACAGAGTCTGGGACTTAATGGAGGATTTCCTTGCTCTTAACATTACCTCGATTCCCAGGGAATAGAATAAGCAGGCTGACAGGCTAGTAGCTGTTGGTGCCCAATTTGATGTTTCAAAAGAGATAAGCAGGGATTGTGGTTCATGCCATTTAAAAGTGGTGGTTCAGCCTTCAATTCTAGACAATATTACAAATTGGTAGGTCTTCAAAAGTGACCAGTAGATAGCTCTCTTCCTGCAAGAAGAAGCTGAGTTTGCAGTCCATAATCAAGTGAAATTGTAGCAGCAATACGAAAATCAGATTGTTCAATTGAAGAACAATAAACTCCCTAAGGTTCTGGTCACACTTGAAAGTATTTTCAATGGAGATGACCAACTAAGAAATGACAAGGCATGCATCACTACCAAAGAGGAAAATTATGAAAAAGTTGAAATCTTCAAGGACAAGCTGTTGGCGCTTGGTAAGGTCTGCACATTTCAAGAAAGGCAAGCTTTCATTCTGCTGTGTCAGGAGTTTGCTGACGTCTTTGCCTAGAATTATAGCGACTTGAAAGGTTTTGATCCAAGACTCACCTAGCACACCATTGAATTAGAGGAAGGTGCAAAACCAGTCACACAAAAGTAGAGGCCTATTAATCCGATGATCAAGCTCCTTATGCAGAAAGAATTAGTCAAGTTGATTGAGTCCAGCATTATATTTCTGATAAAACATTCCTCATGGTTGGCCAATCTTGTTCCAGTTAGAAATAAAAATGGGGAGATCAAGCTGTGCATCGACTTCAGAGACCTTAATAAAGTCTATTTAAAGGATCATTATCCCCTTCCAAACATGGAGCAGATCCTCCAAAAGGTAACTAGTTTTGAACATTTCTCCCTCCTAGATGGTTATTCGGGAGATAAGCAGATTTTGGTACAAGGCTACGACCAATAAAAAATAGCCTTCACCACTAAATGGGGAATATTCACCTACCAGAAGATGCCTTTTGGGCTATCCAATGCTGGCGCTACCTTCCAGCGAGCCATGGACATGGATTTCAATGGTTTGATAAATAAGAACATGTTGGTGTACCTTGATGATATAACGATTTTCTCCAAGGAGGCGGGCCAGCACATGGAGCACCTTAGGTAGATTTTTAAGAGGTGCAGGGAATTTGGCATCTCTCTAAATCCAAAGAAATGTGTATTTGCTATTCATGAGGGGAAACTTTTTGGCCACATTGTGTCCAAGGAAGGTTTTTCTATTCACCCCGAGAGAGTCTGTTCCATCCTAGAGATGTCCCTACCAAAGCACAAGAAAGGCCTGCAGAGTTTCTTTGGCTGGATAAATTTCATTCAAAGGTTCATTCTGAATTTTGCTGAGATAGTTAAACCCCTAACCTCTATGTTGAGGAAGGGTGAAGAATTCAAATGGACAACACCAAGAAAAGATAGCTTTGAAGCCATCAAGCAGGCTTTAACCTAGGCTCCCACTCTAATCATCCCTGACTTCAATAAAGACCTCAATCTCTATACCTTCAGCAATGGAGAAGTGATATCTGCTATGCTTACTCAAGCAAATAGTGATGACCTCAAGCAACCACTCACCTTCTTCAGCCAAGGGTTAGAGGACTTCAAAATTAGGTACACCTACGTAGAGAAGCAAGTCCTGGCAGTAGTGCGCAGCCTAAAGAAATTCATATATATGTTATCAAACAGTAGGATCCATCTCATAGTTCCACATCTTGGCATCAAGGATTTCTTGACCAATCGAGACTTAAACGAGAAAAGAGTGGGATGGATCACCAAGGTGATGGAGTACGATATAGACATCAAAATCACCAAGTTGGTAAGAAGAAGAGGCCTGTGTGAATAGCTAGCTATATATTTAAGGCAAAAGGGTGAAGATAGCTTGTTGATCCATGACGTAGCCACTATAGAAGAACCAGCTATCATAAGAGATTGGACGCTAAACATGAGGCACTTCCTTCTTACACGCGAATGTCCACAGGGTCTTGGTAGGACCAGAAGAAGGTATTTTAAACTTCAGTCCCTTCCTTATGTTTTGATTGATGGAGTATTATTTAGGAAGGATCTCTTCAGGGTTCTTCTAAGATGCATTGACCCCAGTCAGGCTGACAAGGTATTGGCTGAGTTTCACGATGGGCCAGCAGGCAGCCATTTTTCCCCTAAGACCACAGCAGCAAAAATAATGAGAGCTAGCTATTTCTGGCCCACTCTTTTCAAGGATACCCATGCCTGGGTAAGAAAGTGCCAGAAGTGTGCACTTTTTGACGGAAAGCAACGATTGGCTGCCATGCCTCTAAGCCGATCCAAGTGGAACAGCCATTCATGCAGTGGGGTCTGGACTTTATAGGCATGATCAATCCTCCTTTCAGTGCTAGACACAAGTGGGTTCTAACAGCCACTAACTATTTCACAAGGTGGGTGGAAGCCATTGCTTTGAAAGAAGTGAATGAAAGCGCAGTCTTAGATTTCTATGAGGACCTAGTGACACGTTTTGGGGTCCCAGCCACTCTAATTTCAGACAATGCCTTGGCTTTCTTGGGGATCAGAACAAGTGAATGGGCACTGAAGTATGGTATATACCTCAGCACTTCATCGAATTATTACCCACAGGGAAATGGGCTGGCTGAGTCCACTAATAAAAATTTGATCAAAATTATAAAGAGGACCATGGAAAAAAATCAAAAAACTTGGCATGCCAAGTTGAAGACAGCTCTATGGGCTGATTGAATCACTCCAAAGAGAGCAATTAGAAATTATCCATATACGCTTATGTATGGAAGGGAAGCAAGGTTCCCCATCTCACTCAAATTGCCAGCACTGGACCTTGCTCATCAGCTGCAGATGGAAGAAGGAAGTAACATGGAGGTCAGATTGTTGGAGCTAATGGAGCTCTAGGAGGTAAGGAATCAGGCCATGGCTTTTATGATCAGTCACCAATAGCAAGTGAAAAGACATTTCAACAAGAAATCTTCATCAAAAGATTTCGCTAAAGGAGACATTGTCTTAAAATGGGACAAAGATAGAGCTAATCTCGAAAAACATGCAAAATTTGATGCCCTCTGGAGCGGTCCTTAAATGATTACTCAGTGCAAGCAGCATAACGCATTCCACCTCTCCAGGTTAGATGGTGAAGAATTGTGTATCCCAGTCAACAGGATACATATGAAATGTTGTCATTGAGCTTCTTTTTCAAGCTATACATATTTTTCTTTCCTTGCTTTCTTTCTATTTTCCCTAAGTGTTGTTGCACAGCTGTAGTTTTTTTTTGGTTTTGTGTTTGTTGTCTTTTCCTGGGAGGCGAACCTATATAGCTGGTTCCAATTTTTTTCAGAGCTCTTGCTTTTTTTTCAAGATTACTATCTGACTCCATGCCCAATAGATTTTCAAGGCAACTAGATTCTAAGCATAGCAGGCATGCTTCCCCTGGGAGTCGCCAATTTGTTGACCAAACTTTACCCCATGGCAAAATTTTGGGTCACCTTCTTCACCTGTTGTTTTGTGCCAGTCTTTTTTGGGTTCAGCAAGTTCAAAAAGTTTAGTTAATGGCCTAGTTTGAATGGTTCATCTTTTGGTTCAATTCTCGGTTCAATATAGTTAAACCAAACCATTTGAACCAATGCTCAATATTGGTTCAACGGGCTTAATTCAGGTTCAGGAATTCATTGTTTGAGTGCTTCAAATTTAGATACGTGGAACCTCCGTACCGTTGAACCATTGAACCATTTTTTTGGTTCAACAGACTTGGTTCAACACACTCGATTCAACATTTTCAAGATCAAAAGTGGTGGGTTCAAGCCTTGGTTCGAAGGGAAAGTTCAACAAAAGGTTCAGAGAGGGGTTTAAAGGTTCATCGGCATGCTTCTTTGAACCATTGAACCTTTTTGGTTCAATGGCTTTGGTTCAAGCGCTTGGTTGAACCGTTGAACCTTTTGGTTCAACATGGCAGTTTAACGCTTGGTTCGATGGTTCATCAGCCTTTGGGAATTGGCTTGCTCTTTTGAACCTTGAACCATTGAACCTTTTTGGTTCAATGACTTTGGAAGGGGGTGCCCTAGGCCTGAAGGGCAGTCAGCAGTCAAAGTGCCCTAGCAGAGGGTAGGTGTCCATTCCAAAATTTACAGCTCAAATATTTTGAAAATAGGCTAAGTTAAAAGCCTAGCAGAATAATTTCTGTGGACAAATTGTCCACAGAAATTCAAGCGGCGACAGCCAAGCAAAAGACCTGAGGTTTTCACCCGAGAAAATTGTCCACGGACAATTTTTACATGGGGAACCTGGGAGGAATTCCAAAGGGCACAGAGGAGCTGCCGAAGGACCCAAAGGGCAGGTGCCCTTGTGGGGGACTTTCGGCAAGCAGCGGAGGGACTTTTCAAAAGGCCGAAAGGGGCACCTTCCCTTTTGGAAGGCACCAAAGAGATACAAGGAAAAGGAAAGGCTGTGGAGGAAGGAATGGGACCCGACGACGGTCGCGTGACCATCAAGTTCAATGGAATGGAGGAGCCGTTGGAATTTGAATAGCGACACTTAGGAAGCCATCAAATTTAGGAGGATGAAATGTCCATTGATTTTTGAAGCTCAATGGCCAAGGGAGCATCGATTTTAATGAAATTGTTGGCCTGTGTTTGTTTAAAGAACCAAGATGTATTGTAGCAGCCTGTTGAAAGATCACCCTTGAAGGCTGAACGAACAAGGAAGAGACAAAAAGGAAAAGGACAAAGGGACCTCCAAGGAGCATGAATAGTCAAAGTTGAAGTGGCATCAATGTGGAAGTGACCCCAGTAGATGAAACAGTTCTCCAGCAGATGAAATAGTTCCTTCGAATTAACCATAAGAGGCGCAATAGCTAAGCAATGTAACTGGTTTTCTCCATTTTGCATTTAATAGGTGGACAAACCGTGTTTTGGCATAAGAAATGTGGAATTCAAAGTAGACAAGGAGCATGTTTCATTAATGTTTTGGGCAATCTATCAAGGACACGATGGCCACTTGTTGAAACCGCGCCATATGGACCTTTCTTTGTTTCCTCATATATATTTTCATAGTGTCATTTTAAAAGGATCTTCTCATAATTTTGCAAAGCGAAGCTCTGCAAAATTTTCCACCTGAATCAATAAAATATAGTTTTGCCTCCATCTTGGATAGATTTTCTGCGTATGTCCTGAGTGTTATTTGTGTTTAGTCATTATCTTTGATGCTTTCATAGGTTAATGCCAACAGACCAATCATCTATAAGACACCAGTTCACAGCTCACAGGAGAAGAGTTCTTTTGAGAAGTAAGACAAGGGAAGTCACTTATAGTGTGTGTAGTACAACACCTTGGTGAGTCTCTATTTCTATTTTTCTGAGAACCTTTCCCTGTCTTTTCTCATAAACTGGTTTCCTTGCCAAGCCTGAATTGCATGTCATATTGTTTGGTCTGATTCTGAGTGTGGATGTGGGAAGGTCGACCCTTATTTTGGTGTATCACCTCTTTTAGAGTAGGTTGTTTGTTTTCCTATATTTTCTTCTCCCTTTTCCCCCCTCCCAATTTATATAGCTGTATATACCTATGTTTTTTCCCTACTAGAACAAACAACGATACATCAAAGGGAGCTAGCCCTTATCTAGAGACTCTCCTCTCTTGCTTCGTCGTCCCATAGGTGAGAGAGGATTTTCCATGTTGCGAGGAGAGGGCAGAAACCCATTTTCCTACCACTGGGTGCAATCTCCAACGTCAACATGTTCTTCGAAGGATATAATAATTGAATAAAGATCTGAATTTTTGTGCAAGTAATATTAAAAACTTTATGTATATCATAAATTATTTACATTGGTCTGGTGAAATAGGGGAGTGCCCTCTATTTTGTCTCAGATAGAGGGCACTCCCCTCATGTACAAACATTGGCAGTTTTGGGAAAAGGTATCAAAGTGACCCTTAAAGAGCTTACGAAACTTTATAAAATGTGTGTAAGTATGAGTGTAACACATTATAATCATGGAAACAAATCATAATATGATTAAACCAAACAAAGTTCCCTAGACCCTTAAGGTTTGCAAGCAAGTCTACTAGGCAGGGTTTGGCCTAAAGTCCAAACAAGGGGTTAGTCTCAATTCTATCCATAATTGACATTTAAAATTTGTTGTCACACATTTTTGGTATAATTTTAGATTTTTTTTATCTATTTAAATTTAAATAAACTCAATTCGATGGTCTAAACCACAAGAGTACAGGTAGGCCTACTAGGCAAAGATTAGGCCTAGTTTTTTAAGAGGAGGTCTTTCACACTTTTATCCTTGGATATGATTTTAAACCTATTAAATCATGTTTATGGGACATATAAATATGTTTTTAAGCTTTTATAGTGCAAATAAAACCAAATTTATCCATTCTTGGACATCGAATCAACTTAGACCTACAGGAAAGGAGAAAAAGAGCTTGATAGGTCAAGTTTGGATACTCATATCATTTTGGGGGATTTTCATGGGAAAAAGAGGATTTTAGGTATGTTATAAAAAGTATTTAAATATGAATTTGTGGAATTATATGGCAAATTTGATGTCATACCTTAATGAATGAACCTTAAGAGGTCAAACAGGCCTAAAACCCTTCAAACTCCTTAAAAGTGAACAATTTGTGAAAATAGAGATGGATATGCATTATGATGGAATATTTTGACCATGAAAACTATTTTAAATTGTATTTTAATCCTTCAAGATACTCCCCATGCTTTTTGGTTGTACGGACTTATACAAATGGGGTGAGAAATAGGTTATTTTTAACCATTTTTTGTGTTGCACAAGTTATAGGAGGATTATAAAGATAAAACAAACTTTGGGAGAAATATTAATAATTTTTATAACTCCCCATGTCAACTTAATACCTCATAAAAACTCCTAATTACCTCAATAGGAGATTTCATCTTAGCCAGTCAAAACTGGCCTATTGGACAAGCTAGTAAGAAGGGTGGAAAACTTCAAGTGAGCTAAATTCAAGGTGTCTCTGATTCTTATAAGGACATTTAGGGTATTTATAAGTGTCATTAATTTAGGATATATATTTTAATTAGTAATTGATGCCAATTTTGAGGCCAAGTTTGCAGGGTGCATGAAGGAAGAGTTTTTTGGACTACAGATGATGATAGCTCCTTTCCAAATGATTCAAGAGGACCAAGAATGCAACCAATGAATGGAGATAAATATATTATACCCTTAACCTTATTTAAAATAATTTTAATTGGTCCTAATTATTTATGAGGAATTCAAATAGGGTCAATCATGAAGGTAATTTTTTTTAGCCAATCAAGGAGTTTTCATTCCACTTTACAAGAGTTTGATGACTTGGATTGAAATTTGTAATTATTGTCCTTGAATGGTTTATCCCAATAAATATTAAAATTCAAAATTAACTCCTTTTATCAGCTTCAAAAGTTTCCTTGTGACCTTTGGACTTATCTCTACTTCTCTCTCTCAAGTTCTATAAAAACTAGCCATTTTGGCCATTGTACTTTATGCTCCACCTAAGTATGGTGAAGCCCTATTCATTTATATAAATTTTGATCAATAAAAATACTGATTTTTACCTCATTCATGAATATTTTTAGTGTGTTCATTTGGAATTTTTGATTTTGTATAAGTGATAACTCTTGTTTTTTTATCATGATTATTTCATTCTATCATCAATTATTAGTTGGAAAGCTTCTTCTTGCAAGGCATGTGAAGTTTTCTAAGAAATGTCAATGATTGAGTGATTTAATATATTCATTAGTGTCATTATAAGACTCTTGTCTAGTCCTCTTATCTTTTTTCACTCATCTATAACCTCACAATGTAGCATTGATGTGAGAAGATGAAGATTGGAGAAGTGTATGTTCAGTTTGTCCCTTGATTTCAAGTGTAATATGCATATGGTTGGAATTCATCAATATATTTGGTGTATCACCTCCCTTAGGATAGTTTGTTTTTATTTATCACTCTCCCTTTTCACCACCAAATTTTAGTTATAGTTATGATCCAAAGTGGTATATCAAGAGAGTTAGCCCTATCTAGAGATTCACCTCATTCCTTAGGCTACCCACAAGCCTAGAGGTGTTTCCATTGTGACACTTAGATAAGGAGAGATGTTTCATCTCCTAAAAGGGTGCAAATCCAAGTGATAATAGTTTTTTTCATGCTTGGTAGGGCTCTTAGTCCAAGAGGTTGAGATATTTTTGGTGTTGTCTCTCAACAATCAGCCTTCAGAAGCATCTATCAAAGCATCAATGGAAACTTCAAATATATATCAGCTAGTCAAGTAGCCCAAGTTATCCTTTAAATATTTTTGGTAACATATTTTTTTATGTTATTTCTTTCAATGAGGTTTCATGGCTAATTTTGGTGTTGAGCACTATTTTACATAAGCTAGTGAAATATTTCAAGCTTGTGTCATTCCCTATCAATATGAGCAAGTTATTAATCATCCTTGTCATGAAGTGTACTGACCCATTCATGAAGTGTATCAGTCCTAAAATCAGCCTTCTCCATGTCTTGCTCCTAGTCAACCTATCCACTTCTCAAGTTAATCCATTTCCACTTTTAAAAAGATTATTTTGGGTTATGAGAGGTACATGTTGGAGCTTGATACTCTAAGAGGATGTGGTCAAGATATTTATAGGCATCTTATTCATTAAGTGAGATATGCATTAGAGTTATTCCAAAGAGAGTGGGTACCTATTGAGAGAGCCAATTGGCAAAGGCTCACAAGTGAGATGCTTGATGTGAGTGGCCTAGTTTCTTTCTTAGAGGATAGGTTAGGAGTTCATGAAAGGCAACCTCACCAAACCTATCAGGCTTCATATCCACTTCCCCAAGTTTCCTATCAACCATGTTTGATCCCTACTTATGAGCCCAATCAAGGATATCAAAGTCATTCTTCTCCCAATCAGTTGGAAGAGAGTTGAAAAGAAAAATCTTGTATTTGAAGCTAATCTTGATAGGTAGATTGAGTTGGCTAATATGCATATGCAATAGTATATGTTGGAAGAAAAGGAAGTGGAGTTCAAGTCCTCATTTCCCTCTCACATTGCATCCCCACCACCTAAAAAAGAGACTCCTAATTCCAAAACCCTAAGCTAGAACAAGATAGTGGAGTCATGAGGAAAGAAAGAGGAGAAAAGTCTTGATAAACGATGTGAAGTTGAGAAGGAGCTTGATCCTATACAAACCCCTCCCACCCTTTCTCAAGAAAATACTTCTAATCCTAATACCTTAAGCTAGAGTAAGATAGTGGAATCATGGGGGAAGAAAGATGATAGAAGTTTGGTTGATAAGAAGTGTGGAGTTATGAATGAAGTTGATCCTTTGCAAGTTCCTCCCACTATTCCTTAAGAAGCTTCTTATGTTCCATGTTATCCCTCATGTATTCCTTATGCTCATGATGATTCATATGAACTTCAAGAGAGACTTTTCTAAGAGAACATGTCCAAGTAAATTGAAGAGTTAGAGGCAAAGATGAATTACTAAGTCAAGGTTAGATGGAAGGTTTAGACCCAAAAGAAGATCTTATGCCTAAACACACCCCATCTACCTTTCCTTAAGAGAGCCCTCAAACTAAATCAGATTTTAATGAAGTGTTTAGTAAGTATCAAGAAGAAAATAAAGTGGTTTTATCCTGAGGTTTGCCTCCCCTTCCTCAAGAGCTTCCAAAATAACCTCCTACTTTTCAATCTCAATCTGATTTTGAGTTCTATGTGCTACCTCCACCAACTAGTTCATCTTTTCCTCACCCCATCACCATTTTCCTTGATGTGCTTGTGGTATGGGAACCTAAAGAGGAGAAATTGGTTGACAAAAAATCATAATTCTTGCTTGAATAAAGTCTAACTCCTTGGTAGCCTCATTAGACCAAGCCACAAGACTTCAATATGCCTAGTCTTGGAATCATAAAAAAAGAAATGGAATATCTTTCATCCCTTGAGAATAAAATTCATGATGTGATATCTGAGACACAATTTGAGATCCCTCAAAAGGTCTAAAGTGTTGAGGAAGAGGTAAGCCTTTATGTTCAATCTTATTGTTTGGTTGATATTGAAGAATGTTTTTCTTGTGTTAAAGAGGAAATCTTAGATGAAGTCCTTTCGGATGCTAAGGAAGAGCTTGAATGAGTTTCTCTTGTTATTCCCTTTCATGATGCTAATCAAAAAGAGGATGAAGACTTGTGGAAGAATTTTGAAGATATTTACAATGAGTTTGAGTCTCTCAAGGGATATACTATGTCATTAGAGTTGATTACAAGTGTGGATGAACAAAATGACATTTCTAAACATGTCATAGATGAGCAAGAGCAAAGTCCCAATCACATTTTGGGGTTCAATACAAGTTTCCATTTGACTTAATCTTTCAAGGAACAAGAGATCATTCCTTTTGAAACTATGCCTACAAAGAAGATGAAAGTTGATCATGGGATAAGGAGTAAGAAGCAATATGAGGTATGTGTCCAAAACCAAGAGGAATAATTTTACATTAGAGACCTGTTTGAAGATGATATACTTTAGAGCATCACAAGTGAGGTGCCAAGAAGTAGGTCTAGTTCATCAAGTGTTCAATCTAAAGAGCATCATACTTGGCACCATGATTCACCTCACCAAGAAGGAAATGCAAGAAACTTTCTTTTTGATCCTGAAAAGGAAGTTATAATTGATTTTTAGTTGTATATAGTTGTTTGTTTCCTATTTTTCCTAAGTGCCTTGAGCATAGGTGTGTGTCTTGTTAGCTTTTTTTGTTTTGTGTTGTGTGTGTCATTTACTTTATATGGTTGAGCTAGTCATTAGTGGTCTTGTATTGATGGTCAATGGTCAAAGTTTTCCTTATTTTTCTCAAGCTTTGGATGGCTCATAAGCCTAATGGACTAATAAGGCTACTGGTCTAGTTAGTATAGCAGGCATACTACCCCTATGAGTCACCAATTTGTCGACCGAATTTAAATTTTACGTCAAATTGGGGCACCCCTAGTAAAAAATTGGCTTTTAAGTGTTTTATGGGGTTTAATATTTTCTCATAAGGTATATCATAGGTCATTTAATGTTATTCAATGATATATTATCCTTGGTCAATTTTTTCATTAACTAATATGTCCTTTTGAGTCATTTAGGGGTCAAAAAGATGTATTTAATGAGTTATATAGGTTTATTAGGAAGTGTGAAGATTTTATAGGGTTATTTCATACCCCATGTGTCATATTAGGTCTTAATCAATCATTTTTAATTTAAAAGTGGTAGGTCCCTCAAAAAAAGGGTAATTTTTTTGAAGAAAAGAAGAGTTGAGCACTTATACGGCCTCCTTGAGAAGTGTTCCATGTGGGAAAAGGTTTTAATATGACTCTTCACATTCCTCATGTTCATTTACACATTTTTAATGATTTATAAAATCCATTTATTTCTCAAAACCATTCTACTCCTTTTTTAATCCTCTTGGCAAGCAGAAGTGACCTTCAAGTTTTTGCTCAATATGGTCAACATGTGAGGTTTCAAGAAAAATACTATTGAGGTTGTATTCTAAACTCAGTCATATTCAATTTGATATTTGGTTGTAGAGGAATGGTGGTATGATCTTTATGAACCACTCTTAAAAGTTTGACCTTTCAAATTTACTTGCTAATATGTATACCCTATGGGTTTTACCTTGGTTTGAGCAGTGCCATACAATCCACTTACTAATATTGGTTTCAAAAATTTTGAATATGTTTCCTATGAATTTTTTCATGTTTAAAGGTGTTTTTATGAGTCAAGTATCTAAAATTTGTAGGAAGATACAATTTTCTAAGTTACAGGCGGTTTTCACCATTTTCAAGAGTTTCAAGTTGGTTCATGGCTCTAGGAAGTTATGTTAAGCTCATTATTATGTTTCAAATATGTTTATTTACTTCCCCTTAACCTTTCATCCTATTTCTCTAATAAAAATTTCATGATTTGTAGTCATACATACACATACTCATAATCTACTGAGCTCACAGCCATTTCCTTACTCAAATTTCACTTATGTCCATGTTGGAGCACATGTGGAACCTATTTATCATGTCCATGTAGGTTATTTGTTAGTATAATGATGTTTAATTTTGATATTTTTGTGAAAATATCAAATTACCATGAATTTAATCCCTTTGGTACATGAGTCATTTTAGGTTCATTACTTGCATACAGTCCATTTCCATAAAAAGGGGTCTTTCTTTGATAACATCATGATGGAAGAAGAGCTTGAATAGTGGATAAAAATATTTTTAAGTCTTATACATGTATATTCAAACTTGGATAAATCATAAATTGATCATAAGAGCACATATGTCACTCACTGCCTATCATCCTACATCACTGCCTATGCCTTCAAAACACAGTCCACCTATAGGTGTTGGTAGAGAGCAAGGGACTCCTTATGAAGTGTTAAAATAAGTATTTAAACCATATTTGAGTTCATTATAAGATTAAAATATCATAAAAAACTAGGTTTGAAGTGATATATGTCTAGATGAAGATGACAACTACCTCCAAGGATGTTGACTGAATTTGAGACTAAGTTCCCTAAACTGAGAAAATAGGGGTTCTAGCACTTTTTTCCAAGGGTAAATGACATGGTTGTAAGAAATCATGATACATAATATTGTGATAACTTTTTATAATCTATAATGGATAGGATACATGTCAAATATGAGCGTTAGAGAGTGAGGATATGATGAAATTTTAGAGCCTTAAAGTGCCCATAAAAACATTAAACTCAGGAAGTGATATCTCTAGCTCTGCGTCAAAAGGAAACCTTTGTTACCCAAACTTGAAATTTAACCTTTCCACCATGGATTAATGTTTATATATGATTGTAGGGAGTTATTTTTTCCTAATATATAATTTAATAATCTCATGGGTTGTGTCTTAAACCCACCTACCCACCTACAGTTCATACAACTGGCTTAAGTTTAGTCACCTACAGCTAGTCTCCAAAACCTACATTCAACACTAAGTGAAAAAAGAAAAGTTTCAATATTAAAGAACATTTTTGAACCTTGATAAGTGATAGGAAAACCAATTAGTATATATATCATCAAGGAGATAGTAAAATTTGTTTGATCCTCAAGAAACACTTACAAGAGTTCAGTTCGTACAGTCAGCTAGGTTGACTATGTTGGCAGTGAATAGAGAAGTTATGGTTTTGAATGTGTAAGGTGAAAAAAGGTAAGTTAAGGTAAGATATTATTTAGGAAGCTTAAAAAAAAAAAAATTAATCATCTTAAATGCCTATAACAAGATATCCATGTACAAGACCCATTATTAGAGAAGACAAAATAGGGTTTCTAAGTCAAAGGCAGAGAAGGAACTCAGTTTATGAGTTTAAGAGACATGTAAAGGGTATGGAAAAGTTGGAGTGATCAAATAAATTTTTTATCACCTTATTCAAATCCATTATCACATAAATGAGCTCCAAACATTATGAAAAATCCTATACATACTCATTGGGATCTTAATTACACCTACAGCCGTTGTAAATGATTATGTTGGTAGTAAGCAGTAGAAGGTAATGTTTCTAGGTGTTGGTGTGATTAAAACAAAAAATAATGATTATCAACATGTATTAATGACTAGGTATTATTAAATTAAGTTTTAAGGCATTTTATTTAAGGTCAAGTTCATACAAAACTCTACCTACAGTGGTACTTTCAACAAAAAACACAATCAAAAGATGCACGCTATTTGAGAGTTTAAGGTATGTGCATAATATATATGGAGGGTTTTAGTGATTATTTGAATTTTAAAAACTCAATATAAGTCATTAAAATATTTATGGACCCATGAAAATTTAAATAAATCATAAAATCAACCTTTCAAAGGCCAAAAATAGTCCATTGTCTTGAAACCCTGCCCACAGTCTTGCTTGACAGGTCTGTATTGGTGCTTAGTGTTCTTGGAGGATATAATCATTAAATAAATAAATGAATTTTTGTGTAATTAATATTCAAAACTTTATGTATCTCATAAATCATTTACATTGGTCTAGTGAAATAGGGATATGCCCTCTATTTTGTCTCAGACAGAGGGCACTCCACGCATGCATAAACCTTGGCAATTTTAGGAAAAGGTATCAAAGTGATCCTTCAGGAGATAATGGAAATTTATAAAAGGTATTAAATTCTGAGGGTAACCTATTATAATCATGTAAAAAAATCACAATATTATTAAACCAAACAAAGTTCCCTAGACCCTCAAGGTTTGCAAGAAGGTCTATTAGGCAGGTTTTGTCCTAGAGTCCAAATAAGGGCCAGTTTCAATTCTATCCATAATTGAGATTTAAAATTAGTTTAGAAACATTTTTGGGATCATGTTATAGGTTTTTCATATATTTAAATTTAAAAAAACTCAATTGGATGGTCTAAACCACAAGAGTCCAGGTAGGCATACTATGCAAGGATTAGGCCTAGTGTCTAAAGAGGAGGTCTTTCACACTTTTAGACTTGTAAATTATTTTAAACCTATTTAATAATGTTTTTTTGACATATAAATATGTTTTAAATATTTTATAGTTAAAATAAAACCAAAGGAAGTCATTCTTAGACATCAGATCAACTTAAACCTGCAGGAAAGGAGAAACAAGCACGATAGTTTAGGTTTTGATACTTATATATTTTTGAAGTATTTTAATGGGAGAAAAAGGAGTTTATGGATGTTATAAAATGTCTTTAACTATGCATTTGTTTAATTTTTTGGAAACTTGGATGTTATAACTTTATGAATGAATCTTAAGAGGTCAAACAGGCCTAAAACCCTTGTGAGTGACTAGTTTGTGAAAATGAAGCTAGAGATTCATTTTAATGGAACATTTTTACCATTAAACATATTTTAAATTATATATTACTCCTTAAATCTACTCCCCAATATTTTTTTTAATGAATTTGTATGGATAGGGTGAGAAACAGACTATTTTTTACCATTTTTTGTGTTGTGTAGGTTATAGGATTATGAAGATAAAACCAAATTTGGGAGAAATATTAAGATTTTTTATAACTCCCCATTTCCATTTAATACCTTAGAACAAATACTAAGTTCCAATAGGAGCTTTCATCTTAGCTAGTCAAAACTAGCCTATTGGACAAACTAGTGAGAAGGGTGGAAAACTACAAGTAAGCTAAATTTAATGTTTCCCTAATGATTATAATTCCATGAAGGGTGTTTATAATTGTCACTAACTTCTTATTATGTATTTTCATGATCAATTGATGCCAATTTTGAGGCCAAGTGTGCAAAGTACATGAAGGAAGCATTTTCTGGACTATAGATAATGATAGCTCCTTTCCAGGTGATTCTAGAGGACCAAGCATGAAAAAAATTCATTTAGAGGAATTATTTAGACCCTTACCCTTATTTTAAATCATTTTAATTTTTCCTAATTTGTTAGAGTCATTCAAATAGGATCAATCATGAAGATAGTTTTTCTGAGCCAATCAAGGAGTTTTCATGCCACTTTGTAAGAGTTTGATGACTTGGATTGACATTTTCACTTCTTTGCCTTGCATGATTCATCCCATACCCTATTAACATGCAAAAATAAATCCTTTTATCATCTTTACAAGTGTCCTTATGACCCTTTAACTTCTCTCTTCTTCTCTCTCTCTCAAGTTCTATAAGAACTAGCCATTTTGACCATTGTACTTTATGCTCCACCTAAGTATGGTGAATCCCTAATCATTTATATACATTTTTATAAATAATAATACTAATTTTTACCTCTTCCATTAATGTTCTTATTATGTTCATTTTGAATGTTTGATTTTGCATAAGTGATAACTCTTGTTTCCTTAGCATGATCATTTCATTTTATCATCTATTTGCAGTTGGAAAGCTTCTTCTTGTAGGGCATGTGAAGTGTTCTAGGAAATTTCAAGGATTGAGTGAGTTATTATACTCATTATTTCCCTCATATTCCTCTTTTCTAGTCCTCATATCTTTGCACATTCATCCATAACCTCACAATGTAGCATTGATATGAGAAGATGAAGATTAGAGAAGTGTATTTTCAGTTTGTCTCTTGATTTCAAGTGTAATATGCATATGGTTGGAAGTCATCAATTTATTTGGTGTAACACATCCCTTAGGATATTTTTTATTTATTTATCTCTCTCCTTTTTCACCTCCAAAGTTTAGTTGTAGTTGTGATCCAAAGTGGTACATCAAGGGAGCTAGCCCTATCTAGAGATTTACCTCATTTCGTAGGCTACCCACAAGCTTAGAGGTGTTTCTATTTTACCACTTATAGGAGGAGATATTTTCCATATCCTCAAAGGCTAAAAATCTAAGTGACAACAATTACCTCAACACCTTATCTCACCACGTACTTTAGTTCCTCCTAGTGATCTGCCTTATGGGATGCCTCCCCATCTTATGGTTGCCACTACCTCTACCCAATCTATGATTACTAAAACATATTCCTCCACAAATAATCCATCTACTACCTCCACCCAAACTCAATAAAACAACCCAACCAATAACCAAACACCCCCTACACCAACCAACAACACCTCCAACATAGGGGCAACCTCACCTCGTGTTACCCATACTCCATCCACCATGGGGATATCTTCTACCCACATTTCCACTATCCCCCTCATCACTACCAACCCTCCAATATCCACCCTACTTCAAAATGTGGTGCTTTCTATACCTTCTAGCCTTCCACCTATTAGTACCAGAGTTACCACTCACCTCTAACCAACTAACCCATCCATACCTCTAACCCAATCCATATCAATTCCCCAATCTACCAATCCAATCATACATCCAAACCAATCCACATAAACCCCTCAACAAACACTTATGATACCCTACCCATGCTATATTCCTAATCCACAAGGATATATAGCTTCATCCTCTACCCAACCTCTTGTCCCCATTAAACCTTATGTGGTATCATCCCAACCCTTAATGACCATATACCAACATGTCACATCTTCACAACCTTCTACTATTTATTTTTATATTACATCCACCCAACCCCAACAAAACTTACCATACAATTATGGATCTCCCCAACCCAAAATAGATTTGGTCAAAATATTGATGGACAAAATGACCAACCTAGAGTCATCTATCTCTCGAGATCACAATTTCTTATCTTATGATCAAATCTGTAATTAACCTATTCACCCATCCTTCCCTATCCAAAATTAACCTCCTTAATGGGAACTACCAAAATTTTCTAAGTTCCAAAAAAAGGAGGACCCCAAACAACACTTAAGAGTGTTTTAACATTCTTGTTACTTGATTGCATATGATGATGCTCTTCTCCTTCGCACCTTTCCTATGTCTTTATCTGGACTAGCATTAGATTGGTATAGTGATCTCACTAAGAACTCCATATTTTCCTTTTCCAAACTCACCTAAACCTTTCTATACCACTTATCAATCAATATATCTAAGAAGGTCTCCATCACCGACCTCTACTCCATCAGGTTATTTGATGATGAATTAATTACCAATTTTGTATCTCGATGGAGAGGTCTTATCAACTAGCTCTCTTTCTCCTTACCCCAACCTAATTTGATTGAAATTTTCTCTCAAGATTATTCTAAACATGTCGCCCCTACTCTATAGTTTCAAACCTTCATGACCTTTGATGAGTCTTTCACCATGGCATGCAAACTAGAAATCAGAGCCATTGATGAGGTGAAATTAAAACTAAGAAATAAAAACTCTAGCTTCAAATCCAATGACCCTTCCTTATCCAAAACCACCAACCATTATAATTTCCCTAACACCAAACCAAAGGCCACCATAAACATATTTGTCCTTAAAACCACTCCACCTCCAGTTGTCAACGAACCCAACCAAACCAACTCCTCTAATCAACAAACCCAAAATCAAAACTGAGCTATCTCAAAATAATACACTCTACTAGGAGAGTCATATGCTTTAGTTTTGTACAAGTTTCTAAAACCCAACATCATATAGCTTCCCCCCATCAAACCTTTCTAACAATTTTATATTTATCACCCTTTGCTTGGTTGGTATAATGAGAATGATTTATGTGTTTTCCACCATGTCATTAGACATGACATTAGTAGGTGTAACACCTTTAAAACCATTATCCAAAATTTGATTAATAATGGAGAACTTGAATTAGAGAATACTAATGTACTGTTGATTCAGTCACTTGACATGTTTCGACAACCTTTTACCAATCATGCACCTTGTACCAAACATGATGACAAAAAGCAAGAATCATCTCACACTCATGAGGTCTATACAGTCAATATAATTATTAGTGAACTTATCATTGAGGGAATCACTACCTCAAATACCTCTTCCCCCACTCTACTTATTGAAGTGGTGAAATCACCCTCATTTCCTTTGGATGCCCAAATAAAGGAAGCAACCAAAGAAAACCTTAACCAAACTAACCAAGAAGGTGGAACCACCCAAACTCCCACCTAGAACTAGAACCATACCACCTCCTTCCCTCTTAACTTCTATCTTAGGACCCCATCCTAAGAGCTCATACTTCTACCAAGAAGTAAAATCCTCCCAAAACTAACCAAATAGAACTTCCTCCTTTTATTCTACCTTTACTTACCCCCTCCAAATCATCAACCTCCCCATCATTTTTATCCAGACTATCTACCTCTACCTACCCACCTATCACCAAACCTTAATCATATCAATCATTAACCTCCAAATATTTCACCTTTAAACCTTCCACATCAAAACCAACCAACACCAAAATATCCTTATCAAACCCACCTACAAAAACCGTTCTACCACCCATAACTCCCGTAGTGAAGCCTACTTCTAAGAAGGCTCCCACCCTAAAAACCAAAAGCCCATTACCCTTAACACATTTAATCAAATATTATTTGACCATTTTATAAAGGTTGTTACAAACTTCTTCATTAATCCTACCACCTATCAAACCCTTTGACCCTTCAAGTCTTAAGCCATATTGGTTTAATGATAGTTTAATTTATTCCTACCATAGCACACCTGGACATGACATATAGAACTACAAATCTCTCCAATCACTTATCCATAACTTATATGATGATGAACTATTATCAGATAAACCTCTCTTGATCCCATTACTAACCCAACCACCAAATAAACCTATCCAACACTTACCTACTCCCCCACTCTCATTCAAGAATGAGGAGGAACCAAAGCAACCTTCTAGCCCAACACTTCCCCTCATCCACACTATCCATACCCTCACCTAATCTCAGGCCTAACAAAAGGCTAAGGTAAATGAAAAATATTCCATTCCCTATACATATCCTTCCACCCCCAAACCTTCTAAATAAACTCAATACCTTCACCTTCACCTTTAACAAAACCCAAAATATCCATTTTAGGTGCCTTTCCCTCCAACCCTTCTGAATCTATTCATCATGTAGTTTTGAAATAGCTTCACCAAATAGCAGTGAGAATGAGTTTATATGAACTAATCAACACCTCACCTCATCACTACCAAGAATTTATAGAGGCCTTATAATCTATATTGGTCCAACCTGAAGAACCTCAACCTCTTGCAGGCTTTATCAGAACCCCTTTGATGCTCTTCCCTTGTCACCTTCAAGGATTCAAAAATACCTTTTGTTCATCCTAAAGACCCTGATCCTCCCCTCTTCATCATTGTATACATAAATCAAACCCACATCAAAAGGGTGATGATTAATGGAGGATCTAGTGTTAATATTATCTCCTCTCATGCTTATGACCAACTCCAGCTGCCAAGGAATATCATGTCAAAAACCTCAACGGTCTTCCATTCTTTTAATTATACTATGGCCACAACCTTGGGGACAATCATCCTCCACATCTACTTGGGACCTCACACACTTCTATATATTTTCTATGTCATATAAGGTGAGCTCCACTACAACATCTTACATGGATGCCCTTGGCTTTGCACCATGAGTTGTGTCCCATCTACCTTGCATTGATGTGTCATGTTCTAACACAAAGGTCAAGTCATCACTATATAAGATAACCCTAGTATTTTCACATCTTGAAACATGACATATCAACCCAATGATGTTCTTATTCTTTTCTCATCCACCTCCCCACCAAATAACAAAAACTCCACCCTTACCATCAACAAAGCTTTAACCAGTTCATTTATCCCTTCTTCTCAAATTCTAATAGAGGACCACTTAGAACCTACATTTCAACATCTCTCATTGGGAGAATATTGTCTTTTGGCCTTGGATGCCTTCGCTACTCCCCAAGAGTATGGGAACCTTGACCATGATCTTAATTATGATCCCAATATCAGAATCATCATTCTTTTCAAGCTTCTCAAACACCAAACTAATTTTATCTGTGGGGGACTTAATCATCTACTTCTCTCTTCCTCCACCACCTCTTCTATCTAACCATTTATGTATGATTTCTCTTATTTGGACAAACTAAAATTTACCAAATTATACATTCACAATTATTCTTGGAAATAATTCAACCTTTGCCATTATGAACATAGACCACATGAGTTACCCTTGATCAAAACCTAGAAACATCACAAGCTATTTGGCCTTGAGTTCGTACCACCAGAATAACCCACCAATTCACCCAAACCCATCACCACCATTGATGAGGACATTCCATCCTCACCAACCTCACCTCTTTCAAAGTCTTAAGATTTAAAAATCATTCTTCCTAACCTTTTTTAGTCAATATTGTTAGTTTGGGCCCCTGAACTATCAAAAGGGTGACCAAACTAAAACCTTTCCTTTGATTCATCCTGACATGGTAGAAAATGATTCTCCTACCATCCACACCATTTAATGTTAAGTTGATGATTCCATTCTCACCTATCTTGGTATGGGATATTCTTCTATCCACAAATCCCTTTCTCTTGAAGACCAAACCATGTTGAATAAATCCACTATCAATGTCGACTTGGTTACTCAGGATAACCCTTACATTGTAAAGATTGGTCAATCCTTAGATTCCATAGATAAATAGGATTACCCTTCCTTATTTCATGACTAAAGCATAGAATTTTCTCAATCCTATCAGGATATGTCCAAAATCAATCCTTCTATATCTCTCCACAACATCATCATCTATCCTGATGCTAAGTTGATTAAGCAAAAGCTTCATAGGATACACCTTTGCATTGCCCTTTTAGTCAAAGAAGAGCTTTAATGCCTCTTATATATTGATTTAATCTAACCCATTAACTATCCCTTATGGGTTTCTAATATTTTTCTCATCACCAAAGCCACAGGGGGACTTTGCCTCTATATTGACTTTCATGACCTCAACCTTACTTGTCAAAGGATGACTTCCCTTTACCTAGCATCGACCAACTTATTAATCTTATAGCTGGCCACAAGATGTTATCTCTCATGAATGTTTCTTGGGGTATAATCAGATCTTGATTGCCCCTAAAGATTAACATAAAATTTCCTTCATCACCACTTGGCGAACTTTCTACTATAGGGTCATGCTATTTAGTTTGAATAATGTTGGAGTGATCTACTAGCTTGTGATGACGTACATCTTCCATGCTTTAATCCATAAAATCATAGAGGACTACATAGATGATCTCCTTGGGAAATCCAAATATCATAAGGATCATCTAAAAGTTCTCAAAATTATCTTTGAACATCTAATTCATTTCCATGTTTAACTCAACCCCAAGAAATGTGTTTTTGGGGTCCTATCTAGAAAGCTTCTTAATGTTGTTGTATTTCTTTGAGGAATCAAAGTAGACCCTACCAAAGTCAGAGTGATCCTTCTCAAGAAAGATACATATTTTAAGTGGACTAAGGAATGTCAACAAGCCTTTGATTCACTCAAAGATTACCTTCTTTCTCCACCCATTCTTACCCCTCATAAAAATGACCAATCCTTTTATCTTTATATCTCTATCATTGACCATTCTTTAGGGTAATGTTCACTCATCATGATGAAAAAAACAAAGAGTAAGTTGTCTACTATATAGGTCAAACATTTATAGAGTATGAGACTTAGTAAACCTATATCGAGAAGCTTTGCCTCACCTTATTCTTCGTGGTTACCAAACTTAGTCATTACTTCCTCAATCATAAAATTTTTAACATCACCCACATCAACCCACTCAAGTATATATACTCTAATCCATACCAAAACTAATGTATGGCTAAGTGTCTCATGTTCCAAGTTGAGTTTGACCTTGAGTTCCTCCAATAGAAGTTGATTAAAGGGTAAGTTATTATTGACCAATTGGCTAAAGTACCTTTGGCAGACAATTAGCCTCCTCCTATTGAGTTCCTCAATGAGTCCATCATGACCCTCTCTTAGAAGGACATCAACTACCAAATGACTATGTTTTTTGATGGATTAAAATGCTAGCACAGTGGGGGTTCTAGATTTGTTCTCATTCCCATCAATGGTGAATCTATTCCTCTTTCTTTAAAATTTGATCAGTGTCTCTAAACCACTCTAGCCTTAGGAGTTAAGATGATTAGTGTCTTTTGTGATTCCCAACTTGTGGTCAAATAGGTCAATGGATCCTACCAATATAATAAGTATGTCTTGTAATAATACAAACACCTATTAGATGTACTCTTGGAATCATTTGATCATTACCTTATCTAATCTATTCCACAATCCAACAACAAGTTCATAAATACAATAGTTTCCCTTACTTCCTAGATCCCATCTCAGCCTTCCAATTCCATACTCTTTGTCACCATTCACCATTTTATCACACCCTCTTATATCCAATCTGACCTCCATACCATTTGTAGTGTAAAATAATCTCCATCAAACATTTGGTATCAATACACCTTTGAATATCTCAACCTCAATATCATTCCTCCCAACCTCTCTTAGAATGCTTGTAGAGCCTTTATATAGAGTACTTCTTGTTATACCATACTAGGGGGAATCCTTTACAAACATGGTTTCAACAGCCTCCTTCGTTTCCTTCACAGTCATGAAGGTTCCCATGCTATCAAGGAAATACATGATAGGATCTATGGGGGACACTTTATTGGTCTAGCTATCGCTAAATGCATCCTTCACTTTGGTTACTATTGGCTCACCCTCAACCAAGATTTATATGATTATATAAAGAAGTGTGTTAAGTATCAACAACATACTAATTTACATCATGCATCATCATATGGTCTCCAAGTATCCAAGGATTTTTTTTCCTTCTCACAATGGGGACTAGATCTCATTGGGTAAATCAATCCTCATTCTTCACAATGGCACCACTCCATCATCATTGCCACGTAATATTTCACCAAGTGGGTGGAAGCTATTCCTCTCATCTTAACCAAAGCCATAAAGATAGTCAGCTTAATCACTCATCATATCATTTGTCATTTTAGTGTTCTCTATAAGATCATCATTGATAATGGCAAATCTTTCAAAAATGAAAAATTCCAAGGTCCTTTTCATGTATTTGGCATCAAGTTAAGCTTTTCATCACCTTATTATCCACAAGCAAATGGATAGTGGAAGCCTTGAAAAAAACCTCAACAAGATGTTAACCAAAATGGTCAATTTTTTTAATCAAGATTGGCACTTACACATCCCTTTCATTTTATGGGCCAATTGCACTATCATTTGAATCTCTACGGCTGTTACCCCTTTTTCTCTAGTCTTTGGAGCAAAGGCGGTCTTGCCTCTTGAAGTCTAGATTCCCTCTCTTTGCATATCCTTGCAATACATTATATCTAAGAGAGATTATCATCAAGAATGTTTATCATGACTTGAGCTACTTAATGAGAACCACTTGGTAGTGCTTAACCATCTTCATGTCTACCAAGAATGAATCGAGCATGCTTACAATAAGCACTTGAAATAATGAGAATTTAGCATTGAAGACCTCATCCTGAAGGAAAATCAACTTGTGACTAATATGGAGAAAATCAAGTGAGGCACATTTGCTTTCAATTTACTTAGACCCTACATCATAACCCACAAGTATGGATTAGGACCTCATCATTTGTCCTCTCTTAAAGGCAAACTAGATCCTGATCCTCTTAATGCTTTGCATCTACATCCTTTCTTTTGCTAAATAGGGATCAAACTCACCTTTTGTATAACTTAATCTCATCCCTTCATTTATGATATTTTCACCTTCCTCACACCCTCATTCTATCCCTTTAAAAATAATTGATTGTAACATAAAACCATGTGATTAACCATCATAGTCATAGCCTAATCCTAAATATGGGTACCATGACTCTACCTATGGCATGGTTCTTATGGATACTTTTTATTCCTAATCAAATGGAATCCCATGGTCATTTTCCCTCAAAACCCCCTCTTTCACCTATCATTAACCTTCTTGTGCTTTAGGTTTTACCCTCATAAGGTAAGCCTCTAAGCCTAAATAAACTTATCCACATCTAACCTAGTGTTAAAATAATTTGGGATACCAAAATATCACTTGGGTCAAACATCTCTAGCATGCAAACTGCTCCCTTAAAGAATAGCTACCAAAATAAACAAGTTCAAACTTAGACCACTCCCTTGAAGGATGGCTAAGTAAAATTTATCAAATCAATAATTTTAAGCTTCCCAAATTGATCAACTTCACAAACCTATCAAAACTAAGAAATAAAAGACCCTATATGAAAATCAAAACAAGTTATCCCAATAAATTTGTAATTAGCTTTAATATATATATCATCAGTAGACTTCCCACATCGATCAATCTACACCTTGTATTCAAACATGGATTTGTCAATTATGGTTCTTAGGTCACCTATGGAAGGGGAAAACCAACTTACAGGAAGGTTACACTACCACCTACCACCCATATCCCCTTCGTACCATCTATACAATAAAGGGATTTAGAACTTACTTGACATGATGTAATCAAGATACTATTTTATCAACCAATGCATATTAATGCAAAGCATTCAAAAGGTTTATGTTCCTTAAGCCAATCTAATTTTGAGTTTGTTTTGTCTTTGTCAATGAATAATCATCATGCCTTTTCCTCATCCTCTCATAACTGGTTCATGTATTCACGTAGATGTATGTCTCATGGTTTTCATCTCTTTTCTCACATCTAGTTTTGTTATCTAACTTATTTGTGTTATCATCAATAAAATAACCATAATCATAAACCACATCACATATCCATGACAATAACCATAATCAAAACCTCATAACCATATATAGAACAATAACCATTTATCCTAAACATCATAACCATGCATGAAACAAAACATCACATCATTATAATCATGTATTACCATAACTCATCATAAACATCATCCATGATCATCACATGCCTATGCTAGTGAATCTACATCTCATGAGCATAATCATAAATAAATTATAAACATCTAAAACTAATATCCATGAACCATAAAATAACATCTATATATCATCATCATATCATATACATCATGTCTCATCAACATAAAATAGTACATGTAACAATGTGCATCTCTCTCTCAAAAATATACATCTCGTTGCATTAACTCGTAGTCCAATATCAAAATCATCTACATCTATACATATCATATCATATCCTATGCCCCTAGAGTACAATTTTCACCTAGTGTTTTCCCCCCTAATGTGTTTACCTATCCACCCACTAAAGTATTCCACTGACCTGGAGTCAATACACCTACATCACTTACCAAACTAGCTCTATACTCAACCCATCAGGGTTGATCAAGACATTGTGTCAGAACTATGGCCTCCTAATAATGAAAATCCTTAATGGTGGCCAAGTATCATGCCATAAGGATACTACTTAGTGGTCCTATTGGTGCTACAGTTGTTCCTCCTCTCTGTATCAAAGTGTCCCTCTCCTGGATCAGCAAGGCTAGTGAAGTCCTAGCCTAGTCCCTCTCATCCATCATAGTCATAAGATGACCCTATAAGGTAACAACCTAACCCTGTAAGGTATCCACCTACCCCTATAAAGATATGACATGTGCCTATGTAGTGGCTAACACCACTCATACCTATCCATTAGGGCTTTCTCCCTGTACCTATACTTATGGTCCCCCACCATTTGGGTCTACATCCATAGCTTGTCAACCCCTATGATCCCATCCAAAATTTATCATTGCATAGAGGGCCTGGTACCATGCCACATAACCATCAAAAAAACTTGTGTCATATAACTCTACTCTAAAAGGCAATTTCTCTTGATCAAGAACCACATCCACTAGCTATGGCTCTAAAAGTAAAAACTTATCATCCTCCAACCTATACCGTAAGAATGGAGTCAAAATCCCCTATACTAGGCCAAACTACCTATAAAACTTGTCAAAGGGGATGAACTTAGTATCACTCTCTCCCAAAAATCTACTTGTAGCCTTGCATCAATAAAATGTGCCACATATAGTGGGCCCACATTAGAAAGTCAACATACGGCCTCCAAACCACATCCCCAACCACTAAGGCCTCTAATTCCCCCTAAAACTAATCATTATCTTAGACACTTCCTCTAGCTCCTATGAGTGCATAATATCTCCTCCACCTGATGAAAACCACCTTGAAGTACATCTAGGTGTATCTCTCCCATGGTAGTACCATCATCCTCAAAACTTGGATGTGCTCATAAATCCAACAATGCAACACCAACCCCACACTAATCCCATACCTCTTATGAGCTCTAAACCCCCATAGCTCCCTATATATCTAAACCAAAAAAATAAGTGCTCACCCAAAAATTATCTAACCCAATTATATCTATACCAATACTCCCAGTAGTAGATATGAAAACCTCCTACTCCTCAAATCTGGTATTATAAAACATGAGACTACCATCATCATCGTCGTCATCATCATCATCATCATCATCATCATCAACCTCTAATAATCTCTGGCCCTCTAATATAATATCCTATAGCTAAACCCACCATCATGCCATCTAGTTAATGTATGATCATCACCATATAGCTACTCCATTAGGTCATTCCTCTCCTCTCTCTTAATATGATATATCGACTCCCCTTGAATTGGTAGCCATGTAATCTTGTGTACATATTCTAGAAAGATATTCATCTCACCAATTAGTAAGAGAAAGGTGTTCATGGCTAGATTCAATCTCTCCATGAAGGTCATGATCATTACCACATCTTATGGCACATGTTGGTAATATATCATGCTTTGAGGTTGACCTCCTTCATGTGGGCCTAGTCATCATCCATTATCCCTCAATGGATCTCCACAAAGATTCAATGGACTCGATCCTACATCTAAATTTGATATCATGCCTCCATAATTTAATATAGTAAACACACTTAGTTGTCTATAAACTACTTTGCCAACATCCTTTCACCCCATTTTCACCTACCTAGTTTCACCTATATGAACAACATCTACATTTTTTTCTTTTAACCTACCCCAAAACTAATCTACCCTTAGTATTACAATGATAAAAGCATATTAACACACCAATTACCTTAACCCTTTTATCAAAAAACACTATCTCATTTTGTCGACTATTGATGGTCACTTTGATTGTTGACGATCGACTGACCATTTACCATTGATATTTAACTTTAAAAAGTTAGATACAACCATCGATGATCAGGTATGACCACTGACAGTCACTATGTGTGACCACCAATAGTAAAACCCCTAACCTACCTACACAAAACCTACCCAAACCACCCATATCCAACAAAAAACCTACCTAATATCTACCTTACCCTACCTCAACCTAACCTACACTCCTACTTTCAATTTTCACCTGCAAATTTTAACAATCACAAAATAAAACCTAAAACCTAGGGCAAACATCCAAAACTCTAATAGCCCTAATAAATCAACATAATTCCAACCACAAATGTAAAAATTAACCTAATATATCAACCCAATGCATCCCCTACCTAATTCCTCAACCATCATTGAGGAGGGATCCTAGGTTTTGTTGTCTAGCTATGCCCCTATCTACCTTACATCATTAGTATAAAATCAAGGTCAACTTAACACAAATCTTGTACCCAACCAATTAACCCCACCTCATCATCATTCTTTCATAAAATACCAAAGTTATAAATACATGGGAGTCAAGAGAGTCAAAAGCACAAAAGTGAAAATAATAACTCTTTTTCACTTTTTATCCTTTATGCTTTTAGGGTTTCCCCCAACCATCGATAATTAACTTTGATACCCCTGACCATAGATGGTTAGGATCTCCTATTTTAAACATTTTGGTACCAACACCTTAGTGCCCACCCTTTTGAGATTACCTTCTCTACCTACCCTACCAACCACATCCACCTTGATGTTGGCCATTTTGGCTTGAACTATAGCATATTTTGTGATGACCATACCTTAGTCCTTTTGACCACATTGACCAACACTACCATGTTAAAAATTTAAATTTTCACCACCTAGTGCACACTAGACCATTTGTGATTTTTATAAGATAACTTCCTACCTTGGAAACCTATGAAAACACCAACCTTATTTAGGAGACTTGATAAGACTAACCCAATTAATTATGCCTAATGTTATGGCCCAATTACCCCATCACCAATCCTTCTAAAACCAACCTTATTTATACCAACTATGAAACTTAGTCTATGCATGATCTTCGCTATCACACTTAGTCACATTTTGTGTGCATGTTTTCACTTCAAATGCCCAACCACCATTGTCACCAACCTTATAACTTACCATAACCACTTATCAAACCCACACCCAATTTTGTTTCACCTTATCAATTCTCGATTTGAGGGTGAACACCTCCTCATATGCTCAGGGCAACCAACCTTTGACCTATAATCCATTTTTTATTTTATAGCTTGCTAACATAAACTACATAATAAAAAAGGGCAAAATGTAGACACTATAAAATTATATATGATCATTCTAGATGTCAAAATACCCCTAGATCAGACCACTACCTAACCTTTGACCATAACCCTGAGTTAGTTTAACTAACTAGCTAAACCCAACTCATTAACCTACCCTTTTACCCCACTTAACCTTAAACCCTTAATCATCTATGATTACCTTGACTACTGATGATCACCTCAACCATCGATGATCAGGTCTTCCCCATCTAGACAAAGATAACTATATATATGGCAAGATAATGCATCACAACAACCAGTTAAACCTCTTATGTAACCTTCTACCTTAATCTTCTTTGCTTATAAAATGAGGGGATCAAGAGGTGAAAAGGATCTATTAATCCAAGCATCCATCCATTTTAGCAATTAGGTAATTGACAGACATCAAGAGCTATCAAACTTCTTTGTAAGTCCTCACTTCAACAAGTTATAAACCATGATAGAGACCTGAACCTTTGCTAAAATCATTCTTTAGGCAAAATATCCTTACTCTACCAAAATTACTCCAAGATCAGCTACCAGCCATCAAGTAACCAGTTAATTAAATTCTTGGCTTTTAAGCTTTGCTTATTTGATTTCTGATCTAGACCCCTCTAAATTATATCTTCTAACCCTCTAACCTTAACCAAATCCCTAAAATATTCATTGACCCTTTCTAAAACCTAAACCAAATTTTTATTAACATTCTCACAACCCACAGCAATCATCAATGGTCACCCTGACTATCAATGATCACCTTCAACTCACGATGGTTACCCAACTATTGACAGTCACCTTAACCATCAATGGTCACCTTGACTACTGATGGTAACCCTGACCATCAATGATCACTATGGTAGAAAATAATAGCAAGATATTTCCACCTACTTACCCTCAACCAAATTTCACTTTTTCCCTCTACCTGTTCATAAAAACCTTACCTATTTTTTGAACCCAACCTGACCTATTTAGCATTAGTATTAACCCATTATTTTATTAATTAGTCTATTTCCTTTATTAATTTATTTCTTATTGTATTTCCTTTTAGTCTTTTTCCATCATTTGATTCAAGTATTTCATCTTTATTTCTTTCAACTTAACTATTTCAAGAGTGGATTGATAGCCTCCTAGTAAGCTCACACTTCTCACATCTAGCTTACATTAGGCAATCCACTTTGCTACCCATATAACAACCCTTTTGTATTAGTGTTTTGTTATCTACAGGTCATTCTTCCCAAGACATAGAGGAGCTCTTTAAAATCATTTGAATCATGCATGCACAAACAAATAGGTTCTTCTACCATACCCAAATTTAATTTTGTATTTATTTAAATAAAAAAATAAATAAAAATTGAGAGAAACAAGGAGCACTCAACATTTGGCAATAAATTTGGTAACAAGTGGGGTTTTAAATAAAATATATAAATCTTTAATGTATTAAATGGTCTCAAATATGGTTAACATAGGGGCATGATCAAATCATTAAATACAAACTACCTATCTTACTATACAAGGGTATATTCTTTTACATAGTGACTTCAATTGTGTACTGCATAGTGGAGTCTAATGTCTAGCTATTGTATGGCCTAGGTATCCATTGGGATGGTTAGGCTAACCACTCACCACTATCCCATCTAACGATTTACCCAATTTATATACCCTACCATGGAGTGGGGTTGGTATAATTTTGGGATATGAAACCCTAGGTAAATGCACCCCTAAATAACTACTAGGGAGGTGATGAACTCCTACCTACAAGCTAAATGCATTAAAAAAAAATGAAAAGACTTTAGAGGACATTTATGGGTCACCCAAGTCACTCAAACCTTGGGGAGAGCTTACATGACATTCTTTCTAACACAAATTTTCAAATAATAGAAATAAAGTAATCACTTTCGGTTACCCAAGTTCCCTAAAGGGGATGGGGGAAGCATACACACAATAGTTCCTAATTTGTCACAAACAAATAAATTAATCTAATGAACTTTGAAATTTAGATACTAATGAAAAACAAACACAGAGTGAAAAAGATATTAAAATATCTAACTAAGATGTATGTTCCTTTTAATAGTATTAAATTTAAGTGTGATTAAAATTTTGGCTCTCTCACCTTATTTGCACTTGTAAAAACTTCAAAAACAACTAAAATAGAAATACAACTAAGTGGATTTTTAGCACTAAGAAAAATGTATGTGAAATTTTAACAATGCTTAAGCTTTTGTCTCTCCAGCTTAGGTCCTACAAAATGCTAGGGGGTTTTCCTACTTTGAATCTAAAAATCAAGTGAGTAAACAATAATTTATGTTGAGCTCTTAGGTTTTGTTTTTATCTCAGATAAATCATCACCGATTACAACAGATATTGATGTCGATTCTTAAAATCAACATCAATTTGATCAAATCATCAATGTTTCATGTAAATACCAAAAAAAATCATTTAAAAATAAAAATGGTTTATTAAAAAGTTTAAAACTCAAACTTCTCATGACTCTACAAGGAAAAGGCTACAAAATCAATAAATAGGTTTAAATCACAAAAATAAAAGCAATAAAAATCAATTTTCACTATGTTCTTGGCATGTTGTATATTTACATAGATATCATCATCAATCCTTATAATTGTTGATGGTTTTCCACAATCATCATTTAGACCTGTAACCTTGTTAAAACAAGACATGAATTTCAAAGCTATAACTCTAAACTTGAAGATTTAAATGCATCTGTTAGAAAAACTAAAGCTAGCATATCAATCTCCTTGGCCAAATAAGATGCTTTATCTCATTGGATGTGTCATTATGTACCTTAGATGTTTAAATAGTAAACAATATGTATATTAGTCCCTTTTTAGTCAAAATTAGAAAACATCAAGCATAACAATACATTAGGACTAAACACTCTTACCTAAGAACTAGGGAGAGCATAATACAATAAGTAAGATCATAAAATAGAGATAAATACCATACAATTTTCTCACCTCCTTTGTCAAATTTGATGCTTACTTTTTGGCATAATTATGTTCATGTTTGTCCTATGATGATATTATTTGAGTCTTCTAGCAATGCTCTTCCATGGTGGTATCATCGCTTCAATAGTCACGTGTGGCTTGGTGTGAAGCTTGGCTTAAAATAGACATTATAACACTACTCTCAAAGGCTTCAAGAAGGTATTCTAGTAGAATAACCTTACACACAGAAGCTTGTTTAACATTGGTGTGTGAACTTGTATTTATAACTTAAAGAACAAACTCTAACTCTAAGGAGGTTAGGTTAAATTCTAACTTAGGTTGAGTCTAAATTAACCTAGGTTGAGTTGGTCTAACTCTGGGTGGGGTTAAGGCACTCATGAAATTTTGACACCTCATTTTTAGATATTTTTTAGGCATGACAACTCATTTTATATATTTGTGAGGTTATGACTCATATTTTATAATAATAAGGAGATAGTAAATCACTTTATTAGCTCATTGACCTTTTGACTTTATATTTGGCTAAAAATTCCTTTTTTTGGTAAATGAAATTCACTAATTTGATTTGTAATTTTTGTTTAGGAAAGTTAATTAGGATTTGCAATGTAATTAGTATTTCTTAGTGTTTTTTTTTATTTTGGAAATTATTTTATATGTTATGAATTAATAGTTTAACAGGCTAAAAGTGTAAAATTACTAGGTCATAATTTGACTAGGGTTAGAATTGAACTATGTTAGTGATGCATATAGGGTAATACACCAAATAAGATAGCCTTGTCATGTTTTTGGGTAATTAAATCCCTTACATGGACAAATTTTGGTAATTCAGGTGATTTCTAGGCTTAGATGTGTCATTTTCTAGAAATTGAACTGAATCCTAGTTTAGGGATGAAAGTGGCCAAAATTAAGTGTCTACATGTAACTTATGATGTATGTTATATATATATCATTCACATGGTTATTAATATATAATAATATAAGCATGTATATGAGAAAAAAATCTAAGTATGATCTAAGTAAACTACCTAGGGAGATGGGGAATGATTTCCATCAAGGCATCCAAGGAGGAAGGGGAGATGCATGAGGTCCCTCATAGCATCACAAACTAGATATAAATGTAATAAGCAAGAGACAATTGTCATGGCCTGATGCATACATGAAATCATACATACAAACACATGAGGCACATAAAGTAGGCTAAGAGGATACAATATAATGCATATAATCACATGCTACTAAGTCTAATAAATCAATACAGACAAGGACATGTTCAAATCTCCACATACACAAATATCAAGCAAGGTTAGATTAGAGCCACATGGAAGGACATATTTAAATGTTTACATACATGATCAAGAAGGCACACATAAGGACATAGGCACATATCTAAAGCATACACACAATGAAAATAATTGGCTTAGATCTATGGAATAATGACATATTCAAATATCATCGAATATATGTTAAATCAAAGAGATATAATCAAATATAAACTAGTAAATCTAGAAATGAAAGTATGTATAGACATGTTGTATAAATATGTATAATATAAAATACGTACATAAGTTGATTCCATAGTAGTATTAATTGGCAAAAAAATTGAGTATAAGAGGATCAATGTCAAGATATAATCAATGCTAAATTTGTGATATGGAGTATAGAAAGATATAACCTAGAAAACTAGAAACTAGGTAGTATGATGTCCCTAATGGGTGAATGTATCATTGTTGAATTTGTGTATCTGTGTATTTACCCCCAATGGGTAGATAGTATCAAATTTGGATGTGTAGTAGACCTAAGTCCTGTAATGATGTATAAACTCTATAAGATAACAATTGAAGCATGTATGTATCATATCATAGATAACATATGTATTACCTGGTAAATAGAAGGAATATAAACATGGAAATGTATACCATCTAAAATTTGTGTTTTTTGAGAAAATATTTGAATTTTTTTGTATTTTTTTAGTATAAACTATATACAAGTAACATAAAAATTAAACCATATATAAGGAACAAGATAAGACAAACTATGTACAAGTACAGAGGAACATACTAACCAATTAGTCTCATAAGAGACTCACTATGAAGGTGTCATGTATCAAATAAATGAAGAGTGGTTGCACTTTTGTGTGAGAAGGTATCTGAGATCTATGAATCAGATGTACTAAGTGATCTATAGTTAAAAATTCCTATGGAGTGGGGTTATGAATTTATAGAGTTGACTAAAAAGGCCTATGAACTGTGGGGTTCTTAATGACCCATATAGTATAAGAAGATGCCATTATCATGGGTTATATATACATTAACATTGATCTAGATGGTAATGGGGTAAAGATAAGCTCTTTATAATATATAATATATCTCTAACATATGGGGCTCTCTAATAATTATCTTTACGAGAGAGTATGTGTACATGGTAATGTTATAAGATTAGACCTCACTTGCACTATTGGCTCAATTTATATCGAAGATATGCTAATAAAATGTGTGTTTGAAGTGATAAATAGTGTCTGGTGTGTAGTTGATTATGGAATAGGTAAATGATAATCATATGAAAGGCCCTTGACTATAACCATCTGATTATCATGTATATATTTAAGACATATGTGTGTAATAGATGGAATGGCTAAAAGTTTTTATATCCAAGGCCTACCCAATAACATGTCAAATGTGTCAGCACTAGGTATAACTAAGAATCTATTAGCCACATGTGTAAGCCCAAATTTTAATGGAATTACTATCTCTTTAATGAATATCTCAATATGGCCTTTGAAGCCACAAATAATTGTATCTATCTAAGAAATATCTTGCTCTAAATAACCCAAGTGATGTAGAAGTGTAATATTACACATATTAATACTTGACCTATTATCAACCATGACACTCTGAATAGGATAATGATCAATGTAAGATCACACAAAGAGTGTATATAAATTTGAGTCATAAACAATGATCTCTTGCTCTAATAAAGTGATGACATGTCTAGTGGGCATTATGGTCTGATACACACCAATGATATTACTTATATGGTGTGTGTCCATCGTATGAGTATGATAAGATGCTAGTGTTGTATGTGCCTAATAATTATAATGAACACCTAAATTTTTTGTTGTTTCATTAGCCATATGCTTTGTAAATGGATCTAAAAATATTTTTAATGCTTTTGCTTCCATTAGTTATGCTTTGATTGTCTTTTTAGGAGTGTCGACATCAATGATATTAGCATGTATAAATTCTTTTGTCTTATGTTGTAATTTGATGCATCTATTTTCAATATGGCTTAGTACTCTATGATAAGCATAGAATGCATTGAAATAATAATTATTTGGAAGATGCCTAGTCATAACAGCCTCTTTGATGGGAGGGAGAGATATGAAATTACATTCCAAGAGTTTTGGAGAACATGTGTTGGTGATTCAAGAATATTTATGAAAGGTCTCCTTGGAGGAGCTCATAAAACCATGCAAAGAGATAGCTCTGAAGCTAGTTTAACTGTTATCTTTTTCTCATTTTTTATTTTTAGTGGACACCACATTATATGTGGGATATGTGAACTCTTATTATTTGAATCTGATCTAGTTGTGTACTTTAATTTGTCCATGGAGAGAAGCTTGACTTCTCATTATTTCATTATATGGCATAGATATGTGAATGATGGAAACTTTTTGAATAATATAGCTTCATGTAATGCTAGTAATAAACTATGCTTGAACATGTCTTAGAGTTATTTATATGCCATAGGGCTAGTCATCTTTGTTAATATAGTTTTATATCATAAGACATTAAGTTATTGGCTCATTGATATTTGCTTGAGTTATGCAACTTGAGCGTATGAAACCTTTTCACCAATGTTGATTAAAAAGTGTGCTAAAAACATATATGTGAGTGGATTAAATGGTGTGATGGACTAATTAATAATATCATAGAACCATTATAATGCATATTCTTTTAAACTATGAAGGAAAAACTTAGTTAAGAGCTAATCATTAGACACGTAGTCCAAACATGTTGCATGAAAAGTGCATAGATGATGCTCTGGGTCACCCTTACCATCATATAGAGTAAGCTTGGGTGCCACAAATCCAGAGGAAAAATTATTTTATTCTATATTTTCTTCTATATGTAGTAGCATATGAGAGTCCAAGGCATAAGATAGTCTAGTAACACCCTACTAAAGATGTAACACTTTGGACTATAGAGAATTGATCTCCTACCTAAGGGATTATACATTTAAAGATAAGGGATGTGTAGTATCCATAATAAGTGGTGCCACTGGTGAGAGTTGGATAGCTATATTAGGTTTTTGTAGAATCTAAGTTTCCCCCATAGTAGGTGTAAAAATATTAGTATTAGTGGGGTTGGAGGATTGACCAAGTATTATGTTCTTTATTTCCATTATAGCTTGTAAAATATTTTCATGACCATGGGGTTATTCCCAAAGTATATCTCTAAAAAATTTTAAGACATCATTTGTATTAATTATTATATTATCATCATCGAGAGGGGGAGTGTGTCGTGATTTATATCTTGTGTATCATCAATATCTTGATTGTATTGCTCATGTTTTGATGTATTATCATTTAATTTCACACAATAAATATGTGAAGGAGAAATGAGGGAGGTTATAACTGGTATTTTATCCATGGTATAGGATCGAACAAAATAAATTTGGGTATTCTCAATAGGTTTACCACTAAGCCTAGCACTTCTTATTAAAGGAAGAGATATAACTTTTTAAGATGGCATATAGTAAACAAAATTAAATAGGGATGCTATAACTAAATATATGAAATCTAAAAATCCTTACATAGCAAATGGAAATAGGAAAAATAAGAGTATAAACCTTAAGAGCATCTAGGGCTAGGGATTTTTCACTATTCGAAGTAAGTCAAGTTTAACAAATGATTTAACTTCTAAAGGATTTATGGAATGTAAAATCCTAGGTTACTAAAGTGCTAGAATGATAAACTAGAGAATAAATATAGTAATATCAACAACTTCTAATTTGTACAATAATTTACCTATCTAATTAATATATAAGTAGTAATGAACTAGAATGGCATATACTTAGCTAGAAACTGACTAAGATGGATGAATTATAGGCTAGAATTTGGTATTGGAGTTATGTAGAGTGTCATGAACTAGAAATAGGAGTTAAAATCCCTCCTAGACAGTAGCATGATCCTCTAGATATTAGTGTATTATGATAGTATCCTCTAGGGCATGGTAGTGTCCTCTTGTAATAGAGGCAATGAGCTTTTGGGTATACCTTCACCTGGGCTTGAGATGCATATGCATGTGTGGATGAATGTTGGTTCATTATCTATTTCCTATTTTGACTGATTTGAATACAAAACCCTAAGCCTTTGTGTTTTTTAGGGCATTTGAGGAGTAAAAATAGAAAAGAGTGGCATTAGCAGGGTAGACTAGACATGACCTCAACAACCCATGTGTTGAGAATTGCCAATACCTTGAAAGGGAATCAATCCCGTTGTAGTTATCCCAATCTAAGTCTTGGTGAAAGTGCAAGTGAATATTAGTATGAGTGTTGGTTTGAATTCTGTATGTGTGAATTAAGACTAAAAATATGAGTAATCTGAGCTCTAGGATACTGTAGATGGATGTATGTAGAAGTAGGGGAAAATAAGGATCAATGACCTTGATTTGTATAACTATTTCTGAGTTTGTGTGTGAGTATTCACATCAAATTTTCCATCTAGTGGATAATTTATTGAAAGTGGTTTATATATAGTGCTGTGTTTCTTGTCAAGATGTGAAATAGGTCTAGTCTGACCTTAGGAGTGCTTTGAGAAATAGAAATATATTAGTTTGGGGAGTAAGGATCAAGGTTACATTAGCACTTCCCTTCGATAAATATCACAGTGTGTTAGTGTCTAGGTGGAAATAATGGGTGAAAATAAGACCTAGGTTCCTAGGGGTGGATTAGTATTACTTTTGGTATATCTAGGAATGGGTTGGACTTTAAAAAAATCTGGAAAATGTTCAAGAGAGGCCATAAGATAGGTCTAGGGCTAAGTTAAGGATAGGGTGGTCTCAAGTGACACTCATTTCACTCAAGTGACACTCATTACACTCAAATGACATTTTATATGACTACAAGTTGCTTCAAATTCAAACACTTTTTTCCCTCTTCTTTTTCAAACTAAATCTATTCATGTTCATCCTTTGGTTATCCTTATTTTGAAATCCATTTTACCTCTCTAAAGATAACATTGTGACGATAAATAGTCTTCTTCATTTCAGGGTTTCATAGCTTATATGCCTTCACATTATTACCATATACAATAAAGATACACTTTATTGATTTCATGTCCAACTTAGTCCTCTTTTTCTTTAGAATTTACATATAAGCATCATTACCAAAAACTCTCCATGCTTCATGTGGGGTTTTATCAAATAGGGCCAATGTGGCTAATCTTTTGATCAAATAATAAGCATTTGTGATTGGTTCTACCAAAAAAATTATTTCCAATCCTGAACCATTGATCATGATTCTGACCTTATCCATTGTAGTCTTATTCTTTCTTTGTGTAAGTCCATTATGTTGTGTGTATATGAATTTGTCTTTTTCCTTTCTATTCCACAGTCCTTACATAACTACTTGAAATAATTTGAACAATATTCTTGACCATTGTCACTCCTTAAGGCCTTAATCTTCTTTTTTGTCTGGATTTCAATAAGAGCCTCAAACTCCTTACAATTATAGAAAACCTCATATTTATTCTTGATACAGTAAATCCAAGTTTTTCTCAAGTAGTCATCTATAAAAGATACATAGTAGATGTATTTCCCTAATGATGGAACCTTCATAGGTCCAAACACATCATTATATACAAAATTAAAAAATCCTTTTAATATTTTAGCATTACTGGAAAAATCCACTTGAATTATATTACTAATCACATAATGCTCATAGAAATTGAAGTCTAATATACAGTTATAAATTCCTTCAGCCATACCTCTATATTTTAATGCTTGAAGGTCTTTCTCTCCAATGTGTCTTATCCTTTGATGCCACAACATTGTCTTCTCTATAAGACATGTAGGACCCTAATCTGACATATTTTTCACCTCAATAACCATAGAATTATTACTTTCAACACTTACATTGCATGCCTAAATATTAAACAACATAACTATTCAAACTCCTCTTTCTAGTATCATTACTCGATGAACCATCGTATAACTATCTTTATTAAATACTACATACACACCCACATCATTCATCTTACTTATAGATATTAGGTTCTTAATCAAACCTAGAATGTGGATAACACCAATAATGGTTTTTATCCTTTCATATTTAAACTTCAACTTGACTCTCCCTTGACCTATGATCTTGTAGGTTGAGTTTTCTCCTAAGAATACATCACCGTCATTGATATTTTCATATTACCACTCCCTATGAGGGTTCATATGAAAAGAGACACCTCAATTAATTAACCATACACCATGACATGTATGTGATCTTGAAGTTGCCAAAATCAACCCCAAGTCTTCACTAGAGGGATTTATTTTTGTATATTTGGAATCATCAACTGACTTAACCTTTTCAACATTTTTATATTTATAGTATTTTTTGAAATGCCTCGTTTTATCATAGTTCCAACATTTCCTCTTATCTTTTGTTTTAGTCTTGGATTTACCTCTAGACTTTGACTATTCTAACTTTCTTTTAATTATTTATTTGGAACAATATTTTACAAATAAGGCATCCTTTGTTTGATAATCCTTGATAAGTGTTTTCCTCATTTCTTATGATAATAAGGCTCTCACTATACCCTTTATTTTTAATGTTAATGTAATAGTAGTTATTTCCATAACTAAATTATCCCAAATGTCAAGCAAAGAACAAAGCAAAGTAAAAAAAAATTCTTATTCCTCCATTTTAATTTCAACATAAAGTAACTAACTTACCATAGTATTTAAATCATTCACATTTTCAATTAAAAGGTCATCATCATTCATTCTTAATTAATATAGCTTATTTTGGAGAAATAACTTGTTCATTAGAGATTCTGTTTGATACAAAGACCCCATCTTCCACCATGTATCTTTATAAGTTTTCTCCATCAAGACATTTGACAAAAATTAATCTGATAGACATAATCTAATTTAACTCTTTGTCTTCCTATCGATATTTTGTTAATCTTTTATCTTCATACCCATAGGTTACATTCTTGATATAACAACCCACTTGTATTTGCCTCTAAGAAGATATTTCATATTAAGCTTCCACAACTCTAAATTTTGACCATTTAATTTTTTAATATTTATCCTTGTGTTTCCCGTCCCTCTCCCTTATTTGAAAAAAATCTCACACGAAGAGCTCTCACTCAAATAATAGTTTTTGACAGGTTGAATAAACCCTAAATCTTCATATAAAGCTAAGACATAGATCTAATACCAAATGAAGATAAAATAGATATAATAAACTAAAATGAGATAAATAATACTAAAAAAATCTTTAATCTAACAAGATAAGATAAATGGAATACACACAAGATTACATAATATACAAAAATTAACTTATGAAACCCTTTCAAGAAAAAAAACCCAACATAGTAACCTAATTTTTCTATTGTATTAACTTAATTATCTTGAAATAAAATAAATTACTTCTCATTTTTATTTTTCCCCTACTATATGTGTGAGTATATATAGGCACATCAATAGTTAATCGTCAAAGCAATATTATAATACCATGGCTACCAAAACCATGGGTTAAAACCACCTAAATATATACCATATACTATGGTGTAAATCATATAAAATAGACAACACATTTCCAACATTTTATAAATATATGTTCATGGAGGTCTATACAAAAAAATCATTTTTTGGAGTCGAAGGCCAAACGTTATTCAAATCTAGTGTGAAAGATCTATATTTCCAACCTATGCGTCGAGATTTAAATAGACGTAAGGATGTTTGAACTAGAATATTTTCTAAGGGGCATTACAAGAGTTAGAAGAGTATAAAAATATGTTTATTCCATAAAAATAAAATTATATGAACTAATATTCATAGATATCTTACTTGGGATAAGAAATCCAAATACTCTAGTCATGAGTATGTCCTTACGTCCATTGTGTTTTAAACCCATGTCTTAGGTGTTACGAGCTATGGAGTAAAGGTCATGTTAATAATCATAAAAATATTTTTATGATGAAGGATGTGTGTTTTTCTAAAATAGGGTCAGATTTGGATAATGAGGAAGCCCTCAAGAATGGTAATTTAGGGTGTGAACCCAAAGTTCTATATCCTACTACTATAAAAATGGGGGATCCATTTATGTCACTTTTTGAAATGATAAGGTTGGACCATCTAGTCACATTCAAGTTATTTTCCCATTTCAAGAAAGTACTAAAAAAATTTCATGGTTGATCCCAGAAGGACACTTAATATTTTGGATAGAAAAAAGTCTAAAGTTTAGGCCTCCATTTAAACACTTTTTAAAGTTTCTCCATTTAGGTTCCTTAAAATCAAAGTATTAAATGTGTATGAGTAGTCCATAACATGTATATGTCAGTGGAATATTATGTCCTTAATGATAAATTTGTTAGTGTAGGATTTTTTTCACTATGTGATTTTACTTACATTGTCTAATTAGCTTGCTTAGGTTAATAATAGGTCATTAAGGGAAATATACTTTAAGTCATCTTCTAATTGTGAGTTGAGTTAATTACCTTTTTAGGTGACCTAATTCCTCACTATATAATTTAACTTCCTATGTAATTTTTGGATAATGCTAATGAATGTTATTGCAACTTTTTGTTGTGAAGACAAGTTTTTTTCTCTTGCGAATGTTCTTTAGATTTCACTACTCCATACATATTTAGCCTCATGGAATCAACTCTATGTAATTGACCCTTGATTGTGGCCCACTCTGACATGGTATCAAATCTATGATGGTATATTAATCCATTGATTATATTGTGAGATATTACATTATTATTGATTCGAGGTTTTTATTGATTTCAATTTTCTAGGGTTTAGTGGGGTTGCTCATAAATTCATGTAAATATACATACCTTAAGTCTCTAAGTGAAATACGTATAACACCATTACATTTAGAAGGTGTAAAAACCTTATGAATTAATTTAAACATGACCTAATTTTATGACAGTCTATTTTTAGCCATTTTTTGAAGGTTTTAAGGCCATTTTTTTAATATACAAAAATACATACTTTTCAGTGACTGAAGAAAAATTGTTTCTGGGTTTTTATGGATTTGTCAAGAAACTAAGTGGGTCTCTTTCATTTTTTTGAAAAATGACTAAAAATACATATTTTTAGATTTTTTATAGTCTAATGAGATTTTGATGCTTCATAGGTAATTTTGATAGTTATCAAACTTTTCTTGTTTGAGAAATAAGCCTCATCAGACATTTCCACCTTAGCAAACATTTAATTATTTGTGTGATGATCATTAGGTTTCAACCCTTGTAAAAAAACTTATTGGGTAGGACCCATTCATTTTCACTTATCAAGTTCTGACCCCTGAATTTGCACCTATCAAGTTATGACACCTACATTTGCACCTATCAGGGTTTGACCCCTATATTTTCACCTATCAAGATCTGATGTTTGTTTAAACATCTATCAGGTGTTGATACTTATTCAAATCCTTATTGGTTTTTAAAGCTTTCTATAACACTTGTTATGTTCCAATGCCTACTCAGAAACAAACCAGACTCTAACACCTACTCAAATATGCCTTAGACTCTGATGCCTATTCAAAAACACCTCAAACTCTACAACCTACTCAAGCACCCTATGGATTTTTATGATTATAAAAACATATTATAGATTTTATCCACCTCAATTTGCATGCATAATGATCACTTAAAACCATCAAATTTTAGATGATGTCACTCACCCATCAATCACATCAATCAAAGCTAGAGAGGGGAAGCACCCAAAATAGGTATTAGCCCTTGGTCACATGGGATTTAATCCCTTGGTCACTTCTAACCCAAAATTTCTTAACTTTTACTCTAAAATAGCATAAGGTTTTTTTTTGGGAAGTTTATTCCAAAATAAATTCACAAACTTTTGCACATCCAAATTTTTCAAATTTTGTAAAGTGGAGATTGCCCTTATCATCTTGAACTTAAAATGCACATAAATTTCATCCTCTTACTTACTTTCAATCATCATTATTTTTGAAAATGTGGGTTTTTTCAAACTATACACATTGGTAATATTCTCATACCTTATAAATTTGAACCTCTATAGATTTAATGGGGTTACATATTCTTAGTATTTGAACACACGTAGTTTAGCACATACTTCCTTTATGCACCATGGATCTTAGTTATATTTTAATTCTTACCCTATTCAAATATAATGAGTGGAAATTCAAAGTATAAATACTCTTGAGAAGAAAAAAACTTACACCAAATCATAATGGGTATAGAAAAATAACTAACACCTGAGGTAGAGAAGGTGAAGTGGTACAATAGAAGTGATGAAGCCTATGGTCTTTTATGCTTGTCTATGTCTCCTAACCTAATCTTTCATATTGAATCTACCACTACTCCTAATGAATTGTGGACCATATTAAAAAAACTCTTTTGGAATCAGGACATAATGAAAGGTCATGATTTGGAAAATGAACTCATCAATTTGATCCTAGGCAATTTTGATATTGTATAAAACTTATTCACAAATTTTAAATCACTAAATTTATAGTTGAAACTATTTGGCATTGATAAAAATATGATCAATTGATCCTTTCCACCCTTTCTAAATTTTGATATAGCTATTATGTCTTCATTTCTACCTCCCACTCCATTAAGTGTGCCACTGGAACTATATGGAATATGCCATCCTTGGATTACTTTGTTGTTGACTTGACTTGGGAGAAATAATATCCTATTTAAATGGGTACATTGAAGTCATCTAAACCATATGTCTTTATTTTGATTCATGACAAACATAAGGCTTATGGCAATAAGAATAAGAAACAGAACAAGGAAATGAAACAAAGAAAGGGTTAAAATATTGATGTTAAATCCAAAGCATCAAAAGAGTCCTCTTCAGAAGGTAAACCCAAGAAAGAGAAACTCGCATGAGATTATTTCAAAAAATATGGGCATGATGAATCTAAATGCATGAGAAGTAGACTGATTGACTAACTAAAATACTCTAGAATCACAACATCAGTGTTCGTGAGTCTTCCAGTCAGATTTCATCAACACAGGAATCTTCAAAGGCCAAAGATAATGAGAAGGGAAAATATAAGGGCAAAGCACTTTTGTAGTTGTGTCCCAACCAGTGGTCAAATTTGAATGGCTAGCCTTAATTTCAAAATGAAGGGTATTTATGTATTCAACACTTCGGTGATGAAAAGTTGTAAAAAATATTTGCCATTTGATTAACAAGAGCAAATTTAGTATGCATGTCACTAGAAGTATGTACTATAGAATCTTCAATTTCAATTTGTTGGAGAATGATTTAAACACACAAAAATAAAACATTTATTTATCTAATGTATATCATTGGTTACAAACTTCTATTCAAAAATTTCCTTACAAGACCATAGTTGTTGCATTAAATCATTTTCATAAACCACAATACATAATTTATTTATGTAATAACAGTTGGCCTGAAGGTGAAATTTATTTATTTTTGTTTAAATCAAGTTAAACAAAAATAATAAATAAAATTTTGGAATGCAACCTTCAAAATTTATCCAATGATATTATAGCATTCACTCAAAAGGGTACAACAATCGTAATTCATAATATCTTACTTTATACAAGTCAAATGTGCTTCTATTTTCCAAGGATGAGCTAAAATAAAACATTTAAATCATAAAATTGTGTTGAATAAAATCTAACTATTCAATGTTACACTTATAATATCAACTCAAATATTCATAACTTCCATATCCAGCGATTTCATTTCATGATAACTCCTTTGAATGCCAAAACCCAGTTCATGCACCTATTGATCCCATCCATTAGTGGGTATCCCTACCCACCCCAACCATCAGTTGGAGATGGAATTAGGAATGCAGTATCTAACTTGGAGCATACAACTAAAACCAACAACATGATGCAGAATGGCCATAGGTACTAGAAGGTGTATATTCAAAACCAAGGTTTACCAATACATAATAAACCCAATAAATTAATTTTAAAGAAAAAACATTTTAAGTTCTTAAACCTCAACTGGTCTTACAAATGGAGGAGTTCTAAAACTTTCATGGGTCTCATGACTTTCAACATCCTTTTAGTTTTCATTCAAATGATAATGGAATCCATTTGAATCATGTTCGTAACTCAATTTTGGTTATTTTCTGACTCACTAAATAATTCAAAATCCATAATGGACAAATTAAATAACACATAAATGACATAAGACTATCCCACCATCAAAAGATGAAAAATAGACAATTCAATTCACAAAAGAAAGAAAGGGGGTTGGCTATGGGGTGACCATACTACATCATGCTTTTATTTTTCCTTGTATATACCTCCTTTACCACTACACAACAAACTTCCAAGACCAACCTAGCTCATTTTTGTTGCATCTGCACCTAATCTAACTATTGACCAAATTTGACTTTGGTCAAATTGGGTCAACCCATACATTTTTAAACTTTTTTAGAAGTCTCCATATGTCCTATAGGGATCTCATATGTGTCTAAATTTCTCACTTATCCCTAGCCTAGCCTTGGTCTAAGTCAATCTTCCTTGTACTTGCATAGTTAACAAAAGTCAACCCTAGTCAAATATGGTCAAACATGGTAAAATCTATAAAATGTATTGGATATGTCCTAATATGGTATTTTATATATTTTAAGATGTCTTCTAATCATAAATTGGTCTTTTACCATGCTTTATATGCAAAAAAATTTCATTTGGCCATATTTCTAGCACAATAAATGACTTATACAAATTTTTATGGAAGCATGTTTATCACCAAGAGATATTTAAATATGGAAAAGGTTAGGATATATTAAAAAGTGGTTAGTTTTAGTTTAATAGGTAGTTTTATGTGAAAAGAGCAGTTTCTCCTTGTTTTTAAGCCATTTGTAGCACTTGTACGGACTTGTTGATCTCCACTTTTAGAAAAAAAAGTGTAAAAATGTCTCTTCACCTCCTAAAACTCATTTCCATGAATTTTTTTTAGGGAATGTGTCAAAAATTTTAGTCTTTGCTTTTGTTTCTTCCACTTTTTCCTTGTAAGCCAAGAAAGGCCATTTTCAAATGTTTGGTGTGGGTTGTACAGTTGGAGTTGAGGGAAATGCTTTTGGGGTTTAAAATTAGTTTGAGTCTAATTCAATTTCATAGAAACAAGTTTAGGTTTCATGTCTTCCCCTTTATGAACTATCACTTAGACTCCAGATAGCTTTTTATGCACTTTCATCCAAGAGAGGTCCCTACTTTGAATAGTTTTAGAATAGCTTGATTTGTTTTGACACATTTGATGGTTTCCTATGTTCTTCAGGTCCTTTTCATAGGTTCTCTATCCTCCTTTTGGTTTTTTAAATCTCAAATGCTCAAGGAATCTCTTCTAGACTTGTTTTAGCTTGGCAGTCATAAAATGTGCATTTTGAGCATCAATATGAGGGAATTATCACATTGAAGAAGATGTTTGAAATCAATTTCAGTTTGTTCTTGATGGAGGCCATCCATTTTAAATCTAAAAATTTCATTTTAAGGTGTTATAATCCTTTTATAAACCCTTTATTTCTCCTTTTATGCCTATACCTGCATATTACCATCAAAATTTTCACCTATAGCAGCCCTAATGATGTCATGTTGGTGTAAGGGGAGATGGACTTGTCTCACAATTATTATTTTTTTCACTTTAAATGCATTTTGGGGTTTATCAAGGGTCATATTATTCTCTTCCACAGTCATATTTCATAATTATCTACACCTAATTCACTATCTGTCTCTCAAAACAACTTTCTATAGGTGACATCAGTAAGGGTTGGAGTTTTGTACAAAGGTATTTCCACAGGGTTGAGCCCTCATGAGGTTCATGAGGTAATTTGATGGATTAGACAATATGATTAATATTCTTTATATCCAAGAATGGTTTTTTTAAAGCTTTCCTAAACAAAGAGACTCATATAGGGACCTTTTCCCTAAAGGGCTAAAATAGTGCTCCTAAAGCTTTTGTGGAGTTTTCATAGTGAAGGCACAAAATCTTATGATGAATGGTGATGGCTTGATATTTTAGCCTATACCATAGAAAACACCCATGTAAAAATTTTAGGGGTAAATGGTGATTTAAAGGGGGTGATTGAAGAGACCCAAGATGCCTTTGAAGCCACTGATATCCTACAATGATGTTTATAGGCCTGAACCATGATAGACCTTGTCATCCAAATTAGTGATTTAGAGACTTGTTGAATATTAGAATAGTGTGGGATGGTTTATAATAGTATCCATGATTGTAAAGACACATAATTAAAATTATAAATCATGATTTTACTTTTATGACTCACCCTCTATCTGTACATAGGGCAGATCATCACCTACAGTAAGCTCTATTAAGATTTTATCTCAGTTGGGTAGAGAGTGACCAAGTTGGAGGTTCAAGGTGAAAGTGAATACTTGTAGATAACTAGGCCTAGAGTTAAGGTGCTACATATATACCACATTACCTAAAATATCTCATGGTCATCTATAGGTAGACCTTGAAGGAACAAAATGTCTCAGTCAACTAAGACAAGGTGGACAATAGCTTAAACAATGAGACTGGATAGTGTTAACTATCTATAATGGACCTAAAAGGAGAAACATTATGAATATATGATATGAAACCTAGAGATAGGAGTTAATAAAATCTCAACAAACTTTGTACAAGTCCAAAATCATACATAAACACCTATAGGACAATGCGATAAAATGTCTCGATCCATCTACAGCCAGGTATATTGACAATAGACTTTTGGTGTTTTGAATGAAAAAATAATGATGGGTAGCTTGTCTAATAAATGTATCATCTTAATGGATTTCAAATGAATTTTAAAAACTAGGGATAGGCCTTAAATCATGTAATCTCCACCTACAACAGGGCCCTTAGAAAGGACTTATCTCAATCAAATATGAAAAGAACTTTTTTGGTGGATTGGATAATGTCTTTAGAATTCTAAGAGGGAGACCAGTTTAAAATCAAAATTATGTGACCTTATAAGGTGTCTCAATAGGTCAAATGAAATCATAAATAGGGTCCTATGACCTCTATATGCACCTATAGGAGGTTTTATCTTAGTCAATGGTAGAACAAGGTATGTGATATGTTATAGCAAGAGTCACATTAGAAAATGATTGAAATGTATTTATAAAAGGAACACAATCACCTCATGAACCTTATTTAATGATGAAAATCATAAATAAACCCATTTTCAAGGCATTCATAGTCCATCTCTGGAGACCTTACACATAGTCTACCTATACAAACTTAGTTTTGGGTTTTGTGCCTTTTGGAGGTCTAAATCATGCAGTCAAGAGTCCAAATTTGGTACATAACACCCTTAGGAGTTGAGAAACCCCATCCAATACTTGGTTTTTTTTAACAAATAGGGAAACATGCCTTTTTTCTATCTCAAAGATAGGGCACCTTTTAGGTGCACAAAACCCTACAATTTTTGGAAATGGCTAAGAGGATTAACTACAATGTCTGAGTACTCTCCAAGGTGATTGATAAAGATATGACACAACTAATATAACATAAAAATCCTTGTTATGAGGATTGAAAGCAAATAGGGTACTCTATACTACAAAGGTTTTAGTCACCATGGTAAGGATTGGTAAAGCAAATGGCTAGGTAAGGATGGTCATCTTCAATTTTGACCTTAGATAAGCCTCCCAAGTTATTTAACCATGCTTATGGGACTATTACATATATGTTAAACCTCCTAGGATGAAATGAAAGCCATTAAACCTCATTCTAGGCCAAGAGTTATAGGAAGACCTATTGGCAAGGTCTAGGCCTAGTTTTAAAAGGGTGGTCATCTTCACTTATATCTCTTGATGATCTCTTATGATGATTGTAGCATGTTTTGGGGACATTAATAGAGGTTTCTGAATGTTAAGTTTGTAGAAAAACTCCCCAACAATCAATTTTTGGCTTAAATTACACTCAAACCCTCACATAATGTAGGAAATAATTCAAATGGCCACCTTTACATGCTTGTATCTTCTCTAAAGATTTGTATGGTGGCTCAAGATATATAAGGAGGATGGAGAGGGTCCATAAGGTTATTTTAGTGGCATTTTGAGAGAATTCCAAAGTCTATTCTTTATGAACAAATGTTAATACTAGAAATTAATCCTAACCCTCATAAAACCCTACTAAGAAAATGATTAGGGAAATCTTACATTTGGAGCATGATAATGGGATGTAAACGATATGAAAATTTTTGAAATTTCAATTGACTCTCTCAGGATCCCTCTAATGCTAATTTTTTGTATGGACCTATACAAATGGGGTCAGAACAGGGATCTTTTATAAATTTTTATGTGTTTTGTAGGCATGGAGAAGTTTGAGAAGATGCAATCACTTTTTGGAGTTATTTTGAGACTTTTTATAAGTCTCCATGGCCATTTTATGAAGTATATAAACTCTTAAGCCTATCTACTACCTCTCTCATTTCAGCCAATCTAGTGGGCAGATAGTGATCACTTAGTGAAAAAGGGTAAAACTCAATTTGGTACGCCTTTTAAGGCTTATTTGATGAAACTGATGATATGGACACCCTCGACACATGCCATCCCCCCTTTTTCATGGGTCAAATTTTAGAGTTGGGAAGGTTTTTGGTGCCAACTATGAGAGGTGCATGGAGAGAGGTCATTTTGGGACTGTCATGGATAATTGTGCATGGCCAAAAAAATAGGAATTATTGGAGGCTAATCCAATGCATGTGAGGGATTTTTTGTAACCCCTCTTACTCATACCCATCATCAAACCTAACCCTATGCAGTGGTGAGGTAGTTTTAGAAGATAAATCATGAAGGGTAGTTTCTTATGTATGCACAAGGGAGCCTACACCACATGTGGAGGAGTTAGCTAAGTTTGAGGGACATTTGTCTTTGTATTCCTTGCATGTAATATCTCTCCCTAATTCCATTGATGTCATAACTCATTCTCTTAATGTGACAATTGTCTCTATGACTCTTGAGCTTCTCTTTCTCTCTCTTCTCTCACAATTTCTATAAATTCTAGCCTTTTTGGCTATTGTACGAATCTCTCCACCTTGGTATGGTGAATCACTACCAAATTTTTTCCTAAAGATAATAAAGATAGTTATTTTTTACCTCATTCAAGTTTTCACTAAGTGTACACAATGGTTTTTTGTCTTCTGCAAGTGTAATTTTGTTTACCTTCACATGGTACTCTTCCTAGTACCTTGTGTGTTTTAGAATCTCTCTTTTTGTAGGTCAGAAAAAAGTGTCTAATGTTTATGGTTTAGGTGTAGTGAGTAGTCTATTAAATAGTTTGTTTTATAATACCTATTGTCTAAGTCATCTTAGCCTAGTCTCTCTTCAAGATGTCATGCTTGAAACATTGATGTGAAAGAGAAGATTTTCATTGGATAAAGTGTATGTGCAGACTTCTTGGTTCTAAGTGCATGTTAAAGGGTGTTATTAGAGAATCTATTTGGTGTATCACCTCCCATAGATTAGATTTTTTTCTATGGACCTGTATAGATGGGGTCAGAATAGGGCTCTTTTAGAAAATTTTATGTGTTTTGCAAGCATGGAGAAGTTTCAAAAGATGCAATCACTTTTTGGAGGTATTTTGAGACTTTTTATAAATCTCCATGGCAATTTTATGAAGTATATAAACTCCTAAGCCTATTTGTTACCTCTCTCATTTCAGCCAGTCTAGTGGGCAGATAGTGATCACTTAGTGAAAAGGGTGAAACTCAATTTGGGAAGCCTTTTAAGGATTATTTGATGATATTGATGATATGGACACATCAACACATGTCATCCCCCCTTGTGTGTGGATTATATTATACATTCAGGAAGGTTTTGGATGCCAAGTTTGAGAGGTGCATAGAGAGAGGTCATTTTGGGACTGTCATGGATGATTGTTCATGGCCAAAAGAATAAGAATGATTAGAGGCTAACCTAATGCATGTGAGGGATTTTTTATAACCCCTTCTAATTAGACCCAACATTATACTTGAACCTATGCAATGGTGAGGTAGTTTTGGAAGACAAATCATGAAGGGTAGTTTCTTATGCATGCACAAGGGAATCTACACCACATGTGGAGGAGTTAGCTAGGTTTGAGGGACATTTGTCTTTGTATTCCTTGAATGGACTATCTCTCCCTGATTTTAGTGATGTCATAACTCATTCTCCTAATGTGACAAGTGTCTCTATGACTCTTGAGCTTCTCTTTCTCTCTCTCCTCTCACAATTTCTATAAATTATAGCCTTTTTGGCTATTTTACGAATCTCTCCACCTTGGTATGGTGAATCCCTAAAAAAAATTTGCCTTGAGATAATAAAGATAGTTTTTTTACCTCATTAAATATTTCACTAAGTGTACATAATGGTTGTTGGTCTTGTGCAAGTGTAATTTTGTTTACCTTCACATGTTACTCTTCCTAGTACCTTGTGTGTTTTGGAATCTCTTTTTTCAGGTCATAAAAAAATGTCTAATGTTGAAGTTTCAGGTGTAGTGAGTAGTCTATTAAATATTTTGTTTTATAATACCTATTGTCTAAGTCATCCTATCCTAGTCTCTCTTTAAGATGCCTGCTTGAAACATTGATGTGAAAGAGAAGATTTTCATTGGATAAAGTGTATGTACAAAATTCTTGGTTATAAGTTAATTTTAAAAGGTGTGAGTAGAGCATATATTTTTTTTATCACCTCCCATAGATTAGATTTTTTTTGTATGGACCTATATAGATGGGGTCAGAACAGAGCTCTTTTAGAAATTTTTTTTGTGTTTTGTAGGCATGGAGAAGTTTCAAAAGATGCAATCACTTTTGCAAGGTATTTTGAGAATTTTTATAAGTCTCCATAGCAATTTTATGAATTATATAAACTCTTAAGCCTATCTGCTACCTCTCTCATTTCAGTCAGTCTAGTGGGCAGATAGTGATCACTTAGTGAAAAATGGTGAAACTCAATTTGGGAAGCCTTTTAAGGCTTATTTGATGAAATTGATGATATGGACACCATCGAAACTTATCACCCCCATTTTTCATGGATCATATTATATATTTGAGAAGGTTTTGGGTGCCAAGTGTGAGAGGTACATGGAGAGAGGTCATTTTATGACTATCATGGATGATTGTGCATAGACAAAATAATATGAATGATTAGAGGCTAATCCAATACATGTGAGGGATTTTTTTTAACCCCTCATACTTAGATCCATCATTATACCGAACCCTATGTAGTGTTGACATAGTTTTGGAAGACAAATCATGAAGGGTAGTTTCTTATGCATGCACAATGGAATCTTCACCACTTGTGGAGGAGTTAGCTAAGTTTGAGGGACATTTATCTTTTTATTCCTTGCATATACTATCTCTCCCTGATTCCATTGATTTCATAACTCAGTCTCCTAATGTGATAAGTGTCTCTATGACTCTTGAGCTTCTCTTTCTCTCTCTCCTCTCACAATTTCTATAAATTCTAGCCTTTTTGGCTATTGTACGAATTTATCCACCTTGGTATGGTGAATCCTTACCAAATTTTTGCCTTGAGATAATAAATATATTTTTTTTCACCTCATTAAATATGTCATTAAGTGTACATAATGGTTGTTGGTCTTGTGCAAGTGTAATTTTGTTTACCTTCATATGTTACTCTTCCTAGTACCTTCTGTGTTTTGGAATCTCTCTTTTTGTAGTCAACAAGAAGTGTCTAATGTTTATGTTTCAAGTGTAGTGAGTAGTCTATTAAATAGTTTTTTTTATAATACTTATTGTCTAATTCATCCTATACTAGTCTCTCTTCAAGACACCATGCTTGAAACATTGATGTGAAAGAGAAGATTTTCATTAGATAAATTGTATGTGCAGACTTCTTGGTTCTAAGTGCATGTTAAAGGGTGTGAGTAGAGCATATATTTGGTGTATCACCTCCCATATTATATATTTACTTTTATCTATTTGTATCCCTTTTCATACCCCTAAGTGTTAGTAGTAGGATTAAGCTATAATGATGCATCAAGGTGAACTAGCCCCTAATCTAGAGATCCACCTCACATTTGGTGACCCACAACCCTAAGGTAGTTCCATTGTTCCACTTAAATTATGAGAGACTTGTCAATCCCTCATTGGGTGCAAGTTCAAGTGACAACACTAATAAGAATGGAAATAGCATTACCCATTCATAGTCCAATAATAAAGCATATATAAATTTAAATATTATATTAATGATTATAAATATTTTTAAATAATATTTAAATATTCTAAAATTCTATAAAATGTCAAAAATAAAGTAAAATAACCTCAAAATAATCATTATGATATTTTTCCATATCTTTTTTCTAAGTAAGCATCTTCAAAGGAATTTCAACATTCTCATGTTTCTTCTTAACTAAACCAATTCTTTTTGGCACCATTTTATTGTAGGTAAATTATAAAAAAAAGTCAATTACAATCAAATTCCACTTCACTTACAGAATTTTGATCACTAAAAGTATGAACTATAGAAGCTTGGATTCTAATTTGTTGGAGAACGATTCAAACACACAAAAATAAAATATATATGTATTTATATTATATCATTGGTTAAAAACTTATATTCAAAAATTTCCTTTTAATACCATAGTTATTGCATCAAATCATTCTCATAAACCACAATACATAATTTATTTATTTATTATCAACTACCCCGAAGGTGCAATTCATTTATTTTTGTTTAAATCAAACTAAATAAAATACTTAATAAAATTCTATAAATGCAACTTGTTGTAAATCCTACTCTAATATTTGGGCAACATTGGAATAACTTTATTCCTTTGGGTTTTTTATAGTAGAGGTAGACCTCTAGGTTTAAGGGGATAACTCCCTGAATTGATCTTGAAGTGCCTATCACCTATGCTAAGTGATTGCTTATGGGAAAAGGGATATAAGTATGCATGAAATAAATATATTATTAGGAGGTGATACACCATAAGGATTTACACAATTCTATCATACTTCTTTCACTAAGAAACAAGACCTAAAAACTAGCTCCAAAGTCCTAAGATGTTCTAACATTAGTATTTCAATATAGAGGTGATATGCATGAGACAACTCAACGTAAGTAAACCATAGACCAGATTTAAAACTCTAAGGAAACTTTCACACTTGAAATGATCCAAACACACAAGATACACTCTATATGACCTATTAGAATGAGAACTTCTTGTACTAGACATGAAAGGATAAGGAGAAGCAAGGATATAAGCTTATCATTAAACTTCACCATTCATCACTTTGTACACTTAAACAAGATGTTTACGAAATCAAATAAAGATTTAATATATTATTAAAAGGCAAATTAAAACATCAAAATATCATGGATTCACCATACATGGTGTGGAATTATGAAACAAGAGAAAAAATGGTTACAACTTATAGAATGTGAGAAAGGAGAGAGAATAATGAAGCTCAAGAGTCACAAGAACAAGTATCAAGCTGAGAGAAGGAGTTATGTTTGTAATAAAATGAATTATAGTATAAACCATACAAGGTCTCTTTGGATAAATTTCCCTCTAAGGTATGAAACTCTTCAATTTTGGCGTAGGACCCTTCAACTAGTTCCTTTAAAACTGCCTTCATCATTGGTTTCTCTTGAGCACTCCAAGATAGACTAGGAATAGATGAGATCATTTCACTATGAGGGGGGTTGGAAATAGGATCCAAAATGCATTGTATCTGTCACTAATCATAAATATTCTTCTAGATAAGTGTTCTCACTATCTATAATCATAATCACCCTTCTTTCACTCATCATTCACACTTTTGACCAAGGTGGTCTCCAATCCATACATGGGGTCATATGACACATTTCAAGAGTCCTCATATATTTATATCCATCAATAAGACCTTAAAATTCCTTCCAATTGAAGCTATCACCTTCTCACTTGATGATCGCTCTCTATTCACTATGTCAATTTGGACTAGTTGAAATGAAGGTGCTTATAGAGGTACCTATGTGATTTTTTAAAGCAAGAGATGGACATGAGGAGTTAGATTAGGTCTAATTATATCTCCAAAAGTAATCCTCATATTTTTAAACCCTTACATGCCTTAAGACATCAAAAAAATATCATTAAAATCTATTTTTTACCTTGTCCATACAAGTAGGGTAGAATCCAACCTGATGAGAAAGAGTCCTAGGGAGACCTATGCAAGTCCAAATTATTTTCCTATCCAAACTAGCTCATCTTGATGCCTTTTCTTCAACTTCTTCCTAATTGGGTCATTAACAAGGGTTTTTCAAGGTTTTATGTGGTTTTACCCTTTAAGGATAGTTCGTAAAGGGTGACATCCAAACCCTAAATAAATTTCACTAATTCCTTTTTTAGGGCCCTCTCCAACATATCCTAACTTCTCAGACTCTCATGCTAAGCATTTATATGGATATGAGCTTCCAAAGTTATCCATTCAAGTTCTTCCCTACATTTTGCATACCCTTTCATGTTCTCAAGTTAAGAAATGACTCATTTATGGATTTATCTACAAATAAAAGGATTTTAATCACTTGATAACTCCCCATGAAGATGTTACAATGCATTAGAATGTTCACCTAGCCCTAGAAGTGGAATTAGACTCATTTTAAATATTAGGCCTAGTTAAGACCTAGTAGGCTTAGTCTGTATACCTATGAATTAGGGCCACTATGTTGGACTCCTCAGTACTATGAGACCTTCATAATGTTCATTCATATCCAACATAGCTTTATACATCTCCTTGTAAGGTTTCAACACCTTCCAACTCACTTCTTGATTTTTAGTTACTAAACTCAAAAAAAAGATATGAGGGTGTTAGAAAATTCATGGGGATCCTCTACTCAAAACCTTAGGTTTGAATTCTACTCCTAGCACCTCCAAACCTTATAAAACCCAAGGCAGACTTCTACACACTAACTTTCTGTAAGATTTTGTGTTAACTATAGGTTGTTATATAGAACCCCTTCATGATCTATTTACTTGATATGGGGATATTTTAATATGTTTAATACTATTGTGGGGGTCCTTTTATTCATGTCTTGCATCTCAACCCTTGACAAATCTTTCTATGTACACCTTCCAACTTGACAGGCCTAGTTGGCAAGTTGTATGGCTATGTAATCTCACTCAAAAAAATGTGTATGTAGGTGTAAATTATATGGTTAGACATTGTATCATGTTCCACCATATTCTTGAAGTCATTTATACCATTTTATAGTCATTTAGATCTATTCACACCATATCTATGTTAGGCCATCCTTTAAATCACTATGATTTAGTGTATTGTCATGCTACAGTTGACTGTAGGTGAATTTTTTAAGAGCAAAAGAGGTCCTTTAGGTTGCATTCCAAGTCTTGGGATCTATGTTACACCTCATAATATCTCTTTGAAGTGTTTGAACCAAATCCAATCTATAGATGTTTCATATTTATAGAGTTTCATCTCTTAGATCACACCATGAACTTTCAAGTACCTATAGTCAGACTATAGGTGAACCTTTTAAAGGTAAGGGTGCACCTGTAGATGATGGTATAGGTCAAGACCCTATAATTTAACAATTTTTAATGTTCTTTGAACCCCTATTATCATTCTCACTTTAATAAGGTCACTTTCCATGGGGATATTCTCTATTATGCTACCTTAGATTGTGAGGTCTTTTGAAATTCAAAACACTGTAGAGAACACTAACCTTCTATAGTGAAGAATTACGTGATTTTGAAACCTTATAAAATCACCCTTATTTGTCCAACATCCATGATATTTTGTAGGGTATTAACCCTAGATGAAGGCTACAAGATGGAGGTATTCAAACTCATCTAGAATTTATACCACCTCATTATATGATAGCATCAAATGTGGACAAGGCTCTATTTTAGAGTTTTTAAGGTAATGGATATCTGAAACAACCTTCTTAGCTTGTGAATATGATTCAAGTCTTCCTACTACTCAATAGTTATCCTATTGAATAATATGGCATTCTCCAACTTCTCAATCTTCTATGAAGGTCTCAAAACATGTCTAAACACTAGCACTCCAAATGCACAAACCTCTTTGCAGATTTGTAGGTGTACACACAATAGTAGACAAGGGCAATGAAGGTGAAACATGGACAATGTGCATAGTGTATGGATTTATAACCCATATTAGACCTCATACCAATCCTCAAATTGATATTTTTAACATTGAAGGACTTGAATTCAATTCCAATGTTCTATTTCAACATGATTATTCTCATGTAGGTGCAAATTAGACTGTAGGACTATGTATATAATATAAATTGGTTGTCATAGTCCATCATATGCCATTTAAGAGCACAATTTGATTTCTCATTCTTAAATAATGTTTTTAACACCTTTTTAATCTCCTCATTACATCTCCATAGATGTTATGCAATCCTTCATACACCTGACTGTGTATGATAGTCATGCAAAAAGTTGACTATATTGGCTTTTCTTGACTACAAAATTCATGTGAGACCTTTCAAAACTAAGCTTGGAAGGAGAGGTGAATTATCAATACATGGGAAGCATGAAATATAATGTGTTGTAGTTATTTGATACCATTATAATAATAAGGACCTCTACACTTGGTGAAATATGGCTAAAACTTAGCAATGGTGATCTCAACTTTCAACTTGAGATATTTATCTCATCCACTCACCTCCAAACATGAAAAAAAATATGGAAACCATGATATCCACACCTTATAGAATCAATTTCATCCATTGGTTTATACGGACCAACTCAGATAAGGAGAAAACTTACAGGGTATGGGGATTAGCAAGCAGAAAGGAGCAGTCAAATTATAAAAAATGTTTCATAAAGCATGAGTAGCTAATCTCCCAACTCCTACCATTAATATGAACTATACCAAGTTTAATAGCATACCACAAGAGAATTTGACTTGAAACCTCTCCTACTAGCCATACCAAACCAAAACTAGTTGGTCATTTTTGTATGCCTAGTGGAGTGATAGAGAAGATAAATGGTTATGAGCCATTTTTTGGACTTCTAAAGTTGATAAATAATTTAAATGATTTTATTTAAGTTAAAGGGTCATTGTGGGATCTTTCCACATGTGCCACACTTCTGTAGAAGTCATACAATAAACTTAAACTACCCAAACTATCACTTTTATTCTATTTCTAATGTTACTCCTATAATTTTTAGTTATAAATTGACATGTATAACAAGGTACTAACATGAAGGACATCTAATAACACCTATAACATTTGTATACTAAGGGTAATCATACAACTCTCATAAATAACTTAAAGCATGGCCCCTAACATGACATAGGCTTAAAGGTGAATAATACTAAGGTAGTGATACATCAAATGACCTTAATATGAATAAGATACACCTTATAGGACATTAATAAGCCCCTATACAAGTTTTTAACTATAGGTGGTTGACCTATTTTGACTTATGGTTAAAATAGTCAACACAACCTTCAAAATTTATCTAATGATATAATAGAAGTCACCCAAAAGGATACAACAATCATAATTCATAACATCTTACTTTATACAAATCAAATAATATTATATCAATCACCCAAAAAGATACAAAAATTAGGTCAAATCTATTATGTATCCCCTACTCCCAAACGTATTTAAATTTAGGTAAAGGTACAACTACAACACATAATGGTTTGATGACAATAACATTCATGTTACACCAAATTATATCTATTAGATAGCCTTGAGAAGTATTTGAATTTTATAAAATTTGTAATGTATGAAACAATATATATGCCCTAATACTAGTAAGCCAAACATGCTATACATATTTTATGACTAGAATATTTTAATAAAATACAAATGCCACTAAACTCATTTCCAAAATTCCATGGACAAAATAATCTCAATAAAAAACTTTTATGTTTTATTAATTTATAATGGAAAGGGTTTAAGATCAAGATTTAAAATCATTTCCAAAATCATCTATAATCTCAATAAAAAAACTTTTATGTTTTATTAATTTATAATGGAAAGATTTAAAATCATTTCTAAAATTCAAAATGTTATTATTCTAGAAGTGCTAAGAACTTTACAATTTAAGTACATAATGGCCATCAAAATACAGTAGTATAAATAAGTTGATGTGATAAATATACACTTTGTCTTACAATAACAATAAATGAGTTGTATTATTTCATTTTTATGAGACCAATCTCCCTTTGAATTAGTATTTTAAATATATATAATAGTATTAAATTATATATATTTAGCATTATGAGACCAATCTCACTTCAAATTAGTCTTATAAATATATATATAAATGAAACAAGAGTTAAAAGACCAATCTCATTTTAAATTAACTCTAGTTTTTATACATAAATTGGTCTTGTAACTCTTGTTTTATTTTTATATATATTTATAAGACTAATTTAAGGTGATATTGGTCTCATAAAGTTATATATATGAGGATCTCACCTTGGACACAATCAGGGAAGGTGGAAGCAACTCCGACCTATCAAAACCACTGCATGTGGATACTTGCATACCTACTGTAGGGGTCAACGAAGATCTTGGGGCATTGACTAGGACAAATAGCTAGAAGCATCAAAACAACACAACCACACATGTTAGGGAACTCATGGAAGATGATGGCCATGCCAAAAGGATTGGAAGGCAAATATTCCCTAAACTATTACAATATGGATGTCGATGAAGTGTCTAATAAAATGAAAATATAGGGATCCAGCTACAACTAGAGGACAAAAACTATTTTTTAGATATAAATTAGAACCATACAAGGTAATACACTCTATTGTATGTTTAACTCATTAAAATGTGTAATGAATCTTAAACAATAGATTGAGAAAGCCATTGGGATCCCTAGACCTTTCCAATGTCTTATCTATAATGGCAAAAACCTAGGAAATACTAACAAGATGTCTAAATATGGAATAACTAAAGATTCCCTTTTACCCTTAACCATGAGGCTGAGAGGTGGGGTGATTGGTAATAGAAATGCACTAGTGTTATCTTACAAATATGTTTTAAATTATTTCAAACTAGAGGGGCATTTCAATAATATTACAAGTAAGAAGGTAGTAAAAACACATTAGAAACCCAGTCCACAAGCCAGTGCTTATATAGTGGAACAAGCAGAGGTTGTTCCAACTATGGATATAGTAGAGGAAAATATGATAGTATACAAAGTAAATATGGATCAAGAAGTAGTCATATGTAGATTCAATGGCTTTGGCCAACCACAGAGACATTATTCCAGTAGGTGTATTCGACCTAGTTAAAAAATTGTGAAATCTTCCTCTGCTCTAAAGGTTTCTTCATAGTACATTTTTTGATGAGGATGCTTATCAGAGATTTTTTTTAGATGGACCTTGGTTTTGGGGGACAATTGGTCTATACCTCACTCTATGGATCCCAAATTTTGACCTGAACACACACTTAATCACCATTATGCCAACCTGGGTACAACTTCCTAACTTCCCTATATATCTTATGAGTGCTTTTAAATGAATAGGGGATAGTCTGGGTAGGTTTGTCAAAGTGGATATTAAGAGAATACAAGTAGGTATATGCACATATGCACATATATGTGTATAAATAGATCTCAGCAAAGGTCTACCTAATAAAATGATCATCAGATGTGAGAAAATATAGCATCCTAGTCCCTATATTTTTAGAATACAACCTTCTACTACCATATTTGTAAGCTTGCAGGGCATCTCTAGGCTACTTGTCCATAGGCAAGAAACTTACCAACACATAAGAAAGGGATGAAACCTACTTCTAAATGGTGGTCCTTTCCAGCACAAGAGGAAGAAGAGGATGCAGAATATAACCATGAAGTGGAATGTCAAGATATAACAAAGATATAAGACCAACAAATAAGTGAGTATAACAAACACATAGAGGAAATTGCTCCCACATTTGGGGAAAACAAACAATATGATAATCAAACCATGGAAACTGAACATGTTGGGTCAATACCAGGAGGAATGAAGAGAGCTCATGAATCAAAAAACTCTAATTTGGATAAAGAATTAGTGCCCTACACAAACTCGACTCAAATGACAAATATTTCTCTTATAGATTACCAAAATATGAAATTATAGATAGTCAATGTGGAGCTTACTCAAGGTGTAGAAGGAGGTTAAAAAAAAGAAAGGCAAAAGGGCAAGATCAAAGATAGAATGGGATATCCCTCAAATATGTATATTGGTCTTTGAAGGCCAATACACTACCTTTCTTTTCTATCATGTATTGTTTACTCCTACCATATTTGTTCTCCCCTATCCATCTGGGGATGTATTTATCTTCATCAATTCAAGGCTATGTCTCCATAGTATTTGTGTTGAGACTTCTAACTCAACTTTCTCATTGCCATCTACTTTTGGCATTTATGGATGTATATTTTCACCACTATTGGAATAAAAGGTACTGACACTTTTTTTTGATATATATATATATAAAAACTCAAATAAAATAGAATATTCATTTTCTTTGCTTAAGTGGATTCTTGTAAAGAGTTTTGTATCAAAAAATAAACTCATATCCAAATAAATAAATAAAAATTTAAATAGACAAAGTTAGAAGTAGGGGTTTGTAAATTAGAGCTCTGGTTAAGAATACTTTTTTGACATATGTCAGAGGTATTAAAAAACATTAAAAATAGATAGTTTGATCAAACAAGACATGTTTCCCAATTTCCCAAACTTTCAAACATTAAAACATCAAAAATAAAAAATAAACTACGATTTAATAAAGAAGTAATCAAAATTTTAAAATAGAAAGAGCCATAGTATAAAAATTTATTAGCACTTGTTGACAGACGGTTACAGATTGAAACTTATAATATGATAAAAACACTAAAAAAAAACAAGTTTTATAGGTTTTTCTTAAGTGGGTTTTCCTTTTCTCTAGTACAAAGTTTGATGTCCAAATAAAAAATATTGAAATTTGAAGAGACAAATAAGCTAAAATTTTAATCAAATTTGAACCCGTCCTAACCTGTAAGTAGTATTTACCTTGATCTACATATTGTAATCAATCTTCATAAATAGCCTTGCACCAATCTAACTAGTTTTATGAATACTCCACAGTGCACACTCGTATATTGGCAGACCATTAATAATGAATTTATCTAAATTGAAATGCATTGTGAATGTGTGACTTGTGAAAGATAAAGTAGTCTTAATCCTACACCCCCACTCCTAGTAGCCACTACCATTATTAATTACTGGTAGCTATCAATGCATTAAAATGAATTTATCAAATTAGTTGGGCTACTAGTAGTGGAACTTGGAATTGGAAGAGCAAATTAGCATTTATAAATTATAAGTTTTAGTGGAATGCATAAGCTAATTTTTTTAAAGTAACTTAAAGTTTTATAAAAAATGTGGGACTAGTAATTTTATGTCACATAAATGCCATTAATAATAGTATGTAGTCGGAATGGGTAGGTGTTATCTTATTTATCTATTCACCTTCCAAGTGGTATGGGATATGACCACCCAAGCACCCAATTGGAAGTCACTAACTCAATGACTCACCAATACCATTTACCACTTACCAAGTTACTAGTTTGGATGGGTATTTTTACAATAGACCCTTCTTTTGTCATTTTAAGAATGACTTCATACTTCTATATTGTCATGCAATTTATGGATTTTAAGTTTTTTTATAGCCATTTTTTAATATGTGCTTCTATGATGGGTTTGGAGTCCTTAGATGGACTAAAATAGGTTCATATTTAACCATTGGTCCTAGCCTTTCACATGGGTTAGCAATTTTGATGCATCATACCACATGGATTCATCACAAGACATGTTCTCATCCTTGAAGCCTTGTTCTATGCCTTCCATATTATTGGTTTTTGATACTTTCACAAAATTTAGTGGGAGTGGATATGTTGAAGTGAGTAATGGGAAATTTTAAGTTGTTTTATGTGTTCCCTCTTTATATAACAATCTATTATTTATTTATTAGATCACTCACACCACTTCATATAAGATAATTGAGTTCACACCCAATTCTATGGTCATTAGAGAAGCAAATAATGACTCCATTATTTAATTTGGGAAAGTAGATCACCAATTGAAATTGTATATTAATCTTGATCAACCCTCTACTACACTACTCACTCATTCAAATGGGGTGAGTGAATTATGGCATGAACAATTCATCCATCTCAACTATCGCTACTTGGAACAACTTAGTCCTCAAGACATTATTTTAGGTTGCTCAAGTCAAGTTTTATGATGGAGTTTGCTAGGGTTGCATACTTAGTAAGCATCCTAAGGAGAATTATGATAAGGGTAAATCATGAAGAGTTGAATAAATATTGGAGGTTATCCACAATGACATTATTGGCTCATTTCTAAGACCTTCATTCAACAAGACAAAGTACATGCTTACTTTCATTAATGATTTTTTGAGGCATACCTGAGTGTATTTTTTTAAGTAGAAATCAAAGGTGTTTGATCATTTTCAAGACTTTAAGGTGATTGTATAAAAATAATTAGGTAAATCCATCAATATTTTACACACCGACAATGTTGGTGAGTATGTCAGTAATCATTCTGATCAATTATGTATATTAGAGGGGATTGAGATAAAATGTATAGTTCTATATAATCCTCAGTAGAATGGTATTGCAGAGCACAATAACAAGTCCTTGAAGGAAATGGCTAATTATATGCTACATTCCAAGTCTCTTACACCTCATTACTAGGTCAAGGCCATCAACTATGTGTGTTATATCTAGAATTAAGTTCCTCATAAAGCATCAAAGGGAGTCACTCTTTTTTAATCTTGAAGTGGTTGAAAACCCATAGTGAATCACTTCTGAGTGTTTGGATCTCCTACTATGTCCTATATTCCCAAGCAAAAATGTAAGGCAATAAAACCTCAAAATCAGCCCCTCATCTTCATTGGATATCTTGAGGGTGTTGAGGGATACATGCTTATCCATCCCACCACTCATGAGTTATTCATTGAGAGGAGTGTTTGATTTTAAAAGGGTACTCAAGACTCTGCACATGATGTAACATCCCCACTACGATCCACTTAGAATAAAGTTAAAAAAAATTAATTTAATCAACATATTCTTTCATTAAATTACACCACGAGAATCTAATTAGTAATCCAAATAAAACACTCTAAGTAAGTTAACAATAAAATAAGTATGTGACATATACCCATCACTGATCACTATCATCAGATGAAACACAACATAACTAAATACATAAAGAAATTATAGATTTCTAGCCATGGTATAAACATGAAACCATTGGTGTCATGGTATAATAATTAATTAATTACATCTCATCAGGTATAATTTTTCAATAATAATAATAAATATAATATAATGTACAAGATACAAGTCTCTACAGAGCATGATTTCCTTGAACTCCAGTATCTATGGCAATCTCAAATATCATCTCCAAAGAAGTACTACTATGGGGAGGGAGAGCATCATCTAAGTATTTTTCCACACCAACCACATACCATTAATCCCTCATAAATCCCCCATCAGGGAATGTCCCTCCCTTCACAGATAAGTAAATAGTGACAGTGTAGGAATCTAGAGAGACAAGTCAATACTCGTGTGTTGTATGATTTCTAAGAACATAAAATGTACCATAAAAAAATATATTCTAACATGATATCACACAAACATGTAAATCATACATATAAAATGATAATGTCTAACTAACATTACTTTGGCCAAAGTTTTCAATAGTTATTGACCTCTAGGATCAGTCAAATTCATACACACCAATTGATTAGATTGCCTTTATCTAGCATTGGTAATGTTAGTAAGCTAGTGAAGTCCATCTCACTGCTTTCTCAATACCAGCAATGTGATATTTTGTTAACATATATATAACCAATTGATTCATACAAATTTATTCCTACTAGCAGGCATAAAACATGTTAAACATATAAATAATAAAAATACATATGTTTATTCCGTCAGACATATGAATGAATCACAACTATATTATTTGTCACATAAATAATAATAAGCATAACAAGTACATTTCATAAGATCCAAGTATATTACATATTAGACTGCATATTTCTTCATAAGTAGATTTAACTATAGAACATTATATGACAAGCAATAATATCATAGTCTATCATTTCCATGAACACTCTACTCAATTTCAAACAACCACTCATAATAATTTTAGAGAAACAAATAACTCATAGTCCAAGTTATACCTCATATGAACACAATCTTTCATTCAAACAACTTATTATATTTCTAGGAGACTATATTCATATAGTTATAGTTTCCTAACCTTCATAATCCTATGACTTATTTTTAATAGTCATTAAAACTATAGTTATAATCACACGACCCCAAAACACCAATTTTTGTTATGTATTTATATGAATACTTAAGTCCATATATAGATATATTTCCTCTATACAAGCACTTTTACATACTAAATATAATCATAATATACTCCGTACACAAGTTCTCAAACAATACACACACACACACACACACACACATATTATATGTAAATACCAACAGACATTTATAAATCAAATACTTCATATGATTTCAACATAACTTCCTTATTCACAAAACACTTTGACTATTTATTATATGATATTAATATTCCAGACAAATATGAGTATCTAGCTTCTAACAATGGATCTACAATGTCAGATACTCAGCTTACTATAATATACATAGGTTATTACATATACAAATGTTATGTGTCAATGATATCATCTGAAATTTAAAAAAAAATATATCTTTGAACATATTCTAGGAGACATCCTTAGTCAACTTATATAAACGCTTAACACATCCTAGTTTTGTTATGCATTATTATATTGATATGATATGTCAACTTATTCTAGGAGATACCTAGATCAGTTATACTACTATATATCATTCAAATCCATAATATCATTTGTAATGATAATTGTTATGTGTTAGTGATAGGTTATATTTGGTTGTAACACTATTTAATAAATATTATTAATAGTGTAATGTTTAGTGATCCAGATATAACTTAATAGTGTTTAAGTGATATTTTTAAATTAGCATGAAACAATGAATTTTGAACTTTTAATAATCAATGAATTCTAAAATAAATCAATGAATATAGTGCTAAAACACTATTAAATTATGTCAGACTGTTGAGACATTAAATTAAAGGAATGACCTTCTTCCTTTCTACTATCACATGTAAGTCTTATTGGCTAAAATTGGTGTACATACCAAAATTTTTCCTAGATGGACTATGTCATTCTTCCAAACCATTCATTGACCCTTTGTCTTGATGACTAGTCTCTTTCTAGTCATGACTTAATGATACAATGCACTATCATAGAGGGTCTTGGTATGGTGAATTGAACTATCTTAGGATCCTATTGCAGTGGATGATCCAATGGTGAAGAGAGGAGATAATCTTCATGTCCTTACTTCATGTTCTCAACCTTATTTTGAAGCTTTTATTAAAGTTTAAGGTAAGTTTGGAAACTTTAAGGTAAATGCCTAAAAGTGGGGTTTACGCTGTAAGTGCTAGATCAAGCCAATTTTCAAAGTTATTCACCATCCAGTGAAAAGCATGAAGTGGTGGGAAAAACAACCAAACTATCAGATCCTTAAGTATAATATTAAATATGGCCTAAGCACCTTTTTACCAAGACCCAAATGGAAACTGGAGATTTTTGTGCACTTTATAAGTTTGTAAAGTTGCAAAATGCACTTAAATATCTACTTTCCTGCTTGAATGAAAACTAGATATTTATATGCACTTTGTAACTTGGAAAAATTAAAAAGTGCACTTAAATCCCTGATTTCCCATCCAAACAAAAATTATATATTTTTGTACACTTTAAAATTTTATAAAGTTGTAAAGTATACTTAAATATCCACTTTCTTGCTCAAGCAAAAATTAGAGATTTTTGTGCACTTTGTAGCTTTGCAAAGTTATAAAGTGCACTTGAATCTCCATTTTCCCATCCAATTAGAAACTAGATATTTATGTGCACTTTGTAACTTTTCAAAGTTGTAAAGTGCACTTAAATCTCCACTTTCCCACCCAAGTGGAAATCAAAAATTTATGTACACTTTGTAACTTTTCAAAGTTGTAAAGTGTAATTAAATCTACGCTTTCTTGCCCATCAAGACTAGCAATAAATGGAAGGTTACAAACATATTGCAAACTTGTAAGGCAACTCTGAAAATCTACATTTCTACCTAAGACACCCATACATACCACTAAACCTAAAAGTTTCAAGTATACCAATGCTAAGCCCAAGAAGATTAGCAAAAAAATAATGATCAGTTCCTAAGACCATGGAGGGTTGTTGAAAGACATTTACTCCTCCTCTTCTATGTTGGATGTCCAAAGATGGTGTTTAAAGCACATTTATAGAGGATTGAAAGCTTTCACCTCCTTCATTTGTTCCCTTCTTCTATATATATTTTTTTATTCTCATTTGTAAATGGATATACTCTCATTTGATAAGGCAAAACCCTGTCAAAATTTGTAAGAAACAGCCTTTGAAGCAATAAGATCATATATTTTACATATCTCCTTGACTGTAATATATGTTCTTGATCCGTAAATAGTAAGTGACCCCACTTTAAAATGCTATTTAAAAATGGATACTCATTAATTAAAACTAGATCCAAAAATGGCACTTGATAATTTTAACTAATTTACTCTATTTTCCTGGATAAGGAATAATGTCTCAATTTCCCATAAAATTATATGAAAATTGGCATGTTAATTAAAATCAACAATTTAATAATTAAAAATATCAAGAATCAAATGTTTAAATACAAATAATACACTTGCACTTGATAACAAAGTTTGCCTTTTTAGGGGCTACGTCTCTAGGTTTGATAAAACATGAACCAATATATAAATGATGTCAAAAGAAATTTAATTCTTACATCACAATGTGATCCTAGAATGGGCTATCAAGCAATCATCTTGAATTGAGAAAGTCTTTCAAAAGACAGGTTTCATAAAATCTCCACTCCATATTGAGTTACTACTGACAAACTTTTTTTTGCTTCTTGTTTTCCTCCAATGAGTGCTTTGAGAACTTAGAATAATTTTGAATGATTTTTCCAATGAGGTTCATAGGTATATATAGCTTTTAAAAATACAAAAATCATGGATATTTTCCTTATCCATCCCAAATCTTACATAATTTACATGAATATCCCATATAAATGGGTTTTAAAAAAATATTAAGGCTTTAATTTAGCCTTTACATGAATATATCCCATATTCATGGGATTTCATAAAATAAATAAAGGCTTTATATAGCCATGATTTTATTATTTATTTTAAGCATTTTCATGTTTTAATAAAACATTACATTATAAAAGCATTGAATAATCCATGCTTTAATGCCCATGTCTTACCTTGCATGTTTATTTTCCACATAGTCTTCTTAAGCCTTATTATGGCTTTTTCCTCATTTGGCATCAAAACTTACATCATGCCATATAATATCCCACTTTTCTAGGAATAAAGATTATCATAAGCTTTTAATTAAATCCTTCCACATTGGTCTTTGGTGTCGGCTTTAAAATGAAATCCCACATTTACGGGAATAATGATTATCATATCTCCATGCCTTATTAAAAGGCTATCTTTTGTTTATATCCACATATGTGTGGATTTTTTTTTTTTTAATTTCAATCAAATTATTTTTTATCCCACATTGTTGGGATGTGAGATAAATATTTTTTTTTAAATAATAAACTTTATCCCATGTAAACTGGTCTCATCTTGCCATGTAGATGTGCCATGTGGAGGCTTGTAGTTATGCCATGTGTCCATACCAAAATCTACCATGTGTCCATACTACATTAGTCCACCTTTAATGCTTGTTGACTAGGTTTGATAGTGTTGACCAACATTGACCCATCTTATTAACTTTTGACTAACCATAAATTATGTATATAGACTCTATTTTTCAAAACAAAAAATACAGTAAAAAGCTCTCGATGAGCTCTACGTTGTATGAATAGTTTGAAGAAGAATTGAAACGTTTAATTTTTAGCCCTTGTAGATGATCTTTAGATCACACCTCCCCGTTAAAAAGGTTTTTGGTCTTCAAAAGTCCAATAATCCATTGAAGTTTTAAAATAAATGTCTTGTTACCCTTCCATGAAGTTTCCTATCTTGCCAAAACATCTTATGCATGAAACAACATACAAAAACAAAATAGAATTTAAGGCAATATTATCTTTCCTATTAATAACATTCTCTTATAATGGTCTAAATATCAAAAGTATAATAACAAGTTATCAACATTGCCCTTATTTCAGGTGATTGGCTCTCACGAGAAAGTATATCCCATCTTTTACAATGTCATGCCTATTTGCCTCTTTAGATAAAGTTGCATTTATCAGAGACAAGTATGGTTTACCTAGGATAATGCCACTAAATTGAAGTGGAACCGCATCTAATTCAACTTCATATAGGAAGTTAGAGGTAATTTCAAACCTTAGTTTACATGGTTTGCTTACATGTAAGTTAGCATCATCATTTATCCAAACCAATGAATATAGTTTTAAATGTGGCTTAGTTTCCAAACCTAGGGTTTCTACAACATCTTCAAAAATTAAATTCTTTTGATAATTTGTCAAAAAAATAGCATCTATATTTGAATGCTTATAAATTATTCTTTTGAAGAAATGTTGTTTATCTCTCCAGGGTGATAAATTCTACATTGCCAGCTTGTCCTTAACTGTCATCTCCCTAATTGTTGTTGTCTCAGGTTCTATTTTATAAGGCTCTATCTTTTGATTGATTGAAGATGCAATTATAACCTTTGTCTGAGGTTGTGTATGACTTTATTTATCTTCTTTTTTATTTTTCCCCTTAGCATTTAAGTAAAAACCAAACTTATGTCTTTTTAGGCAACTTCATTTTGTCAGTCTTCTTCTCTTCTCACTTGACATGTCTCTTAATCATCCTTCTAAGGATTTCTTTGGCATAATTATAAGATACATTTGATTATTTCCTCTTTTCATCCCTCGATAAGTCATATGAAGATGTCTCATCAAATTTAACTGGTTAATCTTCTAAAAATGCTTCCTTCAAATCTTCAGGGTATTTTGACTTGTTGCTTGAGTAACTCTTTATCTCAACTTCTTGGGAATATTTTCATTTATTTTCATATCATAATCTCACATAAAGCGGTCTCTTCATAACTTGGATAGGTTGGATGATTCCTTGACCATTAATGCCAAGGCCCTTTCTATTAAATCCCATCTTGGTTAGTACCTTAGAACCCATTCCCCTTGTGTGCTTATCAAATGTATCAACATAATTACTTGATGAATGTATGGAGTTAGAACATAAAGTATCCCTAACATTCTTAATATAGTTAGAAGAATTAATTTCATTGCTTTCATTTTCTAAATGTACATCTGAGTCAGAAGATGCATTGATAATTGAATAATTATTCACTTCTAGAAGTACACTATTATCCTCATTAGGAGGACTACTAGGAATATAATAATCAAAATAACCATTGAAATAACCAAAATTATCTTAGTGGTTTGACTAGTCTTGAACTGAATCTCGTAAGCATGATCTCTAGTCAACTGGATTCCATCTCTTGATGTTGTGTACTTGGCCTGCCAGGTTGTGAGATAGAAATTACCTAGTGTGATCTCCTCTACTACTTTTAGGAATATATTAAGAGCAACTTGATCAAATAATAGACCTCTAATACTAAAATATAGGATATAATAATGTGTCACGTGTCCACATACTATGCCATTAGCTACTCTAAATGTCTTGGTATGGGGTAATGAAATAACTCTTAATCCCAGATGTTGTATGAGACCTTAAGTGATGTAACTAGATCTAAGGCTCCAGTCAAAATAAATATGCATGAAATTACCCTCATTATAGTAGTGACATTCTACCTTCGGGTATTCTTAGAGTGTAGCATAATCTATGACAATTTAGCTAGCATAAGTTGTCATATTGTAGTCTCTAGAATTGACTAATTGTTTCTAGAAATAGATAGTACCTTGCCTTTATCCTCATTTTCCTTCTTGAACCAGTGTAGATCCTGACTTAGATGCAATATCCAACATTGCTCTGCAACATGTCCTCTTCTAGCACAATGTCTATAAATTTTTGAGTCTTCATACATCCTCTTCCTCTGACAATGTTCTTGTTGTAGTTTTGTCTGTAGAGCATCAATGCTCTATTGGATTTTCTCAATTTCCAACTCCTATCTTCATTCTAAAACTTTTTTTCATTGTTCTTTTGATTATAATTATTGCATCAATGTGGTGATAATGATATTTAACAATAGTTGAATCTGATCTAACATTGGATCCATAATATTCCAGAATATGCGAGTAAAATCATAATTACACCAACATGAACTTAACTCTGATACTAAACTAATCTATAAACAGTAAGTGATACCACTTTAAAAAAATATTTAAAAATGGATACTCGTTAATTAAAACTTGATCCAAAAATGACACTTGACATTTTTAACCAATTTACTCTGTTTTCATGGATAAGGAATAATTTCTCAATTTTCCATAAAAATACATTAAAATTGACATATTAATTAAAAATTAATAATTTAATGATTAAAAATATCAAGAATCAAATGTTCAAATACAAATAATACACTTGCACTTGATAACAGAGTTCACCTTTTCAAGGGCTACATCTCTAGGTTCGATAAAACACAAACCAATATATAAATGATTTCAAAAGAAATTTAATTCTTACATCATAATGTGCTCCTGGAATGGGCTACCAAGTAATTTTTTTGACTTTATAAAGTCCTACAAAAGATGGGTTTCACAAAATCTCCACTCTGCACTGAGTTACTTCTAACGAACTCTTTTTCACTTCTTGTTCTCGTCCATTGAGTTCTTTGATAACTTAGAATGTTTTTGAATGATTTTTCCAATGGGGATCATGGGTTTATATAGATTTTAAAAACCCAAAAATCATGGATATTTGCCTTATCCATTCCCAATATTACATAGTTTGCAGGATTAAAATCCCCATTACATGGATATCCCATATAAAAGGGTTTTTAAAAAAATCTTAAGACTTTAATTTAGCCTTTACATAAATATATCCCATATCCATGGGATTTCATAAAATAAATAAAGTTTTTACATAACCATCTTTATTATTTATTTTAAGCCTTTTCATGTTTTAATAAAATATTGCATTAAAAATAGCATCAAATAATCCATGCTTTAATGCCCATGTCTTACATTTCATATTTATTTTCCACGTAGTCTTTTTAAGGCTTTTTCCTCCTTTGGCATCTTGGAGTTTGGCCATGAAATTTTGTATGGAGTTGTGGAAGGATAATGGGTAAATGTAAAAAGTATTTTTATTGAATTAAAAATTCTATCTTCTCCCAGTCAAAGAGCTTTTTAGGAAAATAGGGTTACAAGGAGTACATGAAAAATGCATGTTTTTGGTGTTGTTCCAAGTAACTTCCATCATGCCATATAATATTCCACTTTTTTTGGAATAAATATTATTAGTGGCTTTTAATTAAAGCCTTCCACGTTGGTCTTTGGTGTGGGCTTTGGTGTGGGCATTAAAATGAAATCCCACATTTGTGGCAATAAAGATTATCATATCTTCATGCCTTATTAAAAGGCTATCTTTTATTTATATCCACATATGTGTGGAAAATGTTTTTTTTTTAAATATTCATTCAAAGTCCTTTTTATCCCACATTGTTAGTATGTAAGATAGATATATTTTTTTGTAAATAATAAACTTTATCCCATGTAAAGTAGTTTCACCTTGCCACATAGATGTGCCATGTGGAGGCTTGTAATTGTGCCACATGTCCATACCAATGTGTGTCATGTGTCCATACCACATTGGTCCACCTTTAATGCTTGTTGACTAGGTTTGACTAATGTTGGCCAAAGTCAACCTATCGTATAAACTTTTGACCAACCATAACTTTTACATATAAACTCCATTTTTTGAACCAAAAAATGTGTCAGAAAGCTCTTGATGAGATCTACATTATGTGAATGGTTTGAAGAAGAATTGAGACCTTTAATTTTTTATCCCTTGTAGATGATATTCAGATTAGTTCTAGATAGTTTTTGCATGACTACCTTGTGGAGAGGTCTTCTTCCTTGGTGTTTATCTTCTCTTTCTTGTATTTTTTCATGTGGTTTAAGGTGTTTTTAGGTCTAATTTTATGTTATTCTAGTCATAGGTGAAGGTATAGTGTGTATTTTACCATTATTCTATGTTTTACCCTTGTCTAGAAGGCCTTATTTAGAATTATTCATGCAAACTAGCTAGTGTTAAAGATTATGTGAGTGAGGGATCTTTGAGTTACCTTTGTATTTGTTTTTGAGTAATTTGGAGTGTAATTTAGTTTGGTGCATCACTCTTTTTATGATTTTAGTCATTTTATGCATCTCTTTTACCCCCTCTCCCAAGAAGAATTATTAGTTTAGTTGATCTACCAAGAGGAACCAACCTTCTCTAGAAGCTCAACCCCATCATAGGATACCCACAACTTGGGGTTGATTCCATTGTGTGGCTAAGAGTGAGAGAGCCTAAATAACCCTCTCACGTGGTGAAATTATATGCTATAGAATTTTATGGCATGCTCAGTGGGACCCATTTGAAGAATATTGATTGAGGTTGATGTTGGTCATGATCCATTTGTAGTAGTTGTAGCATCCACACTCTCAACATTTAGTGACTCCAATGAACACTCAACCTTCTGGTGACAAATTAGTGCCTATCTTTCATGGCAAAGGTCAACTTAAAGAGGTATTCATTTTTATTTTTTTGAATTACCTTTTAACTTAGAAAGAATATTTAGGTTTGCTAACACTCATACATACTTGAGAAGCTTCCCTCCTAAGCCAATTTATAAGTCTAGCTCTGCTAGAAAATCCTTGTTAACTCCTTTGATTACCATGGCTACTCCTAGAGCCTTACCTTTTATGGCTTTCAATGGTCAAATCCTTTTGGTTCTTAACCAATGTGATCCTATCCCAGTGGAAGCCCTTGAGAGTGTGCCTTAATACAAAGGAGATAGCTCTATAACTCCTTCTGAATACATCAAAGACATAGCTAACTTTTACAACATCCATAACATGACTGAAGAAAATATATCTATTAGGTTATTGGCCATCTCTTTCAATGTCAAGGCCTTATATTGGTATTATAAACTATCTCCTAATTACATCACAACATGGGACCAGTTAGGAGAGAAATTGTGTAAGAGGTTTGAAGACAAAAGTGACAACTTGTCACTAGTAGAGTAGTTGACAACAATCAAGAGAGCTCCTTAAGAAGTCATACAAGACTTTAACAATAGGTTTTATAAAATATGGGATATGATTCCAAATATTTTAAAACCCACTCCAAATTATGATTTCCTCTATTATCTAACGTCCCTTAATAGTGACATTGTAGTTATGATATAATCAATAGGGGAAACACATTTCCTGATGCTTATGAGATAGTAATCAAGGCAACGAATAGACTAATACAAGCTAGAAAACTCACACCTAGGCATTTTATTCCCTTGTTTTCAAAGATTCAACCACATTCTACTATTTTCCTTCTCTTTTTTTCCATTCCTCCTTTGACAGCACTTGCTACCATACCTACACCGAGATAAGGCAAAGCTCCAACAAGTCAGTATAGTGAACTCTAAGAACTCAAGAATATGCTCCAAAAAATTTTCAATGAGTTAATTAATGTCAAAAGTTATAAATATTAATTTAATATACCTTACCATCTCCTATAGCATTCTCAACAATCCTATCAAGCCAATAGTCCACCCTTTAAGGCTAATTCTCAAGGGCAAGGGTAGTTCACCTATGTTAAACCAAGTAACAACTATAATCCTAAAGTTGTAAGTACTTCCAAGACCATGGTCCCTATTCAAAATAACCTTGCATAATAAGGTGAGTGTTCTCTACCTTTGAATAAATCTTACAATCAGGTTATTGCCCCCAATGCAAAGTTCAACCAAGTCTTCAATGAGCAATGGTAGCAGGGTGCTAGTTATGGGTTCAACCAAGCTTTAATGGCACAAAATGTAGAAGTGCATATGATGACTAAACCATAAGGGCATAAAAAATTCAAAGGGGATAATGAGGTACAAAATCAATTTTATACGACATTGGTGAACTACCAACTAGAGGAGTGTTATGCTTTCAATCAATAAACTAGTACTAGCCAAGCAAACATTTATGTGGCAGCCAACACAAGGTTCAAAAAAAGGAACATAAAGGGCAGCCAAGAAGTATTTAAGGGGCCTTCTACTCCTCTTCCATTATTTTCAAATCCAAATGAGGCTAATGTAGCTCCAAAAATTTAAACAAATCAAAAAAGTTAGAACTAATGAGGTAATTTTATACCTCAAAGCTCACAAGTATAAAGCATTGTTGTGGCTCCCAAATCACAAGCAAAGGTTGGTGGTGCACACATAAACATTTCTGAGTAAATTAATAAGTCAAATATTAGTTTCCCTATGTGTTAAATTCTTTATATACCTGGTTAATTGGATCTTCTTTAAGAAGACTTGTCAAAAATCAACATTTCAAAGAAGCCACTAAGCAAGGAGAATGTGGTCCTCACTAATGCAATCAAAACCAATGAAGGGTATTCAAACAAGGTAATAAAAATTCCTTATTTATACATTTATTTGATCAATTTTAACTCCTTGGTACACAAATACATGGTGGATAGTGGGGAAAGCACTTCAGTAATGCCTAAATCAATAGCAGATCAACTTAGTTTGAAATATGAACCCCTCTCTAAAGGGGTATTACAATTTAATGGATCTTCTACTAAACCATCTAGTATTATTAGAGGCCTAAATTTAAACCTCAATGTTTTTCATAATGTTTCAATGTCCCAATATGTGGTTGTTCTAGAGGTACCACCCCATTTTTCTATATGCCTATCTAGAGACTTCACCACTAAAATTGGAGGTTACCTAGTAGCAGATTGGTCCTATATGGAATTTAATATAAGGTATGAAACCAAGGTTTCCATTAAGGCTGAACCAATTACAAATTTTCACATCAAGCCTTAAAAACTAAGAAACCCAAATATTAATTGCACAATCTTGGATGAGGAAGACCACCCTATTGGTCAAGAGCTAGACACTCATGTTGAAGTGATACTTGACATGTTTTGGGATGAGTTATGGAATGAAAATTAAAAACATGACCTTTTAGGATGCATTGAATAATATATATGGGAGTCTACTACTTGCATGAGGAGAATAATTTTATACCATCCCTTACTAAGTCATTAGAGGAGACTAATGGAATTTAGAAAATGTTCTTTGATGGATCAAGGTGAAAACATAGAGTATGGGTAGGTGTTGTGATCGTCTCTCCCTCTAATTAAAAGTATTATTTAGCTTATAGGTTTTAGTTTAGTTGTTCTTGCAATGTAGTCGAATATGAAGGCATTATTCATGGCCTCCAATGGGATAAAAAGATGGAAATAAAGTAATTACAAGTATATGGAGATAGTGAACTCATTGTCAATTAGGTAAGAATCCAAAATACATCCAAGAAACCCTTGATTAAATATTACAAGCTTTGAGTGTGGGATCTATTGGAGGATTTTTAAGTGTTCAACATCCAAAGTGTGCCTAAAGAGAGAAACAAGCATGCAAATAGGTTAACATTTGTGGGGACCTAGTTTGATATACCAGCTGAGTTGAGTAAATCATAACATTAGTCACATGTTAAGGTGGTTTTAATACCATCCATTTCCAATAATGAATTCAATTGGCAAGTTTTTTTCAATGAAAAGTAGATTATTAGCTTCTTACAATAAGAGGCTGAATTTTCATCTTGAAATCATAATAAGTTACAAAATAAATATGGAGATCAGATTCTCCAATTGAAATCAAACAAACTCCCTAAGGGGTTGGTAACCCTTGAGAGCATCTTCCATGAGGGATATTTCATGAGGAAGGACAAGGTAGGCATGTCCACTAGTGAAGAGAACCATTAGAGATTTCTCATCTTACAAAAAAAAAATCTCAAGCTTGGGAAGGTCAATACTAAAGATAAGAAAGTTGCATTCATTGCACTTTGTAGGGAGTTTACAAATGTGTTTGCTTGGGAGTACATTGATCTTAGGGGTGTTGACCCTTAGCTTGGTCAACACACCATTTAATTATATGCAAATGTGAATCTTGTGAGGTAGAAGTAGAGGCCTATAAATCCCAAAATAGAGATACTCATGAGAATAGAGTTTACCAAGATTATTGAGTTGAACATTATCTTTCCAATTAAACACTCTTCATGGGTGGCCAACTTGGTACCTGTAAACAAAAAGAGTGGTGATATTTGGTTGTGTATTGACTTCAAGGATTTAAACAAGGTCTCCTTGAAGTATAACTATCCTTTGTCATCCATGGAGCATCTCCTCCAAATCATGGATGGTTCATAACATTTCTCTCTATTGGATGGGTACTTAGGTTACAACTAGGTGCTATTAAAAAAGGAAGACCAGTATAAGACAACCTTCACCACCAAGTGGGGGACTTATGCTTATAATAAGATACCTTTTGGTCTTTCTAATTTTGGTGCCACATTCTAAAGAGCCATGGACATGACTTTCTAGGGTCTACTTAATTAGATGGTGCTTGTGTGCTTAGATGATATCACGGTTTTATCCAAGAAGGCAATTGGCCACTTAAACCATTTGAGACTCATCTTTGAGAAGTGTAGGGATTTTGGGATCTCCTTGAAACCCAAAAAATGTGTGTTTATTGTTCATGAAGTTAAACCATTAGGTCATGTTGTCTCTAAAATAGGAGTAGCCATTGACCCTGAGAGGATAAGTGTCATCTTGGCCTTGTATTTGCCTCAACACAAGAAAGGATTGCAAAGCTTCCTCAAGAAGATAAATTTTGTGAGAAGATTCATACCTGATTTTGAATGTTTGTTCAAGCCTATAATATCAATGTTAAATAAGAATAAAATCTTTTCTTCATCAAAAAATGGCAAGGCAGGTTTTGAGGCTATCAAGTTAGTCATTGCATAAGCACCAAGTCTCTTGAATCTTGATTTTTCAAGATATTTATACCTATATGCATTTGCTAATGTGGACAACATATCATTTATTCTCATGCAACATAATTAGGAGGGTCTTGAGCAGGCAATAGCTTTTTTCAATCAAGGGCTTGAAGGCTATGAAGAGAGGTATACTTTTGTTGAAAATCAAGTGCTAGTTGTTGTGATATCATTGAAAAAATTTATGCCTATGGTTTCAAATAATAATATTCATCTCATGGTCTCCCATATAGGTGTGAGATATTTCCTCTTGAGTAGAGATCTAAATGAGAAAAGGGATAGTTGGATCACCAAAGTCATGGAGTATGACATTGAAATCAAGGTTACTATGTTAGTGAGAGGTAAAGGTTTATGTGAGCACTTGATTTCTAAGGAAAAAAGGTTGTTATAGTGATGTCATATGGCTTGTAAGCAATTGTACCTATACCCTCCATTGATTAGATGCAAGACATGATTAGATTCTCAATGACAGGTGAGTGTTTTCAAGGTATGGATAAGACTAAAATAAGATCATTCATACCTCAGTCCATACCTTATGCCTTAGTTGATGGGGTACTATTCAATAAAGACCTCAATGGAGTGTTACTCAGGTGCATAAAGGTTGATCAGGTAAATAGACTCTACGAGTAGTTCCATGATGGGCCTATAGAAGGTCACTTTGCTCCAAGGATAATAGCAACAAAAATCATGAGGGCTGGTTACTATTGGCCCAATATTTTCAAATATGCCTATGCATGGGTAAATAAGTGAAAAATGTGTGCTCTTTTTAGTGTTAAACAAAGACTAACAACCCTTCTTCTTAACCCCATTTAGGTAGAGCATCCCTCCATGCAATGGAGCCTTGACTTCATAGGTATGATAAAACCACCTTCTAGCGAAAGGCACAAGTGGGTACTCACTTCCACTAACTAATTCACCAGGTGGGTGGAGGTTATTGCTCTAAAAGAGGCTAATGATATAATAGTGTTGGATTTCTATGATAGCATTATGATAAGGTTTGGGGTATAATCCACTATCATCTCAGATAATGCCTTGGAATTTGTTTCCATGAAAATAAGTGAATGGACTCTTCAGTTGGGTATATACCTTAGCACATCATCCAATTACTACCCCTAGGGCAATGGGCTTGTTGAATCAACAAACAAGAACTTGATTAGGATAATCAAGAGGACCATGGAGGACAACCAGAGAGTATGGCATACCAATCTAAGAATAACCTTGTGGGTTGATAGGGTGACTCCCAAGAGTGTCATTGGAAACTCACCATTTATCCTTGTGTATGGAAGAGAGGCCAAGCTACCAATCTCTCTTGAACTACTAGTTTTAGAGCTAACTCATCAACTTGAGTTGATGGAAAGTGAGCCCATGGGTGTGATAATGGCAAAACTCATAGATATTTAATAAATAAGAGACCTTGCAATGAAGGTGATGGAATCACATCAAGTTCAAGTCAAGATGGCTTTTAAAAAGAGATCCATATCAAGATACTTCAATGAAGGTGATCTAGTCTTGAAGTGGGATACTAATAAGGCCAAACCAGGAAACCATAAAGAGTTTGATAGTTTGTAGAGTGGACCCTACCTGATTCATGGCTAAAAATAATATAATACCTTTTAGCTTGCCAAGCTAAATGAAGAGATATTACCCATCCCAGTCAATGGGATTCATCTAAAGCCTTGTTATTAGAATCAGTTTGTAGCCATTGTATATATTAGATTAGTTGTTGTTTTCATCTAAGTGCTTCATTCACATCATCTTGTGTTGTGTGTTTCCCTTCCCCAAGTGCTTTGAGCACATTTTTGTTATGGTTCTTGTTGTTCTTATTATTGTGAGATTTTCTTTGAGAGGTTGGCAACCTTGTTCTCAGTGATGATGATTTTTTCTGAATCCATAAGCCTAATGGATAGGTTAAGATGACTAGTTTATTACATAGATAGGCATACAATCCTAGAGGTCACCAAAAATGTTAGCCAAAATTGGCCTACATACAAAAATTTTGCCTAGATAGACTATGTCATTCACCTAAACCATTCATTAACCCTTTGCCTTGATGACTAATCTCTTTCTATCCATGCCTTAATGATGTAGTGCACTATCTTGGAGGGTCTTGGCATGGTGAACTAAACTATCTCAGGAGCCTATTTCAGTGGATGATCTAATGGTGAAGAGAGGAGATCAGCTTCATGTCCATACTTCATGTTCTTAGCCTTCTTTTGAATCATTTATCAAAGTTTAAGTTAAGTTTGGAAACTTTAAGGTAAATGCCTAAAAGTGGGGTTTACAATGCAAGTGTTAGATCAAGCCAATTTTCAAGGTTATTCACCATCTAGTGGCAAGCATGTGTTGGGATAAAAAATGGAAGCACACAATTGATTGCCAAGCAACTTAATATGCGGAAATTAACCAGAATACACAAGTAACTAGAATCCAGAAATAACACATGGTATGAGAGACAATACACAACTTGTATTAAAACTCTTTCAGAAGGAAATACAATAAAGAAGGCTACCACAGTTCTTCTTCCTTACACACCTCTAGGGCATAAATAGTAAATCTTCCCTCAAAGCTCTCTCTTTAGGTCCCAACACACAACTCAAACACAGAGTTGGTGTTCACCTTACACCTGTGCTCCACGCACTCCACAAGTACACAAACGTACTTCAATTAGATCTCCCCTGAACCTGCAATAACTTGCACCTCAACAGACCTTACTTATGGAAGGATCTTCCTTACCTTCCTCTTTGCTCTCTTTCTGAGTACACACTATACTCCAAGTAGATCCCACCTGATTCTGCTCCCTATTGTGTTGCTATCTTATCTGATCTTGCACACCTGTAAATCAATCTGGTTCTGCACACCTATGAACCTTGACCTTGCACACACATACACCTGAAAATCAATGATCTGACTTACCATGTAGATCTCCTATCATAGCCATGCTCACCTGATGACCAAGATCATACATACATGAAGAACCCTGATGATTCTCTGATCCAGCACCCACACTTGGTACTGTGGCACTAGGAGGAACACACCATTGCTCTCCTCTCTCTAAAGGAGCTTATATTATTGTTCTCTTACTCTCTAGCACAAGTTTATAATACAACCAATGAGTCTCTTAAATAGATCTCATGCAAACAATAATTAGACACCTAATTACAATAATTAGATCCGCAGCTTCTAGTCTAAAATTGACTCTCAACATGCAAACACTTGGTTCATTAGCTAACTGCCCGTAACATTCACAGTCTGAACCACACAGGTGACCGACATCGGTCCCTGTCTACCTGGGGGTGCCGACGTCGGCCGACTACTGACCAACATCGGTTGCCTTCCTGTCTCCTCCCTGTCGACGTCGGTTGGTCTAATCGATGCTGGTGACAGTAACACTCAGCAACCTTCCTAAAACCTCCTCCTCTGTTTGCATTAGTGAAGCTTTTAGCTCCATAACCTAACAATCTCCCACTTAGAGATAAATAGCTACATTGTACCTGTACCTATACCTGTACCCCGTCTAATCTATTTCCTGGCTTGTATCCCTCTTCAAGCTCAATCCTGAAGACAACCCACCACACAACCTGTGGTGCACCTCCTGTCATCCGAGTACCCTACCACATCTGAACCTACAATCCCATGTAGTGAAGTCCTGACCCTGAATAGCATGAATCCCTGCTGTTGGTCCCTCTCAAATACCTGAGAGCCCACTTCCCCAAATTGGATCCTAACTCTCTGACAACACCCACAGCTTGGGCAAACTCAGGTCTATACCAGACCTCATGTGATTTCAGACACTGAATTGTCCAGCCCTTAGTGTGCTCCGGTTTCGCATCCTAAACCTTGCTAACACCTGATTCACATCAGCTCCCACTAGAGACAAAATCAACCTGTGATCTCCCATGTCTCCCATGCCAAAGAATTTCGCTGCTCCAAATTCTTCATAGCAAACCATTGAACTAATCTTACCCTTAGCTCAGCAAAACCCTATATGTACAAACCTGCTAGCAAACATACCATCCACATACAGTAACAGGATAATGTCATGACCATCATCCCCCTGGTAAGACAAACCACAGTAGTTACCCTGACATTGATTAAAGTCATGCTTTGTCATCCACCTGTCAAAACCTGTACCATTGTCCTACAACTTCCTCAAGACCATATGACCTGGTCTTCCATCTCACGTGTCCGTTCTCTCTATTCTTCAACTAAGGTATCCATTTGTCTCTGTGCTTTCTTTTGGCTGGCAACCCTACCAAATCTCTCGCTAGGTTTTGCAAACTATTCCTGCCATGCTCCCACTGTTTCTTGGATCCTTCTTGCTTTGCATTCAGCAACTAGTATAAAGAAGAGGAACAATGAATTTGAGGCTTACTTACCACCTTTAGTCCTCTATATGGGCATTTAAGACTCCTTGATAACTTATTGTTTGCCCAAAATCTGTTACAGTGATCGACCTTGGTCACCACACAGTCTGCATCCAACTGACGTTAGTTCCATGCACCTGTCCTGACTAATAACCCTGCCAACGTCGGTGTCCTCCTACTGCCGATGTCAGTCCTCCTGTCCAACATCAGTCTTACCTACTATCGACATTGGTTTTTCTGCCAATGCCAGTACCTGTGTTTTCTTATGAGTGATGACTTTTTACCCGCGAGCTCCTTTGAATCAAGTCCCATGTCCAAACTGCCCTACTCAGAAGTATCCAACCCCATCCACTGGTCTCTGTCTGCCATCTCCTCCATAAACACCAAGGCTTTCTAGTTCTTAATCCTGTCAAATATATCTGTCTTCCACTTAAGAACATGCATCTCCTTCTTGCTCATGTGACCAAGCCTACAAAGCCACGTCTTCACAATAGAAGAAGAATCAGTAATATAAACAAGTAGATAAAGAGTACCTGTTTTCTTACCACTAGCTAATTCAAGTTCATCCGCTATGAGAGTTCTTGTGCATCTCTCATCACCCAACTTTTTTTAAGAAATTAGCCACATCTCCAAACTTGGGACCTACATGACCTCCTTCAACACCCATGTGTTGGCCGCCTACAATTTTAGCTTCACTTCCCCTTTGCCAATAATCTAACAAGGCTCACCAGCTCCTCTCCCTGGGGCTGCATGGAAAGAGGCAACATAATCTATTATCCAAGATTCAACTTTATCCAAGAAACCTCCCAGAGCATCCTATGCAACAACCCCTGCAACATCTGCATCTTCAGTTCCTTCATGCTGATCTGCTACCAACCAACAATATTCTTTTACCTGTTCTTTCTTTTCATAGGACAGTAAGAGACCATCTATGCTTTTCAACTCCTCCATTCTTAGCTTACTTAGATCTGCCATTGCTCTACTCCCACTCAATCAAAAACCCCTGAGAGTGACCTATAACCAAACACAAAACCTACTCCCTGCAACCTTAGCTCTGATACCACGTGTTGGGATAAAAAATGGAAGCACACAATTGATTACCAAGCAACTTAATATGCAGAAATTAACCAGAATACACAAGTAACTAGAATCCAAAAATAACACATGATATGAGAGACAATACACAACTTGTATTAAAACTCTTTCAGAAGGAAATACAACAAAGAAGGCTGCCACAGTTCTTCTCCCTTACACACCTCTAGGGCTCCCACACCTCTAGGGCATAAACAGTAAATCTTCCCTCAAAGCTCTCTCTCTTAGGTCCCAACACACAACTTAAACACAGAGTTGGTGTTCACCTTACACCTGTGCTCCACACACTCCACAAGTGCTCCACGTACTCCACAAGTACACAAACGTACTTCAAGTAGATCTCCCCTGAACCTGCAACAACCTGCACCTCAACAGACCTTACTTATGGAAGGATCTTCCTTGCCTTCCTCTTTGCTCTCTTTCTGAGTACACATTGTACTCCAAGTAGATCCCACCTGATTTTGCTCCCTATTGTGTTGCTGTCCTATCTGATCTTGCACAACATTATCAAAACAACCATATCAGATGAAGAATCAGTATTAGAGTTACGTTCCATTTTTAAACTAACATTGGATTTAGCATCAAAAATAGAATCAACAATAGTTGAAACATTGGATTCAAAGTCCATTGCTTTGAAATCAAAGTCAAAAATAGACTATCATAGTGGTTATTATAACATTGGTTACAATTGCCTTGTAGATAATTTTAATTGCAAATCAATCTGGTTCTGCACACCTATGAACCTTGACCTTGCACACACATACACCTGCAAATCAATGATCTTACTTACCATACAGATCTTCTATCATAGCCATGCTCACCTGATGACCAAGATCATACATACATGAAGAACCCTACTGATTCTTCAATCCAGCACCCACACTTGGTACTGTGGCACTAGGAGGAACACACCATTGCTCTCCTCTCTCTGAAGGAGCTTATATTATTGCTCTCTTACTCTCTAGCACAAGTTTACAATACAACCAATGAGTCTCTTAAATAGATCTCATGCAAACAATAATTAGACACCTAATTACAATAATTAGATCCACAGCTTCTAGTCTAAAATTGGCTCTCAACATGTAAACACTTGGTTCGTTAGCTAACTACCCGTAACATTTGTAGTTCGAACCACATAGGTGACCGAAGTCAGTCCTTGTCTACCTAGGGGGTGCCGATGCCGGCTGACTACTGACCGACATCGGTTGCCTTCCTGTCTCCTCCCTACCAATGTCAGTTGGTCTAACCGATGCCGGTGATAGTAACACTCAGCAACCTTCCTGAAACCTCCTCCTCTATTTGCATCAGTGAAGCTTTTAGCTCCACAACCTAACAATCTCCCACTTGGAGATAAACAGTTGCATTGTACCTGTACCTATACCCTGTCTAATCTATTTTCTGGCTTGTATCCCTCTTCAAGCTCAATCCTGAAGACAACCCACCACACAACCTATGGTGCACCTCCTATCATTCGAGTACCCTGCCACATCTGAACCTACAATCCCATGTAGTGAAGTCCTAACCCTGAATAGCATGAATCCCTGCTGCTGGTCCCTCTCAAATACCTGAGAGCCCACTTCCCCAAATTGGCTCCTAACTCTCTGACAACACCCACTGCTTGGGCAAACTCAGGTCTATACCAGACCTCATGTGATTTCAGACACTGAACTATCCAGCCCTTAGTGTGCTCTGGTTTTGCATCCTAAACCTCACCAACACCTGATTCACATCATCTCCCACTAGAGACAAAATCAACCTGTGATCTCCCATGTCTCCCATGCCAAAGAATTTCGCTGCTCCAAATTCTTCATAGCAAACCACTGAACTAATCTTACCCTTAGCTCAGCAAAACCCTGTATGTACAAACCTGCCAGCAAATATACCATCCACATATAGTAATAGGATAATGTCATGACCATCATCCCCCTGGTAAGACAAACCACAGTAGTTACCCTGACATTGAATAAAGTCATGCTTTGTCATCCACCTATCAAAACCTGTACCACTATCCTACAGCTTCCTCAAGACCATATGACCTAGTCTTCCGTCTCACGTGTCCATTCTCTCTATTCTTCAACTAAGGTATCCATTCGTCTCTGTGCTTTCTTCTGGCTGGCAACCCTACCAAATCTCCCGCTTGGTTCTACAAACTATTCCTGCCATGCTCCCACTATTTCCTGGATCTTTCCTACTCTGAAGTCAGTAGCTAGTATAAAGAATAGGAACAATGAATTTAAGGCTTACTTACCACCTTCAGTCCTCTATATGGGCATTTGAGACTCCTTGATAGCTTGTTGTCTGCCAAAATTCGTTATAGTGACCAACCTCAGTCACCACATAGTCTGCATCCAACTGACGTCGGTTCCATGTGCTTGTCCTGACTACCAACCCTACCGACGTCGGTCCTCTTGATCGACGTCGGTCTTACCTACTATCGATGTCAATTTTCCTACTGATGTCGGTACCTATGTTTTCCTGTGAGTGATGACTTTTTACCTGTGAGCTCCTTTGAATCAAGTCCCATGTCCAAACTGCCCTACTCAGAAGTATCCAGCCCCATCCACTGGTCTCTGTTCGCCATCTCCTCCATAAAAACCAAGTCTTTCCAGTTCTTAAGCATGTCAAATATATCTATCTTCTGCTTAAGAACATGCATCTCCTTCTTACTCATGTGACCAAGCCTACAAAGCCACGTCTTCGCAACAGAACAAGAATCAGTAATATAAACAAGTAGATAAAGAGTACCTATTTTCTTACCACCAGCTAATTCAACTGCATCCACTATGAGAGTTCTTGTGCATCTCTCATCACCCAACTTTTCTGAATAAATTATCCACATCTCCAAACCTGGGACCTGCATGACCTCCTTCAACACCCATGTGTTGGCCGCCTACAATTTCAGCTTCACTTCCCCTTTGCCAATAATCTGACAAGGCTCACCAACTCCTCTCCCTGGGGCTACATGGAAAGAGGCAACAAAATATATTATCCAAGATTCAACTTTATCCAAGAAACCTCCTAGAGCATCCTGTGTAACAACCCTTGCAACATCTACATCTTCAGTTCCTTCATGCTGATCTACTACCAACCAACAATATTCTTTTACCTGCTCTTTCTTTCCATAAGATAGTAAGAGACCATCTGTGCTTTTCAACTCCTCCATTCTTAGCTTACTTAGATCTGCCATTGCTCTACTCCCACTCAATCAAAAACCCCTGAGAGTGACTTGTAACCAAATAAAAAACCTGCTCCCTGCAACCTTAGCTTTGATACCACGTGTTGGGATAAAAAATAGAAGCACACAATTGATTACCAAGCAACTTAATATGCAAAAATTAACCAGAATACATAAGTAACTAGAATCCAAAAATAACACATGATATGAGAGACAATACACAACTTGTATTAAAACTCTTTCAGAAGGAAATACAACAAAGAAAGCTGCCATAGTTCTTCCTTACACACCTCTAAGGCTCCCACACCTCTAGGGCATAAACAGTAAATCTTCCCTCAAAGCTCTCTCTCTTAGGTCCCAACACACAACTCAAACACAAAGTTGGTGTTCACCTTACACCTGTGCTCCATGTACTCCACAAGTGCTCTGCGCACTCCACAAGTACACAAACTTACTTCAAGTAGATCTCCCCTAAACCTGCAACAACTTGCACCTCAATAGACCTTACTTATGAAAGGATCTTCCTTGCCTTTCTCTTTGCTCTATTTCTAAGTACACACTGTACTCCAAGTAGATCCCATCTGATTCTGCTCCCTATTGTGTTGTTGTCCTATCTAATCTTACACACCTGCAAATCATTCTAGTTATGCACATGTGTGAACCTTGACCTTGCACACACATACACCTGCAAATCAATGATCTTACTTACCATGCAGATCTCCTATCGTAGCCATGCTCACTTGATGACCAAGATCATACATACATGAAGAACCCTACTGATTCTCCAATCCAGCACCCACACTTGGTACTGTGGCACTAGGAGGAACACACCATTGCTCTCCTCTCTTTGAAGGAGCTTATATTATTGCTCTCTTACTCTCTAGCACAAGTTTACAATACAACCAATGAGTCTCTTAAATAGATCTCATGCAAACAATAATTAGACACCTAATTACAATAATTAGATCCATAGCTTCTAGTCTAAAATTGGCTCTCAACATGCAAACACTTAGTTCGTTAGCTAACTGCCCGTAACATTCACAGTCTGAACCACACAGGTGATCGACATCAGTCCCTGTCTCCCTGGGGGGTGCCAACGCCGGCTGACTACTGACCGACGTCGGTTGCCTTCCTGTCTCCTCCCTGCCAACGTCGATTGGCCTAACCGACGCCGGTGACAGTAACACTCAGCAACCTTCCTGAAACCTCCTCCTCTGTTTGCATCAGTGAAGCTTTTAGCTCCACAACCTAACAGCATGAAGTGGAGGTAAAAACAACCAAACTATCATATCCTTGAGTAAAAGCTTCAATATGACCTCAACAAATTTTTACCAAGACCTAACTGGAAACTAAATATTTCTATGCACTTTGCAACTTTACAAAGTTACAAAGTGCACTTAAATCTCCACTTTCCTGCCTAAGTATGAATCAAAGATGTTTGTGCACTTTGTAACTTTATAAAGTTTTAAAGTGCATTTAAATATCTACTTTTCTAGCCAAGTGGAAACCAGATATTTTTGTGCACTTTACATCTTTGCAAAATTATAATGTGCACTTAAATCTCCACTTCCCACCCAAGTAGAAACTAGAGATTTATGCACACTTTGTAACTATTCAAAGTTATAAAGTGGAATTAAATCTCTTCTTTTCCATCCTAGTAAAAATTGGATATTTATGTGTACTTTATAACTTTGTAAAGTTTCAAAGTGCACTTAAATCTTTGCTTTCACACCCAAATAGAAATTATAGATTTTTGTGCACTTTCAAACTTTGCAAAGTTGTAAAGTGCACTTAAATATCTACTTTCCTACCCACCAAGACTAGCAGGAAATGGAAGGTTACAAACATATTGCAAACTTGCAAGGCAACTCTAAAAACCCACATTTTTACCTAAGACACCCATACACGCCACCAAGCCCAAAACTTATAGGTCCACCAAAGTTAAGTCCAAAAAGATTATCAAAAAATCATGATTAGTCTCTAATACCATGGAGGGTTATTAAAAGACATGTACTGCTCCTCTTCTATGTTGGATAGCCAAAGATGGTGGTTGAAGCACATTTATGGGGGATTGAAAGCTTTCTCCTCTTTCTTCTCTTCCCTTATTCTATATATCTTTTTCTTCTCATTTGTAAATGGATATACTCTCATTTGTCAAGGTAAAACCCTATAAAAAAATTTAAGAAATAGCCTTTGAAGCAATAACATCATCTATTTTACCTATCTCTTTGACTGTAATTTATGCTCTAGATAGTTTGTGCATAAATGCCTTGTTCAAAGGTCTTATCCTTGGTGTTTGTCCTATCTTTATTTCCTTTTTGTAGGTGGTTTAAGGTGTTTTCAGGTGTGAGTTTGTGTTATTCCAATCATATTTGAAGGTATAGTGTGAATTTTACCATTCCTCTATGCTTTACCCTTATCTAAAAGGCTTTATTTAGAATTATTCATGCAAACCAGCTAGTGTTAGAGATTGTGTGAGTGAGGGATCTTTGAGTTGCCTTTGTGTTTGTTTTTAAGCAATTAGGAGTGTCATTTAGTTTGGTGTATCACCCCTTTTATGTTTTTAGTCATTTTATTTAGCTTTTCTAACCCTTTCCCAAGAAAAATCAGTAGTTTAAGTGATCTACCAAGAGGAACCAACCTTATCTAGAGGTTCAACCCCATCATAATATACCCACATCTTGGGATTGATCCCATTGTATGGATAGGAGTGAGAGATCCTGAAGAACCCTCTCACAGGGTGCAATTCTATGCTATAACAAGTCAAACATAATTCATTGAAGGAAATACATCGCTACATATCCTTTAAGTGATAATTTATATAAGGATTCACTGTACACTATTTATTATGGTTCGCTATAATTTATACTTAAATTACATTTATATATAAAATTCAATATAAGAATTATATTGAACTCAAAATGTTATATATTGCTCTATATATATATATATATATATATACGTTATTTGATACTATATAATACATTCACTATATCACTATATACATAATTAACATAACTTTTCAAAGATATATCACTTAAATATCTCATAATCCTTAACTACAAACATGAAGAAATTTGTTGTCTAGGTATCATTACCACTTAATCTAGAAGTTAAGATTTCACACATTTGTAATAGTTTTTCTTGATTTCTCCCACCATTACAGTTGGCATCTTTCCAAGCATAGAATAGTAATCATCTGCAATAGAATTTCCCAGAAGATCAACCCTATTTTTCCTTAGTTCAACTTAGATCTTGAATTTGCCAAAAATATACTCATCGCATTTATATATTTATTCATTGTTTTTAAATGATAACTTACACAACTTTATAAGTATTCTTATGATTTTGATAATAGGGTATACACATATTATATAAATACAATCTCTCTGTTTTAGGAATCAACACACACACGATCCATTTGTTTATTCAGTTACCATAATTATTATGCTTCAAAATAACACAATATGATATTTTCATATTAAATTTAACTTCCAAATCTTTTGAAAATGTTACATGTGTTATTCTTTCATTGTGACATGGTAATAAACAATGAATAAATATAACATATAGGAAAACATAAAACAATGATCTGAGTTATTTACATATATATAGCATATAAATTGTAATATAATGAAAATGATGATTTGAGTTGTTTATGATTAAATTTATCTATTCGCATATACATAAATCATTGGATATATAAATTGGAATTAATACTATCAAAGCACCATACATATCTACCACATGTATAATGGGAAGACATAAATCACCAGATATGCACATATAATCTATATTATTTATATATGTTTGTACTTTTATTATCAATTTCTTTTTATATATAAATATAGATTATCGTACAAGCTCATTATACATGTATATTTAGCTTATTTTTCATATATATAATTACTTGATGTATCATGATAACTTTGTATTCAAGTCGGCTTATCTATATAAGATTGATAATATGCATAGATCACTACATTATATAGGTTGTTATATTCAAAAATTTAGTATACACACAATTCATATACTAATAAAGGCACACAGATCATTCATATGTGTACATGCATAATTTTTTAGATTTCACAAAATTAAAACCACAGTGCCTACCTCTCAAAATCTCCCACTTGGAGTCATTTGATTTAGAGGAATCTCCTTCCTTCACTCAGCTTTTCCTTCTCCTCTTCATTCTACTATCCTCTCTCCTCCTCTATGTTGCACTTCACTCCTCAAGTCATGCCCTCTTCTCCTTTTTATGCTCTATTTTTATTCTTTTTTTATCTTTGTGTTTTCCATTGCATGGATATGGCACTTTCTTTAAAGCCATTCTTTTCTTTTATTATAGTTGAATGATCTTTCTCTTCTTGTGTTTTTTTTTCCTTTTCCTAATTCACCTAAAGCTACAAGATCTTTGATTTATTTATTTTATGAAGCTTTTCCCCCTTTTTAGAAAGACTTTTATTTCCTAATTATTAAATAATTACTTTATTTATTAGTTACTAAATTAGCATAGGTAAACAATTATCTTGGCTTAATGATAACATGAAAAATATGAAGTCAATAATATTCTAATTATAACACAATTAATAATTATAACATTATTTTGATAATGATAATTATTTATATTAAGTTGTTATTAATTGATAGCATTATCTATCTATATTAAGGCGTTAAGCCTTACAATAGTATTCTCGAATATCATAAAGATAAATAGCTTATGTTCTCAACATTACTAAGATATGTTAGTTAGTCTACACACGTAGTACCAAACACTATTCACATAATTTATATTTTTGACAATATTAATAAACATGAATGCAATGACATGACATAAATGCATAGTAACATTCACAATGCAATCACATGAGATTAATTCACCTAGGCATAAATCTAAACTAACACACACATAAACAATTATCTAAATGTAGATAACATAAAGAGAGTATAAATTCTATTCATTTAAATTATGCATTTAACATGTACTATCTAAAAATGGTGTGTGTAGAGTTATATCAATTGCTCTGTCATTCCTCAACACCTCCATCTACATTACCCTATCCAATGATTCTCTCCCTTCATCATGCTCTGAGAGATGAATCTCTCTTATATCCAACTCATGACAATCAAGTGGTTAGTCCATAATATAGTGGCATATATATCATAAAATATATGACTTATCCCATAATAGTATATGACTTATGACTTATGCAATCATTAAATCAAAGTAACATACATTTATCCCATAATAGTATATGACTTATAGCTTAATCAAATGATAATCAAATAAAATTTCAAACCATAAAAATCTACAGATAATCAAGTAAATTAGCTTAGCAATAAATTGGGATGTAACATCCTTCCCCCTTGAAGTTGGTCAACATCCTAATGACACTTATTCTAACATAAGTTCTAAATTAAAAACATTTTTCAATAGAAAATAAATATAGTATGAAGCATCAAATCAAGCAAACAAATTATGAAATTACATGTATAACTCATCATATTCCTCCCAAATAGCACTCTTCTCAGAGTATTGGTCCCACAAAAGCTTGCACTATGGCATCTCCCTATTATGGAAACAAAGTGTGTGAGTGTTAATTACTTTGATTGGTTTTACCATGACCACCCTAGGGTCCAAAATCTAAAAAGTGTTCCAATCCAATAAATGTGAAGGATCAGTTATATACTTTTTAAGATAACAACTATGGAATACATTATGTAATAGAGCTATGAATGGTGGCAATGTAAGCCTATATGTTATAGGATTGACCACTTATAACATCTCGAAGGGGCCCACATATCTTGATGATAATTTTATTGGCTTTAAAAATTTAATCTTCAACCATAAGCACATTAAATCATCATAAAATTCAAAAATAAATGGCCAAGAAAAGTTTCATAGAGCCTCCTAGCCCCTATGCACACCTCTCTAACTTAGAGAGTGTTTTTCTCATTCTTGAAAAAAGTGTTTAGAGAACCTGGCAAGAATAATGTGTAGTAGTCAATACCATCACTACTCCTCATAACTCTTGATAGGTATAACATGTCAATATTGTTGCTACTCCATGTAGCTCCTAACAAGTATGACAATGAATAATAACTAGAAATAATATATTCCTAATGTATAGAAAATTAAGGAATAAACATTCCTCAATATACATGTGTATGACCATACGACTAAATTTGACAAGTCTCCCTTACCAAATATTAGATTTGATAAGCTCCCCTTGTCAGATCCAAACTCAGTAACTATTGAGTCAATGTGAGACTAACTAGGATCCACTCCCATCTCTTAATACTTAAGTTTCTAATTCACCACTCATCCCTTAGGTCTCCATGACCTAATGATCTCCAAAATATGTACATGATTCAATGAATCACAAATCCATACCAATATATCTTATATTGTAATGATATATGCTAAATAATTCAAGATGTATCAATATCCATCATAATAAAAATCATACAAGCATTTCATAACTACATTAAGCTGCCATTAGCCAAACATAACTAGTATCGAATTTCACAACTTACCCCATCTCTATTATATGCATAGTTAGGAGGAAATAATTTTAAAATCATAATAGAAAAGGTGAAGGATCATACTATCCTTAAAACCTTATAAAAGGAACAAGCAATATAATATCTCCCCACTTTGTTTGGTGAGTTACATAGCAAGTTATAGGCTTATTTTAACCCCTTAGACTAACAAGATGTTTTTTACATCATATTCCATACTTTCTCTAATAAAAATGTACATAAATGACTCATCAAAACAACATGTTTTAATCAATATGAAAATAATACCAATGTAATCAAGGGTGGATCATAACATAATGATTATAATCAATTTATAAATCTTAATCTAGAACCAATATAAATTCAAGGTTTGTCATTCCACATGGTTAAATTTCACAAGTTTAGATAAGTATCACTAGAATGTATGATTCTAAAAATCCACAAGTGAAAAGTAGTTAACTAACATATCAACAACAAAACTCTTAAATACCCTCACACGATATGAAGAAAACACCATAACCCAAGTTGCCAAAATCATTACACATTTACCAAACCTGTAAGTGTAGTATCACAACCTCTTTCCATAACTGGAAGGAAAAATATGAACCATGTAGATGCATCAATCCATTCCATTCCTACTTCTCTATTAACAAGAAGTAGAAGACACTATCCCATGAACTCCAGGGAATATTGTCAAAACAACATTTTAGAAACAAGTTTTTGACTTATTCAACATCATGAAAATATGAATCCATTCAGTAGGCTTATAATGATGTCAAAGGAGGGTGAGAGAGTAAAAAATCACCTTTATGCTAGTTATTTGAGATGACACCTCTTCCAAATCCACAAAGACATATGAGGTGTTAATCTATGAGCAAACTCTTAACACATAGGAATCCTCAATAAAGATAACTACACTCCACTACAAGGAAAATTCCCATCACACTAGGTGGTGCCAATCCATAAGCGATATTTTAGGATTCCTTCCCATAGGATTAATGTACATAAGACACAAAACTCTATCTAAAATTCACATATTCTTAAGTGAGAAACATCTCATGTTTTTGAATACTCATAATATAAAACATAAGTGACAGAGGTGATTTGATTACCAAATAAGGATGTAATCATTCTCGAGGTGTTCCATCTAAGTGATCAAAAATATTGTAAGAATATATTTTTCATGACTAAGGAACTATGTTATGCACTCACTTACCCAAACATCATATACAACCATCACCATTGAGACACTCGATAAACTAATCCTTTAACAACTCTAAGAGGGTATGAGTGCTCCTAATGTTACACACTCAATATACCACACAACATTTCAAAAATCATGGATGTCTATTATCTATAATAGTTATCAAGCCATACATGAGGATCTACTAAATCTCATAACTCCAATCATGGTATAGCATGATTCTACACTGAGGCACTACAAGTCCAAAATATGCTTTACTTAACTAGTACAATACTACACATACATGGGTATAACATGTTCTATCTAATGATGTAACATTCAACACAAAAAGAGAAATTTAAGTTTTAAGGGAATGTATCATTTAAGTTAAACAACATCAATATATGTTATTTTAATTTTTATTAATAAGACTTCTAGTGAAAATTGGTACATTTACTACCTTGTTGTTACACCTTTAAATTCTATTAAATTTTTCATGAAAAAGTAAACTAGTGGCATATTTAATCAAATAAAATTTAGTGTCACTTATGTAGATATAAAATAATTAGTGACTTTTGAGTAGTTTCAAATCTTGAATACTTCTCCATCTTAGCTAACCATGCTTCAGTTCCATTACCCAAAATAGTTTCATCGAACTTAGGTGAATTCACCTTTTTCATATCTCTAGCCAACTCCACAGCTACATGTGCTCTCACATCTTGAGGATTTTCCTACTCATTGGGATGCTTTTCAAGTTCATCTTGGTGTTTTTTCTCTTCATATCCATGAACTTCTTGTTTCAGGGATGAAATTCGATCCCTAATTACATTCTTGGCTATGAGAATCTAATCTAACTTTATTGTTTGCTCAACAACAAATCAGTTAGGATCAAATAGAGCGTTGTCATTGACATTTGAAAGACCCTCTATAGATACTCTAGCTTTCATCATTATCTTTTTTGGTAAATAAAAGGATATAAAAACATTATTGGACTCATTAAGTTGTATATTTTGAGTTGTAGCTCTGATACCACATGTAACATCCCCACTAGAATCTACTTAGAATAATGTAAAAAAAATTAAATTTAATCAATGTATTCTATCATTATATTTCACCATGATAATATAATTAGTGATCCAAATAAAACACTCTAATTTAATGATAACATAAGCATGTGACATCTACCCATCACTGATCACTATCATCAAATGAAATACAACATAACTAAGTATAGAAAGTAATTATAGATTTATACTCATGACTAATAAAAATATGCAACCATTATTATCATGGTATAATAAGTAATTAATTACATATCATCAGGTATAATGCTTCAATAATAATAATAAATATAATACAATGTATAAGATACAATTCTCCATGAAGCATGAGTTCTTCAAACTCCAGTATCTATAGCAATCTCAAGTGTCATCTCTAAAGAAGTATAGTTGTGGGGAGAGAGATCATCATCTGATAATTTTTTTACACCAACCACAAACCATCAATCCCTCGCACAATCCCCCATCACAAAATGGCATTCTCTTCAAGGATGAGTAGATAATAAAGATGTGGGAATTTAGAGAGATAAGTTAGTACCCATGTGTTGTATGATTTCTAAGAACATAAAGTGTACCATAAAGAAATATGTTCTAACATGATATCGCACAAACATTTAAATCATACATATTAAATGATAATATCTAACTAACATTAATTTAGCTAAAATTTTAAATAGCTGTTGATCTCTAAGATCAATCAAATTCATACACACCATTTGATTGGATTACCTTCATCTAGAATTGGTGATGCTAGTAAACTAGTGAAGTCTGTCTCACTACTTATTCAGTACCAACAATGTAAAATTTGGTTAATATATATATAAACAATCGATTCATACAAATTACTTCCTACTAACATACATAAAATATGCTAAACATAGGAATAATCAAAATGCATATGTTTTGTCCATCAAATATATGAATGAATCACCATTATATTATTTATCATATAAATAATAATAATAATAAGCATAATAAATATATTTCATACCATCTGGGTATATTACACATTAGACTACATGTTTCAAATTTTTGTTAGTAGACTCAACTATAGAACATTCTATAACAGGCAATAATATCATAGCCCATCATTTCCATGGACACTCTACTCAATTTCAAATAGTCGGTCATAATAATTTTAGATAAACAAATAACTCATAGTCTAAATTATACCTCATATGAACATAATCTTTCATTCAAACAACTTATTACATTTCTAGGAGACTATATTCATATATTTATAGTTTTCTAACCTTCAAAATCTTATGACTTATTTTTAACAATCATTAAAACTATAGTTATATTCACACAACCCCAAAACACTAATTTTTGTTATGTATTTATATGAATACTCAAGTCTATGTATCAATATATTTCCTCTATATGAGCACTTATACATACTAAATATAATTATAATATGCTCCGTAAATAAGTTCTCAAATTATATATATATATATATATATATATATATATGCCAATAGTCATTTATAAATCAAAGACTTCATATGATTTCAACATAACTTCCTTATTCACAAAATACTTTGATGATCTATTATACGATACTAATATTCTGGATAGATATGAATAACTAGCTTCCAATAATGGATCTACAATGTCAGATACTCCACTTACTATGATATACATAGGTTATCACATGTTATAAATGTTATGTGTCAGCGATATCATCCAAAATAATAAATTTTATATATCTTTGAACATATTCTAAGAGACATCCTTTGAAACAACCACTCAAGTTGTACTTAGAATAATGCAATAATTTTTTTTAAGATTAAATTATTTAACATTCATTCACTCAACCATAGTTAGACTAAATAACTTTATTCAAACATACAAATAACAATTTAGAACAATAACAGTTCCAAAATTCTAATACTAAATTGTAATATAATATGTCATAATTACAAAAATATTAAATACATTAAAACTTAGTCATAATTGGTCCAATAATATAGAAATTGTTGTTCAAGTATATATAAGTATATTACAATTACATTCTCTTCAAGCATTCAGACTTCATACTATAAATAGATATCATGCCCTCTGTAACTTGAGTCGAACCAACTCATCTATCTATGAATCTCAAGTGTAGCCTTCAAATAATTAGTACTATTGTGGGGAGGGAGAGCATCATGCAAGTTCTTTTACACCAATCATGGACCAACAATCCCTCGCATAATCCTCTATCTAAGAATGGCCCTCCCTTCATAGATAAGTAGATATAATAGTGTAGAAATATAGAGAACAAGCAAGTACCCAAGTGTGTATGATTTTTAAAACTAAGCATGTAATGTATCATAAGAAACCCATTCTATTGTAAGATATTGTAGTGGCATGTAAATCATACACACCAAAAGATAATGTCTCACTACACATTATTTAACCACAAGATTCATACTGATTACATCTTTTAAGTAATAACATCACATAAATACATAGGAGTAAGTAAAGTATAATTTTATTCCATCAACGCATGAATAAATCATAAATTATTATTTAATTCAAATAAGAAATAATGCCTATAGTTCATACCACTTGAGTATTTTTTACATTCATATTAAATTGCAGATTCCCAACTAATACAATAAGATCCAAACAATTACACCTCATATCCCATAATATCATAATCTAGTGTTCTAAGACATAACTACTATTTTTTTCTCCATCAGTCATATAGATAGTCTTAAATACATGAAAATATAACTTCAAATCTATCAACAAGATATAACAAAGTAAGTCATAGCTTCCAAAAATATATAAGAGTCTTAAATAACATTTATCATACTCTCAAGGTTGTATGCATGCAACCATGATGTCCTACTAACTGTTATTAAACATACTAATCAAGGTAATAAAACTAACACACATATAATTATGTAGGTATGGGTCTAGATATAAAAAATATAGTATTTATCATTTAGGTATTTTTCATACTATAGAATTGTACATCCCATAATATCATAGATCATTGTGCTTGAGTACACTATTCAAACATGAACAAATTGTTGGGAGATAAACCGGAAGCACACAATTTGATTACCAAACCAAGCAACTTAATATGCGTAAATTAACCAGATTCACCAAGTAACTAGAATTCAGAATAACACATGATATGAGAGACAATACACAACTTGTATTAACACTTTATACAGAAAAGAATACAATAAAGAAGATGCCACTTCTTCTCCACCACCTTACAGAGGTTTCCCACACCTCAAGTGAACAGTAATTCTCCTCCCCAAAGCTCTCCCTCTCAGGTCCCAACACCCAACTCAAAATACAGAGTTGGTGTTCACCTCCCGTGCTCCACGCACAACACAAGTGCTCCACGCACTCCACAAGCACTCCACGTGATCCACAAGTACTCAAGGTACTTCAAGTAGATCTCCCATGAATCTGCAACAACCTGCAATTCAACAGACCATACTTATGGAAGGAACTCCCTTGCCTTCCTCTCTGCTCTATCCGAGTACACACCTGTACTCCAAGTAGATCCTGCCTGATACTGCTCCCTGTTGTGTTGCTGTCTATATGACCTTGCACACCTGCAAATCAAACAACGGTTCTGCTCACCTGTGAACCTCGACCTTGCACACACATACACCTGCAGATCAACGATCTTACTTACCATGTAGATCTCCTATATAGGCCATGCAACTGTGACCAAGATCCTACACTCTTGAAGAACCCAGCTGGCTCTCCAATCCAGCACCAACACACCTGGTACTGAGGCACTAGGAGGAATGCACCATTGCTCTACCTCACACACAGAAGGAGCTTATAATTATGCTCTCTTACTCCCTAGCACACCTTTCCAATACAACCATGAGTCTATTATATAGATCTCATCCAAACAATGATTAGACATCTAATTACCATAATTAGATCCGCAGCTATGAGTCTAAAATTAGCACTCATCATGCAAACACTTGGTTCGTTAGCTAACTGCCCGTAATTAGCTCGTAGTCGAACCACACAGGCGACCGATGCCGGTCCCTGTCTGCCTGGAGGTGACCGACGTCGGCCGATATATGACCGACGTCGGTTGCTTCTCTATGCTCTCCCGCCGACGTCGGCTGATCAGACTGACCCCAACTTCTCTGCAACTCAGCAACCTTCAGCAACCTCCTCTCCTGTTTGCATCAGTGAAGCTTTTAGCTCTACAATCCTAACAATCTCCCACTTGGAGATAAATAGCTGCACTGTACCTATACCTGTACTTCATCTAATCTATTTCCTGGTTTGTATCCCTCTTCAAGCTCCCACTTGAAGACAACCCACCACACATCCCGTGGTGTACCACCTGTCATCCGAGTAACCTACGACATCCGAACCTACAACACCTGTAGTGAAGTCCTGACCCTGCATAGCAACACTTGCTGCCAGTCCCTCTCAAAAACTGAGAACCCACTTCCCCGAATTGGCTCCTAACTCTGACAGTTCCCACTGCATGGGAATACTCAGGTCTATACCAGACCTCATGTGATTTCAGACACTGTACCTGTCCAGCCCTTAGTGTGCTCCGGTTCTGCATCCCGAACCTCGCCAACACCTGATTCACATCAGCTCCCACTCGAGACAAAATCAACCCGTGATCTCCATGCCTCCCATGTCAAAGAATTCCGCTGCTCCAAACTCCTCATGACATGCCACTGAACTAATCTTACCCTTAGCTCAGCAAAACCCTGTATGTACTAACCTGCTAGCTAGCAAATATACCATCCACATACAGCAACAGAATGATGTTGCAATCACCATCCCCCTGGTAAGTCAAATCACAGTAGTTACCCTGACATTGACTGAAGCCATGCTCCGTCCTCCACCTGTCAAAACCTGTACCACTGTCCTGCAGCTCCACAAGACCATGTACCTGGTCTTCCGTCTCACGTATCCATTCTCTCTATTCTTCTACTAAGGTATCCATTCGTCTCTGTGCTTTCATACCTGCTGGCAACCCTACCAAAACACACATGTTTGGTTCTCCTCCAAGGAATCACATCCTCATCCATGCCAAGCTCACACCTGTTTCCTGGATCCTTCCTGCTCTACAATCAGCAACATGTATAAAGAAGAGGAACAACAAATTTGAGGGCCTACTTACGCCTTCAATCCTCTGTATGGGTGTTTGAGACTCCTTGACAGCTTGCTGTCCACCCAAAATCCGTTACAGTGACCGACCTCGGTCACCCCACAGTCTGCATCCGACCGACGTCAGTTCCATGCATCTGTACCTGACTACCAACCTGCCAGCGCTGGTGTCCCTACTGCCGACGTCGATCCTCTGACCGACATCGGTCTTACATACTGCCGACGTCGGTCCCATGACCGATGTCGGTCCCGACATCACCGGCTTCAGTCTGCACATGATCGACATCAGCATATGTCTGTTCGACGCCGGTTCCTCCTGACTGACATCGGTACCTGTGTTCCCCTATGAGTGATGACTTTTTACCCGCGAGCTTCTTTGAATCAAAACCCATGCCCAAACTGCCCTGCTCAGAAGTATCCAGCCACATCCACTGGGTTCTGTCCGCCATCTCCTCCATAAACACCAAGGCTTTCCAGTTCTTAAGCCTGTCAAATATATCTGTCTTCCGCTTAAGAACATGCATCTCCTTCCTGCTCATGTGACCAAGCTTACGAAGCCACATCTCCGCAACAAAAGAAGAATCAGTAATATAAACAAGTAGATAAAGGATACCTATTTTCTTACCACCAGCTAATTCAAGTGCATCCGCTGTGAGAGTTCTTGTGCATCTCTCATCACCCAATCTTTCTGAAGAAATTAGCCATATCTCCAAACCTGGGACCTGCATGACCTTCATCAACACCTGTGTGTTGGCCGCCTGCAATTTCAGCTTCGCTTCCCCTTTGCCAATTCTTTGGCAAGGCTTACCAGCTCCTCTACCTAGGGCTGCATGGAAAGAGGCAACCGAATCTTTTATCCAAGATTCAACTTTATCCAAGAAACCTCCAAGAACATCTTGTGCAATAACACCTGCAACATCTGCTTCTTCAGTTTCTTCATGCTGATCTGCTACCAACCAACAATAATCTTTTACCTGCTCTTTCTTTCCATAGGACCGTGAGTGACCATCTGTGCTTTTCAACTCCTCCATTCTTAGCTTACTTTGATCTGCTGTTGCTCTACTCCCACTCGATCAGAAACCCCTGAGAGTGCCCTGTAACCAAACACAAAACCTGCTTCCTCCAACCTTAGCTCTGATACCACTTGTTGGTATCAAGCTATGAGCCAACAACCTTGCTCTGATACCACTTGTTGGGAGATAAACTGGAAGCACACAATTTGATTACCAAACCAAGCAACTTAATATGCGGAAATTAACCAGATTCACCAAGTAACTAAAATTCAGAATAACACATGATATGAGAGACAATACACAACTTGTATTAACACTTTATACAGAAAAGAATACAATAAAGAAGATGCCACTTCTTCTCCACCACCTTACAGAGGTTTCCCACACCTCAAGTGAACAGTAATTCTCCTCCCCAAAGCTCTCCCTCTCAGGTCCCAACACCCAACTCAAAATACAGAGTTGGTGTTCACCTCCCGTGCTCCACGCACTCCACAAGCACTCCACGTGCTCCACAAGTACTCAAGGTACTTCAAGTAGATCTCCCATGAATCTGCAACAACCTGCAATTCAACAGACCATACTTATGGAAGGAACTCCCTTGCCTTCCTCTCTGCTCTATCCGAGTACACACCTGTACTCCAAGTAGATCTTGCCTGATACTGCTCCCTGTTGTGTTGCTGTCTATATGACCTTGCACACCTGCAAATCAAACAACGGTTCTGCTCACCTGTGAACCTCGACCTTGCACACACATACACCTGCAGATCAACGATCTTACTTACCATGTAGATCTCCTATATAGGCCATGCAACTGTGACCAAGATCCTACACTCTTGAAGAACCCAGCTGGCTCTCCAATCCAGCACCAACACACCTGGTACTGAGGCACTAGGAGGAACGCACCATTTCTCTACCTCACACACAGAAGGAGCTTATAATTATGCTCTCTTACTCCCTAGCACACCTTTCCAATACAACCATGAGTCTATTATATAGATCTCATCCAAACAATGATTAGACATCTAATTACCATAATTAGATCCGTAGCTATGAGTCTAAAATTAGCACTCATCATGCAAACACTTGGTTCGTTAGCTAACTGCCCGTAATTAGCTCGCAGTCAAACCACACAGGCGACCGACGCCGGTCCCTGTCTGCCTGGAGGTGACCGACGTCGGCCGATATATGACCGACGTCGGTTGCTTCTCTATGCTCTCCCGCCGACGTCGGCTGATCAGACCGACCCCAACTTCTCTGCAACTCAGCAACCTTCAGCAACCTCCTCTCCTGTTTGCATCAGTGAAGCTTTTAGCTCCACAATCCTAACACAAATAGTCTTACACTCAAAATAATAATAAAGTATGGGATTATACTGCTCAAGTATACCCTAGATTATACTACAAATTAATAATCAAAAGTAACATAATCTCTATGCACACATCACGATGAGCTATTTTTATGCTATAAAAGTCTAAACACCTGTACATATTAATACTCTTATAAATGTACTATACATAAACTTTCATTACTATCTGCATATATATACTAACATTTTTTTATAACACAAATAAAGGTTTTAGAAGATTTCTCAATAATTCATTGAAACCCTAGAATACAAGCATATATATATATATATATATATATATATATATATATATATATATATTTCTAGTTTTACTCAATAATTTGAGCATCCATATAACTAATCCTTATAGGTAAATTTCAATTGTTCATGATAAGTTATAAACAATAATTGTTGGAAAAAAATATCTGGTTTTGCCATAGGGTTTCACCATCTAGCTAAATTTTATCTCGAAGGTTATAAAGGAAATTTATTTACTAGTTATACACAAAAAATATCCCATCTATGTATACTATATTGACTATTTTAAGCTTGGTTTGAATGTTCATAACTCAAACCCTAGTAATTAATTCTTGCTCAACCTATTGCTTGTAGTAATGGTTTCCATTCATTATATGCAGACTTAAACAAACCAAAAAGATATATCAACTCTAGTTTTACCTAATCCACTTGTAATATTAAACTGCAGGTGTGAAAGGACATATTTATTTAAAAACTCATGTTCAAACTATATTATGGTAATCCAAGGTAGAAATAAAGTTTTAACCATCGTTCAATCTTGTATTAAAGAGGAAACTTAGTTTCTTTCATTAATTTACTATTTATTTTCGAACCTCACCCACATCTCATTGACAACCCACACTCACACACACACACACACACATTTATGAGCATTCTAACATTGATTTCAGATCCAAGGAGTAATACAAATAAACAAGTTCAAATTTGGAGTATTACTATTCTTCTACAAACCACTTTAGTATTTTCATTGTATCATGATTCTCAAAAGGATCCCATGATAATCATGCTTATTTTTAAATAATTTAGCATTCTAAATAACTCAATGTTATATTAATAAACTGGCCATTCTATTAATAAAATGAGCATTTTAATTTAAACTCTACGTTGTATTTTTTTAGCATTGTATTTTCTTAGCATTGTATTTTCATGAAGATCCCATGATAATTATGCTCATTATTAAAATGCAACTCTAGTTGGTAATTTAACTTGGAAGTACAACTATATTCAAACCATAATACAGAAATCGAGGCAAAAATAAAGTTCAACCCAAAATTTGATCTTACATTAAAGAGAGCGGCATATTTTCTTTTAAAAGACTTACCACCTTGACCAAATGACTCAATGTTATATAATATATATTTATAATGTTTTATAATATGTAATCAATGGTTTCAGATAAATACACAGTGATTTTCTTTAAACATTCAATTATTTATCTAATGATTCAATGCTTTACCTAAAGTCTCAGCATTTAAATTTAATATTCAACATTTACTATTATATAATTTGGCATTTAAATTTATTGACTTGGTATTACCACTTTGTGACCTGGCATTTCTACTAATGCTCAACACTTTAATAAATGACTTTAGCTTTTCATATAAATGATGCATTGTTTTACTCAGCTTTAAATATATGCTGTAATGTCCCCAAAATTTTGAGAAAGTAATTTAATTAATTTAAGTTTTCCAAAATTAATACTACTTCAAAAGGATGACTTTAATTAATTAATTTTAATTAATATGGAAAATAAATAAAATATTTTGGCTTCTTCTAGAAGTTTCCTGGGAGCCTTTAAAAGAAGTTGAGGGCAAAGCAATTCATATCTTTTTAGTTGCTAAAATATTTTGAGTATTGTGAAGCTTGAATCTGTGATTCAGCTAAAATCTCTAAGGATGCAAACCTTCAGCAGATTGGAGAAGAGTTGGACGAGAACCTAGCTCTTTTCAGGGGTGGATTCGTGACAAAATTCATATTGTGCTTATTGATCAGATTTGGGGCTTCAGAGGTCATTCACTGGATATATCAGGTGTTCAGCATCTACAGAGGTTTCCAAGTATTTATTTCATTAGATTTGATTCATATATATATATAGATCTTTAGATCAGGTGCTGTACAAAATTTGCACATATCGGTACCAGGCCATACCAACGGATTCAAAAAAGTGAAGAAGGGCACAGTTCGCAGTTGCAGGCCACAGGGTAGTACAGAGGCCGACATCAGCCGATTAGTGATCGACATCGACAGGCAGATAGTCACCAGCAGGCAGAGATCACCAGGCAACCAATGACGGTAGTGTATCGATCGACGTCGATATAATAACCGACGTCGACGACTGTGTTTTTTGGACACAGTAGCTCGAGCCACACAGATCCAGGTTTTTTATTCCAGTTTGCTAGAATAATTTGGTTTGGAGACCATATTTGTATTATTTTATGATATATGGACTGTATTTGCAATTGCATTCAGATTTATATCATTGTCTTGTTTTATCATTGGATATGGTTGTTCCATTTGACTGAATTCCTGTAAGTAGTTGAAATTAGTTTTGAAAAGAATTTGCATCCAAATTTAGTTTGGGATATTTCAGTGGTATCAGAGCCATGCATCTTGCCAGCCTGTAGGGGTAAATATATTTTATTTCTATGCATCTGAGAAGATTTGATATAACCCATAGATACTTTACACGTAGTAGAGCTCAGTACGAGTGAGAGTTGGGTATAGGACAGGAACATATCATGGCAGAAGAACAAGGGAATGCTAGAAGAAATCAGGATGAGGTAGAAAGAGAGATGATGAGGACCCTCATCATTACTCAGCCTAGGATTGTTCAGGCTTTAGACCGATTACAAGATACCATGGACCGTTTAGAGGTGGATAGACACAGAGGTAGGAGGAATAAATCAGTTTCAGTGATGGGTAGTCATCATACCCATCAGTCCAGTCAGCATAGTCATCAGTCCCATTCCTCAGTGGGGATTTCCTGTCATTCCTCCAGGCAAAATTATCATCATACACCTACTCCAAATAGACCATTACTGCCTCAGTTTGTACTAGGTGGACAACCAGTACAGGTGGAGCCACCAGAGGTTGGGTTCTAGGAGTCTGTTTCGGCAGCCACAGCAAAGTGGAGAGCTTTACCCCCAGAGGTTAGGGAGGTTTTTCCATTTCCCCAGTATTGTGCACAGCGTAGAGACACAGCCAGATTCAGGGGAGATCATGGTAATAGACCACCACAGCAGTAGCATAATCATGACCTCAATAGAGCTATGAGGAAGATTACATTGGCTCCATATAATGGCTCTAGAGACACTAGTGCAAGAGCTTGGGTCCACAAGCTGGACATATATCTTTCTTTGAGGCCCATGCCTGAGCGTGAGGCCATTCAATTTGTGATGTTGCATTTAGAGGGGATTGCATATGATTGGTGGCACCATGGATTGGTCACCCAGGATCATGCCTTAGTTCACTCTTATGCTGAGTTCACTGAGCGATTCATTGCACAGTTTGACCGTAAGGATACAGAACTTTACTACAGGGAGTTGGCTCATCTTAGACAAAGTGGTCACGCAGAAGATTATATTAATGAGTTTCAGCGTATTGTAGTTATGGTACCTGATATGCCTCAGAGACAGAGTGTGATGTTATTTATTGAGGGATTATAGGATAGACTTAAGGGACTAGTATGTGCGTTCCAACTAGCTACTCTTAAGGATGCCATTAATGTGACAATGAGACTGGATATTATTCCCACTTCTTATCAGGGTGATAAGAAAACAGCCACAAACTCTTAGCCTATACAGAAGGCCAACACGCCATAAAATAAAGAAGGGTCATCTTCTATAAATCCTTGGATGAATCAGGAGACTAGGAATGACTTGAGGAGAAAAAAGTTATGTTTTTCCTGCAAAGATCCATGGGAACCAGGACACCGTTGCATGGGTAAAGGAAAGGTTCATTTGATTGAAGTAACTTTTGAGTGTGGAGATGAGGAGGTTCTTGATACTGATATTGAAGATAATACAGAAGATGTTGAGCAAGGTCAAACACAGTTAGAGTTAGACACCCCTGAGCCTTTCGCATCAACCAAAGTAATTATGGCTACCCTCTCTAGTTATCCTAACTTTCATGCCTTTCGGTTGAAAGGTACACTTAAGGGTAAGTGGGTTGTGAGCTTGGTAGACACAGGGGCTACACATAACTTCATTAACCAGAAGTTAGTGGGAAGGTGTGGATTACAGTATGAGAAGTTTGGTGGTTTTAGAGTAAAGGTGGCAGATGGTGCAGTTTTGGGTTGTACCAAATAGATTCCACAGCTTAGTATTTAGATGGGGGATTACACTCTGATCGATGATTTTTATGTGTTTCCTTTAGAGGATTATGATGTGGTCTTGGGCATGCAGTGGTTACAGGGTATTGGGCATTACATTATTGATCACCACCGTATGCAGTTAGAATTCCTTTCTGGGGGAAAGAAGATTATCTTGAGGGCAGCGCAAGATGGAGGACCTAAGGAGGTGTCATCTCGCAGGATGGAGTCTCATTTTATGGGTGATGAGGTAAATGATTCTATTTTTTGCATTACATTTTCACTCCCAATTATGAGTCATCATTCTTATGGGGATTTGGAGAGCATGATAATCAGAGTAGCGCAGCGGTCTTTTGCGAAGACTAAGGTATGTGATGGTGAGTTTGCTAATTACATGTTGAGAATTATCACACTACTCTCTAGGAGAAATAAGGAGAATTTATTCACAGATATTTTGCAGCATGGTGTTTCTGATAGAAGAGTGCAAATTTTTGAGAATAATATGGGATCCTGGAAGTTGGTGTTGTGTATCAGGAGCGAATTGCTTGAGGACAAGCAATCTCCAGGAAGGGAGGACTGTAATGTCCCCAAAATTTTGAGAAAGTAATTTAATTAATTTAAGTTGTCCAAAATTAATACTACTTCAAAAGGATGACTTTAATTAATTAATTTTAATTAATATGGAAAATAAATAAAATATTTTGGCTTCTTCTAGAAGTTTCCTGGGAGCCTTTAAAAGAAGTTGAGGGCAAAGCAATTCATATCTTTTTGGTTGCTAAAATATTTTGAGTATTGTGAAGCTTGAATCTATGATTCAGCTAAAATCTCTGAGGACGCAAACCTTCAACAGATTGGAGAAGAGTTGGATGAGAACCTAGCTCTTTTCAGGGGTGGATTCGTGACGGAATTCATATTGTGCTTATTGATCAGATCTGGGGCTTCAGAGGTCATTCACTGGATATATCAGGTGTTCAGCATCTACAGAGGTTTCTAGGTATTTATTTCATTAGATTTGATACCATGGGATGAGAAGTTTGGTGGTATCAAATGGATTTCACAGTTTAGTATTCAGATGGGGGATTTGGAGAGTATGATAATCAGAGTAGCGTAGCGGTCTTTTGTGAGGACTAAGGTATGTGATGTTGAGTTTGTTAATTACATATTGAGAATTATCGCATTACTCTCTAGGAGAAATAAGGAAAATTTATTCACAGATACTTTTCAGCATAGTGTTTCAGATAGTAGAGTTTGCAAATTTCTGAGAATGATATGGGATCCTAGCAGTTGGTGTTGGGTATCAGGGGTGAATTGCTTGAGGACAAGCAATCTCCAGGAAGGGAGGACTGTAATGTCCCCAAATTTATGATAAAATAACTTAATTAATTTAATTAATTTAAGTTGTCCAAAAATTAATATTACTTCAAAAGGATGACTTTAATTAATTAATTTTAATTAATATGGAAATAAAATATTAAATAAGTTAGCTTCTTCTAGAAGTTTCCTGGGAGCCTTTAAAAGAAGTTGAGGGCACAGCATTTTGGATATCTTTTTGGTTGCTAAAATATTCTGAGTATTGTGAAGCCTGAATTTATGATTCAGCTAAAATTTCTGAGGACGCAAACCTTCAGCAGATTGGAGAAGAGTTGGATGAGAACCTAGCTCTTTTCAGGGGTGGATTCGTGATGGAATTCATATTGTGCTTATTGATCAGATCTAGGGCTTCAGAGGTCATTCACTGGATATATCAGGTGTTCAGCATCTACAGAGGTTTCCAGGTATTTATTTCATTAGATTTGATTTATATATATATAGATCTTCAGATCATGTGCTGTACGGAATCCACATAGATCAGTACCAAGCCGTACCAGTGGATTCAAAAAAGTGAAGAAGGGCACAGTTCACAGTTGCAGGCCGCAGGGTAGTACAGAGGCTAACATCAGCAAGTAGACCGACATCGACAGGCAGACAATCACTAGCAGGCAGAGATCACCACCAGGCAATCGACGACGGCAGTGTATCGACCGACGTCGGTAGAATAACTGACGTCGGTGACTGTGTTTTTTGGACACAGCAGCCCGAGCCACACAGATCCAGGTTTTTTATTCCAGTTTGCTAGTTTGCTAGAATAATTTGGTTTGGAGACCATATTTGTATTATTTTATGATATCTGGACTGTATTTGCAATTGCATTCAGATTTATATCATTGTCTTGTTTTATCATTGGATATGGTTGTTCCATTTCACTGAATTCCTGCAAGTAGTTGAAATCAATTTTAAAAAGAATTTGCATCCAAATTTAGTTTGAGATATTTTAGTGGTACTGTAATGTCCCCAAAATTTTGAGAAAGTAATTTAATTAATTTAAGTTGTCCAAAATTAATACTACTTCAAAAGGATGACTTTAATTAATTAATTTTAATTAATATGGAAAATAAATAAAATATTTTGGCTTCTTCTAGAAGTTTCCTAGGAGCCTTTAAAAGAAGTTGAGGGCAAAGCAATTCATATCTTTTTGGTTGCTAAAATATTTTAAGTATTGTGAAGCTTGAATCTGTGATTCAGCTAAAATCTCTGAGGACGCAAACCTTTAGCAGATTAGAGAAGAGTTGGATGAGAACCTAGCTCTTTTCAGGGGTGGATTCGTGACGAAATTCATATTGTGCTTATTGATCAGATCTGGGGCTTCAGAGGTCATTCACTAGATATATCAGGTGTTCAACATCTACAGAGGTTTCCAAGTATTTATTTCATTAGATTTGATTTATATATATATAGATCTTTAGATCAAGTGCTGTACAAAATTTGCACATATCGATACCAGGCTGTACCAGCAGATTTAGAAAAGTGAAGAAGGGCACAGTTAGCAGTTGCAGGCCATAGGGTAGTACAGAGGCCGACATCGACAGGTAGACCGACATCGGTCGATCAGTGACTGACATCGGCAGGCAGACAGTCACTAGCAGGCAGAGATCACCACCAGGCAATCGACGACGGCAGTGTATCAATCGATGTCAGCAAAATAACCGACGTCGGTGATTATGTTTTTTGGACACAGCAGCCCGAGCCACACAGATCCAAGTTTTTTATTCCAGTTTGCTAGTTTTCTAGAATAATTTGGTTTGGAGACCATATTTGTATTATTTTATGATATCTGGACTGTATTTGCAATTGCATTCAGATTTATATCATTGTCTTGTTTTATCATTGGATATGGTTGTTCCATTTGACTGAATTCTTGCAAGTAGTTGAAATCAGTTTTGAAAAGAATTTGCATCCAAATTTAGTTTGGGATATTTCATATGTAGTGTCTCAAAATACAGACTAGGCATTTCATATTAATGGCTAAATGTTCTATTTTAATAAAAATGCATTCTCTATTCTTATTTAAGATGCAATCCTCTCACAAATAAAAATGTAGCGCATATTATATATAACACAGTCTATCAAAGGTAAAATGTGGCTTTATTAATATATAAGAATCCAATAAATATTTAAGCATTGCTCAAAATTTATAAAATGCTAACCACCAAGAAATTAATACGTTGCTCTAAAATCTTCATAAGTTGATTACTCTTTCTTTAAAATAAGATATTATATATGCATATAGCTATACCTCTTTTATTCATGTTATCTCTGTTGTAGACGCAGTCTTTATTATTTAAGACATTGTTCAACATAATTATTATGCAGTCAAAGTAAATAAAATGTAGCTTGGATAAGTTTATTAAAACTCAGTCTATAATTTGGAATATGTATCCAAATAATGTTTATAACAATGCCAAGCAACAATCTACAGTTCGTTAAAGAGTTACTCAAGTTTTGAGCTCGATTTGTAATATTTATAATTATTTTAGACACACATTACTTCTTTAAGTGCTAAATTTAGGAAATGAAATGTGACCCTATAAGTATGCAGCTCATAATAAATATGTTGACCTCTAAAAGAAAAATGTAGTCACTACACAAATACTATGATGCTAATAATGCATACTTAGGACGTTGTTCATAATAATATAATGCATCTATCTTCATATAAAATAAATGGTACTTAAGATAGTTTTTACATCTGAAAGGATCATATATATACTAAAATATAAAATAGAACCAACTTGATATAGATTTGCTTAGAAATAATATGCCTAGTTATCTTTTGCTCTCTCTAACTTCTCTCTAAATCCGTCAGTTTGTTTCTTCCCCGTATCTTCTTTTTTTTATCTCCCCAAATTCGCCTCTCTCTTCCTTTCAAACTCTTTCTATGAATTTATAAAACTATCCTATTTTCATGCATGGGATCTTAATTTCCTATTCATTGCAATTTTCTCTTTTCCAATTTAATATTGAACATATAAAATATTATTACATCTCATATCTCAAGTTATTTTAAATATAAAGTTAAGTTTGATAATTAAAATATTGATATCTAATTTCAAATGTATCACTTAGTTTCATGCATATTGCTCATAAATATCTTTGTGCCATAGTTTTTTAAGTTATCTAAAAAATTAAGGCTAAGTTAATCGATAAAATAATGATAACCATTTTATAATTTTTAATATAATTTCATGTATGCATTTCAAGACTAAACTTAGATTATCATAACTCACGATTAGTACTCTAAGATAATTTTAATTCCATTAAAGTAATCATTAAAAGGATAATTATTTATTTAACTAATATATATTAAGTCATTAATTACTTCTTAAAAAGATAATCATAGCTACAATAATTTATATTTATATAGTAATTAAATATATATTTTCTTGATTTATTTTTAAAAATCAAGATAATTAAATTAAATGAATCTAATACATATCAAGACTAAATCTATATATAAATATAATCACATACAAGATTTACTTAATTACGCACTAACAATTCATGTATATAACATTTAAAATTTAATGTGTGTGTGTAGGGTCACTGATAATTCCTCTATTATCACCGATTCATACCATCTATCCCATCCTCTTCGATGATATTCTCCCTTGTCAAGCTCTAAGGGTAGGATAAATTTTACATGCACCTCACAACAAGTAGGTAGTTAGTCTAAGTCATCATATCAACCAATGATATAAAACTAATAAATACATATCCATAATGTATAGAATAATAAAATACAGTGATCATATCATGTATAATAATCAACAATATCATTGTCCCATTATAGTATATATTGTTAGGGTGTGGAGCTAAAAGCTTCACCAAGGAGCATACTTTATCAGTTTCAGGTCTACACAGACACCGGCATCGGTCAGGAGCGACCGACGTCGGTCAGATGCAGTTGGAGAGACGTCGATGTCGGCAGAGTATCGGCCGGCGGCGGTCACAGGCAAGCAGCAGGAACCGACGTCAGTTACCTGTGCATCCAAAAAGCTATTTTAAGGACAGAAGCGAGTGTTTGCATGATGAGTTTGAGTTGTAGTCTTAAGCTCGCATCTCTATTATTAGCAATATTATTTTTAGAGCCCTTGTTCAAGTGGCTTAACTGTTTGTTGTAAGTGCATGCTCAAGTTTCCTAATTCTATATGTAGAATTAGATTTTCTTAGCTTAGTAGTGGATTATTGTTGTAGTTCATTGAATTTTATGTGAAGAATAGTACAGAATTGAATCAATCCAGGCTTGTTGGAGTTGATTGTTCTTGAGAGAGAGAGCTCTTGAGGAATAGAGATCTATTGAGAGATATATACATCTAGGAGAGGTGTGGAAGAAAGAAGTTTCTTCAATTGTATTCCTTTTGTAAAGAGTTTGTTAATACAAGTTTTCAGAGTGGTTTCTTGTATCTCTTGTTCTTGCTATTATCTCATTCAGTTACTTGTTTATCTGATTTAATTCCGCATTTATTGCTTTCACAAGTGTAATCTATTGTTGGTTGATCCCCAACAAGTGGTATCAGAGCCTTGGTTGCAGGTTCAAGAGCTGATACCAACAAGTGGTATCAGAGCTCAGGTTCACTAACAGGTGGTTCAGATCTGTGGTGTGTATTGATTACAAGTTCTCACAGGGGTTTCTGTAGGGACTTCTGTTTGAGTGGGAGAAGCAATGGCAGATGAAAGTAAACTGAGAATAGAAAAGTTTAATGGCAAAAATTACCAACATTAGAGAATGTAGATAGAGGATTATCTGTATCAGAAAGATCTCTACTTACCATTACGTGGGATTGCAAAGAAGCCCAAAGACATGGAGGATGAAGAATGGGAAGTTCTTGACAGAAAGGCTCTGGGGTCTATAAGACTGAGTCTAGCATCCACTGTGATATCCAATTTATCACAGGCAAAGTCTACGATAGAGTTGATGACTACGTTAGCAAATTTGTATGAAAAACCCTCAGCTTCCAATAAGGTATATCTTATGAAGCAGTTATTTAATTTGCATATGAATGAAGGTGGATCTGTTTCTACTCATCTGAATGATTTCAATGGAATTGTGAATCAATTGAGTTCAATCATTATAGTGTTTGATGATGAAATAAAATCTCTTTTAATATTATGTTCTTTGCCTGAAAGCTAGCATGGCTTAGTAATGGCAGTAAGTAATACTGCATTTGCATCAAATATTTTGAAAGTAGAGGATGTTGTTAGTGTTATCTTGAATGAGGAAATACGCAGGAAAAGCACAGAAGAGACATCCGGGAACGCTTTAAGTTTTGAGAGCAGGGGAAGGCAGAAAGAGAAGAGCAAGAAAGGTAGATCAAGATCCAAATCTAAGGGGAAAGGCAGATCTAAATCCAAAAATGGCAGAAGGCCACAATGCTGGAATTGTGGAAAGATGGGGCACATAAGCAGAGATTGTTGGTCAAAACCTAAGGAGGACAATCAGCATGAAGAAAAGGAAGAAGCCAAGGTTGCAGGTATTACACAAGATGCTTTAATTTTCTCTCTGCATAATAATATAGAATCTTGGGTGTTAGATTCTGGTGCATCTTTTCATGCTACCCCTAATAGGGAATATTTTAGTGACTATATCCATGGAGATTTTGGAATAGTGTATCTAGGGGATGATGAGCCCTATAAAATCATTGGCAAAGGTAAAGTGCAGCTGAAGATGCAGAATAGCAACACATGGGTGTTGAGAGATGTGATGCATGTTCCTAGCTTGAAGAGAAATTTGATTTCTGCAGGAAAGTTAGGGGATGAGGGTTGTACAGTAACTCTCACAGCAGAATCTTGGAAGGTGACCAAGGGTGCACTTGTTATGGCCAGAGGTAAGAGAGAAGGTACTCTCTATTTGTGTAATTGTGTTACTAACAAATCTCTTTATGTATTATCTACTTCAGATGTGGATGCTAAATTGTGGCACTCAAGGCTTGGCCACATGAGTGAGAAGGGGATGTCAATTCTTAAGTCCAAAGGTATGCTTTTAGATTTAAAAGGCATAGATCTAGAGTTTTGTGAGCACTGTGTATTTAGAAAATAGAAAAGGGTTAGTTTTCTCAAGACTGGGTCTACTAAGAAGAGGCATAAGTTATAGCTTGTTCACACAGACGTGTGGGGACCGACTCAGGTTGCTTCCATTGGATGATCACAGTACTATGTATCTTTCATAGATGATGCTACAAGGAAGGTATGGATCTATTGTATTAGAAGAAAATTTGATGTATTTGAGACTTTTAAGATGTGAAAAGCTATGGTTGAGAATGAAACAGGTAAAAGATTAAAGTGCTTGAGATCAGACAATGGTGGTGAGTTCTGCAGTCATAAGTTCAGAGATTACTGTTATATGCATGGAATCCACAGGCAAAGGACGGTTCTAAGGACACCTCAGTAGAATGGAATTGCTGAAAAGATGAACAGGACAATAATAGAGCGTGCAAGATGTATGAGATTGCATGCCGATTTGCCCTTACAGTTTTGGGCACAAGCTGTTGACACTGCAGTGTACCTGATTAATAGAGGACCCTCTACAGCTCTGGATGGTGGTATTCCAGAAGAGGCATGGATAGGTAAAAAGGTTGATCTCTCATATCTCAAAGTTTTTGGTTGTGAAGCCTTTGTGCACATAGATAAAGAAAATAGAAAGAAGCTTGATGCTAAGTCTATGAGGTGCACGTTTATTGGCTATGACTTAGATGATTTTGGTTACAGATTATGGAATCTAGAAACTAACAAGGTAATTAGGAGCCGTGACGTTGTTTTTAACGAAAGAGTGATGTATTGTGATCAGCTAAGGAAGCTAAATCAATCTGAGCAGAGCAATGGTGAATTGGACGAGGTGAAAGTCCAAGATGAGCTCGTGGAAAAAAGAAATAATCACTTGCAGGAAAACACAGAGACCGACGTCGACAGGTTAGGAACCGGCGTCGGTAGTAAAGAAATCAGCGTCGATCGTATAGAGACTGACGTCGGTAGGACAAGAACCGAGGTCGGTCAGGAAGAACTGACGTCGGCCAGTAACAGGTCTGGAGTTGACCGAGGTCGGTCACTATCAGAGAATTTGGGTGGACAGCATGTTGTAAACGAGTCTCAGACACCCATCAGGAGGTCAGAAAGGGTGAGTAAGCCTCCAATTAGATATTCTCCTTCTTTATTTTATCTATTGCTAACTGATGGTGGAGAACCAGAGAGTTTTGAAGAAGCAATACAGGTGGAGTCGAAGAGTCAGTGGGAGCGTGGCATGGTTGAGGAGTTGGAGTCCTTAAGAGAGAACCAAACATGGGATTTAGTTGAATTGCCAGCTAGTAAGAGAACACTCGAGAACAGATGGACCTACAGGTTGAAAGAAGGTGAGAATGGACAGATGAGATATAAGGCCAGATTGGTAGTGAAAGGATTTGCACAAAAGCCAGGTATTGACTTTGGTGAGATTTTTTCTCCTATTGTTAAAATGACTTCTATAAGGGTTGTATTGTCTTTGGTTGCTTTTGAGGATTTGCATCTTGAGCAGCTAGATGTTAAGACAGCGTTTCTTCATGGAGATTTGGATGAGAAAATTTATATGGAATAGCTAGAAGGATTTGAGGTCAAGGGTAAGGAGAAGTTTGTGTGCAGATTGAATAAAAGCTTGTATGGCCTCAAGCAAGCTCCTAGGCAATGGTATTTAAAATTTGACAGGTTTATGACTGAGCATGGCTACAGTAGGTGTCAATCTGACCATTGTGTGTATTTCAAGAGATTTGATAATGGTAGATATATTATTCTATTGTTGTATGTAGATGATATGTTGGTTGCAGGATCTCACATGCAGGATATCTCAGAGCTTAAGGTTAAATTAGCTCAAACATTTGCTATGAAGGATTTGGGAGCAGCGAAGAAAATCCTTGGCATGAGCATTAAGAGAGACAGGAAAAATCACAGGTTGATATTGTCTCAAGAAGATTATGTGGACAAGGTGTTGAAACGGTTCAATATGCAGGATGCTAAACCGGTAAGCACACCTTTGGCTGGACATTTTAAGTTAAGTAAAGAACAATGTCCTAATTCATATGATGAGGTAGAGTACATGAGTAAGGTTCCATATTCTTCCGCAGTAGGGAGTTTGATGTATGCAATGGTGTGTACTAGACCGGATATTGCCCAAGCAGTGGGAGTGGTAAGTAAGTATATGGCCAATCTAGGTAAGGAACATTGGAAAGCAGTTCAGTGGATCCTTAGATATCTGAGAGGAACTAGCAGTAGGCACTTGTGCTATGGAGGTTCAGATACTTCTCTACATGGTTATGTAGATTCAGATATGACAGGTGATTTAGATGGCAGGAGGAGCACTACAGGTTATGTTTTCACTGTAGGTGGAATGGCAGTTAGTTGGATATCTAAGTTGCAGAAGGTTGTTGCCTTGTCAACTACAGAAGCAGAGTATATTTCAGCCACAGAAGCTAGCAAAGAGATGATATGGATGACACGGTTCATGGATGAGCTTGGTAGGGAGCATGAAAGTTGCAGATTGTATAGTGACAGTCAGAGTGCAATCCATTTGGCTAAGAATTCAGCCTTTCATTCAAGAACAAAGCACATACAGCTAAGGTACCACTTCATACGACAGGTATTGGAAGATGGTGAGTTGAAGCTGGAGAAGATCCATACAGATAGGAATCCTGCTGATATGTTATCCAAGCCGGTTACAAAGGAGAAGTTGAATCTTCATTCAACTTTTGTTGGTCTTCATGATTGAGCTGAAGATGGAGGAGCTAGAAGATGTTGCTGTACAGGTACTGGTGCAGCTGTTTATCTCCAAGTGGGAGATTGTTAGGGTATGGAGCTAAAAGCTTCACCAAGGAGCATACTTTATCAGTTTTGGGTCTACACAGACACCAGCATCGGTCAGGAGTGACTGACGTCGGTCAAATGCAGTTGGAGAGACGCTGACGTCAGCAGAGTATCGATCGGTGGCGGTCACAGGCAAGCAGCAAGAATCAGCGTCAGTTACCTGTGCATCCAAAAAGCTATTTTCGAGGACATAAGCGAGTGTTTGCATGATGATTTTGAGTTTTAGTCTTAAGCTCGCGTCTCTATTATTAGCAATATTATTTTTAGAGCCCTTGTTCAAGTGGCTTAACTGTTTGTTGTAAGTGCATGCTCAAGTTTCCTAATTCTATATGTAGAATTAGATCTTCTTAGCTTAGTAGTGGATTATTGTTGTAGTTCATTGAATTGTATGTGAAGAATAGTACAGAATTGAATCAATCTAGGCTTGTTGGAGTTGATTGTTCTTGAGAGAGAGAGCTCTTGAGGAATAGAGATCTATTGAGAGATCTATACATCTAGGAGAGGTGTGGAAGAAAGAAGTTTCTTCAATTGTATTCCTTTTGTAAAGAGTTTGTTAATACAAGTTTTCAGAGTGGTTTCTTGTATTTCTTGTTCTTGCTATTATCTCATTCAGTTACTTGTTTATCTGATTTAATTTCACATTTATTGCTTTCACAAGTGTAATCTATTGTTGGTTGATCCCCAACATATATCATAAAACTCAAATCAAATCAATAATAATTAGTTAATAATCATATTAATTCATGGATTCAAAGGTTATAAATCATAAGGTAAAATTAGAATGTGATAGGACCTAAGTTCCCCAAAGCTCTGACACAACTTGTCAGAATTAAGAGTACACATGATTACCATTGTATAAGCAACTTAAACATGCGGAAATAACTAGAAGAATAAATAAATACCAATGAGAAAACACACAGAATATGAGAGGTAACACACAATTGTATTCAACTCATTACAAAGGAAATTACAATAAAGAGATCACACTCTTCTTCCAGGCTTCCTCCTCAAGGGCTCCAAGCAATCTTCCCACCTAAGTAATCTTCTCTCATAGATCACAACTAACAACTAACACAAGTTGTTGTTCACCTCATTGTACATCCAATACAACCAAGTACGAACCGGTACTCCAAGTAGATCTCACCATGATCCTACTCCTGATGTATTGCTGTCACCTTGATCTTGCTCCCCCACCGATCCTATTCTGACCCTCGCATACACACATCCCTGCAGACCAACTTGATCTTACTTATCACATGTAGATCTCCACCATGACCCTGCAACACCCTGCATATCAAACCTGATCTTACATACATGGGGAATCCTACTTGATTCCACCATGGGAAGAACTCTCCAAGCTCCACACTTGGATTCTACAAGTCCAACACTTAACAATACAGCCCATGAGTCTATTATATAGATCTCATGCATACACTAATTTAGACAAGTGGCTCAAAGACTCGAACTGGTCTTTATCATGCAAACTCCGCGTTCACTTAATTGACTGTTCGTCAACAGCAGTTTTGACCACCACAGGCGACCGACGTCGATCCCTGCCAGACTAGAGGTGACCGACGTTGGCCGATCTCCTGCCAATGCCAGTTTCCCTTGCATTGTCCCCTGACCGATGTCATTTTTAGATTGCTGACATCGACGACTGTCAAGCTCTAAAAACCTCCATGTTTGCCTTAGGTGAAGCTTTTAGCTCCACACCCTAATAATATCCCACTTGGAGATGAACAGCTGCACCTGTACCCATACCAGTACTCTGTCTAATCTACATCTTGGCTTGTATTCCTCTTCAAGCTCCCACTTGAAGACTACCCACCACACTCCTTGTGGTGTTAATCCTGTGCCTAAATTTCTTCATCCTCAGCTTACCTTCTTTTGCCGTTGTTATACTCCCACTCAATCAAAAACCCTGTCAATGACCTGTAATCAACAAACCACTAACCAGATCTGGGCCATCTGTTAGTCAAACTCGCTCTGAGAACATCCAACCTTGCTCTGATACCATTTGATAGGACCTAAGTTCCCCAAAGCTCTGACACAACTTGTCAGAATTAAGACTACACATGATTACCATTGTATAAGCAACTTAAACATGCGAAAATAACTAGAAGAACAAATAACTACCAATGAGAAAACACACAGAATATGAGAGGCAACACACAATTGTATTCAACTCATTACAAAAGAAATTACAATAAAGATATCACACTCTTCTACCAAAAAAATGGTCCCAACAACCAACTCACACACAGAATTGGTGTTCACCTCTCCAACCAGTCAGTAATAACCCTGCCAGTACACCAAGCACTCTAAAATACTTCAAGTTGATCTCCCATGAACCTGCAACCTGCAATTCAATAGACCATACTTACAATGGAAGGATATTTCTTGCCTTCCTTTCTAGCTCATAATGGAACTAGGAAAAACACACACTTTGTTCTCTTCACTAGCACACTTTACAATACATGCCAATGGGTCTATAAATAGATCACAGACTTAAACAATAACTTAGACTCTTAGTTTACTATAATTATCCACGTAGCTCAAGACTCAAAATAGCCTTTACATGCAAACACTCTGTTCACTAAACTAACTGTTCGTGCAACGAACAGTTCTGAAACACACAGGTGACCGACGCCGGTCCCTGCTTGCATGGTGTTGCCGATGCCGGTTGCCTTTTGCACTGATCATGACCGACATCGGTCATACTACCGACACCAGTGCTTCTGGGTCTTCAGTAACCTCTTTTTATTTGTCTGCAACAAGTTGAAGCTTTTAGCTCCACAACCTAACAGAGTGTGACATCCTCCCCCCTAAAACTAGTCATCATCTTGATGATATTTATCCAAACAAAAGTTTTGAATAACAAATAGAGTTTAACAGCATAAAAACATAGTATTAAGTATCATATCAAACAAATAAATAAGAAAACAGTCTGTAGAACTCATCAAAGTCTTCTCAAGTAGCACTATATTTGGAGTATTGGTCCCACAAGACCCTGCTTTATGACATTTTTTTATACAAATAAGTTTTATGAATGTTACTTACACTTGATTGGTTCTATCATGACCACCTCAGGGTCTAAAACTGTAATACAAACCTATAATAACTCTATAAAAAATTTATTGACTTCTCAAAAACATATGAGATCATCACAAAAGTCAAAACAAATGACCAGGAAGAGTTTCACAAAACCTTCTAGTCCCTCTAAACATCTCTCTAATTTAGAAAGTACATTTCCCATTACTTAAAAAAGTATCAATTAGGAACCTATAAAAAATGATGTGTATAAGTTAATACTATTGCTACTCCCCATAGCTTCAAATAAGTATAACATATCAATATTGTCACTACTCAATCAGAGTTCCTAACAACTATGATGATGAATAGGAACTAGAAATATTACATTTTCAATGTATACAAAATCATGGAATACCCATCCACAGTATACATGTGTATGGTCATATTACTAAATTTGATAAGTCTATTGTCAAATCTTAGATTTGACAAGTTCGTCTATCGAATTTAAACTCAATAAAAACTAAGTCAATGTGAGGCTAAGTAAGATACCATCTTATCGCTTAGAAATCACATTCCTAATTCACCACTCTTCCATTAGGTATTCAGACCTAATGATCTCCATAATATGCATAAGATTTAATGAAACATAAATCTATACTAAATCATAGAAAGCAATACTATATGATAAATGATTCCAGATGTACCAACATACATACAAAAAAAATCATACAATCATTTTGAAATTATATTAATTTGATACTAATCAAACATAAATAGTATCATATTTTATAACTTAACTTATATTTTTATATTCATAGTTAAGATAAAATAATTAACATAACATACAAAGGCTACGGATCATATCATCTTTACAAACCTTATAAAGGTAATAAGCGAGACAATGTCTCCTTATTTAATCGACTAGTACGCAATAAGTTAAAAGTTTATCTCAACTTTTTTAGACTACCAATATGTTCTTCATGTCTTATGCCTTACTTTCTCCTAAATATGGTACATATTAAACTCTTCAAAACAAGTAGCTTCAAAAGAGAATAATATTAGTCTAAACAAAGGTATATACTAACATAATAATTATAATCACTAGAATTTATATAAATTCAATGTTAGCCAATCCTCATAGTCAAGTACACAAGTTTGATAGAATTATGACTCTAAAAAGTCACAAGTAAAAAATATAGAACTAATGTCTCAAAAATAAATCTCTTACATACCCTCATATGGTAAAAAGAAACATTGTAATCTACGTTGTTAATCACTATTCACTTACCAAACTTGTAAGTGTAGTATTATAACCTACCTCCATAACTAGAAGGAGAATAATAACCTTAAAAATGTATCAGTCTATCCAAGTTTACATCTTCTTTCAACAATAAGTAGAAAACACTATCCCACGTACTCAAGTGAATACGATCAAACAACATTTTAAAAACAAGTTTTCTTTTTAAAGAAACACTAAATCAACATCTTGAACATATGAATCTTCTTGGTAGATTAAAGTGATGTAAGATGAGAGTGAAATAATAACAACTCACCTCTAAGCTAACTAAAAGAGATGACACTTATTCTCAAGTCTATATAAATACAAGGGTGTTAATCCACATAGCAAAGGAATTCTCAACCATGACATCTACACTCAACTACAAAAAAAATCTTATTTCTAAGATTTATGTAAGACACAAAATTGATGCATACATACTTAAGTAAAAATCACTCCATGATTTTTAAACACTCATAAAACAAACACACAAATGGTGAAGGTGATTCAAGAAAGACATAATCACACTTGAGGTCTTCAATCTAAAGATTGAAAATATGGTAGAAAACTCTTTCTCACAAGTCAAGAACTAAGTTATTCTCTTAACTACCCAATCACTTTATACAACCATCATCAATGAGACACTCGATAAATCGACCCTTTAACAAATCTATAAGAGTACAAATTTAGAGGACACACTCAATGTACCATACATACTTTCTTATTTCTCCTCTCTACTAAATCAAAGGGTACAAAAATGGTAATGAACTCATTAAGTCTTAGAGTTAAAACCTCGACTCTGAGACCACATGAAACAACCTCTCAAGTTGTACTTAGAATAATGCAATAAAAAAAAAATTAAGAGTAAATTACTTGACATTCATTTACTCAACCATAGTTATACTAAATAACTTTAACTAAGCATAAAATCAATAACTTAGAATAATAATAGTTCTAAAATTCCAATACTAAATTATAATATAATATATCATAATTTTGATAAAATTAAATGCATTAAAACTCAACCATGACTGATCCAATAATATTACAATTATTATTTAAGTATATACAAATATATTATAATTACATTTCTTTCAGGTGTTCAGTCTTAATACTATAAATAGACATGCCTTTCGAAGCTCGAGTTGAACCAACTCGTGTATCTCTGAATCTCAAGTGTAGCCTCTAGGTAAGTAGTATCGTTATGGAGAGAGAGCATCATCCGAGTGCTTTTCTACATCAACCACAGACTAATGATCCCCTTCACAATCCCCTATCTAAGAATGACCCTCTTTTCATGGATAGGTAGATGTAATGGTGTGAGAATCCAAAGAACAAGCAAGTACCCAAGTGTGTATGATTTTTAAAACTAAACATGCAGTATATCATAGAAAACCCATTCTATTTCAAAATATTGCACTGACATGTAAATCATGCATACCAAAAGATAATGTCTTACTATACATTATTTAATCACAAGATTTATACTAATTACATCCTCCAAAAAATATCACATCACATGTTATACATAAGAGTAATTAAAATATATTTTTTATTACATCAATGCATATATGAATCATACATTATTATTTAAATCGAATAGGAAATAATGCCTATAGTTCATACCACATGTGTATGTTTCACATTCATATTAAACTATAGATTCTCAATTACTACAATAAGATCTAAATAACTACACCTCATAATATCCCATAATATCATAGTCTAGTGTTCTAAGACATAACTACTAATTTTTTTTTCATCGGTCATACAAATAGTCTTAAATACATAGAAATATAAATTCAATTCTATCAACTAGATATAGTAAAATAAGTCATAGCTTCCAAAAACACATAATAGTCTTACTTAACATTTGTCATGTTAAGAATATAGAACACAAAATAATATTAATGAAATAAAATGTAGAAAACACAACATAATAGAGATACATATTTAACATGGTTCATTCAATATGGGTTACATCCACATAAAAATAGTCAGTCTTTATTATTCAGTCCAACAAATGAAGAAAAAACTCTACAATACAACCACTGCAATATCTTTTTTACTCACATACAGTGTACCATCATAATTTCAATGCCCTCATATAAAAAGGAGGGTTACATATAGAGAAAAAATACACAACTATTTGTACCATTAGATCTATAACCTAATAGTGAATGATCCAGATTTACTATAAAATTATAATATATAGTGCATTTTTAACTAAATTTTGCTTCAGGAGTGCTACCCCTAAACCCTCATTATCGGGACTCCAAAATAGGTCATTTCCCCCTAGACCCCATAGAAACCATAGTAGGGGGGAAGTTTCCCTCCACACCCCCCTATCGATAACTGGGCATTAAAATAAGATCAAGCTCCACCATCCAATAATCTTCCACTTAGAGACTGATTATTGTAACTTAACCGCTATAAGTCTTCTTTGGAATTTTTTTTGAACTTTGATCCTGGCATGTTTCTCATCTTCATTTTTATCCTTGAAAACTTATTAAATCTAAACAACTCTCCAACTTTTCTTTAGTGATTGTCTTTGTTAACATATCTATAGGATTCGTATAGATATTTTCCAACTTCAGTTGACCATCCTCCAAAATTGAATGAATAAAATTATACCTGAGTTGTATATGTTTGGTTTTTGAATATAATATTGGGTTCTTTGTTAAATAAATTGCACTTTGGATATCATTGTACAACTTCCAATCTTCTTGCTTATGCCTCAACTCTTCCATGAACCATTGCATCCATATCATCTCCTTACTAGCTTCTGTAGTTGTAACACTTTCTTTCTTTGTTGTTGACAAAGTAACTATCTTCTATAATTTTGAAATTCAATTAATTGTTGTATCACCAACAGTGAAAACATAACCTATGGTGCTCTTTCTACCATCTAAATCTCCATCCATGTCTCCATCAACATATCCTTGTAAAGTAACATCTAAACCTTCAAAGCACAACTATCTATTAGTGATCCCTCTCAAGTACCTAAGAATCCACTTGATTGCATTCCAATGCTCTTTTCCTAGATTATTCATAAACTTGTTAACAGTTCCCACTACATGAGCAATATCTTGTCTTGTGTACACCATAACATACATTAAACTTCCAACTACTGAGGCATATGGAACTTTAGACATGTAATTAATTTTTTCTTGTATTTTAAAAAATTATTCCTTACTTAATTTGAAGTGCCCTCCCAAAGATGTACTTATAGGTTTTACATGTTGCATATTGAACCTGACTAACACCTTCTTTATGTACTCTTCTTGAAATAATGTCAATTTTTTATTTTTTCTATCTCTTGTTATTCTCACACCAAGGATTTGATTTACAGCACCCAAATTCTTTATTGTAAATGAATTTGTTAATTTTCTTTTGAGATCATTTATATCTTACATGTTAGACCCTGTAACAAGCATGTCATCTACATACAATAATAAGATAATATATTTGCCATTTTCTAATCTCTTAAAATAGACACAGTGGTCAAAATAACATCTACTATAACCTTAATCTATCATAAACATATCAAATTTCAAATACTACTGCTTGGATCTTACTTTAGACCATACAAATTCTTCTTCATCTTGCACACCATTTTCTCTTTACCTTTTACTTCGTATCACTGTGTTTGATCCATATATATTTCCTCTTTTAAATCATAATGAAGGAAAGTAGTCTTCACATCTAACTGTTTAAAGTGTAAATCTTCTACTGCTGTCAAACTTAAAATAGTTCTTATGAAAGTTATCTTTACAACTGGAGAAAATATTTTGTCAAAATCAATACCTTTCTTTTCTGCAAACCCTTTTACAATAAGTCTGGTCTTGTACCTCTTTTTGCCCCCATCTTTTTCCTTCAACCTATAAACCCATCTATTTTACAATGCTCTTTTACCTTCAGGGAACTAACCAAATCCAAAGTTTGGTTATGTACCATAGATTCCATGTCCTCTTTCATGCCTTACTCTCACTTTTTTTCTAATTTCTATATGTATTGCTTCTTCATAGCTTTTTGGCTCACCACCATCAGTCAATAATAAATAATAAATTGAAGAAGAGTATCATTCAGGGATTCTACTTACTATGATAGATATTTTAACTATACTTTCAGGAGTTTGAGGTACTTGTTATTGTATTTGTTGTACTTTCTAATTTTTTGGCACTTTTGAAATTTTAGTACCTGTGATTTTATCAAGTACTACATATTTTGTATTTGGATTTTTTAATTTGTTTCTCTGCAACTGATCTTTGTACAGGACCTTCTCATTAAAGATCACATCTCTACTCTTAATGATTTTACAATTTTTAAAATATTATTAACGGTAACCAAAATCATTAACTCTATATCTAATAAAAGTACATTTCTTGGATTTTGCTTCAAGCTTGGCTCTATTTTTTTATCAATATGGATAAACGCTTCACAACCAAAAGTCTTTAAAAATGAATAATCTACCTTTTTATCTATCCATGCTTCTTCTGAAATGCCACCATCCAAAGGACTTGAAGGCTCTATGTTTATTAAGTAAATAATAGTATCTATAGCATTTACCCAAAATTGTAAGGGCAACCCTACATGTAATCTCATGCTCCTTGCACGCTCCATGATTGTCTTATTCATCCTTTCTAACACACTATTTTGTTGTGGTGTTCTTGGAACCATCTTCTCTCTTTGAATTTTATAGGATGAACAGTAATTTGTCAAATTCTTTCCTATAGTATTCACCTCCATTGTCTGATCTGACATACTTCAACTTATTTCATGTCTCATTCTCAGCCAAAGCTTTCCATTTCTTAAAAGTATCAAAAACATTATAAAAAAATTTATATGTAATAAACCCAAGTTTTTCTAGTTGCATTATCAATAAAAATAACATAATAATAAGAGCCACCAAAGGATGATACCTGAGTCAGTCCCCATACATCTATATGCATAAGCTCTAACTTTTCATCCTTCTTTATCCTCTCAACTCTGATAAATTTGACTCTTTTCTATTTTTCGTACACACAATGCTCATAAAATTCAAAATCCACCTTCAAATCTAACAACAAATTCTTTCAGTAGAGAATTTACATCTCTTTCTTACTCATGTGCCCAAGTCTATGGTGTTATAATTTTGTATCCACTTATGTAGAAGCTAAAGAAATAAAAGAGTCAACATTACCATTAGATAAATATAATATACCTACCTTTTCTCCTTTTGTTATTACTAGTGATCCTTTAGTGACCTTCCATGAATTTTCTATAAAATGTAACTATGCATCCCTCACTTCCCAACTACCCTACTGAAATTAGATTTCTTCTCAACTCAGGAACATGCCTCACCTCTTCTAACAATCATTTGTTTTCATTCAATAACTTTATTTGTATCTTACCATTTCCTATAATTTTACAGGGTTCACCATCACCCAAATAAACTTGTTCAAAATCACCTTGAACATAGTCTTGAAAATATTTCTTATAGGGTGTAGCATGAAATGAATCTCCTGAATATAACATCTAATAATAATTAATATTATCTAAAGAAAGGATTAAAGCATCTTGTAACACATCACCTGCTACATTTGCTTCCTGATTTTTATCTTATTGTCCATCTCCTTATTTTTTTTTTTAAAACCAATAATATTTTTTCAAGTGTCATTTCTTCCCACAAATTTAGCACATTAACATTCTTTTGGATTTAGATACACCCTTCTTAGACTTACCACGATTCCTTGGGCCCTTTCCTCTATCCTTTTGTTTTTCCTTGTTCTCCATAGTCAAAGCATTACCTGATGTCTCATTTGTGTTTTTCCATCATATTTATTTGCCAAGAATAACACACATAACATCATCAAACTTTAAAGTGTTTGAACCAGAGATTGATTTACTCACAGCCATGACCAAGCCATTCCATCTTTCTAGTAATGAGTATAAAATTAAAATATCCCTAACCTCGTCATCAAAATTTACTCTTACAAAGTTTAACTGATTTGTGACTGTGTTAAATTTATTTAAATGATCAGGAACAGACCCACCTTCTAAAATTTTTAGAATAAATAAATGTTACATAAGATATACCTTGTTAAAGATTGAGGGTTTTTCATACACTTTATCCAATACCTTAAACACATCCACTATTATCTTTTCTTTTGAAATATTGAAGGCCACTAATGCTGCTAGGCACAATCATATTGTTTCTAGTGCCTTTCTATTAAGAACCTCCCAATCTTCATCCTTCATAGTTGTTATCTTCTTTGTTATTCCACCTAATGGTAGGAAAAGATCCTTCTGATATAGATAGTCCTCTAGTTACATCTTCTATAGCTAGTAGTTTTGGTCACTAAAATTTTTTACCTTAAACTTGTCTTCTTCTACCATTGCTCCCACTCAAATTAGGAACCCTTTTTTTTTGTGAGTTTATCTACCAAATAAACCTTTGGCTCTGATACTAATTGTTAGAAATATAGAACATAGAAAAATATTAATAAATTAAAGATGGAAATAAAATACAAAAAAATATAACATAATAAAGACAGATTTAACATGGTTCATCTAATATGGGCTATGTCTACACAAAAATAGTTGGTCCTTCTTAATATTCAGTCCAACAAATGAAGGGAAAACCCTGTAATACAATCACTGCAATCTCCCCTTTACTCACATACAGTGTGGCATTGTAAATATAATGCCCTCATATCAAAAAAAGGGTTACATATAGGGTAAAAATACATAAACATAATTTTTATTGTTATATCTGCAATCTAATAGTGAACGGTTCGGATTTACTATGAAATTACAATATTTTATAGTGCATTTTTAACTAAATTTTTTTTCAGGGGCACTACCTCTAAACCCCTATTGAGGGGCTCCAAAATAGGTCATCGCCCCTCTTAGATCCCCACGGTGACCATAGTGGGGGGGCATTGCCCCTACATACCCCTATCAGGAACTGGGCATTAAAATAAGACCGGGCTTCACCATCCAACATGTCACACTTTCAAGGTTATATCCATGCAACTATGATGTCCTACTAATTATTATTAAACATACTAATCAAAGCAACAACCAACACACATATAATTACATAGGTGTAGGTCTAGATATAACAAATGTGGTATGTACCATCTGGATACTTTTCATACTACATAACTCTATGGCATCCCATAATATCATAGATCATTGTTCTTGATCACCCTACTCAAATACGAACAAATAATATTACACTCAATATAATAATAGAACAAGTACATGATTATACCACCTGGATATACCCTAAATTATACTGCAAATTAGCAATCAAAAGTTATATAATCTCTAGGCACACATCACAATGCACTAATTTTACATTATAAAATTCTAAATACTTGCACCTATTAATACTCTCACAAATGTACTATACATAAGCTTTCATTACTATCTGCATAAATATACTAACATTAATTTATGACATAAATCAAAGTTTAAAAAGATTTTTCAATAATTCATTGAAACCCTAGATTACAAGCATATATATATATATATATATATATATATATATATATATATATATATATATATATATATATATATATATGCTTGTAATCTAGGGTTTCAGTGAATTATTGGAAAATATTATATATATATATATATATATATATATATCTTGATAGCTTTACTCAATAATCCGAGCAACCCTATAACCAATCTGTATAAGTAAAGCTCAATTGTTCATGATAAGTTATAAACAACTATTGTTGGCAAACAAATTCTAGGTTTTGACATAAGGTTTCACTGTCCAACTATATCTTTAATGTGATAAAGGAAATTCATTTACTAGTTATACTTTAAAAAATCCCATCTATGTATACTATATTGAATGTTTTAAGCTTGATTTGAATGTTCACGACTCAAACTCTAGTAATTAACTCTTGCTCAGCCTATTACTTGCAATAAAGGTTTTCATTCACTATAGGCAGACTTAAGCAAACCAAAAATATATACCGACTCTGGTTTTACCCAATTGTCTTGTAATATTAAATTGTATGTGTGAAATGACATATTTATTTAAGAACTTGTGTTTGAACTATATTACGGTAATCTAAGGTAGAAATAAAGTTCTACCCATCTTTCAATCTTGAATTAAAGAGAAAACTTAGTTTCTTTCATACATTCACTATTTCTTTTTGAACCTCACCCACATCTCATTGACAACCCACACACACACAAACACACATTTATGAGCATTCCAACATTGATTTTAGATCTAGGGAGTAATAAAAATAAATGAGTTCAAATTTGGAGTATTACTATTCTCCTACAAACCACTTTAGTATTTCAACAGTATCATGATTCTCAAAAGGATCCCATGATAATCATGCTCATTTTAAAATAATTCAACATTCTAAATAACTCAACATTATATTAATAAACTAGGCATTATATTAATAAACTGAACATTTAAATTTAAACTCTGCATTGTATTTTCTCCACATTGTATTTTCATAAGGATCCCATGATAATTATGCTCATTCTTAAAATGCAACTCTAGCGAGTAATACAACTTGGTAGTGCAACTCTATTCAAACCATGATACGGAAATCCAAGGCAAAAATCAAGTTCAACCCAACATTCGATCTTGCATTAAAGAGAGTAGCATTTTTTTTTTAAAGACTCGATGCCTTGAACAAATGACTTGGCATTTTATAATATATTTTCACAACATTTTATAATATGTGCTCAGTGGTTTCAAATAACTACACAATGGTTTTCTTTAAACACTCAATGATTTATCCAATGACTCAGTGCTTTACCTAAAGTCTCAGCATTTAAATTTAATATTCAACGTTTTCTATTATATAATTTAGCGTTTAAATTTATTGACTTGGCATTACCACTTTGTGACCTAGCATTTCTATTAATGTTCAACAATTTAATAAATGACTTTATTTTTTCATATAAATGGCATATTATTTTATTTAGTTTTAAATATATACAGTGTCTTAAAATAGAGATTGGGCATTTTGTATTAATGGCTCAACGTTCTATTTTCATAAAAATGCATTCCATATTCTTATTTAAGATGCAATCCTCTCACAAATAAAAATATAGCGCATGGTATATATAACATAGTCCATCAAATATAAAATGCAACTTTATTAATAAATAAACATCCAATAAATATTTAAGCGCTGCTCAAAAGTCATAAAACACTGACCACCAAGAAAGTAATATGCCACTCTAAAAGCTTCATACGTTGCTTTCTCTTTCTGTAAAATAGGATGTTATTATATAATAATGCATATAGCTATGACTCTTTTATTTATGTTATCTCTACTGTAGATGCAGTCTTTATTATTTAAGACACTATTCAACATAATTATTACATAGTTAAAAGAAGTAAATAAAACACAACTTGGATAAGTTTATTAAAACTTGGTCAATAATTTGGAATACACAACCAAATAATGTTTATAACACTACCAAGCAACAATCTATAATTCATTAAAGAGTTACTCAGGTTCCTGGCTCGATTTGTAATATTTATAATTATCTTGGACACACATTACTTCTTTAAGCACTAAACTCAGGAAATGAAACACAGCCCTATAAATATGCAACTCATAATAAATATGTTGACCTCTAAAGGAAAAATGTAATCACTACACAAATACTATGATGTTGGTTATGCATACTTAAGATGCTACTCATAATAATATAACGCAACTATCTTTATATAAAATGAATGGTACTTAAGATAGTTTTTAAATTTGAAAGGATCATATACACACTAAAATCTAAAACAAAACCAACTTAGTATATATTTGCTTAAAAAGAATATATCTGGCTATCTCTTGCTCTCTCCAACTTCTCTCCAAATCCTCCTGCCTGCTTCTTCCTCATATCTTCTTTCTACTATCTCTCCAAATTCGCCTCTCTCTTATTTTCAAACTCTCCGTATGAATTTATAAAATTATCCTTTGTTCATACATGGCATCTTAATTTTCTATTCACTACAATTCTCTCTTTTCTAATTTAATATTGAGCATATAAAATATTATTACGTCTCATATCTCAAGTTATTTTAAATATAAAGTTAAGTTTGATAATTCAAATATTGATATCTAGTTTCAAGTCTATCACTTAGTTTCATGCATGTTGCTCATAAATTTCTTTACGCCATAGTTTTTCAAGTTATCTAAAAACTTAAGGCTAATTTAATCAATAAAATAATAACTATTTTCTAATTTTTAATGTAATTTCATGCATGCATTTCAAGACTAAACTTAGATTGTCATAACTCACGGTTAGTACTCTAAGATAATTTTAATTCTATGAAATTAATCATTACAAAGATAATTATTTATTTAAATAATATATATTAAGTCATTAATTGCTTCTTATTGCAAGATAACCATATCTACAATAATTCATATTTATATAGTAATTAAATATCTAGTTTCCTGATTTATTCTCAAAAATGAAGAGAATCAAATTTAAAGAATATAATGCATATCAAGACGAAATCTACATACAAATATAATAATATAAAATATTTTCTTAATTGTACACTAACATTTCATGCATATAACATTTAAAATTTAATGTGTGTAGGGTTATTGGCAATTCTTATGTCATCATCCATTCATCCCATCTAGCCCATCCTCTCTGAAGATGCTTTCCCTCATCAAACTCTAAGGGTAGGATCACTCCTGCTTTCACTTCGCAACAATTAGGTAGTTAGTCTGAGTCATCATATCAACTAATGATGCAAAACTAACAAATACATATCCACAATGTACAGAATAATGAAATACACATGTCAAATATCACTTTTCTATTACAATATATGTCATAAAGCTCAAATCAAAGCAATAATAATCAGGTAATAACCATATTAATCCATGGATTCAAAGATTATAAATCATAGGGTGAAATCGGGATATGACATCCTTGGTCAACTTATATAAATACTATAACACATCATAGCTTTGTTATGCATTGTTAGACTGCTATGCTATGTCAACTTATTCTAGGAGATATCTAGATCAGTGATATTATTATATATCATTCAGATCCATAATATCATCCATAATGATAATTGTTATGTGTCAGCAATAGGTTATATTCGATTGTAACACTATTTAATAAATCTTGTTAATAGTGTAATGTTTAGTGATCCAAATATAACTTAATAGTGTTGAATTGACATTTTTAAATTAACATGAAATAATGAATTTTAAACTTTTAATAATCGACAAATTCTAAAAGAAATCAACGAATACATTGCTGAAACACTATTAAATTATGTCAGAGTATTAGGACATTAAATTAAGGGAATGACCCTCTTCCTTTCTATGATCACATGTAAGTCCTTAAACATAGTTTGTTGAAGGAAATACATTGCTACATATCCTTTAAGTGATAGGTTATATAAAGATTCACTGTACACTATTTATTATGGTTTGCTATAAATTATACTTAATTCACCTTTATATATGTAATTCAATATAAGAATTATATTAAACTCAAAATGTTATATAGTAATATATATACGTTATTTGATACTATATAGTACATTCATTATATTGCTATATATATCATTATATACAAAATTAACATAACTTGGCAAAGATATATCGCTTAAATATCTGATCATCCTTAATTATAAACATGCAAAAATTTGTTGTCTCAATATCATTACCACTTAATTTAGATGGTAACGTTTCACATAGTTGTAATAGGTTTTCTTGATTTCTCTCACCATTGCAGTTGGCATCTTGCCAAACACAAAATAGTAAAAATATGCAATCGAATCTCTCAGAAAATCGACCCTGTTTATCCTTAATTCAACTCAGATCTTGAATTTGCCAAAAATATACTCGTCACATTTATATATTTATTCATTATTTTTAAATGATAACTTACACAAGCTTATATGTACTCTTATGACTTGGATAGGGTATACATAGATTATATAAATATAATCTCCCAATTTTGAGAATCAACACACACACACGGCCCATTGTTTATTTAATTACCATAATTATTATGCTTCAAAATAACACAATGTGATATGTTCATATTAAATTTAACTTCCAAATCTTTAGAAAATGTTCTTTCATTATGACATAGTAATAAAACAATGAATAAATATAACATATAGGAAAATAGAAAACAACGATCTGAGTTTATATATATATATAATTTGTAATATATTTTTTATGTAATATGATGAAAACAACGATCTGAATTGTATGAATAAATTTAACTATTCGCATATACATAAATCGTCAGATATACAAATCATAATTACTACTATCATATCATCACACAAACCTACCACATGTATAATGAAAAGACATAAAATCACCAGATATACACATATAATCTATATTATTTATATATGTTTATATTTTTATTATTAATTTCTTTTTATATATAAATATGGATCATCATACAAGCTCGATGTACATGTATATTTAACTTATTGTTCGTATATATAATTACTCATTGCATCAAGATAAATTTATATTCAATTCAGCTTGTCTAAATAAGATTGCTAATATGCATAGATCACTACATTATACAGGTCACTATCTTCACAAGTTTGTTATACACACAACTCATATACTAATAAAAGCACACATATCATTCATATGTGTACATGCATAATTTTTCATATTTCATAAAATTAAAACCATAGTGCCTACCTCTCAAAATCTCCCACTTGGAATCATTCACTTTAAAGGAATCTCCTTCCTTCACTCAGCCTTTCCTTCTCCTCTCCACTCCACTATCCTCTCTCCTCCTTTATGTTTCACTTCACTCCTCAATTCATGCCCTCTTCTCCTTTTTTTTTCTCTATTTTTATTCTTTTTATCTTTCCTTTTTCCATTGCATGGATATGGCACTTTATTTAAAGCCATTCTTTTCTTTTATTATATTTGAATGATTTTTCTCTTTTTGTGTTTTTTTTTTCCCTAATTCACCCAAAGCTACAAGATCTTTGATTTATTTGTTTTATGAATATTTTCCTCCTTTTTGGAAAGTTTTTTATTTCCTAATTATTAAATAATTGATTTATTTATTAGTTACTAAATTATCATAGGTAAACAATCATCCTAGATTAATGATAACATGACAAATATGAAGTCAATAATATTCTTCTAGATCCAATAGCTAATTATAACACGAGTAATAATTATAGCACCATTCTGATAATGATAACTATTTATATTAAGTTGTTATTTATTGATGGTTTTATCTATCTATATTAAAGCATTAAGTCTTATAATGATATTCTCAAATATCATAAAGATAAATAATTTATATTCTCAACATTACTAAGATATGTTGGTTAGTCTACATATGGTAATACCAAACACTATTCACATAATTTATATGTTTGACAACATTAATAAACATGAATGCAATGACATGACATAAATGTGAAATAACATTCACAATGCAATCATACGAGATTAATTCACCTAAACATAAATCTGAACTAACAAACACATAAACAATTATCTAAATGTAGATAATGTAAAGAACGTACTAACACTAGCCATTCAAATTATGCATTTAACATGTACTATCTGGCATGGTATGTGCAAAGTTTTAGACATTATTTTTTCATCCCCCAACACCTCCATCTACGTCATCCTCTCCGATGATGCTCTCCCTTCATCGTGCTCTAAGAGATGAATCTCTCTTACATCCAATTCACAATAAGAAGGTAGTTAGTCCATAACATCATGACTTATATATCATAAAATACTACTGAAATAATAGATCAACATGATCACAATGTAAATAATATATAATAATACTAACTCATAGAAATTTAATTATGAAATCAAAGCAACATATATTTGTCCCATAATAGTATATGACTTATAGTTTAATCAAATAATAATCAAAATTAAATTTCCAACCATAAAAATCCATGGATAATCAAGTAAATTGATTTAGTTATAAATTGGGATATAACACGACTCTCCTCCCTCTTCCTTGTACACATTGGGATTTCATGATAGTTATGATGATTCATATTTATTTGAGCAGCTTCTTGATGATCCAAATTCTTCCTCTAGTTCTGATGATGAGACTAGTGATGAGGATTCTCCTCCTCCTTGTCCTATAATATCTTTAGAGGATGAGGAATCCCCTCATAACTCTCCAAGAACTAGTCCTCTTTGAGCTACATAGACATTATTAAGTGTTGGTCAAGTGTTGGAGATCCATCAAACACCAGGTAAATCCATTCACAAATATAAAATGAACCACATGCTTTCATTACGTTTGCTTCTAATTTGTAGTCGTTTCATGAGGCATTATGCACTCCTAAGTGGGTTACTACTATGGAAGAGGAGTATGGTTCCTTGTTTAGGAACAAAACTTAGGATTTAGTCCCTCTTTCTAAGGGAAGAAAACTTGTTCGATGTCAGTGGATATATCAAACAAAATATATAGCAAATAGGTCCATAGACAAGTTCAAAGCATGTTTGGTATCAAATAGTTTTTCTTAAGTACTTGGCATTGATTATACTGAAATGTTCACCCCAGTTGTTAAAATGAACTCAATCTGACTCACTCTCACCATTGCCATAGCACATCATTAGGATGTTCATCAAATGGATGTCTAGAGTGTCTTTCTTCATAATGACCTTACGAATAAAATATGCATGGCACAACCACAAGGATTTGTGAAAGATTCTTCCTTAGTTTACAAACTTCAAAAATCTATCTATCGCCTTAAACAAGCTCATCAAGATTAGTATGCCAAGATGGACTCCTTTATTCTTTTAGTTGGGTTCACCAAATGCCATTTTGACCTGAATGTCTATAATTTTTGATAATATGATTCATTGTTGATTCTGATTCTCTATGTGGATGACCTATTGGTCACATGAAGTTATTCATCTACCACTACAGTAGTGAAAATTATTTTATCTGATAAGTTCTCAATGAATGACTTGGACTTTTTTCACTACTTCCTCAGGATTGAAATTTTTGACTCTGGGATCACTATTGCACAATCTAAGTATGCTTTTGATTTACTTGCACAGTTTAACATGGTTGATTGTAAGCTAGCTTTGACTCCTTTTCTATTTGATTTGAAGCTTCAGGATGATTGTCCATCTCCTTTGGTTGATATTATCTCATATTGACAACTTGTTGGTGGTCTTATCTACCTTATGCACACTAGATATGATATTTCATATGAAGTGGGCATAGTCTCTAAATTCATGTTGGAACCACATGCGCTGCACTAGAAAGCATCTAAGTGGATTCTCCATATGGTACTCATAATTTTGAGATTCATTTTGGAGTAGGCATTGACATCAACTTGATTGTTTATATAGAATCAGATTGGGTTGGGAATATTTAGAATCATAAGTCTACTTCTGGATACAATTTCTCCCTCAATTTAACTCTGACTAGTTGGTCAAGCAAGAAGCAAAATGTTATTGCTTTATTTTCTACTGAGGTAGAATGCAGAGGAGGTATAAATAATACCATTGAGGTTATTTGACTTCAAGGTATTCTCACTAAATTTGACATCCAATTTTGATGACCTACATTCATCTTTTATGATAATTAAATCACATTCCATATCTGCATGAATCTGATCCTCCTCAATGGATTAAGCATATCAAGATTCACATGTATTTCATTTGGGAGCTCATCCATGAGAAAGTCATTAATCTTCGCTATATCCAGATAATGGATAAAGTTGTTTTTATATTCACCAAACCCTTCACTCATAGCAAATATCTTCATTTGTGGGTTCTTTTTGGGGTTCATTCAGTACCATCTTCTTCCTCCTCTTGAAGATTATCTTTGTGTACTTGGATAACTCATCAGGCCTCTGTGTCGGGACCTAATTCTTCTACCCACCTAAGCTACGCTTAAGGGGGAGTGTTAGTGTAGGCTTTTTTCCACTATGTGGATTTACCTACATGGTCCAGTTATCTTGCTTAGGTGAATAATATGTCGTTAAGATAAATGTAATTTAAGTCATCTTATAATTTTGAGTTGAGTTAATTACCTTTTTGGATGAGCTAATTCCTCACTATATAATTTACCTTTCTATGTACTTTTTGACTAATGCTAATGAATGTTAATACAACTTTTTGTTGTGAAGACAAGCTTCTTCCTCTTGTGAATTGTTCTTCAGATTTCACTACTCCATACAAATTTAGTCTTGTGCATTCGACCCTATCCAGTTGATCCTCAATTTTGGTTCACTCTGACAAGATCTATGTGGTTGATATTATGGTTATGGATTTTTTTAAGGGTTTAATGGTTATACTCACTTTGAACACACTCCACCAATCATCAGGAGCAATTATTGACATTCAAGCAAGGTGACCATGAGTATACCCTGTCAAGTCCTTGTCCCCAAGGGAAATCAAATTTTTTTATTCCAATCAGATGAAAAAAATTGAAGGGGCATTTTGGATTTATGGCTCAACTTTATAGTATGGATGTGAAATCATCTATATCACATGAACAAGCTCTAGGGATTCCAAAGTTGTTATGCAAATATAAGGTAGTTTTATAGGTTCTACCAAAGAGGATTTTGCCAGATAAGGAATTGGAGCACATTATTGAGTTTGATCCCTAAAATGGGTCAATAGTGGTACACCCTTATAGATAAAAATATTTCCAAAATTTAAAGATATATAAATTGATCACTGAACTCTTAGAGGTTTGCATCATTGTGCCTAGTAATATCCCATATGTTGTTTTAGTTATAATAGCTAGGAAGAAGGATGGGTCATATAGACTCTATATCGATTATGGGGCCCTGAACAAAATCACAATAAAAAATGAATTTCTATTGTTGAGGATTGATGATCTACTTGATGATTCGCATGGGGTGAAGTACCTCTCAAAAATAGATCTCAAATCATGATACTATCAAATACCAATTTGGATTCAAGACTAGGATTAAATGACCTTCAAAGCGCATTAGGGAACTACCATTTTAGGGTATGTATTTTAGTCAGCAATGCTTTAGCCAAATTTCAAACATTAATGAACAAAATATTCATAAAATTATTGCATAAGTGTTTTCTTGTATTTTTTTATGACTTTTTGGTTTATAGTAATTCATTAGCATTCCATATTGAGCAATTGGATGTTGGGTTGGATATATTATCTAAGGAGAAGTTGTATGCAAAGGCATATAAGTGTGAATTTGTAAATGCACCCTTATAATACATTAGTCACATAATTTATATTGAATGGGTTTACACTTACCCCACAATGATTAAGGCCATATGTGATTGGCACGTGTTTGACTCCTAAAAAACTTTGAGGTTTCATAGGATTGGCAGGATTTTATAGATATTTGTGAGAAACTTCTCAACAACAATGCATCCCCTGATCGACCTCACCAATAAGGATTCCTTCAATTGGTCCATAAAGGAACAAAAATATTTCAAGGATCTCAAAAAAGATCTAGTTTTTACTCTAGTTTTAGTAACCCTTGATTTATCAAAGTCCTTTGTCATTGAATGTGATGCCTTTAGATCTGGACTGGGTGTAGTTCTATCTCAATATGTGTAGTTCTATCTCAATATGACCACCCGATTGCATTGGAAAGTGGGTAAAGTTAATGAATGTGAATGAAGTATGTCCACATATAGTAAAACTTATGTGTGATCTCCAAATGATATCAGTTTCTATTGGGGATAAATTTCTTTGTTAAAACCGATCACCTCAACCTTAAAGACTTAATAACTCAAGGGACATTAACATTGAAGCAATATAAATAGATTGTTAAGCTTCAAGCCTATGACTTTGAGATTCTTTACAATAAATGGAAGGATAATTTGGTGTAAAATGCATTATCTCACCAAGAATAATTGTCAATATTTCAGGCCATGTCCATCAACCAACCTACTTGGATACACGACCTTCTACATTACTACTTAACTCACCCTGCCTCAACTAAACTCGTGCAATAAATTGAAGATGGGAGAAAGGAGAGTGTTTTGTAATGGCATATTTTTTTTCCAAGGACACATTTACTTGAGGGGTAATTTTCCCTTTGTTCAAAATCCACCATAACATGGCCATGTGTTTCCATCTACAGGCTAAGTTAGATTCTGGAAAACGTATAAAAACATCAGAGATAACTTTTTTTAAAAGGGATGAAGGCATACATTCTACAATTTTTAGCTCAGTGTGACATATATTAACAGGGTAATGGGGAGAGTGTTCCCTTGTGAGGCCTTCTATAACCAAATTTAGTTCCACAACAAAAGTGGTAAATTGTGTCAATGGACTTTATCTTGGGTTGTCCAAGCTCTGAGGGTAACTATAAAATTTATGTGGTGATATATAGATTAACAAAGTATCCCCATTTCAATACCACAAGAAAGACAATAAGAAATGGTCCTAAGATTGGAAAAAAAATTACCAATGTGTGTTTAAGCTACATGGGATCCCTAAATAACCCATATGTGAATGGGATTGAAATTTTCAAAGTCCTTTCTGGTAGGATTTGTTTCAGAATGCATGTGTTACATTTAACATGAGCATTTCATACCATCCCCAAACAGATGGACAAACAAAGGTGGTGAACAAATTCTTAGAAGGGTATCTAAGAATGTATGTAGGGGATAAGCAAAGAAAGTGGGTACAATGGCTAGATTTGGCTGAGTTTTGGTATAACATCATGTACAACACAAGTATGTAAATGTCACCTTTCAATTATTTGTATGAGTGTGAGGCACCATCATCATTGGATTGGGTGATTTAGAGGTGAAAGGTCCCTATGCAGAGGAATTTATGGAGGAGATTCAAAACATTATGTAACTATTTAGTGATAACTTGGCACCGAGAGCAAATAGGATGAAGTAACAAGCAGACCAACATAGGATAGAGAGGAGTTTTGAGATCAAAAACATGGTGTTTTTACAATTTCAATTCCAATTCTATAAACATAAGACATTAAAGCATGTAGGGAATCTAAATTTGCACCCAAACTATTATGAGCCATATCTCGTGTGTGAAAATATGGGGGAGTTGCATATGCAATGGTCATACCAAACAAGGGAAGGTTGCATGATGTGTTTCATGTGTTACGTCTGAAGAAGAAGATAAGGGTGCATCTGGTGCCTCAGATAGAACTATCAATGATTGGCAAAGAATGTAAGCTTGTGTTAGAGCCGAAATGCTTTGTTAGGGAATGCACCTTTAAGGTGAAGTGGAAGGGGATACCCATGCAGGATGCAACTTTGAAAACCAAGGAGTTTGAAACCAAGCATCCAGACCTGAAACGGCCCCAAAAAATGAATTTTTGGAGTCGACAAGAAAGGTATGTGTAATTTGGAAAGAAAGAGGGGGAAAATAAAAATTAATAATTTCTTGACATGGAAAAAAATGGTGAATATGGAGGCAAGCATAAAAGAATGCAAGTTGGCTGGAAAACGTCCCCAAAATGCAAGTGAAGATTTGGGAGTTTTAAAAAATCCATTATTATCATTCATGTAATATGTCAAGTCATGGTATATGGTAGGATGGTTAAATCTTTCACATAGTAGGTAGAGGTCTTAAGTTCCATTCTTATATTGCAAAATTTTGTACTTTTAAAGTTTGACTAATAATGAGGTCAAATCTCTTTAACAAGGAAGGCATGTTATATACTTGCTCTTTAACAGGGAAGGCATGTTATGTACATAAACACGACATATATTTATATGTGCATGCACACATAGTTATCATTATTTTTATTGTATTATATTTTGGGTGCCTAGAGTTAGTGAAGGGTTAGACCATGAGTTAGTCATGGATTAATTAGGGTTTCTAGCAATTGAATACAAAAGGAGGGAAAATCCTAAAGAATGTATCTTTTTTAAAATATCAACTTAATGTAAGAGATAGGCATCATTGTGTGAGAGATCTTTTGATATAGTAGGATTTGAAGGTGCAATCCACCCTTAGGGAAGCAAGTTCTCTCATATTTTCCATTTATCAGCATTTTTACTAAATATTTTACAATTTCATTTTTTGTTGTTATTTGGAACATAGCAGGGGCATACTTTCAACGTAATAATGTCTTTAGACATGTACAATGAAGTGTAATATCATGCACCTAGGTTATTTTATGGTCCCATTTGGTCAAGGTGCACGCATCAATTAGGTCCTGCAATTTTTTTATTAGCCTTGCAACATTTGACTTAGTACCAAGGACTTGGGAGTATCTATTCAATCAAATTCACCTAAAAATCCAGCTCAGACTCATCCATTTTTGGTATCTCTTGGGAATTATACCTTGGTGGATGGCGTGATATTGCACTTTACTATCATCTGCACTAATTGGACTACAACCCTCTCAATGGTCCCACATTTTTCACTTTATTGTTGTTAATTTTCTTATTAGTAAAAAATTCATTTGAAAAACATCTATCATTTTAATAAGAATTCATTAATGTTCATAGGAATCTATTGAGCATCTACAAGCATTTAGAGAAATCAAGTAATCATTAGAGCATTCATTTTAGTTCTAAATTTCATGTTAGTAACACATTTTATTGTATTGGTTTGCCCAGTAGATGAAAGATTGAAATTAATGGAGTGTTGTTTTCGATATTGTACACCATTGAGGAACCTAAAAAATCTCAAGAAAGCTTAGTGATTCCTTGGTATAATACAAGCCCCAAAACACATGTCTTTTTCCTCTTGGTTTCTATATCTAACTACCTAAATAGGGTAAAAAGAAGAAATTTGTTTTCTTAGTTCCCTGAGTGAAGTCATGAAAATTTGAGCAAGGTTCTCGAAACATCAAATTAAATGAACACAATCATCAATATAAATTTCACTTGCCTATTCTTGAAATTTACCTTGATGGTTTGAATATGTATAGAGTGTCACTTGCCTAACATTTCTCTAAATAGTTCTTAACAGTTTAAACATGGAGTGAAACTTGACAATTTATACATCTTTCTCTTATCATTATGATTTTTCTAAGCCATCTTATAATCATTATTAACCATTATTTTCCTTTGTCACATTCTAACGACTTGTACCGAATCTCCCTATTCATATACATTCATAAACTTTACGTTAATCTTTATATTTTTTAATTTAAAAATTTAATTAAATCTACTTTATTGTTTTACATTTAATTTAGGCCTAGTTAAATATTTTATTGGTATTTTTATTGCATTTAAATCCATTTATTCATGATACACTTCTCTTCCATAAAGGGTAAATTTGGAGTTTTAAATTAATCATGCCAAACATCGCAATCATCTTGTTAATCCTAACCTTGATTTCTCATAGTGGATGCACTCCTCCCAATCAAAGTGGCCTATTTGGAAATCACCTTGCCAAGCACATTAATATCATATGTGCAAACACATGTATGAAACTTTGGCTTTAAATTTTTCATTTAAATATTCCTTTGTTAGACAAAACTTTCACTTCAAATGTCATGGTTTATACCATGTGGTCAAGGCCTCAATTTGAGAGTCAACCCTCCTTATCATGAATTTTTATTATGAAAGTTATCTTTTCAATATTGCTTTTCAAATGTTAATATAAATTATAGTCGAAGGAAATATTGGAGAGAGAGAGAGAGGGAGGGTGTGTGTGTGTATTTCTTTATAGTTTTTGACAGTTTGACTAAAATTTTACCTTGCATCTATTATAGTTTCCAAAAAAAATTGAATGTATTTTACAACGAAAAATGTAAATACAACCATACATCCATCAACTTTAGGCCCTCCATGTGGTCCTTCTTTGGAATTATCACAAGGGGTACATTACGTGACCTTGAGATAATTTATTATTATTATTATTATTATTATTATTATTATTATTATTATTATTATTATTATTATTATTGTGGTAAAAAGCAAGGTTTTGAAAGGCCCCATAATTTTTAACAAAGTAAAAAGATAAAACTATAAAGCTCAAACAAACAAACAAACAACGAACATGGGCTACCAACCAAGGAAACATCAACAGAGGAACAACATCCAATCAACAACAAAACACAAAGCCCCACCTTACAAATCTGCTAAATCTTCAAGACACTTATCAACTTCCAATTCTACCTAAAGGGCATTAACCTTGTTCAAGATAGAATCCCCCACATTGACATGGTCATTGTCTTCTTTCTTTTTCTTCTATCCCCTCATTCTTCCGCTAGGCCCATCTTGGATTTCTTCCACTTTTCTCTTCTTAGTATCATTCCAGACCTCATAGGTGCTTGTGATGTTGATAATGTTTTGCTTGATATTTCCCTACCATTTACCCTTCCAAATTTCCATCTCATCCACTAACCTTTTCATTTTGACCCCCAATCTGGGCATGTCATGTTTCCATTCATTTGTGCCCTGCTCCAAATCCATAAATTCCTTATCTTTTTTGTGCTCGATATCTAACTTCTCCACTTTACCCTGCATCTCCACCAAAATCTTCCTATCCTTCTCCCTACCAATGCCTTATGGAAACTAAGCTTAGTGTTGCTATCTTGTTCCAACTTATCCATCCTTGCCCTAATATGTGATCCACTTGGGACTCCAAGTAATTCAATCCAATCTTATAAATTGGTGACTTGTTAGGCTCCAACTTCAAGGGATACGTCAATCCTCTTTATTTGTCTTTGGACACTCTACAATGGGTCTACACATCCTTCATGGGAGAGAAAAGGACCTAGGCCAAGTTCTTTTTGGATCTATTAGCCCACTCTACCAAAGTTGCATTCTCTTCCTCCCTACCATTCCTTTTAGGCCCTTCTTTGACCCCAATCTCACCCTTTTCACTGGGAGAACCCACCAAATAATCCATGGTATGGAAGCCATAACAAACTAAAAGCAAGATTAAGGCTTCATGGACTAGCATATCAACATCCCCCATTTGAAATTCCTTCATAGTATTTTTATAAGATCTTAAAAGTTACTAGGGGAAGTTAATTACCTCCCCATGCCTAAAATAGCTAAGGAAAAAAAAGTGGTGAGAATACAACGTTCTAAAACTTCCCTCCATCATTAAATATTTCATCATCTACAAGCAAATTTCCAGCAACAACCCCAATTAAGGACAAATGCAAAATGCCATCATCAATCTTGTGTATTTTTTCCTCGATCACTTCCACCAAGATTCCCCTTAACTTCACCTTTTTGTCCATGTAAAACCTCATGCTAATTGAAAAAAGTGCCATGATACATTTAAACTATCAAGTCATAAATGCTACCACTAACAATGACACAACCACCATTAACTACGACACAATGACCACCATATTGTACATGGTGATTATGCCACTATACAAAAACTTATTCACTTACAACTTTTATTCTAATCTAATTCTTCAATGGATAATGAAGTATACCCAATCTGATCATCATGGATCCAGCACTTAAGTGTCAAATCTGATAGACAAGTATCGCAAGTATGTATATAAACTTTTCCACAATTGCATAATAAATATATTATGTAGATGGTATTTTAATAATATCATTTTGATGAAACCTTAGATTGTTGTTTTAGTATAAGCTTTCTGAACCTTTCCTCCATCGTTTCATATTTCATCATCTACAAGCGAATTTTTGACCACAACTGAACTAAGGACAAACACAAGATGCCATCATCAATCTCATGTAGTTTTTCCTTGATCACTTCCACCTAGACTCCCCTTAGCTTCACGTTTTTGTCCATGTAAAACCTCTAGGTAATTGAAAAAAATGCCTTGATAAATTTGAAGTATCAAGTCATAAATGCTACCACTAACAAAGACACAACCACCATTATCGACGACACAATGACCACCATATTATATATGGTGACTGTGCAACTATACAAAAACTTATTCACTTGCAACTTTGATTCTAATCTAATTCTTTAGTGGATAATAAAGTAAAACCCATTTTGATCATCATGGATCTAGCACTTAAGTGTCAAATCTAACATACAAGTATCGGACTTTTCTACAATTATATAATAAATATATGATGTAGATGGTATTTTAATTATATCATTTTGATGAAACTTTAGATTGTTGTTTTAGTATTGTTAACCTTGAATCAAAACAAAATAATAAATTTGTGATTCTTAAATCATTCTTTCGCTCAACCAAATTAACAAGAGATCATATATGTGTATGATAGAACTAAAATGACAATACAAAAGAAACAATACCAAAATATTATTACAACAAAATGTGCTAATATTAAGAACATCAAGTCCAAGCAAAAACCTCACAACAATTGACATTTAATGGCATACTTATATTCCAAGTAAACATTTTATCTTGAAACATTTCTTTTAGAAAAATTCATAAAGTTCATTTCTTTGTCCATAACATGTTTTACTTGAAATTAGCCCAAAACTTAAAACTCAAAATGCGGTGACATAAACCCCACACCACGTCATCACATGACATCAGCCTAACTTTGGTTCAATGATACTCTAACATAAACTCAACTTGCGTGTTCTATGAACGTTTTAAAAGATATCTTATAGAGTGCCACAATGTTTTTAGTAACTTTTATGAATGTTTTAAAAAAATATTCACAATGTCAGGAACTTTAACTTTGGTTCAATGATACCATTACATAAACTCAAATTTCCGTGTTCTATGAATGTTTTAAAAGATATCTTGTAGAGTGCCACAATGTTTATAGGGAGCTTTTATGAATGTTTTACAAAACCGTCGACAATGTTAGAAACCTTTATGACACTTATATAGAATTGGATGCACAGGTTTGTCAGATAGACGTCTCCTAGATTTTCTCGGGGACTTCAGAGACCTGAAGGGTGCAAACAGTTAAGTGACCATAGACACAGTCCCCCAAAATCTGGGAATTTTTTTGTCGTCCCAAAATCCATGCAAAAAAGTGACCATAGACACAAGTTTATAAATATTATGTATGTTGCATAAGCAATACACTTCATCTACGAGTCCTCTTGCTTATTCAAGGAAAAAGAAAATACCCCCATACGTATACGAGTGTCAAGTGTCGAGTGTCGGGAGAAGAAGCACCTATCGCGGATTTCAGATTACTCTGCAAGAAATCCAGCAAAAACTTAAGGCAGGCAAAATTGCTACCATTTGCTAGATCCTCCGATATTCAAATTAGATCCGTTATTTCAGATATGCCGCGCAATCTTCTCCCCACAAATTTTTGGCACTGGATATTAAAAATTACTTGTGCCCTTGAAATGCTTAACGCTCCTTTAAGAGCACTTAAAGTAATAGGCATGTAGTTGAAGGGACAAAAATGTTTCATCACTAACATATATCCCAAGAGTTCCATTTCCACCCCCATGTTGGTGGGGAGTGTGATCTGAACCAGGTTAACTGCTATCAGATTTCCTGCTCTGCTGTTAGAATTTTATGTGCTTGATTATCTTGACAATTTACAACATCAGAACCTTCAAGTTATACTATTTTATGACAGTCGTGAATTAATGTATTGTAATATCAAAAAACCTCTTGCAAAAAGATAAAAGCACCCAAAAGCATCTAATACAAAAGAAAAGATAAAAGCCATATCTTATTAAGACATTGAAGTTAGTACTAGCAAAAATGTTTCTTACAAAGAAATTAATTATATTAATGTTCTACCAAAGACTAACAGCACAGCATACATACAAAGGCAAAAAACTCAAATAAATAAGAAATAGATGTTTAAACTAGTATGATGCATCCAACGTAAGTAACGTCCGCTAAAAACTATAGTTCGTCAATACCCAAAAAAAGACGGAAGTTACCACAAAATTACAATAGCAAAATTGTCTGGAGTCAGATGGCTGGTAACAGTTCTAAGCTCTAACGACTAGCATGATAAAAGACTATTATATCCTTTCAAAAAAATTATATTAGTCCTCAAAAAGCCGCCTCTGCACACATTCACAGTAATCTTTCTATGATATCTTCGCCTTTGAAAAGTCCATTTCAGGATGCTGCAAAAGTTAATAGAAAACATAATAAGATGTGTTTCCAGACAACAGCAAGTCCCAAACAAAGAAACCAGCATTGAACCAAATGATTGAAAAAACTAACCTGAGCCATAAATTTCTTGAGTATTTCTTGCTTTTGTTGTTCCTCACTTGTGGGTAATCCCATGGCCTTTTGCCGTTGATCAAACTGAAAATAGAAAATGAAAAACATTTAAACATTTTTAAAAAATTGTCAAATGCCCCATGTGCCACACAATAAAGAACATAATCACCACCAAATCCTTCTCAGTCAAAGCATCATATGCAGCCTGATCATATCTTAAATGAGTTCCCTGTATAGACGAAACTAATTGAGCAACATAAAACTTATCAAAAGGCTCATTTATGGTTTCACATATCGTCTCCATCCATTTGGTAGTTGTTTTATTAAAATTAAATTACCCCATGAGCTATTTGTGTAAGTTTCAGAGTATGTGACAGTACATAACGGTACAGATAACCAGTCCCAAAATTTCATTGTACCAAGGGACACATCCCCCAGTTTGGTCTGCCATACCGGACATATGGGATGACCCATGGACGAGAGGTCAGACAAAATCAGCACCCAAGAATGTTGGAAATCCCCGTCCACACATCCCCAATGGCTATCACAGCCTTTTAACACAAAATCACTAAAATTATGCCTTATGATATTTAGACATCCCTGAAGGGATTGATATTATTAGAGTCTTCACTTCCAGTTCTACACTTATTCCTGCAAACTACGTCCATAGAGAAGCAAACTACGTCCATAGATAATTGTTGGCTTGCACATGGCCTCTATAATTTTTCAAAGCATTTTAGCTACATTATGTAAAAACTTTGAATTACTACGACCATTAGGAATCAGGATTATCTAATGTGGTCGACAATTCATAAGTACTCTCATTTCCCAAGGACATTTACTTTGGCCTCCTGCCACCTCACTCATACCACCAACAGATCTCATACTGCCTTGGATGAAGGTCAGCACTTCATTGTTGATGGTGTGGTCCAACGATGCATTCTTATCACATGGATTGTTACTTTGAAGTAGCTCAGCTTTAAGCCAGCCTTCTATCCAGAGCACTGCTTAGTGCTTTCTGTGCGGTTATTTGTCTTAATCACATTAAACAAAATTGGTCACATGAACCATGGCTTTGTCTTGGGCAAACCGTGATGCTGTTTTATTATCTCCAACTCATAGTAAGAATTATATTCCTAGCAATCTAGACGTGTGAATTTTCTTGATTGCCCTCTTTTTTAAGACAAGGATTAAAGTAAGAAATCAATCATGCCAGAACTTCTTCGGATTACATCTTTGTTTTTTAAAATAGTTTTAATTCCCACTCCTATACATCTTCAGATGCAGTTGCCTATATTTTGAGAGTTCCTTTGGCTTAACTTTGTGTTTGATCTTCTTACAGTTATTTAACTTAGAATTTAGGCTTTTCTTTCAGTTTGTTTTAGTTACATTTTTCAATTTTTGAAAGTTAAATTTCAAATATTATTTTTATAAATAGTTTTAGTAACCATTGGCCCAGGTCTCCAATGTCCGGAAAATGTCTTGCCTTGTCCCTCCTCCCTAAAACTCTAACAAAGCTTCCATGGACCCTCAAGCTAAAGCTTGTCATTGAGGTGGCGGAGGCTTCATAGTTTTAGCATATTGTTGGTTTCATTTGAGGAGTAAAAGCACATACGGCTTCACCCCATGTGTAAGGGGTTTCCATCAGATTTAGATTTATTTTCAAAGTATGCAATGTTTGTATTGTTTATCTTGTTATTGTTTTGCAGGTATAGGTGTGTGCTTGACAGCATATGAAGGCTTCATGTCCCCATCAAGACCCCCAAGTCTCATCTCCAAGCCCATTCATCCTCAAGGGCCATTCAAACTTCTACTACAAGGGCCAAGGCCTTCATCAAGGTGGCACAACTATGGCGTGCACTTCTACATTTTGACAAAGATTATTTCAGGAGGAATAATATATGTAGTAATAAAATTAAATTTTGATGGAACTATGCATCTGTTTTATGATTCAGCAGCTCCAATTGGTCTATATGGGGAATCAAATTAGAAATTAAGTAGAAAAGCATGACCCAATCATCAAAAGTGTGGGTTACTAAAAGACAGCAGCAGCACTTGTATTTTAATGAAAGAAAAGCAAAGAGGACTCAAACAAAAAATCTAATCATTTTTCATCACATAAATATTGGAAAAATAAAAAAAGAAAACTAAGAGTTAATAAAAAGTTGGAAATATAATACCATCATTTTTTCCACTGTCTGCCGTGTTTCCGCATCCAGGTCAGAAAGCTTGCTATTCTCAGGCTCTACTTTCTGAGTATTGATTACTGGATCACCCTTCATAATACAGTTCCACCACTCCATTTGATTCTGCTTTGTCAATAAAATTGAGAGCACCTTCCCATCCTCTGCCCAAAGCAAAACCAACTGTCAGTTTAGTAACTGCACCAAATAACAGCAACAAGAAAGCATGACAGTGACACAAGTAAAATGTCTAATAAGGTATTTCATAATTACCTATACTCCAGAAGCAGTCATCCACCTTAACTGACTTACAAAGCTCACCCTGCACATATACAATTATGAGGTAAAATGGGAAGTGTACCAAGCATATCCCAAAGTGGGTCAACTCTCTCATAAGCATACATGCAATAAACTTGTAAAGAACATACATCTCGATACATTTGACAGGGATTACATCAAGAGCCAAGACTTACGTTTAACACGAGAGGGTTCCCTTTCAGCCCTGCCTTTATGCTATTCTTTTTAATTTCACAAACAATGGATCTTCTTGTGGTGCCGGGTGAAACGGGTATGGTTATTGTGACCTCAGATAAAGTCTGTGTCCAAGAATAATTCTCCAGATCTGCTCCATTACCAGAATTTGGATCTGATGTAACAGATGCATCCAAAACCATGGTCACTGAGCGTATCAAAATTACAGATTTGTTCAATCAAAAATAAAAGAAAAAACTACAAGCCATGTTTTACAGGAAAATTAAAATTCAAAAGAATTACTGCATTGTCATTTTACAAAATTTCATCCAGACACACTTAATCCCACACCAAGCCCTCCACAAGCAAGAAATGTAAATAGAGTAACCCAAAATAATTATAGATGAAACTACAAGAGTGCCCTATGAATAAAGGGATCTTTTCTTAAAGGATCTTATAGTAATGTTCACAATTTGAGATTTGATATAACTGAAGAGAGAAGTTGTGCCGTCAAAGCAATGTGACTATATATTTAAACAATCCACGCATCTTAAATGGCCTCATGCATCAAGTTCTTAAATTTGTACACCAACAACCATAAAGCAAATTCCTAATGAGGTTAGTGGTTGTCTGGGTTCTCATATCTCTGAACCAATTATTTCATCGCAAACTACCAGTGAACCCTCCTAAAAAAAGTTTGAAGCAACCAAGAACTCTCTGGAAATTACCATTAGAATTCAGGACACCAAACAAAAGATGTAAAAATAACTATAAAATGGGATCATTCAACTGATTAATCAACAACATTTCCAAAACAATTATCCCCAAAGCACAAGCAAATATGTTGCAGAGAGGTGAACTGAAATACAGGCTGCCCCTGGTGAATTCTAGGTATAGTTTTGTTGAATAATGTTGGGAATTCAAGTTACCCCATGTTTTTTATAATTTCCTTTAATAAGAGTTGCTTTTATCAGCAGATAGTCAGATAGTTGCATTTTAGAAAATAATATTTTTTAAGTCTATCTTAGAGCGATGAAAAGGGGTTTCTCTCTTGAAAAGAATATAACCAGATGAAAAGATATTATTGGAGATAAGGTTCATTGCAGCATTTTGGCTTTCATTTCTTGAAGGAGAGGGTTAATTAAAAAGGTTTGCCTTAGATTGAGCTGTAGAAATCCAAAGCTTTCAAAATGCCCTGTACCTGTGTTGTCTTGTTTTCTGCATGGCATTGGTACTGGAAATGGAAACGCATTCTGCATAGCGTTGATACTAGAAATGGAATTTTTCTAGTACAGGATAAAGTCAAAGCAGGGAGTTCAGAGTTTAAGGGAGAATCAAATCCAGATGCGTTTATAGGCTGGGTACAAGAACTAGAAAGCTATTTTGAAACATCATTTCAAAGAAAGAAGATTTCAGAAAGATGAGAGAAATCTGTTTAGGTCAAAGAGAAGATTTCAAAGGCATAAGCAGAGGAAGAGAACAATCAAATATGGCCAATGGATCCCATTAAAGTGCTACATATATAGTAGAGCTAATAAAGTCCGAGATTTCCCTCGGAGCACTACACAATGGTGGCTCAAGGAGTGTCTCATGTAGAAGAAACTGAAACTGAAATAGGTAGACCTTAAGTGACCGACAGTAAAGTGACTTCAGAATATGACTGGGGTCCAAGGAATCACAACCAGGATAAGCACATAAATGTTGCCATTTCCCTCGTCTAGTTAAATTAGGGAAGTTTCACATTGTTTACCTTTACACAATTACCGTATTATAAAAGTCAAATCATAATTCTAGTTAAGCGTAACATATGGTGCTTGTGCCTCCTTTCTTAAAGTACCAGGCAACGTACTTCCAAGGATTTCAAAGCAATTCCAGAAGCAACATGATTAATATTTTTAAATTTCACTAAGAATGTCATTAGGTGGATGCAGAGGCAAGGGTTAAAATCCCATTATCACTGTTGCACATTGTAAAAACTACTATATAAATGCAGGGTTGGGTAGAAGGTGCGAATGCCCCTATATTCTATGAGCAGGTGAGTCGGTGAAAGCACGGAAACGTGTGATTTCTACCTAAAACATTAGGAGCGAACATTTTAAAAGTTCAACAATTATCTCTAGAGTTGTTCAATTGCAGTTTTTCACATAGATTTGGAAGTAGGGCAGCAAAATTAAATTAGTAACGGACTTATTTTCCTGCAAAAATTTCCAAAACTCTCACGTAAATTCGGAAGTAACTCAGCATAATTAAATTACGTAACTATATTTCCTGCAATATTTTCCAAAACTCTCACAGCAACAGCCCAAGTAAATAGCATATGCCCCCTCCATAGGACCACTAAAGTAGAAGATAAAAATCGTCTTCTTCTAGCCTCCCGCCTATTTAATGACTATATCGTGATATAAGGCACAAATTCACATATATTTGCAATCATAACCTAATGGATCAAATCTTTAATCAACATATTCAGACATAACTAAGAAACTTGTTTGGAAACTAAACACCGATCAATGGAAAAAAAACTCCTAAAAATGTGAACATTTGATACTACACACCATTTCGCGCAAATAATGTTAAAAGTCAAGGAAAGTAATAGATCTTACCGATTCCGTTCTCTTTCGCATTTGAATCGCTGGGTTTAGGGTCAGAACTAGAACTAGGGCTAGGGCTGGTGCTGGTGCTGGTGCTGGTGCTGGGGCTGGGGCTAGTGCTGGTGCTGGGGCTGGGAGTCGGGCTAGGTTTAGGGTTAGGGTTAGGGTTTCGGCTGGGAGTCGTTGCTTGCTCTTCCTTAATGCGTTTGTTCTGTTCAGTCTTCTCAACTCTTTGACGGTCTGATTTGCGCTTCTTTTCTTCGAGATCCTTACGCTTGGCCAGCGACACAATGACCGCAATTTTTTGCTCCGCCGCGCCGTCTTTGAAGAGGTCATGCTTCCTCCGCAGGAAATCTATCACGTTTTCAATCAAATCCAGGGAAGATTTCTGTTGCACGAGCTTCTCCAAAACGTCATCGTAAGGGCCAGTTGCTACTGAAGATTCCGCTTCAGTAGTTTCGGTCGATTTGGCTTCTTCTTCGTCAAAGTCCGAAATAATCGCCATGTTTACGGATTGTTAGCAAATAAGAGAGATGCAATTGCAGCGAAGGAAGAGCAAGATAGTTGATTTATTTATGTACGAACGAATATCATTCTAGGGTCTTCCACGGAATTCGCTTGTGTTGGCTACAAGTTTTATTTGCTTTACAAGATTTTAAAATTTGTTTTGTTTAAAAACATAAACTTGTCGTAGAATTGCAACGGTTATGGTTCAATTGGCTAGGGACGATGTTACATTTTGTTTACATGCCATTCATCGAGATATAAGTTTCACAAGACATAAAGTAGATGATGTTGGGTTCGAGTTTCAAGTGAATTTGACGATATAGATATTTTTAGTTATTTGGATCATGTCAAAGAAGGTTGAGTATTTGTGCATCTAGTTTAAACGGGTAACAAGATTCTCAAATTTAGGATATTTATTCTTCAATTTATAAAAATCACATATTTGCTTAATGATTACTTGCAAAGGTCATTTTGAGACAACTTAAAACACATAAGAATATAATTCCACAAAAATCAACAATATAAATATAATCATTCATGAAAACATTCAATTATTTGTTGCTTTATAGTTGTTTGATCCATGTTTAAGAGCATCCAAGTCATTATTTTGTTACTTGTAAAAGGCATAATTTTTGCTCAAAGATTAGGATAACCGGACCCTCTTTCTTGCATTCATAGTAATTTATAACTAAAGAACGGTGGAATTCTCTCGAGCTGCTAATAGTAACCCATGATTTTAGAACTTGAATTAAGTCAAAGCAGAAGGATTCTATAGTCTTGATCAACAAAATCTAGACAAAGAGGTTTTTGAAATTGAAGAGAGTTTTGCTCTAGTCTCTAAAATAAATGTTACGGGAGATAGCTTGTCAGGGACTAGTAAATTATAATTCTCATAGTATTAAGCCTTCTAATGTTTATAAGTCTTCACAACTTGAGTCAAAAGGGAAAAATATGTTAGGAAAAGTTTTGTATAAAAGTACTTATAAGTCTTTTGTTAAACCTCATGTGGAGTCTTTTGAGATTGCTCTTGAATACATGCCTAAAAAGAATTATCAGACAAACTTGATTCCAGTCCTTCTAAGTACTAAAATCGATTATATTAGGAGTCATCCATATATTTAGTTTGTACATTTTGGGTTAATTCGTGTGTTTATTAAACCTTTATTTTCAGAAGAAGATGAAGGAAGAAGCAACACATAAGGTTATCAAAGAGGAGTAGAGGAAGAATCAAGAGGAAGAAAAGAAGAAACAAGATGAAGAAGTTGTGACAAAGGAAAAAAGAACAAGCAATTCAAGAAGCGCAAATTACATAGAAAAAAAAGGTTGAAGTTGATGCAACAGCAAAATCCAAAGAAGAGGAGAAAGTTAAAAAAGCCTTGTGAAAGCAATAGGAGGAAATGTAGAATCAGGGCCAAGAACAAGCGACCAATGAGCAAGTAAACGCAAATGTCAAAGCAAAAGCAGAGGCATATGTTAAAGCAAAGGTAGAGGTAGAAAACATAATGCATCAAGAAGTCATAAAGAAGCAGTTAGCAGAGCCCACCACGAAGACGGTGATACCCGAGGCCCAACAACTATCTTATACATCTCAAGGCTCGAGGTTCACTAAAGAGGGTGCACAAGAGGAGGCTTCACAACACAAGTCATAATTTTCTAGCCAATGGTTATGGGATATCTCAACACCTTCAACATGAGCACAACCTTCTCTCTTCCAATGGCACAAATAAAAAAGGCACCTCCGACATCTACGACTTTTAGTTTGGCTCTTGCCACAATCATGTAGGAATCATCATTCGATGTTTCCCAAATACTATTATTAAAGCAAATTGAAGGAGTGGCCACATTCCAGGAGTTTATCACTTATAAGGCTTTTGCACCCCCAAAAGGTACCTACAGACCTACACCTTTGCCTCATCAAAGCTCGCTAATTGATTGATAGCACTTGTCCTACTTTCGTCACTCGAGTTATGGGTGACCAAGTCATGTCTGAAGATAAGCAATTCATAGCCCACCTATCTCATCTCATAAAAGACTGGAACGTTGCACATAAGCTACAACAGTTTTGCACACAAGGTCTAAATCTCAAGGCATAAATAGATAATACTTTTGAACTCCTTTAAGAATATGAGCAAGTTTTGGATATGGATGCACTCTAAGCCAAACACACAACATGAGGCATGCTCAATTGAAAGCAATAGTTAAAAAATACATGGATTGAGGCCAAACCAGAGTTTCCCAAGGTCAATAAAGTTAAAGCAATAATGGGGTATCAAATTTCTACCTCTAACGCACTAGACGTCACATTGAAGCAGTCATTAGAATCAAGAGACAATGTCATGCACAAACTGTAAAGATGGAAAATGAGATGCTACGCAATTCATTTGTTAGCATTCATACAAGGGGCATGCAGACATATTGGAGGTATAGACATCCAATTCCTATCAATGTCATGTTGAGCTTGTAAATCTAAACGACTTTCCCCAATAATGCACAAACTACACCAAAATCACCAAAACATTGTAATTTGGTCACTCATGTCACGTACATGCACCAATTCGAATCCATGTATCCCTGATTAGGTAATGCATTTTATGGAACTGTTATCTTATCCTAATTCACTCTAGATCAAATTACAACCAAACAAAATGATATTTTGGACTACTAAAATCCTCTAATTCATCTGCACATGTCACATGTATGTGTCAATTTATGTCTATATTACCTTAATTGGGGTATTACCCTGTACACAATTGACACCTTCCTCTAATTCAACTTCAGTCAAATTAAAACTAAGTAAATTGACATTTTTGACTATTTTGATTAAACAAATGACTAATTTCCAAGAATTGCAAAAAACTAAGTAAAATCATTTAAGCAAAGTAAATTAGATTAAGAACTTATTTGAAAAATCTGTTGAAATTTATTGAATATCTATTATGGAAAATTCATAATTCAAAATATCCAAGCCATGATGTCACCCATGACATCATCATAGGGGTGTCATCCACAAGCCATTAATAGCGATAAACATTAGAATTAAGGCTACACATGCCTTATCAATGCTCCATTCTTCCAAATATTGACGACCATATTTATTACTTGTCCCTCCAAATTTTAATGGATTTGTAACCCTCCATCTTAATCTTGAGATGGAGGACCATAAATTAGTTCGCTCATTTTGGAAAAGCTATAAATACATGAGCCATGGCCATAACCTATAAGTTCTTTTTGGTGTAGAAAAACTATGCAAAAATATCTCTAGAGAGCTTCACTCATCTTTTTAACATTGATCAAATCAAAAGCCAAAGTTATTGGTGCAAGGAGAGATGCATGGAGATGTTTGTGTTACCACATTGATAAAGACTTGGAGCACCAAATCCAAGCACAAACACATTTAATGGATTGATCTTGGAAGAGGGCCACTTGGGGAAGGCATTATCCATGTTTTCTTGTCTAAGTTTCTTGACTCCATTGATTCACATGACTTGAGGGAATAGGCCTAACATGATAGTTCATTATGCTTTATCATTTGTTTTATGTCTTAAATGTATGAACTAACTTGCTTTGCAATCCTATTATACATTTTGTCATGCCCAGTGGGACTGCAACCCATAAAATGCTTCAAGTTACTTCTTATCATCCTCTTTTGTCAGTTTGTGTTGATAAATTTTGTCAAAATTGGATAAAAATTAAAGATTTTTCATTCTCAAGCTATTGACTACAGAATTGTGAATTCATTTGTTGTGTATATGCAAATTCAGAGCTAGAAACAACAAAATCATGCTAGAAAATTATGAAATCACCTCAAGAAACTATGAAATCATCCCTCCTTTAGACCTCCACTATGTATTTGTGAATTCAAAGAGTATATATGTGAAATTGACACAAGTAATTATGAATTCATTCTACAAGTTTTAGGGTTTTTCTTGTGTTTCTACATGTTTACGAATTTGAAACATCTAACTATGAAATCACTTTTTGTATTTGTGAAATCATCCTGTTTTGTTCCATATTTTGTTTTGTAGGGTTTTTTTGGCAATCATGAAATCAAGGACATAATTGTGAAATTGTACGAATTCGCAACTATGAATTTGTTGTCAAACTGTGAGATTGTAGTCAAACTATGAAATTGTTATGCTCTATTTTCTATGTTGTCTACAAGTTTTCTCTAAATTGTGAAATTATACAAATATATAACTATAAATTCATTATCAAATTATGAAATCATTCAGGTGACTGCAAAATTGCACCTTTTAAATTTGTGTGTATTTTGTTTTTCTATGTATTTTACTACCCTGCAATATCATAGTTTACACTTTATTGTGTACCTACAAAATCATTTCATAGGGCTAATTTTCAAGGTTTTGAGTTAATTTGTAGGTAACTTTCATCATCTAATCAAGCACAAATTAATCCTCTGATACTTCTTATAGGGAATTAAGCAAAAGAGAAGGATTTTAACACATAAACAAAACAATTTCACATTGTCTTTTGGTGCTTTAAAACCTTGTGTAAAAAACTTTATTTTGTTTTGTCATTTCAAAGTTCTAAACAAAGGCCAAATTTCAATCACATTTATATAAGTGTTTAAAAAGAATGATCACTTTGCTTTTTGTTCTTCATTTTTTATAAAAACACTTAGTTTCATTTTAGTAAAGCCTTGTGCATATGCTCTCCCCTTGTCCCCTTTAGGGAATTTAGGTGGCCAAAAATGCATTATTGTACTTGTTTTGTTGAGTCAAACCCAAAAAAATGTCACATATGCTCTCTCCACATTCTTAAGGACTTGGATGACTCATTAACAACCTAGTTTTTCCTTTTTTTTGTTGTTTGTCTTATGAGCAGGAGTTCATTACCTCCTCACGATTTCTTTAAGTGGACTTCAATCTAGGTTTCATCTCCCAATATTATTCTAACCCCACTCTTTGATGGGGTATATAAATTGGGCATGTTTTTGGATTGAATCATGGCTAAGCATTTAGCCTAACAAGTCTAATGGATCTCTGGGCCATGTGGTAATCTAAACATCATACTTCACTAAGCAATACATGACTGAAGTCATTGTACAAGTGACAAGACCCTTGCATAACAAGCTAGACGGTTTGGATCCAATTGATGCAAATTTTGTGCCCAATTATTTATAGGCACTTGTGGACCATCTAGATAAGCCAAGTCAAAAATTTAGCTTAATCGAGTCTACTTGTCATGGATTATCCTACCAAATACCGAGTTGCTTTGGTGTTATAAGTTCCTTGCCACATATCAATTCTTGAGAGATAGAGGGGGGCTTAATAAAATCTACCTGCATGTGTTCTTTATTTTTGGATTAACAATTAATTCCTTTCAAGACTGGTATATCGATGAAAACTTTGGCAAATACTATGCACATCTTATGTCAGTTTAGCATAAGAACATGCACTTAGGTGCTCCTTATTCTTTACTTGAATTTTGAGTCTAAATAACCATGCCACACAAATAAAATAGGTAATAAATCCTCTTAAACCAATTCAAAATCCATTTTCAAATATTTGATCCAAGATAAAATAGTTTGCACTTGAGGCTTGTCTATCACTTGGGCTTGAGTGTTTTACTCTTTGTGTTTGGGTCGCATCACTTGGATTGGATTTTGATTTGATTTTAAATCCTTACCTTAGTGCAATTCTTATTCATGTATCTTACACATTATCATCTATTTACACATTGGGGTGTTACACTATTCACATTACCATTTGACACTTGGCCATTTCTCACAATATTACGTCTATCATTTGAAATAAAAACCTTTTGTCTCACTTGGTACCATTGCACTACCCATTTTGTTTTTAAAATTTGAACTTAGGTTTTCTTGTATTGACCTACACCCTAAGTTCTTGGACTATTCAACTTTTTTTTCTAGTTTGTGCAGTTACGCTGCCCATTTTCTTCTAAAGTTTGAAGTTAGATTTTCTTCCATTCACCATATGCTCTGAGTTCTTAGACCATTCAACCTTCTTTTGATTTGATGATCGAGACCAACCATGGTCTCATTGTCTTTTTATATAGTACCAACACATTTTGGACTTAGGTTTTCTTATGTTGGCCTACACTCTAATTTTTTAGATTGTTTTACCCTCTTCTAGTTTGTCAATTTTGACCAACCAAGGTCAAGCATTTTAAAGACTTTGCTTCTTATCATCATGTGTTGTTAGATTGTCCAAGCCAATTCCAAAGTTTCTAAGGACCATTTGATAGTTTTTTTAAAATCCAAATTAAACCAAAGCTATGTTTGAAACATTGGTCAAAGAGTGAGTACTATCCTAACCATGTAGAGATACACTCATAGTGGGGTTGCTTATGGCCCTAGTTACTAGGAGGAAAACTTTTGTGGTGGATAATAACACTTAGTTGTGTACAAAGAAATCCCTCATCATTGGATCAACCAAGGTCAATACATTGGCAATCAACCACTTAAAAACCAAGATGAATATCTTTTAATATTGATAGAATCAAGAACTATACTCCCTTTGGATTTTTCAAAAGAGCAAGTGCATACCCTCATTCGAATAGAAGAGCAACAATATGAACCAGTTACTGAATAAGAAGAACATCACACTCAAGTGCCCAAACCAACCATTGTTTCTTCTAGCAAAGGGAAGGCTCCATTGGTGGATTCCTCCCAAAAATTTCATATTATTGTGTCTATTATACATCAAATTAGTCAACATTATGTAGATCAACTTATCATTGACTTAATGACTTCTTTGGCTGTAACCTCATTTAATGATATTGTGACTATAGAGAAAAATCAGTTACCTAAACAATCATAACCAGACTAAGTTAACCCTACCTATGACGTAGATCCTTTAGCTCCTCTTAAATAAGCTATGCTAACAAATGCTTCATACCAAGTTCTACTTGATACACAACACACATTCTATAACCATCAAGAAACCATTTCTAATGCATGACATGTACCCAATAATTCTTATTAAGTATTGGATCACTCACAACAACAAGTTGTTAACAATCCACCACCCTAACAAGTAGTGGATAATTTTTAGAACACAAGACCAACTTCTTCTAGTTCATGAAAATAACAAGTTTTGCTTGTGATCCAGTAATGACAATGTCTTCTTATAAATCAACACCAAGTTCCTTAAAATTAATAGATTCCCCATAGCTTATAATAACAAATTCCTCAAAATCAACATCAAATACCCAAGGATCAACAACAAAACCCTCTAAATCAACATCATCCCTATTCCTATGTACCTCAAACCCAACAACAAACATTGATCCAAACACAAAAAATGTGACATAGGGTGCACATTCCCAACAAGACCATGCAGGGATGTTCCATTCCTACCCATGCCAACCTCAACCAAACCTATCAGTCTATGAAAAATCAACATAACTATCTCATTCCACCACAAACTACTCTAAATATCCAAGAGTGGAACATAATGAAATAGGTAATCTCAAGGCTTTAAACAAGTAACCAAACCAAAAAATATAAGTTCGATGAGATATGCCCTTATCCATTTGATGTAAGCATCCTTTAATTCCCCCTATCACCTCATTTTGAGGTACCTAAATTTGATAAATACAAAGGGAAGGGTGATCCTAGAGAGCATATACAAGCCTTCTTTGTTGCATGCCAAGAAGTAGACTACATCAGTGTGTATTTATTATGCTTGTTTTCATGTAGTTTGGGTGGATTCTCAAATTACCTAAAAGATTAGTAACGAATTTCAATGATTTATCAAAAAAACTAGTTAACCAGTTTTTATATAATATTGAGCATGAGATAATAGTAGTTGACTTATGTAAATCCAAACAAAGGGACGAAGAAAGCTTCGCAACCTATCTACAACAATGGAGAACACTAACTAATTGCTTCCAACACAATCTACTGGATAAATAACTACCTGATATCTTCACACATAACCTACACTCTAAGGTCACTCGTAATCTAAGACTTGCTTATGTCAACACATTCAAAAAAATCATCAACAAGGGCATAAAGATTGAGAAGGCACTTATTCCTAAAGTCTTGGTTAAAATCTATTCCCAAGTTCAGACATCGCATTAAACCCAAACACCTGTTCAGACCAATATTACTGAGAAGCCTAAGACCTTTTGTAAAAAAATAAGAACATGGTGGGTAATGGGGTCATCGAATCATGACATGTGCAAATAATATAAGTGTTAGGAATAAAGTCCTGATACTGCATGTTAGATCAATGAACTATATCCTACAATGCAAGGAAATAAATGTGGAATACAAGCTATATAAAACATGAATAAGTATGAGGACACATTACATAGAGATTATGTGGAAAACCCTTGTAAACAAGTATTGGAAAAAACCACAAGTAAAATGGTAGCTCCAAACTTCATATTAATCTCAACATCAAACTCTCTTCTACAACAACACCTCCATAACAACTCCTTTAGTTCTTACAAACAAAGCACTCAATGCTTCCACCTGAAGCATTCAAGTTGTGAACCAAAGCAAACCTAGCCTATAGGATCCAACCTCCAGGCATGCAAGCCCAAGACTTGCGTGGATCCTTTAACATGATGAATTACAAGGAGAGCTTCATGCTTATTAATAGTATTTACAACATGAGAGAGCGAGAGAGGGGAGAGAGGATGAATAGTGGTACCAACAAATTTGCCACATTCCATGTGGGGTGAACCATGATCATCAAAAGTTATTTGTCTTCATGTGCAAGGGTCACAAAAGTGATCCATACACTTTATACAAGATCCAAGACACTTTCATGTGGCTCCAAGCATTGTCTCCCACTCCACAAGTGAGGACAAATAATAATAGTAACTTTCTCATCTTCATTCTCCATGTGACCACATGAGTCCAAAAAATGCTTGCAATCATCTTTTCATTATCATCACATATGAGAATCACGGGGTCCTTTATAAATTTGACCCACACAAACCCTTTTATCTTTTGTACCATGTGACAACACCCATGTGACTACCAAGGATAACCCATGTGCCTTGGTGGAGTGCTACAACCCACTCCCATCACATCAACCTGATCACTTATGGGATACCCTCCATGGGCCCCTACCACATCATCAATCAGCCCCATCACTCATAAGCCACATCACCATGAGTAGTGTTGGTGAATAGTGATTCATGAATAGTGACTATGAATAGTGACTTCATATCCTAACATTCTCCCACTTAAAGTCAATATACATAGGATTTTATCACACCTGAGTATTCTGCAACTAATTACTCATCCATTACCTCTATTGCCTTGACACAAACCCGATAAAAGTTTTCTTGCACTACTAAAACTTCTTTTTCCTAACCGACTTTATTAACATTTGCTCCTCATTATTAGATTGCAGTACTGAAGTGACCAATCAGTTCTCCACACATAAACCAATCCTCCAATTAGGATTTTGCCATGAATCGCTCACAACTCCCACTACTTGGGAATATCTATTTTAGTGCTTACCATGGCATTCACGAGGATTTCTACTCTTGATGAATCTAATACATAGGACAACAACATGTCTTCTCCTCTTCTAGGACTCTCTTGGGAAGACAACTCAAAATGCTAGAAGTGGGGTACTTCCTTGCTTTCTTGTGCTTGTGCATCTCCATCTTTGGTTTGTTCCTCCATACCACCTTCATCTCATGAATCCTAACTGAGCCATCACACCAATGATCATATTGGGGCCTGCATCCAACATGTCACAACACATAGGCTCTCTATGAAGGTACTAAATATCCTATACTACATGGTTAACATCTGTACCAACTTGTACAGTGATTTCAAACTACAAACCAACAACTTTATGCCTCAACTTTGTATTTATCCCTCCCTAAGAGAGATCACCATGTAAGAATAATGTTGCCCTAACTCCTTAAATAATAACTAGTGCACACAACACTCTTGATAGTAGTCAGGAGAGAAAATATCATAGAAGTCAAAACCAAACTTCTCCACATAACCTCCAAGCTATCAATATGATACAAGTGGACCAATCATAGCTCTAAAAAAGTCATCATGCTACTCGGTGCATCATTACACCTACTATTTTTTGATCCAACCTCTGAAATGCACCTTGCTCTATCAAATGTTGTTAGAACACTAATTCATGTGCCTCCAGTGTTAGGCCATGCATTGGTCTACCTAGCTAATGCCACAATCATATACACAAGACTCCAACAGCTTGAGTTAATGTTCAACACTGGCCTTCTCTTTCTAATAACCCTCAGTATCACTTGTTTATTTGCATATTGATCTTCCTCATCCTCAACTACTTCAAAATAGGTACAATTTTAGGTTTATATGTACCTCCTTCCTTTGTATGGATTTTTCTTCTTTTGCATCTCAGCTAACAACATGTGGTCAATGGGATACCACAATACCCATTTTATTTTTTTCCAATAACCAAAAGGTCATCACCTTGTCTTCAGCTCCTCCAAGTTTGCTCCTCAAGCTATAGAGTTACTTCTCCATCTTCAACAAGAATACTATGTAGGCTGCTAACTTGTTTGACAAGGATTTTCCAGCTTTCTCTTTAACTTTCATTTGGGTTTCTCCTCATCAACATGAAGAGATCAATATCTTCACTAAGAGATCCTCCACCTTACTCTATAGAGAGATACCTACCAAAAAACAAAACCTCTTTTTTTTCCTTCTTTAATCTCCAAGTCTCTCATTCTGTCACAATAGCTTCACGTTGCACACAATCAGCCAACAATAGAAAACACTCACACACATGGAGTTTTTCACCATGGCTCTGATACTAGATGTTAGGAATAAAGTCTTTATACTACATGTTAAATTAATGAGCTATATGCTACAATGCAAGAAAATAAATGTGAAATACAAGCTACATAAAACATGAACAAGTAAGAGGACACATTACATGAATATTACATGGAAAACCCTTGCAACCAAGCAAGAGAATAAACCATAGGCAAAATGGTAGCTCCAAATTTCATATTAATCTCAACATCAAACTCTCTTCTACAACAACTCCTCCATAGTAACTCCTTCGATGCTTAAATGAAAAGCACTCAATGCTTCCACCTGAGGCATTTAGGTTATGAACCAAAGCAAAACTAGCCTACAGGATCCAACCTCCAAGAATGCAAGCCCAAGGCTTGCATGGATCCTCTATCAGGATGAATTACAAAGAGAGCTTCATGCTTATTAATAACATTTATAACATGAGAGATAGAGGGGAGAAAGGATGAATAGTGATACCAAAAAAAAATTCACATTCCATGTGTAGTGAATAATTACATCAAAAGTTGTCTATCTTCATGTGTAAGGGTCAAAAAAGTGGTCCATCCACTTTAGACAAGATCCAAGCCACTTCCATGTGGCTCCAAACATTGTCTCCTACTCCATAAGTGAGGATAAATAATAATAGTAACTTTATTGTCTTCATTCTCCATGTGACCACATGAGTCTAAAATATGCTTGCAATCATCTTTTGAGTATTTCCACACATGAGAATCATAGGGTCCCTTAGAAATTTGACCCACACCAACCCTTTTATCTTTTGCACCATGTGACTACCAAGGATAACCCATGTACCTTGGTGGAGAGATACACCCCACTCCCATCATGTCAACTTGATCATTCATGGGATACCCTCTATAGGTCCTTGCCATATCACCAATCATCCACATCACTCACAAGACACATCACTATCAGGCCACATCACCATGAATAGTGACCATGAACAATGCTTGTGAATAGTGACTATGAATAGTGACTTCATTCCTAATAACAAGCACCACCCATTTAAAACATGCCACTAAATCTACCACTCCAACTATAAAGAGCTCCACTACATAGAGGATTTCCTAGATGCAGGTTGTTTAGTGACCTAGGGGAGCCCATTGAGTCAGTGTTCAAGAAATTAGTTGCTATCAACATGATTATTTACCCTGTGTTGAAACCCTTTCTTAAAGATCAACCTAAACCTAACTGGTATAAGTGAAGATGAATTTTGTGATTTTCACCATGTTGTGGGCTATGTAGTTTACAAGTACAAGTAATTAAGGCACATTATTGAAAACTTGCTAGAGAATGTAGAGATTGAGATGGACCATAGACCTCCTCCTAACACTAATTAGAATATGGGTATCTACAAAGATCCATTTCCTAAGCATAACAACCAACAACAGAGAAGGAATCAAAACTAAGGCTAAGAGTGCAATTAATAACAAAATCAAGGTTATAATTAGAATCAAAATTTGAACAATAATCATAATGAAGATCATGACACTCGAACTAATCAAATTGAGTAAAAGTTTTTGCCATATGATTATAAACTGTATGACATATTACTAGTAAACACATCACTACCATTAGGATCAAGTCCCATTTACCATCTAATGTTGCTCCCTCTATTTTTGGATCACCATCTTATATTTCAAGTAATTCTGTACCAAGTTTTGGTGCTTTACTTGCACCTTGATTTCTACATGTTACCATTCCTAGATCTCATTATTCCTCTAATGACAATAACTCCCTCCTAATTTGAAATTATGTAATCAAAACTAGACAGATGAAAGTTATCCTTTGTGGCCCTTTTCCTTCTTCTAACACTAATTTTGAGCCAAACACTATACCAATTAAGATCAATCCTAAACCAAACATTGTACCAATCAAGACAAATCCTAAACTAGACACTATACTGACCAAGGAAAAACCTACTCATCCCATTTTCAAGAATCTGTATAGTATCAATGAATAACTAAGAAAAATATATATGCAAATCTCTATTTTGGATCTCTTGTGTACATTTAAATGTCATAGAACCATACTGAATGATTTCCTTTAATAATCCATTGTGCCTGATGACTTAATCTTGTCTAATTCCAAGCACTTATGGGACATTTGTCTGTAGGATAGTAACTTACCTTCAACCAACGAGATATGTCATACCTTGTTCCCCTACATAAAAATCCTTTGTACATTGAAGCCATTATTTCCCATCATAAAATCAAAAGGTTTCTTATAGATAATGGCTTTGAATTGAACATAGTGTCTTTGAAACTAGTCCAAACATTGGGGTATACAATGGTAAATATGCAACCATATACCATCACCATCAAGGTTTATGATAACACAAAAAAGAATATGTAGGAACCATTTGTTTACCAATAATTATTTGGCCTATCACCCATGATACCCTATGCCATGTCATTAATATAGAACTACCCTATAATTTACTTCTTGGTCATCCTTGGATCCTTGAAGTACAAGCAATCCCTTCCACCCTACATCAATGCATCAAGTTCCCCCATTCTGATCTAGAGGTCATAATTTATGATGATTTATTGCCATATCAATATTGTAAACATATAGAAGTTGAGTAAAACAACTACACCTATTGTCCTAGCACTGAGTTGGCAATCAAGAAAGGTAAGGGGGTGGTTTCTAAACCTCCCAAGTCTTATTATATCAACCCTAGTGACCTCACTTCCACTTCTACTTATCCATTTCCTACTACCATGTCCACCCATTCCACTATTCAGGATGATGGTATTGCCACATATAATAGTCATGATGCCTTACACATCAATAAATTGCCTAAGTCATATGGCCATCCTTAACCTTCTAAAAATCTTGGCAGGCCCAACTTGATTTGGCAAAAGAAAGCTAAATCCACTTTACAGGAGCCACTCATCTTTGTACCTAATATGTCACCTAATCAAGATCAGGGCACCAATGTTGAGGGAGCTTGGTTATATGGTGACAATTTTGTTAATTGCTTATAGAGTGTTGAGTACCCTATATCGAACAAAATCATGGATAGCTTGGACTAAGAAGAGGATTGGGATCCTGCACACAAGGAATTCTTGAACATATCTTAGTTGTTAAACCCATGGGGAATTAAGGTATTGGATTTGCACCGTTTGGGGGTAACCCATTCATTTTGAGAGTGATTCCTCTTCATCGATCAACAACAAAAATCTTAATAGCAACGTGGTGTCCCATTATAATTTTTATAATAAGCCAACAAACACTGATTTATTTGATTTTAATGATATCATGACCATAATAACACATTATCCACTTACCCTTCATAATCCTTACTAGTCAATTGGGACCAACAAGATTCTATTATACCATTGGACAACTTTAGAATGAGGAATCTATTATTGAGTTCATGGGCCTTTGAGATGGATTGTCAACTGTATATCACAAACAAGGCTTTAATTTTCATTTGGACCCTTCTACCTATTTTGGAGAACAAGGGAACTTCCTTGGTCATGATAAAAGTAAAACATTGAGATCTTCTTGTGAAAACCTCTTTGAGGTGCCCTTGGGTCAAAGAAAGAGTAAAGAGAAAGACAAGTCCTTGAGTGAAAACCTATTTTAGGTGCTCTTGGATGAGGAAGTTCACTTCTCTCCTGAGGAAGAATAGTGTCCACCTAGTCTAAGCATTACCACTGGTTCTGGCATCAGTTCTAAAGAACACCAAGTTTTTAAATACCTTGTGCAGGATTTTCCTAAAGTATTTGCCAACTGGCCATTACCTAGCATGGTTAATTCATATTTCTCCTACATGGGCATATATTATGATCAACAAGTAGCTAAAGATGATCCATTCTCTTCCTTACATACTATTCTTAAAGACAACTCAACATTATTAGTCGAAGATACTACAAAGTCAACATTGGTATATATGATGGCCCCAAGATGGTTTATCTAGGTGTATCCCTCACTAACGAGGAATGTGAATTTATTATTACCATTCTAAAATACTTCATTGATATATTTGCATGGTTTTATTTAGACATGTACGGTTTTGATCCTTCATTAGTGGTACATCACTTGGTTGTTCATCCAACAGACTAGTTAAGCAAAAAATATGGAAAATGCATCTGTGTATAGCCATCTTGGTAAAAAAAGAGTTAGAAAAGTTACTAGACGTAGGGTTCATTCAACCACTCGACTATTCTAAGTGGATCTCTAACATCATCCCAGTTAGTAAAAAGCCACAAGGCATTCACATACGTACCAATTTAAGAGACATTAAAAAGACATACCCTAAAGATGATTTCTCACTACCTAACATTGACATGATATTTGATTCAATGATAGGATACAAAATTTTATCCCTCATGGATAGATTTTTAGGGTATAACCAGATTAAGATCGCACTAAAGGATCAACACAAGACCACATTCACCACTCCATGGGGAACATTTTGTTATCAAGTCATTCCCTTTGGCTTGAAGAATGCAGGTACAACCTATCAATGTGCCATAACTATCAACTTCAATGACATGATGCATGACATATTTGAAGACTACATTGATGATATCTTAACTAAATCAAGGACACATTTAGGCCACTCTAATGCTCTATAGATATTTATTGAGAGGCTTGATAAAAAATAAGGTGCATCTCAATATTAAGAAGCGCTTCTTTGGCATTACTTATGGCAAGTTGTTAGGGTTCATTATATCACAAAGAGGTAGATCTGGTCAAGGTCAATGCTATTATCAAAATGCCTCCTCCATCCAATTTGAAATGACTCAATAGCTTATAAGGCAAAATTCAGTCTATAAGTTGTTTCATATCATAATTAGCTGATAAGTGTCATCCGTTTACACACCTTTGGAAGAAAGGTGTCATATTATAATGAGATATAAATTATAAACAAGTATTTACCAAATTGAACAACTAATTAGCTAATCCACCAATATTGACTCCACCTACACCAGGCAAACCATTACTTTTGTATATTTTAGTAATAGAACATGCATTAGGGGCACTTTTGGCTTAACATGATGAATAGGGAAAAGATCATGCAATATATTATCTCAATCTAACATTATTATCCTATGAGCTTAACTATATACCTATGGAAAAGGCTTCTCTCATAATGGTGTTCACTTCTCAAAAGTTGCAACACTATATGTTGAATAATAAAACCATTATGGTAGCTAAGATTGATCTGCTTAAGTACTTATTATCAAAAACCACTCTCACGATCTACATGGCCAAATGGGTTATGTTGTTAAGTGAATTCAATGTGGAATACCATAATTAGAAGGCCATCAAGGGGCAAGTCCTAGTAAATTAGCTTGTTAAAGCTCCTTTTATTTTCTAGATGAATCAATCATGACCCTAAATGAGGTAACTATTGAGTCTAAATAATGGACACTATATTTTGATGGTTCATTCACCTCCCATGGATTTGGAGTTGGTATTTTATTGGTCACACCACAAGGGATCTTATTCCCAAGGTTTTTCACATTATATTCCATTATATTAACAACATTACCGAATATGAAGCCCTAGTTGTTGGACTTCATCTTGCAATATAGTGAGATATCAAATAATTGATGGTATATAAAGATTCTCATTTAATCATCAATCAGGTTATAAACCAATACCAAACAAGAGATGAGAAGCTTGTGTCTTAGAAGTGTTTAGTGGATAATCTTAAACAACACTTTCAATTTCTTTAGTTTGAACAAATACCATGGGCCAGTAACCAAGTGACAAATGTCATGGCTACCATTGGGTCCATGATACAAGTTACCAGTGATGCTAGAGAGTATCAGTTCCTCATCAAGAATCTTTTACAACCAAATCATGTGCTTCCAAATTCAAAGAGAGTATTCAATATTGTTGGTCCCAATCCCCTTTGGTACCAAGACCTGTATACTTATCTCCAAGATCAAACCCTTCCATTAAACCTTTCAAAGAACCAAACCAAACTATTCCTTCATCAAGCATCCTGTTATACCATCCTTGGAAACATGCTCTATCATAGAGGCTATGATGGAACATTGATTCATTATTTATATTTGAGAGAATCTATGTTAGAATTTAAAGAGGTCTATGAAAGAATTTATGGGTCATATTAGCAGCATGGTCTTGGCTAAGAAACTCCTCTACACAAGATATTATTGGCCCAAGATGGAGACATATACTTGCATTTATGTCAATAAGTGAATTGCTTGTCAAAAGTAAGTAATTTGTTACATGCACCTTTACTACCATTCCAGTTGATTACTATGCCATGGATATTTTTAACTTGGGGACTCGATCTTGTTGGGAAAATAAACCCTACTTCCTTTGATGGCCATAAACACATCCTTACTACTATAGAGTATTCCAGTAAGTGGATCAAGGCCATACCCCTCACTTACATCATCGATAAGTAGATAGACAAGTTCATTTATCATCATATTATATACCACTATGACATCCCCTACAAAATCATCTCTGAAAATGGTGGTTTTTTAAATAAAAAGGATGTTAAATCCTTCTGTACTCAATTCAAAATCAAGCATAAATGTTTCACACCATATAAATGGCAAGGCAACAGTCAATTTGAGGCATCTAACCAAACCATTGTTATAATCCTTAAGAATATTGTCAATGATATCAATCGTAATTGGTAGTTGTAGTTGTTCCCCACCCTATGGGCTTATCGCACAGGTCATTGAACCCCTATGGGAACTACACCATACTCCTTAGTCTTTGGTTCAAAGGCCATTATTGTCATTGATATTGATTTTCCTTCATTACGTGTCTTACTACAAGACATTATTGATGATGAAAAATATAGAGTTTACATATTACAAGATTTGGATCTTTTGGATGAAAAGCATTGGGTTGCCTTAGACCATTTTCAAGTTTATCAAAACAAGCTATGTCATAGTTATAACAAACACAATCTCCCTAGAGAATTTAAAGTTGGTGACTTGGTCTTGAAACAAAAAAATATAAAAAAACCAAAACCAATGTAAAAAGAAAGTCAAATTTGAAGCTAATTGATTATGTCCATTTGTGGTCACTGTAAATTATGGTTATGGGGAATACAGGCTAGCTACTCTAAATGGACAAGATCTTGAGAAACCCATGAACATATCACAGCTCAAACATTTCCATGCTTAAATTTTATTCTATTCTATTGTCTATGAGAGCCCTTGATTTAGGGGCACCCATTACATATTTTTACCTATATTGTTCTCATTACTATACCACCTGAACCATTCATATATTGTTACCTGGACCATTTATACTCACCTACCTAGATCATTTTGTTTTTTACCTAGACCATTCTAATTATATTAGAACATGAATTTTATTTTGTTATGTGGGCCATTCCTGCTCCCCATTACCTATTCTTCTAGGTTGTTCTAATCCTATTACTAGTCATGATCTTGATTATGAACCAATAAGTATGCAAACAATTTTAGTGAATATTTTAGAGGCAGTTTTGAGTGATTAGCATCAACACCAACATCAACATTAACATCAACATAAACATTAGTAACATGTTTTTTTGGCAAGTATCTCAGGGCATGTCAACATATGGTTTCACCTATTTGATAAGTTCTTGAGACTTCTTCTAATTATTCTTACTCTTGTTATTTCACTATTGTGTGTTGTTTTGTTCCTACTTGATGTTGCGTGGTATTCCCCTAGACCTTAGATTATGTTTTTGGTTTGTATGAGCACCATTGTAGCTAGTTTAGTTGTTGTTTGAGCCTCTACCTAAGGACCAGGGTCCTTTGCTAAATGGTTCATTGTATGTTTGAACATATTGCATTGCTTACTTATTCTAAAAAAACCCAAAACATTAGAAAATACCAGACAAAATACCAAAAACATTCTTAGTTAGAGAAAGTGGGCTTAAAATCTCCATGAGAGTTATAAAGTTGCATCATTTTCTAGGTGGGTTTTCCACTTTATTATGTTCATCATTTTTATTCTTTCATTACACTCCCATTTCTGGGAGAACTACGTCAGCCCGAAGTCCACATGAACTATATAGGTAGCACTTTGATACATGGGGCATCTTGGGTTAGCTCAACCACTCTTGTTTTCATTTTACCATACACTATGCCTTTATGCTCTCATCATTTTTTGAGTAATTCTGGACCTATACACTTTCATCATTTTATGAGCCCATTCCTATTTTACTCTATTAAACATTTCTTCTCTACTTATCATCACATTTTTTTTATCTCAATTCCTGAGAGAACTACATTGCCTTGAGGTCCATTTGGACTATGTAGGCAATGCCCATTTGTGAGGAGCACTTGGGGGAAGCTCGACACCCTTCCTTATTCTTTGACCCCCCTACTTTGGTAACATGTTCATACTCCAAGTGTAACACCTTATTCATTACACATGCACAATTGTTGATTGCTTACATTTAGTATTTTTATCTTCATTGCCTTGTGTTTTGTGTGTTTTGTTTCTAGGTGTGCCCACTTGTTTATTTTGAGTATCATGTCTACATACATTTTGGGAACCACTTGAGTCTTATTTTAACTTGGGCTTGAGTTTTTTACTTGTGTATTTAGATTGTTTTATTATTTGTTTATGTTTTGTATATTCTTATTTCCACTTAAGTCTTGATGATTCATATCTTGTTATTAAGTTGGTTACATTTTGTATTTAATTTTGGTTATTTATTTTTGTTTTTGGCTCAAACGTAAATGTTTTCAACTTAGGTTTTGGTATTTATACCATTATTTTGAGTTATAAATATTCATGTTTGAATTGATCTATTCACAATTTGATATCCAATGTTATTTTAAGTTATTCATATTTATGATGCATAATTTCATTTGATATATTAAACATTAAGTGCTCCAGTCTTACAGATCAATGTGAAACCAAACATACATATCTGAAAGCACCATCATGCATATCATCTACCTAACTAGGATATAATCCTCCAACCATGAGCCAAACATGAAAAACAAGAATGACTCTTTGTGTTACTTCAGGACGTGCATCTCTTAGCTTACGTATCAAGTCATGCTATCCATCCATTTATCCAATAATTATGACTACTTTTATATTAGTTTAGGATGTGCATCTCCTAAACTAACCTATAGTATCTAGTCATGCATAAATCAAAAATAGGGATAAATCAACAATTCGTTTGCTAAATAAGGATGCACGTATCCTAATTTTAGCATATATTGTCATAAGAAAATCATGGCAAACAAATACACATCTATCTCCATATTTTGATCCAATATCCCCCCATGAACTTATTGTTAACTTGGTTCTTCATGAGAGGCTCTTTTTATCCTTGGTTATCTATTTTTGAGCCATTTTATTCTAATTATTCTATTTTTTTGCCTCTTTTGTTGAATTACATGTTATTTTCTTTTGATTAAGGGCCAACCCATCAAAATTAAAAAATTGTCATTCTCCCTTGAGGGGGCAACATAGGCAGCCCAAATGTTGTTTGAGGCATTTTCATAAACCCATTTTTTGCATCTCATTTAGAATTGAATAGAAGGAAATAAAAAAATTTCTTCTAATAATGATCATTTTAAGTGACCTTTTTGTTCTTTGAAAATTCATTGCTTCAACCAAATGTATTACCATGCCTTCTCAAATAGGGGCAAAATGTAGACATCTAATTCCTATCACTATCATTTTAAGATAACAAATCTGAATGACTTTCTACAATAATGCACAAACTAGATCAAGATCATTAAAATGCTATAATTTGGTCGCTCATATCACATATATGCACCAATTCACATCCATGTATACCTAATTAGGGAAATGCATTTTATGGAATTATTATTTTCTCCTAATTCACTTTGAGTCAAATTACAACCAAGAAAAATGATGTTCTAGACCAATAAAATCCTCTAATTCATTCACACACATCACATGCATGTGCCAATTTGCATCTATAATACCTTAATTGGGGTATTACCTTGTACACAATTGACACCTTCCTCTAATTCAACTCTAGTCAAATTATAACTAAGTAAATTAACATTTTTGATTATTCTGATTAAACAAACGACTAATTTATAAGAATTACAAAATACTAATTAAAATCATTAATGTAAAGAAAATTAGATTAAAATCTTAAGTAATAAATCCATAGAAAGTTATTGAATATATATTATGGGAAATTCATAATTCAAAATATCTGGGCCATGATGTCACCTATGACATCATCATAGGGGTGTCATCTACAAGGCATTAATGGAGATAAATATTAGGATTAAGGCTACTCATGCCTTTTCAAATCTCTATTCATCTAAATATTGATGACCATATTTATTAATTGTCCTAAAATTTAATGGATTTGTAACCCTCCATCTTGATCTTGAGATGGAGGGCCATAAATCTGTTAGCTCATTTTGGAAAAGCTATAAATACATGAGCCATAGCCATAATCTTTGAGCTCTTTTTGGTGTATAAAAACTATGTAAAAGTATCTCTAGAGAACTTCACTCATCCTTTTAACATTGATCAAATCAAGAGCCAAAGCCATTGGTACAATGAAAGACGTATGGAGATGCTTGTGTTACCACATTGACAAAGACTTGGAGCACCAAATCTAGGCACAAATAAATTTAATGGATCAATATTGGAAGAGGGCCACTTGGGGAAGGCATTATCCATGTTTTCTTGTCTAAGTTTTTTGACCTCGTTGATCCATGCCCCTTGAGGGAGTAGGCCTAACACAATATTTATTTATGCTTTTTCATTTGTTTTATGTCTTAACTGTATGAATTAACTTGCTCTGAAATCCTATTCTATAGGAGGAACTAGCACAAGAAACCTAAAAAAGTGTTGAATGTTAGGATCATTATCATAATCACAAAATATGAAGACATTTAGAATCTGATGGGTGCCAAGTCCCACTGTGCACTATGATCATTATGGTGTGAAAAGTTCTCAATAACTGGATAATGTTCAAAAGGGACTTGTCACATTTGGATAGATCCATCACATAAATCATTCAATAGCCATAATTCATCCCTCCAAACCAACTCTAATAGGTGCTCAAGTAGAAAAAGTTTGTTGTAACTATGCATCAAATAATCCAACTACATCAAACACCTCCAACACTAAATTTTACAACTACAATTTCTTTGCAAAAAACTCCAATAGTATCATCTTCTCAGTCTTCATCAATTATAGTAATGTAACTTATGCCTCCACCTTCTATGTAGATACCGTGCACACTCTAGTTTTGAAATTTTGAATAATTTTCCAATAAGAATGCCTTAAAAATTAGGATAGAGGCTAGGTCAGTTGAAACCCATAAAGGGTGATCACCTGGTTAGGCTAATCTATTAAAAACCTAAAAAAGTGGTAGATTAGTATGTTTCTTAGTTGAAACCCTAAAAGGGTAGCTAAGTAGGGTGTAAGAGGTGAAAACCAATAAATGATACCTTGAGTGATTATTGCAAGTAAGTTTTATGGACGTATTCCCCAATATAGGCAATTTTCTCAGCTTTAACACAAGGCACACTTCCTGCAACTTTGTCTTGGGACAAGATAACTATTTAAGTCCAAAAAAGTGTTGGTAGTAGAATGAAATTACAAAATTAAAGAGTACAGATGTTTGACAAGTGTGTGATGGATATATTCTTGTATAATATATTTTATTTTGGATCTTTTTGACCTACATATGTATTCCAAAAGTTTATGGAATGAGAAAAGACTCATTCACACTCAAATCAAAATGATGGAATGTAAAGTGATAATGTACTATAAAACTCTATAAATAATGATCACTTGTAATGAAAAATAGTTGTAAAAAGATAAAGATTAAAATATAAATCTTATAATGGTTTTATTGAACGTCTTTTATCCTTGTTTTATACACAGTGAATTCTTTGTTTTTCTCAAATCTATTTAATCATTTAAAATTGATAATGAATATTCTATACCTATTAGTCTATGTTCTCATAGTAACTACATAATTCTTAACCTAAGAAAGTATTTGTTTGTTATTCTACCTTGACTACATTTTGAATATGTTTCCCACTTCACACATGACATATAAATTAGCATGTTCTGATGGGTTTTCTAGGAACCTCTGCTAACAACTTAGATGGCACACTCATAAATAGGAATGAGTTCAGAGTGCACCTCAAAAGTTTTAAGTCAACCTTTATAAAGAATGCCACCATCATGTACTTAGCCACATAGGCCATGGGAAGCATTAACATAGTTCAAAAGACCTATAAGGAGTTACTAGCATGTGGAGATGTGTTTTTTCAGAGAGCCACATTCAACCTCTCCAAGCTAGATCGAGAGGTCAATCTGATTGCTCAGGTATTAGTAGCACAAGAGGCCCAAAAAAAACTAGGTGGTGGTCCCAATGCAAGACCCAATTAAGTGTAAATCATTGTAAATTTGAGTGGTCCAAAAATGGGAATGTAATGTCCTGATTTAATGGAGGGGGAATTTTGTTTTATCTTTTCTTGGCCTTTTCCCCATTGTAACCAACTTATTCATGAGGAATATGAGTGGGATTATGTGCTCTTAGTTGATGGGTCTCACTTCTCTTACACACACACAAATATATATATATATATATATATATATATATAACATTATAACTTGTTTTCAAGATTGTACTTTCTTAATAGAAAACACACGAATTGTTAAAACTTGTAAAAAAGTGTTTATGGTTGTTGTGTGTTCTTTATGGAAGCCTTCCAATTTTCTTATGGTGAATGATAATGTTAGTGGACAGTGGTATAAGTCTGAAGTATATAGTGCATGTGTTTAATTAGGATGAATTATTTACTATCTTAATTAATCTATGTAAATTTATCTTTCTTATCTAAATAATTATATGTGGATGTGTTGATTAACAATCTCTATAATCATTAATATTTGAGATAATATTTTAGGTATTGTATACATCACAGTTCCTATAGAATCTCTATGCTATATGCTTTAGTCTGAGCCTATGTAAGACTTGGTATACAAAGGTTTAATTGCACTTTGACTCATAGAGTTTCCCAAGCATTGTCACCCTATTTGGCCTAAGAAAAACATTATTTTTTACCCTAAATTTTCTTCCCATTTTGTTGTTTCTTTAATTTTTATCGATCTTTCAAAATCAAAAGCCTAATTGTCAACACCTTAAGTAACTAGAGTAGCGAATATCTTAGATGGTATAAAATTATTGTATGTTTACAGTGTTGAGTAAAATGGATTGAGCTCTCTATGGTAATGGTGCATGCCTTGATATCTATTTTATGCAGGATATTTAAGAGATCCCAATACATATATCTCGTGTCTAGGATTTCACTAACCATGGTCTTAAAGTGAGGGTGCACGAGCCCATGTATATTGGGTTTTGGAATACCGAACCTCATAAGTACACCTAGAGACACCAACACTGACCAAATAAGTAATTCATATAGTAACATATATCTTAAATGAGTAACATGATTTCAATATATATAATGTAATGGGTACAATTAACACAGAGGAGACCACATAGTTGACTAGTACAACACTAAATAAAAAAGGACTCTCCATCAACAACATCATAGGCTAGAGAATTTGTATGTGATAACCATGACAACTTATAAGTTGTATTATACAAATTGAGAATATTTTTCCACTTCTAATATTTTTCACATTACATGGGATATGGTCATGACAGACATGAAGTATAATCTTTGTACCACACTAGTAGAACAACTCCTAGAAATTCTCACAAGGATAAAAAAGGGTAAGCATGAATTTTGTTATGACTTTATCCTCATTATCAAATCAAAGTATTTCACTCAAAATTTACCAAAAGGGATGGGGTGGTAGTTTGGAATTAAAACAATTCTAAAAGAGAATAAGTAGAGGACCATTTGGATGTATACTAGGACATGATAGTGAAAACAACTAATGTTGTAAATTGGGGAGATAGAATAAAAAATATAGTTGTCAAAAGGGATAGATCATATAATATGATTATATAAAATTATAAAGACAATATATTATTTAGGGTAGATATAAATAACATATATACACACATATCAACTGCAAGCCAAACTAATTCCCCCACTACTTTTTGAGGCATCAAATGAACAAGAAGAATTGATAGTTTAGGCCATTAAGGAAATGCCAACTAATCCCAATAAAAATACACCTATGAAATGGGGTGAAGAAGGACTACAATAGATAAAGAACATTAGATTCATGGGAAGAACATATGAAGAAGGGGCCATGATCATGACTACCCATAAACCACTAAAAGAACAAGTGCAAAATTACCAAGAATTATAGAATTGGATAGATTGACCCCTATGATATAAGAAAAGGGAAAATAAAAACTTTGAGAGAAACCATAGTGATCAATATAGATCAGGTCACTAAACACAAGATCCATATCCACTCAAACAAAAGAAGCACAAGAGACCATAACTTTTACAATACATGGCTCTAATATGGGCAGGGTGCTCCAAGAAGAATAAATGGAGGAAAAAGGGACCCCTAAATATTCCTTGAGGACAAGGAAATGAACTCAATGAGAGGTAGGCACCTCTAAGGTGGCATGAAAGATAAAAACAAAGAAAGATCATGAGGTGTCCACTACATCATATATGGTGGCAATTAGGGAAACTCTATTACATGTGAGTGAGGGTATAATAATAAGGAACCTCTTGTCTATCGGAAGTGAGGAATTGTATGAATAAAGTGAAGAAATATATTCAATAACTACATAATATAGAAAGGAGAGAGGAAGGAGAATATTTGATAACCTAATTCAAGTTTGAATCTTTAGGATAAGTAAATGGTAAAGAAGAAGGGCACGAATGAGGAAGTACAAGTGAATAAGAGGAAGACAATGGGAAACTAATAACATATACCATAACTCTTTTTTTTTAGTATCGCAATAAAGGAGGAATAACTACATTAGTGGGAAATATTTATGAAATAGCCAACAAAGAAGGGAATAAATCATGATCCTGACATTACTAGAATATGTAGAAATAAGCCAATTTACACTAGATGATATACTTGAAACACTATCACCCACCCTCTATATCACAATGATTGGGGCCTAAGAAAAGATAAAATAAGTAAGGAGAGTCACAAAGACACGAGGCCAAGCATTAAAGAAAGAAATGCAACTAGAAATGCTAACTAAATGGAGGTAGGAACATTGCAACAAAGTGTATACCTAGAAAAAGTGTTGGAGGATGAAAAAGAGAAAATACAAAAAGATATAAAGTTGGGCACTCAATTAGCACATCAGAATCTTGAAAAAGAAAAAAATAAAAATAAAATTCAGAAAAGGAAAAAGCAAAAAAAGAAAGAAATGAAGAAGAAGAAGAAGAAGAAGAAGAAAAAAACAAACATATAAAGAAGAGGAACTAAGAAAATAGGAAGAGTTGAAAAAAAAGAAACAAAATAATAAGAGGAGTTTAATAAAACAAAAAAATAAAATAAAGAAATGGATAATTGAAAACATGATAATAACTTAAATAAAGGAAGAAGAGATGAAAAAGGTAGAAAAGGATAAGGTCATTGAGGTAGAGCGATAGAAGAATTAAGAATAAATCAAAACTAAATCAAAAGAGGACAAAGCAGTTGAAGTAGATCGCTTAAAAAAATTTCAAGAGTATGAGAAAACCAAAAAAAAGGAGGAGATAAAGAAAACAAAATAAATGAGCTCTATGGTGACTTGAGGAAGTAGAAGGAAACAAATCTCAATACCACTATCATCTATAGGACCACTAGGGGTTACGGGGGATACCCATCTACCTCAGTGACATCAAAAAATACCCTTTCATGAATAAAATCACTCCTCTACTAATATGGATAACAAGTTACTAGCATAATGGTGTCCCTAATCTTGCTACACCAAACATAGTAGGGGCAAATAGTAGCTGCATTGATGAAAATTACCCCTACTCAGAAGGAGTGGTTATAAATGGATGACAAGGTATATACAAATAGATGAGGGAATAAAGAGAACACTAAAATCCCTTGCCACAACAAGACCTTAGTTTGATCTCGATAACACTCTACCTATAAAATAATAATTGGAGGAAATAATGGTGAACTTAATTAATCACACAAACCTTATAGTTGAAGACAAAGATAAAACCATGGCATATGACATTAAAACATATGAGACAATGATATTAGTACCACTCTTGATAGATAACATCACCAAGAGGGAGAATTTCAAACATATAGTAGCAAAGATCCAAAAGGTGATAGGGGATGCCTCAACCTTCTTTGCATACTCCCTTGGCTAGTCGATTGGAACACAAAAAAATGAGTTGGATGACTTAGAGAAGTGACTCACTAAAGCTTCTTCCAAGTATGATGTTGGTATACACCCAACTAGGGACAAGAGGAAGAAATTGATGTACTTGGGTGATAAATACAAAATAAAGCAAGTAGAGAGAGTATCCACCATCAATGAGATGGATGAACATGGAACCTTAGTGAGCTAACAAATGAAGAAGATAGAGACCACCACAACATGGGCATAAGGCATTCTCATAAACTTTAGGTGCTTAGATTGTTCCACAAGTTATCATTAAAGTTGCTAGAGAGAATGTTACACTTGGGCATAAGTTACAAATGGCTAAGACATTTGTGCTCAATTAAGGCATGTTCTTATAGACACTAAATCTAAATTATATATCACCTTAGTATTGTATACTTCGAAATTACTTGTCATGGCTATACCCTTCAGTTCTAAGTCCTTCTTACTACCAAAAGGCTTGCACCCACTATCTTTTGTTCCTATTGCTTATCTCTTAGTCCAACCATATGTTATTTGGATGAGTAGGCTTTATGTACTGCTAAAAATGTTATTAACTTACTTATTATCATCTTCTGTAAGTTTTGGACTTGTACCTACTTTCTATCTTTTTAAACACTTGCATCCCATTTGAATGCCTACATCGATGCTAGTGTCTTATGCCAAACTAAGTGTCTAGTACACTGAAGTCATCGATTTTAAAAATAAAACATATTTTTATGGTTGGCCTAAGTGATTTTATGCAAGATATTTCCAAAAGGGATTGATTTATATACAAGATCAACCCTCATTCATTCCTCACTTAGCACATACCTAAAAACTCAAAAACCAACTTAACAAAGGCACCTAATCAAGAATTGAAGTGATCAAAGCTTCCCTAATCTCTCATATTTCAATACCAATCATAGGGATAACCCTATGACAGGTTTTAAGTACTGAAACCATGAGCCATACTTGCCAAGTCATAAGCTAGTTCACTCTATTTACTTACTTATCACATGTTACATATTGATACACACACAAACCAACATGTAGGGGAAAACTACATAAGTGAGGCCCTCTCTAGAGTATTGGTTATATAGGCAATGCCCGTTGATAGAGGGCTCCTTGAGTCAGCTCAATATTATGTGCCCACTAACCCATTTTTTCCATAGTCACTCCAAGGGTGAGGAAGCTAGGGTTTAATCATTTGATAAAGAGTGACACCCTATGCACAAGATATGAACACATTGGAGGAAAGCCTATAGAAAACCTAAAAGGTTCTAGATGGTCTCACTTAGATATAGTCAATATAATTTACTAGGCATCTACATCTAATTCAAATAGTAGCATCAATGCAACTGTCTAGATCTGATGTAAGCATTTGAGGCCACATAATATAAAATTTTAGAATCTAATAATTGTTACAGAATCTAGATCCGGTCCCCTTCCATCCTATTTCAACTTACATCTACATGCGCAAAATAAACCAAGTACTCTTGTTTCTAATTTATTTCAATATCAATCAATAGTTGTACTTTTTATTTTTAGCATATCTCAGTATTATAAATTTAAATCATAGTTTACCTGAGTTTGTAAATTACTTGGCCTAGTATAGATCTATTTATCACCCTTGTGCTTATTCATTTTTATATTCTTAAACCTATACTATATTGACCCATTTCACAGGTTTAAATATTTGGTGAACCCAACCTTTGTGTCTTTGCATGTAAAAAACTAATTTTTCTTAGTGTTTCCTTTTTTTTCTGGTTGATGTAATTTATTTCAAATTATGAATCTTTCATTTATAATCAATGGAAAATGTTAATAAAAAAACTCACTCTCAAATGGAAGATAAAGAAGAATTAATTGCTCATCTTAATAATAACAGGGGATTAACAGATTCATTTGTATATGTTACAAGTGATGAAATTAGTAAGCATGCTGAAGCTAAGGCGTAATCACCTAGTGATGGTGAATGCTTAAGTACTAAAATTGATTTTAGACTAATAACCCTCCCCCTGAGCACATCACTGCTTCATACTTCTAATGGGGCCATAGGATATGTGTTCACACATTTGTTCCTCGAGACTACTATCACTATATCTCACATGGGAAACATTAATACTTCAATGCAATTATTGGTTAAATGCCTCTAATATCCTCAAACACCAATTAGGATATTGTAGCCCTTGAAATAAACAACCCTAGTAATAATGAAATCATAATAAAGGAAATCACCACAAGGAAATCATCACAAGGAAATAGTCCATAAATAAGATTTCCATACTTAAAACAACATTCATCATCCTTAATTAATTAATTATTAATTAATTAATTGATAAACAACATTCATTAGATGGAAGGTCACCACTCTTGGAGGAGACATATCTTTTGATGGAAGACTATGAAGGTATTAATATTCAACAAATGGTAAGAAGGGGATTATCAATCATGCATTCAACTTTATAAACATGTACAAGCATCAACTTTACCATTGCTTTTAAGGATGAAACCCCTTAATTGTATAACCAGATTTCAAGGATGGAAACACTTACCATCTCACTAACCCAAGGATGAAACCCCTTGAAGATTTACATTTTATTATTTAAAATTTGAAACTCTAAATATAATTTCATTTTATTATTTAAAATTATTAATTCAAGTGCAAAGTCTATATTTATAAAATATTATCTTAAAGATAATTTTGAGGAATCCAAATTATAATATAATATTTTGATTATGAATATTACAATGGTATCAGAGCTTTCCATCATGCCATTGTATGGAACAAAAAACCATATGTAAGATAACAATAAGAATATTTTGTATTATAAAAGAAGAAATAAAACTAAGGAGGTAAGCCAACCAAAAGGATAAATGGAAGATGATAGAGATATTGAGAGGGTAGATAAACTTATCCAAGGTCAAGAACAATTTACAAATACAATGGCAAAAATGGCCCTTACCATGAAAATGATGATGAATTCTAATACACAAAAGGTAGAACTAATTCTTCCATCTCTAGCTCAAATGTAAATTAAAGACAACATCATCACATCGATATTTCTCACCAACATTCATTTTGAGAGAAGAACCAGATGAAGAAATTCTAAAATTATTTAGTGATGAGCTTATAGCTTGCTTCAAAGCATATCAATCACTTCTAGAGGGAATCCAAAGGGAATTACCCTACAAACTTATATGACAATGAGAAAAAATGGAGGTGTATCTAGGCCAGAATATAAACCCCAAAATAGATAAAGCGATATGTAATATGCATCAGGTAAAACGTCACTAGCGCCTTTCAATAGTACAAATAAGTGTATGGCTAAGGAATGGATACAAAATTTGGGCACATATCTTTAGTTACATCCAGTTATGGAAGAAGAAGCCATAAAATTTATGACTCTCCATCTAGAAGGTATAGCCTATGAATGGTGGTTCCATGGATGGGTCACCCAAGGACATAGCCATATCAATTCATATGATGATTTTTCCAAATGATTGATTGAAAGGTTTGATAGGACAGATCTTGAGGTCTATTTTATGGAATTATCACTATTAAAACAAAACAATAGTGTGGATGAATACAAGGCATAATTCAAAGACTAGAAATAATGGTTTCTTACATGTCTAAAAAAAGACTCGTAGTATTATTCATGAAAGGATTAATGAAACCTCTGAGAGGATTGATCAAAGATTTTACTCCATCAACACTTCAAGAATTAGTTAAGAAGGCCTTAGATTTGGAAGCTTCAAATTTAAAAAGCATAAATATGCCCCCCAACCTAGGGTAATTGGAAGTGGTCCACCAAAAAATCAATCATAAGAGCAAAGGAGACCAATACAAACAAGTGGATCTTAGCCTTGTGAGACACCAAAGTCAAATAAGGAATTGGAAACAAGGAACAAATTAAGGAGGAATACATTATATTTTACTTGTAAATACCCATGGACTCCAAGCCATCATTACTTATGCAAAGGGCAAGTTCACTACATTAGGTTTGCTTGGAAAGTGATATAGAATAAGAAATAAAATTAAGCAATGGAAAAAAATCATAAATAATGGCATAAGAGACCATGAAAGGAACATTTTCCACACTCTCAGGAGCCATCGATATCATCCATTCTAAGTAAGAGGAACATTGTGAGGGCAAAGAATTAGTCTTAGTTGATAGTAGGGCTACCCATAATTTTATTGATGAAAAATTAGATAATAAAAATGTTCTGAAAATGGAAGAATTCAAGGGATTTTCGATAATGGTTGTTGATGGATTTACTCTTCCATGTACAAAGAGAACTCCATAAGTAAATTTGACTTTAGGAGGACATGAAATAAATGATGACTTCTATGTCATTAATATTCATGAAATAGATTTGGTCTTAGGAGTTCAATAGTTGCATTCATTGGGTGGGTTTGCCCAAAATATTAGATAATGGAAATTAAGATCCAATTAGATGAAAGGGAAATATTTTTGAAAGGCATGGCCAATGGTAACCCTCATATAGTAACAACAAAAATAATGGAAAGAACATTTAATAATGGGCATGTAGCATAGGTAGTACAATGTTGGATCATCTCTACACAAGAAGTACATGAAACACATCATAATGATATTTAGCCTATCATCAAGAGGTATGCCAAGTTATTTGAGAACCTACCACCCAAACTACCCCAGCAAGAGGCTTTCAACATATCATTGAGTTGGAACTTGAAATGAAATCAGTAACAACTACACCTTATTAACATCTAAAGATTTATAAGGATGAGATTGAAAAATCCACTATATAATTTTTAGAGATGGGGCATATTAGGCCAAGTTCTAGTCCATTTGTTTCTTTAGTTATGTTGGTCAAAAAAATGATGGGACATTAAGAATGTGTATTGATTATTGGAAGTTAAATAAATAGACCATCAAGAATAAATATATGATACCCATGATAGATGAACTAATCGATGAAATACATGGATCCATTGTCTTCTCAAAAATTGATTTCAGATCAGGGTACCATCAAATATGAAGGAGGGAATAAGATTTTCAGAAAATGGAATTTCGATGCCACTATGGGTATTTCAAATTTATAGTAATGCCATTTGGACTTAGGAATTCTCCAACCACTTTTCAATCTTGCATGAACCACATATTCAATAAGCATTTGAGGAAATTTATCTTGGCTTTCTTTAATGATATTCTAATATATAACAATAATTGGCAAGAACATCTATAACACTTAGACATGGTATTTGCTATATTAAAATAATAGTCCCTCTTTGCTAAGATGTCAAAATGTGAATTTAGTATGACATAAATCATATATTTAGGGCATATAATTAATAAGGATAGAGTTCATGTTGATCAAGATAATATCCAAGCCATTATAAGTTAGCCTTCTCCTACCAACATGACACAATTGAGAGGGTTCATAGGTTTGTGTAACTATTATAGGAGATATGTTAAAGGATTTTTGTAACTAGTAGCACCTTTAACCAATTTAACAAAGAAGGGGTATTTTAGTTGGATGAATTTTGCTCAATCAACATTTGAACACCTTAAACAAGTGATGAGTTCATGCCCAATTTTGCAATGTTGGACTTCTCATTACCCATTGTGTTGGAATGTGATGCATCAAGAGAAGTTGTTGGTGTGATTTTAATGTAAAATAAGCATCCCATTACTTTTGATAGTTGGAAACTCCAAGAGAATGATCAAAGATACTCAATATATGATAAATAAATGTTGGCCATTATGCATGCCCTTACTAAATTCTGGTAATATTTGGTATGTCGAAGATTTGTGGTTAGAATTTATCACAATAGCTTGAAATATTTTATGGAGTAAATGAAGTTAAATGATAGGCAAAAAAAATGGGTTAGTAAGATCCAAGCCTTTAATTTTGACATTAAATATGTTAAGGGATAAAACAATGTAGTGGTCGATGATTTATCTAGAAGACCACATTTATGCTCCATGGTAAAAATCATGGCCAATTGGAAGGCATTCAAAATGGTGGAATATATTAAGGATGAGTGGGACAATGCAATATTAGAAGGAAAAAATGAAGATGAACATTATAAAGTAGTAGAGGATCTCGTTCTCTACAAAGATATAATCTTCTTAGTCTCTGATTCCAAAATTAAGCATAAGATCCTAAAGGCCATACATAATGATCCATTAGCAAGTCATCCTAGTTTTGTAAAGGCATACAAATAATTAAGGGATCAATTTTTTTGAAAAAGACTTAAAAGTGAAGTCCTTAAATACATTCAAGAATGTCCCACTTTCCAAAAAAATAAAATAGAACATAACTTTCTTGCCAGGTTGTAACCTTTGCCCTTCCCTACTAAAAAATAGGAGAGCATTTCTATGGATTTCATTTCAGGATGGCCCACGGTTCAAGGACAAAGCAACCTTTATGTAGTTATGGATCGATTAATAAAATATGCTCATTTATTTCCACTCTCCAAGAAGTATGATGGTCCTATGATAGATGGAATATTTTTTAAAGAGGTTTTTAGGCTTCATGGACTACCAAAGAATACAGTCAGTGATAGGGACACTAGGTTCATGAGTGATTTTTGGCAAGATCTTTTCCAATTGGTAGGTAAAAAGTTAACCCCAAGTACGAGTTATCATCCTCAAACGGATGGTCAGATGGAATCTATAAATAAATGGATTGAGGGGTACTTAAGAAATTATGTAACTGGGCAACAAATTGCTTGGGTCAAAAGGTTATACTTGGGTGAATTCTACTACAATACTTCTCATCACATGTCTATTGGAATGGCACCTTTCAAGGCATTGCATGGGTATGATGCTAATTTTTTTTATAGATTTGGTAATTCTAGATAGTAAGGTTCTCAGAGCCAAGGATGTAAAATAACAACATCAAGACATCCTAGTAACTCTCAAGGATAATCTACAACATGCCCAAAATCAACAAAATTTGTATGTGGATCAACATAGAATAAAAAGGACTTTTGAAGTTGGAAATATGGTGTATTTAAGTTTAAAACCTTATAGACAATATTCCCTTAAACAAATTGGTGCTAAAAAACTCAAGTCTCAATTTTAGGGGCCACACCAGATTATAAGAAGAGTGGGAGAGGTAGCATATGAATTAGATTTACCAGGGCACAACTACATACATAATGTCTTCCGTGTGTCTTGTTTAAATGACCACTTGGACAATATATTATTCCTTCTATGAAATTACCTCCAATTAATGAGGAAGGTAAATTGATTCTAGTACCAAAGACTATTCTTGATACTCATGAAAATAAGTTATGAAATAGAAGTATCAAATAATATTTAGTTCATTTGAAGAATTTGCCAATAGAAAATGCCACATGGGAAGGATCAATAATTCTTGAACATCCCAATATTGCTTGAGGATAACCAATTTTAGGAAGGGAGGTCTGTAATATCCTCAAACACCAATAAGGATATCGCAACCCTTGAAATAAACAACCCCAATAATAAAGAAATCATAACAAAGGAAATCACCATAAGGAAATAATCACAATAAAATCACCTATAAAGAAGAGCGCCAAACTTAAAACATCATTCATTAGACTTAATTAATTATGAATTAATTAATTGATAAATAACATTCATTAGGTAAAAGGTCATCACCCTTGGAGAAGACATATCTTTTGATGGAAGGATATGAAGGTATTGATATTCAAAAAATGGTAGGAAGGGGATCATCAATCATGCATTCAAATTTATAACCATGTACAAGCATCAAATTTACCATCTCTTTTAAGGATAAAACCCTTTAATTGTATAATAAAATTTTAAGGACGAAAACCCTTGTCATCTCACTAACCCAATGATGAAACCCCTTGAGGATTTACATTCTATTATTTGAAATCTGAAACTTTGAATACAATTTCATTTTATAATTTAAAATTATTAATTCAAGTGAAAAGTCTATATTTATAAAATATTGTATTAAAGAGAATTTTGGTGTATCCAAGTTATTGTATAATATTCTGATTAGGAATATTCCAATTAGGAATATTACAATGACTATATCCACTCAAACTATGGACACACATCCTTTAGTCACTTCCTAAACTTCCAACCTTAAATACCAAGAGGTGTAATCTATTATCCAGAATATAAAAAATTTGCAAAGTAACATTACAAAAATTAAAAAAAATCCACAAAATTACCTTATGCTATTGGTTCTCAATAGGTGTTGTACAACCCTTTTATACTTGAGACATCTTTGCACCCTTTGCCAACTAGTTTTATTGCACCTAAGTTCACATTTTATTATGGCAAGGGTGATCCTGAATAACATCTTTGATCTTTCTATGCGGCAAGCCTTGATTATGACTACAATGATAAAGTTTTGACTCAACCATTTCCATGGAGCCTCAAGAACTAGGCTTTCAGTTGGTTATATAATTTACTAATACAATTAATAAACACATTCAAACCTCTTGCATATCAGTTTTGGGCACACTTCTCTATCAATATTACTGAAAATGTTTCATATGCCTAAATTATAAAAATATAACAAGGAACCAATGAACCTATCAATGAATATGTGTTAAGATACAAAACAATG